>JALXJV020000023.1:28863602-29519818 GCA_024633595.2 Lepomis macrochirus
AACAATTCCCACCAAGAGCAAGCACTAGGCTGACACAGGCAAGGAAAAACTTCCTTTTAAGAGGCAGAAACCTCGAGGCAGAACCATGGCTCAGGGTGGGAGGCCATCTGCCTCGACTGGTTGGGGTGAGGGGCAGAGAGAGAGAGAGAGAGAGAGAGAGAGAGAGCAGAGGGAGGCAACCTACACAGTATACACATAGAGGTACAGACAATAAAGGTAATGTTGCTATAGACTGAATGAAAAATGGTACAGATATTTATAGTAATGTTAATGATAATAATAATAACAGTAATAGTAGCAATAGGACTAGTAACAGCAGTTGCAACTGTAGCAGAGGGCGTCGAGCAGGAACACGGGGGCAGCAGGAGACTCCCAACCACAGATCCAGACTCCACAGCTCCAGAGCCAGCAACACCCGTGGGAAGCGACAGGAGGAGGAAGCACTACGACCACGGGGAGAGGGAGAAAAATCGAGTTAGTAACATGCATTAATGGGATGAGGTTGCACTCAGAGAGAGAGAGAAGAGGAGAGGAGCTCAGTGCATCATGGGAAATCCCCGGCAGTCTAGCCTATAGCAGCATAATTAAGGGATGGTTCAGGACTCACCTGAGCCAGCCCTAACTATAAGCTTTATCAAAAGGAAAGTCTTAAGCCTACTCTTAAATGTAGAGGCGGTGTCTGCCTCCGAACCCAAACTGGAACCTGGTTCCACAGGAGAGGAGCCTGATAGCTGAGCAGCTCTGGCTCCCATTCTACTTTTGGAGACTCTAGGAACCACAAGTAACCCTGCATTCTGGGGCGCAGTGCTCTGGTGGGAGTAGTAAGGTACTATGAGCTCTTTAAGATAAGATGGTGCCTGACCATTAAGAGCTTTGTATGTGAGAAGAAGGATTTTAAAATCAATTCTGGATTTTACAGGAAGCCAATGCAGAGAAGCTAAGACAGGAGAGATATGATCTCTTTTACTGGTTCCTGTCAGAACACGTGCTGCAGCATTCTGGATCAGCTGAAGAGTCTTAATGGACTTTTCGAAGAGCCTGATAATAAGGAATTGCAGTAATCCAGTCTAGAAGTAACAAATGCATGGACTAGTTTTTCTGCATCATTTTTAGACAGGATGTTCCTGATTTTTGCAATATTACGTTAGGTGAAAAAAAGGCGGTCCTTGAAATTTGCTTAATGTGAGAGTTAAGCGACATGTCCTGGTCAAAGATAACTCCAAGATTTCTCACAGTGGTGCTGGAGGCCAGGCGATGCCATCCAGGGAAACTATATCTTTAGATAATGCGTCCGCGGAGGTGCTTAGGGCCTAGAACAATAACTTCAGTTTTATCTGAGTTTAACATTAGAAAATTGCAGGTCATCCAGGTTTTAACATCCTGAAGACACATTTGAAGCTTAGCTAACTGATGAGTTTCATCTGGCTTGATTGATAGATATAACTGAGTATCATCTGCATAACAATGAAAGTTTATGGAGTGTTTCCTGATAATATTGCCTAAAGGAAGCATATATAAAGTGAAGAGGATTGGTCCGAGCACAGATCCTTGTGGAACTCCATGACTAACTTTGGTATGCATGGAGGACTCATCGTTAACATGTACAAACTGAAATCGATCTGATAAATAGGACTTAAACCAGCTTAGAGCGGTTCCTTTAATGCCAATGAAATGTTCCAGTCTCTGTAATAGGATCTGATGGTCAATGGTATCAAATGCAGCACTAAGATCTAGTAAAACCAATACAGAGACAAGTCCTTTGTCTGATGCAGTTAGGAGGTCATTAGTAATTTTCACCAGTGCTGTCTCTGTGCTATGATGAGCTCGAAATCCTGACTGAAAATCCTCAAATAAACTATTGCTATGTAGAAAGTCACACAGCTGTTTGGCGACTGCTTTCTCCAGGACCTTAGAGATAAATGGAAGGTTAGATATAGGTCTATAGTTGGCTAAAACGTCTGGATCCAGGTTGGGCTTTTCAGAAGAGGTTTAATTACAGCTACTTTAAAAGTACTGTGGCACGTAGCCTGTTGATAAAGACAAATTGATCACATCCAGCAGAGAAGTGCCAACCAAGGGCAAAACTTCTTTAAGCAGCCTAGTCGGGATGGGGTCTAAGAGGCAGGTAGATGGTTTAGATGAAGAAATTATTGAAGTTAGTTGATAAAGATTGAGGGAAGCAAAGCAGTCTAAACATATAATAGGTTTTACAGCGGTTTCTAAAGTTCCTGAGTATTGAGTTAAGTCGAGTTGCCAGTTGAGGGCAGGTCTTGGTGGATTTTGTTTCTAATAGCTAGAATTTTATCATTAAAGAAGCTCATGAAGTCGTAACTACTGAGAGCTATGGGAATACTTTGCTCAATAGAGCTGTGACTTTCTGTCAGCCTGGCTACAGTGCTGAAAAGAAACCTGGGGTTGTTCCTATTTTCCTCTATTAATGGCGAGTAGTATGCTGCTTTGGCATTACGGAGGGCCTTCCTATAAGTTTTAAGACTATCTTGCCAAATTAAACGAGAATTTTCCAGTTTGGTGGAACGTCAATTCCTCTCGAGTTTCTGTGATATTTGCTTTAATTTGCGAGTTTCAGTATTATACCATGGAGCTAACCGTCTTTGTTTTAGTATTTTCTTTTGTAGAGGGGCTACAGAGTCAAGTGTTGTTAGCAGCGAGCCTGCAGCACTATCAACAAGATGATCGACTTGGGAGGGACTGAAATTCGCGTAAGAGTCCTCTGTTAATTTGATACCTGATAGTGAATTTAGAGCCGATGGGATCGCATCCTTAAATTTAGCTATAGCACTATCAGACAGACATCTTGTATAGAAATTTTTGCCCAATGGAGGATAGTTCAGCATTACAAGCTCAAAAGTTATCAAACAGTGGTCAGATAAAGAGGGATTCTGTGGGAACACTATTAAATGTTCAATTTCAATACCATATACCAGAACAAGGTCGAGGGTGTGATTAAAACAGTGAGTCGGTTCATGAACACTCTGAGAGAAGCCAATTGAATCTAATAGAGAGATAAACGCAGTACTAAAGCTGTCATTCTCAATATCCACATGAATATTAAAATCCCCTACAATAATAACTTTGTCCGTTTAAGGACTAAAGTTGACAAAAACTCTGCAAATTCAGATAAGAATTCAGAGTACGGACCAGGTGCTCGGTATACTACAACAAATAGAATTGGTTGCAGTGATTTCCAGCTTGGGTGTGAAAGACTAAGAACAAGGCTTTCAAATGAGTTATAAATTAGTTTAGGTTTAGAGCTGATTACTAGGCTAGAGTCAAAGATAGCTGCAACTCCACCTCCTCTGCCTGTGCTTGAGGAATGTGAGTATTAATATGACTGGGAGGGTGGATTCATTTAGGCTTACATATTCTCCATCACCCAGCCAGGTTTCAGTAAAACAGAATAAATCAATTTCATAATCTGATATTAGTTCATTTACTAGTACACCTTTAGAAGAGAGATCTGATGTTGAAGAGTCCACATTTTACTCTCCTATTAGTTTGCACTATTGCTCCTGTGGTTTTAATTTTTATGAGGTTTTTATGCACAGCTCCTCTTCTGTTTACCTTTGATTTAAATAATTTCAATGGTCGGGGGACAGACACAGTCACTATAGGGTTTTCACTAAGTAACTCCTGGAACGGAGGAGCAGAGAAGTGTGATAAACTGCGACTCTGCGTAGGGTTTTGGGTGGGTAACTGCTGAATTAGAAGGGCAGAGAAGTGTGTTAGACTGCGACTCTGCCTCCTGGTCTCAACTCTGGGTTGTCATGGATTTGGTCCATGGTTCATCTGCTGACTCCGACTCCCCTCATTCCCGTTCGGGAGCCCGTTCTCGGCTTCTTCCGTTCGGGGACGCCGACCGGAGAGGCGAATGCACTCTGGCTCTGAGGAGCCCGGCTGTCTACTCCCCAGCTGCTGGCATACAGCAACATGGCGGGGATCAAGGACCGCTGACTACTGGGGCGATGCAGCTGGTAGAGGGCGCTCTGGACGAGTTACCTCTCCCTCGACTGGCGTCGTCTCTCCTTAAGTCAAAAGCGTTTATGGCAGCAGGCCAGGCTGGCGCAAGTCTGCACACCATGGCGGTCTTGCAGGCCTACCAGGCGGACCTGCTTCAGGATATGGCCCAGAGGGGGAGCCCCTCTGAGGAGGAGATGGCGGAACTGGTGTCCCTCTCGGCTGAGGCAGCGAGAGCATCTCATCCCTATACCGGCTCCCATCGTCAGAACCAGAAGCAGAGCTTCTCGCGGTCCCCCTCGAGCAGCTTGGGACGTGAGGCAACGCTCCCGCACACCCCTCCCCGACAGACCGGACCTGAGGGCTGTCATCCAGTCGCGGAGGGGCAAGGTGAAGAGGTCCTGACTCTGTGTTTCAGCCCCAGAGGCCGACTGAGGTCCCCTCCAGGGTGGCCACTAGCGCTGTTTTCCTGCCGTCGAGGCGCTTGGGACGCGCTAGCCACCACCGAGCCTTCACCGTTGGCCAGAGGCTCGGGTCCCAGACTGCAGGTCATCGGCGGCTTTTCCTGGCGGCCCGCGACAGGAGAACGTCCGAGATCGGCACGAGGCACTGGCCACCAGCCCCAAGGGGTTGGTTCCGCCTGCGGATTTCGCAGAGGCGCGGCGGAGCATGACGAGCATATCTCCGTGGGTCCTGCGCACCGTCATCGAAGGGTACAGACTGCAGTTCCGGTCCGCCCCCCAGATTCAATGGGGTGGTCCAGACTACAATGCGCCCAGAGCAAAGCCTGGTGCTGGGACAGGAAGTTCGCTCGCTGCTGGAGAAGGGGGCCATGGAATTCGTTCCCCCGCTGGCTAGCGAGTCCGGTTTCTACAGCCGGTACTTCAGCGTTCCCAAGAAGGACGGAGGCCTGCGCCCGATCCTAGATCTGCGGGTTCTGAACTGGTCTCTGGGGAGATACAGGTTCAGGATGCTCATCATCCCCGCCATCGTGACGCACATCCAATCCGAGGATTGGTTCGCCACGATAGGACGCCATTTCCACGTCTCCATCCGTCCTTCCATTCGGCCCCCCCGGAAGCCGACCGAGGTCCCCTCTACCGTGGCGGGTGATGTTATCTCACCATTTACATGTTCGGGATGCACCTGCCACCATCGAGTCCACGCCGTACTGCCTGCCCCGAGGGTTTGCAGTCAAGCGGACTCACTCACCGTGGATCTTCGGTGGCTCTCCCCTGCCGTTCTGGGGCTTCAGGGGTCCACCAGAAGATCACACGAGACACCAACCACCAGCCCCAAGGGGCTGGTTCCGTTGGCAGACTTTGCAGTAGGTTTGGCGGAGCCTGACGAACATTTCTCCGCGAGCCCTGCGCACTGCCATAGATGGGTATCGACTACAGTTCAAAACCTGCCTTCCAAAATTCAGAACCAGGGTGGTTTGGACTATGGTCCGCCCGGAGCAAGGTCCGGTGTTGGGACAGGAAGTTCTTACTCTGCTGAGGAAAGGGGCCGTGGAGCGTGTCTCCCCAAAACAGAGACGGCGGGTTCTACAGCCAGTACTTCATAGTCCCGAGGTGGACGGAGGGCTGCGCCCTAGATCTAAGGGACGCCTATTTCCACGTCTCCATCCATCCTTCTCACAGGAAGTTCCTGAGGTTCGCCTTCAGGGGTGTGGCTTACCAGTATCGGGTTCTTCCATTCGGCCTGGCACTTCCCCTCGCACATTGACCAAGTGTATGGATGCAGCACTGGCCCCGCTGAGGCTCCAGGGCATCCGGATTTTCAACTCATCGACGACTGGCTAATCCTAGCCCAGTCTCGAGAGTTGGCGGTTCGGCATTAAGATGTCGTTCTGGCTCATCTGCTGCGTTTAGGGCTGAGGCTCAATGCAAAGAAGAGTGTGCTGGCGCCCACCCAACGAACTACATTCCTAGGGGTAGTATGGGATTCGACAACGATGCGGGCACAATTGTCTCCGGCATGTGTCGACACCATATTGGCTGCCGTGAAAGGGGTGAAGGCCACGCCGTCACTATACAACACTTTCAACAAGTGTTGGGTCTCCTGGCGGCTGCGTCCAGCGTAATACCATCTGGACTGCTGCACATAAGACCCCTGCAGTGGTGGCTAAGGACCAAGGGTTTTTCCCGAGGGAAATCCTTTCCGCCTGATTTGGGTTACGCGCAAGTGTCTTCGTTCCCTATCAGTTTGGAAGGAAACTTGGTTCCTGTCCCAGGGGCCCGTGCTGGGAGGGTCTTGTCGCCGGCTGGTCATTTCGTCAGACACATCCCTCACAGGCTGGGGTGTGGTATGGAGCAGACCTGCTGTCGAGGCAGGGGCTGAGGCCCGGGAAATGGAGACTTCACCCTGAAGTGGTGGAGCTCTTGTGCGGAGAGTTTAGCACCATAGACGTGGATCTGTTTGCGTCCCAAGAGACTACGCACTGCCTGCTATGGTTTTCTCTCGTTCCTCCAGCCCCGTTGGGTCTGGACGCCATGGTACATTCGTGGCTGAGGCTACGTCTGTACACATTTTCCCCAGTCGCTCTGCTCCCGGGGGTTCTGGAGCGTGATCTGCCAGGTCTAATAGCCGGAGCAGTCGAGACCCTCCTTAGCTCCAGGGCCCCGTCCTTGCGGAGGATGTACGGCCTAAGGTGGAACGTTTTCTCCACATGGTGCAGAGAACGCATGGTGAACCCAGTTACCTGCCCAGTGGTTCAGGTGCTGGAGTTTCTACAGGACCGCTTCTCTGCGGGCCTTTCCCCATCCACCCTCAAGGTTTACGTGGCAGCCATCTCAGCTTTCCACGCTCCTTCAAGGGATGGGTCTCTGGGGAGGTTTCCCTAGTCGTCCGATTCCTCCGTGGGACCCGGAGGATGAGACCTGCAACTCGCCCCAGAGTTCCCACCTGGGATCTGGCACTGGTTCTTGAAGCATTGGCTGAGGCCCCCTTCAAACCCATGGAATCGGCTGAGGCCAAGTACCTGACCCTGAAGATGGCCTTTCTCCTCGCTATCACCTCTCTGAGGAGGGTGGGGGACCTCCAGGCTCTTTCGATTACTCCTCGATGCCTGGAGTTTGCCTCAGGAAACATGAGGGCCATCCTGCACCCCTTTCCGGGATACATTCCTAAGTGCAGTCCAACAGGATGGGGCCCGTGGTACTGCAGGCGTTTCGTCCTCCACCTCAGGTGACGGTGAAGGATGGGAGACTTCATTTGCTCTGCCCTGTCAGAACACTGAGTACATACACTCTGAGGTCCTCCCGGTGGAGGAAGGCAGACCAGTTGCTGGTATGTTTCGGGTCCCCTAAGGCTACCATCAGCAACTGGATTGTTCAGATTATCTCCCTGGCCTATCAGGTGCGCAAATTGCCTTCACCTGTAAGGGCTCACTCCACGAGAAGCATGGCATCCTCCACGGCTCTCCTCTCTGGAGCATCTCTCCAGGAGGGTTGTGATGCAGCTGGCTGGGCCACCCTTCACACTTTCATCCGATTTTATAGTCTGGACCTTCCCTCCGCACCCGGCACCCGAGCGCTCTCCCTTTAGTCATGCCCACAGGTTGCCTGCACGCTAGGGCAGACGGGATTTCGGCGCGGCATAGGTATCTCGTTCCCATAGTGTCGTCACCGACGCAGTTCGAGTTCCCCTCGAAGGGGAACGTCTCGGGTTACATAGGTAACCTTTGTTCCCCGAGAAAGGGGAACGAGACACTGTGTCGGTTCACCGCGCCTCTCCCCGCCTGGAGTGCCTTGCTTCATAGTAAAGGATAATGTACCTATGTGCCGGCGTGCTTATATACGCCTACGTTTACACCGTCACATGCTACCGTTCTCACTAAGCCAACAGGATTGGAGTAGTTTTCATTCACATTCAGCCCTGCCACGCCTAGAGGCGTTCCCCTTTCTCGGGGAACAAGGGTTACCTATGTAACCCAAAACGTTCTGAATAAAGAATGAAACGGTTATTGCCAGATGGACAAAGAGTATCAAAGTAGCAGAATAGATAGATAATTACACTAGCTTTCAATTGGGCTGTTGTTCTCTCACCTTCCTAATGGAAAGTAGAATGTGATCAATATCTATGACATGTTGCACATGTTGAAAATCACAGTTCTGCAGTGATTGGGCTCAGGTGTTGTCATGGTGCTCTTTAGTGCCCCAACAAAATTACTGCTATTACTGTTCACCTTGATCTGAGAAATGTAGCAGGCAGATGTATCATCTCTAAACTTAAAAAAGCCATCCATAACAAACTCCTATTAGAGAATTAATCTGATCGACATAAAATTTGGGCAGTGCAATCTAAAGGCTGTTGCGATATTAAACTGTAAAGATTTTTTGGTGTCATCTAAAGGTGTTGGCATGGCAATATTTCGAATTTAGTAGGAATCGTAACTGGTTTGATGTTTTGGGAAAAGTAACTGTTGTAACTTGACTCCACATTGTCATTCATCATTTGAGTTCCATTCAGTTTTCATGGTCCACACTTGATAAACTGGAACCTAACATATGATTAATTAATACAATAAATTATGATTTCTACAGCTTACAGGAACATGGCGTACACTGTCCATGCTCTCTAAAAGGAGAGCAAGTTTAATTGTATAGCTTATTTCAACAGGAAGGAAAGTCAGTGTGGTTTAGTTTAATAGAAAATAAAAACAAGATTAAACAGGAGAGTAAAACTTGCAGTGCATTATAAGATATCAGTCAAAGCCACAGATTTGATTTAATAAAAGGCAGCAGCAAACTGAAAAGTCTTCAGCCTTAATTTAAAAGAACTGAGAGTTTCAGCAGTGCTGTAGCTTTCTGGGAGTTTGTTCCAGATATATGGAGCATAAAAACTGAACGCTGCTTATCCATGTTTAGTTTTGACACTGGAGACAGAAAGCAGACCTTTCCCAGACCACCTGACCAGTTTGGATGATTCATAGTGTAGCAGAAGATCAGAACTGTATTTAGGCCCTAAACCATTCAGTGCTCAATAAACCAACAACTGTATTTTAAATCAATTCTGTGACAGACAGGAAGCCAGTGTAAAGAGCTCTATGGAACAAATACACCTCACACCTCATCATACTGCATCTCCTGCTACATATGAACTGAGCATTCAATGTCCTTTAGAAAAAAAACTAGTTAAAAGTGATCTTGTATTTCTGCTTTGTTTATGAACAAAAGGCGAAACTAAAAGATGATTTGTCCATTATTGACATTCAAAACTTGACATGTCTTACTCCTTTGTGCAGTGCCCGATGCTCATAAAGATTCACAACAGTGTCAGCCAACCTCCAATGCTAAGAACTGTTGCTATATGTAATAAGGTTTAATTAATGTGCCTGTAAAGTTACTGTGAAATACATATTTTGTATTTGTGTTATTAGCCCACACTAATCAAGAACATGAGAGCATGCATGCACGTACCCATGTCATTACGCTGACCACGTCCACCCACCCCCACACAACAACTTGAAAAACACACAGGCAGGAGGTCAAAATCCCACCAAAGAAGTATTTCATGTTTTGGTGAAATTCATAGGCTGTATCCGTATACATTCGTTACACAGAGCTAATTTAAATCGTTAGCAATTACCATTGTGATGTGATTCTATATGTACTGTATCCTATGATCACCACTCACACTGACCCTGTTGCTTAGTTGCCCTCAGTGTGGCATGAATCAGCTGAAATGTTTAAAATGTAGAGTTGGACAGGTTGCAATTAAGACGAGTAAACATTGTTTGAAAGTAAATAAGAAGAATCAGCAGCACATCACTAGTGAAATTAACACAATGTGTAATGTGTTAGGATTATATGTGTTATATGTGTTAGGATTTAGTAATGCTCTTGTTCATTTCTGTTTTAATGAAGGTAACTGCCACATCAAGAGAAAAATGTTTCACCCTTGACTAGTGGTGGCTTACCTGATTTGTATTTGCATAGCTCACAGTGGCACCAGTGGCGGCTGTGGCTCTGGAGATAGAGCGGGTTGTCTGTTAATCAGAAGGTCGGTGGTTCAATTCCCAGCTCGTCCAGGCTGCGTGTCAAAGTGTCCTTGGGCAAGATACTCGTATGTGAATGGTCAATACAGATGTAGTGTAAAAGTGTTTCGAGTGGTCCAGAAGACTAGAAAAGCGTTATAGCTCCCTATAACTATAATTTACAATCTCAGCATTTTCACCCATTTTCCATGCAGTGTGGAGGCGAGGGTCTGTGCTGCTTTCAGCTTTAATTTACCTTTGTGGTCTCCAAGACCCCAAGACCATGAACAGCTGAATTTGAGAAGCAGTGGAGATCTATGGTACGTTTTGTTATGCTTGCTATGCTGCTTTTAACTAACTTTGGCTACGAGATGTCAGCATCTGTGCCGTAGAACATCTTTTGAGGTTGTTGTTTAAGCTAGTTGTGATCACACTCATTTACATCACAGGTCCTTGAAGGAAGACTGACGCTGCATTTTCAGGTGTTCTACATTTGAAATTGTATCTCTGTTTTCTGTTGCCCTTTTTGGCCTGTCAACCTTTAGTGATCAGACATTCTGTTACTAAAATCCATCTTATGATTCCCACTCTGACCCTGTCACCTCTCAGTGCCTCCTCACTAGGGTTGAGCCGGATACTCGGCTGAAACGAGTATCCGGTACGGATAAAGCATTTTTGCCGAGTACGAGTATTATACGAGTAATACAGTCAATATCTGTACTCGGATTGAAAAAAAATCCTCATTGCGTAGCTGACTGTGCACACGCACACTCTCTCTCTCTCTCTCTCTCTCTCTCTCTCTCTCTCTCTGCCGGTCATCTGAGATTTTTTTAAAACTGTCAGCTGCTCTAACTAGTTGGTTTTTTTTACTTCAGGCACTGAGTGTCTGACACTTTCTTGCTGTATTTAAAAAAATAAAGGTAGTTGTGGTATAAATAAATTATTTAAAATAATATTACAAATTAAGCTACACACACACAAACACCCCCCTCTGTCTCCGTCTTACTCACTCACACACACATACCTGGCCTGAACCACAAAGCAAGTTCAACAAACCCAGGATATGTTTTCGTTATCTGGCTTCACTAACAATCCTCACAATCCCGATCGGGACAAGCGGCACCACAAAGCTGGTTATCAACTCGGTAAATTAACCCAGGGTTTCCCGATCCAGCCGGGAGCGCGTTCACATAAAAGAGGCGGTGTTAGCAGCTGATGACCAAACAGACATGAACAGGTCCACTGTCAGCAGAGCGTCATATTTTACCATCGAGGATTAAACTGTAACACTACAGAAATACGACAGCAGCACGGCTGAAACTGACACATGCAGGGAGACAGAAAATCGCAGACAGTGTGAATGTCTAAATGAACAGGCGTAGTCTATAATAATGCGTTGATAAAGTGTTCTTATGAGCTGCAGAAAATATCAGCCTTATTCTTTCAGCTCGGCTGTGTGTCTGCGTTTCCAAATTAAAAGACTCGGCCGTTCTCCCTCACTTTAAAAAAAACGGCCGCCACTTCAAAAATGAGATTAATTTATTTAACACACTCAAAAGTGTTCCAAACATTGATCTAAATTAACTTCATAAAGCAGTGAAACGGAAAAGTCCCTTCATGCCAAAAAAATCTTGAAAGACTGATTTGAACATTAAGGCTGCTGACAACTCACTGTCCCACCTTTTGCGCCCACATCGCAAAAGGTGGGACGGAACATGACTACTAGGGATGAGCGAGTACAGCATTATCTGTATCTGTATCTGTATCTGTTAACCATATGAATTATCCGTATCCGTACTCGGATTGGGCGGGACCCAATCGATTGCGCCTAGCCCTGAAGTGGGCGGGGTTTAACCCGGAAGTGGGTCGAGTGTCTTGAAATGGGCGGGGCTTTAACTGTATGTTATTTTAAGCATGCAATTTATATGGTCAGTAGGCAGCGTTTTCACAGAGTTGATCTCTTTTCTGGAACATAACCTGCTTGGAGCAGGTTAACCGTTCATAAAATAATTTAAAGTTAAAAAAAAGAAAGTCATGTTGAGTATGAAAACTCTTGTTCATTACATTTTACTTCATAATTGCAACCGCATGTGTTGTATTCATTGTTGCAAAACTTGTTCTGTATATAGTTTGTTTGTTATTGTGATCAAAACCATTGATCTGAAGCTCAATGCTGATGCTGTCATGTAAATAGTTTTATAATCAGCAATATATATAACAATTTCTGATTAACCCATATAAATTGCATGCTTAAAATTACATACCGTTAAAGCCCCGCCCACTTCCGGGCTAGGCGCAATCGATTGGGCCCAATCCGAGTACGGATACGGATACAGATAATTCATATGGTTAACAGATACAGATACAGATAATGCTGTACTCGCTCATCCCTACTCCTCACATCTCTCCGTTCTCCTGGCTACTTTTTAGTCCTCCTCTACCATTTGTAGTGTCATCTTTCCCGGCACTGCCGCCTCCTTTTGTTCTCCACCTTGTGGCTGCTCGCAGTGATGTGAGGAATGTGATATCTCTCCTCTGAAGTGTTCTCTGGCTCGCTCCCTTTTGCCATGTTGTGTGAGATTAATTATATATGTGAATTACAGCACAGAGGGATATTCTCTTTCAACTACTGGAGATCTGTTGATCTCTTTCTCTTGCCATGTATGTATATGCGTTGTCTCTTTCTCTAGTTGGATTCTCACTCATGTCATGTGCTGCACATCTCCGTATGAAACCCCTCATTATTATGATATTTATTTATTTATTATTATATGTATTAATGTAAAAGGGCATGGTGTAAGTTACAGCTCAGTGGATTTAATGAACACCACAGAGTTTGATGACCATATAGAATACATTTTTTTTATTTGTTTGTTCATTTTTAAATTGCACACAGCAAAGACTTTCATATATGACAAGAACTTTTTCTGTGTCCAAATTTTAGGATGGAAAGGCCTGCACAACATGCAAACCTAAAACTCACCACAGCTGGACTTTGATCAGCACACCCACCCCCCACCCCAAACCCACCCCCACAATCCTACTGGTACTTCTATTTGAATATGCTGCCGTGTTGTCAATCCCACCCTATCACCACTGTGCAAAGAAAGTGCGCCTCATTCCAAAGGCTCCCCAAGGTGTTCCTAATGTTGATTTGATCTCTATTCATGGACGAACCTGGCTCCACTCATGACCTTCCACCCCAAAACCAAAAATCTACCCAGAGTTAGAGGTGGTGCAGGCGGTGTCAGTAGTCACAATGGCTGAGAGATGAATGAGGCAGTCAAGGATTAGTTTTTTGTCTTCACAGGAAGTAGATTATATGGAGCTTGAGTGGATGGATGATTGAAGGGCTGGGTTAAGAGTGAGTGAGAGAGGAATACAGTACTTGAAGGAATAAAAATGAATCAGAAGAGTTTTTCTTGTCATCCTCTACTTTACCCATGTCTCTCCATTTTTACACCTGTCTTATTTCAGACATCTCTTCTTTTCCTCTGACATCCTCTCTTTGAATAAACCTCTCCATATCTCTGTCTCCTATTCTTTCCTGATATTGTGCCACTATTTGAGTGGGTGTGAGAGTGTGTGTTCCTACATTGTGTCATAATTGTCAAAATTGATTTATGACTCCTTTTCCAGTTGTCTAAATGGTGGCTGAGTGATGGGAACTGTCACACACATCACACACATTGCACATGCCTTATTGTACAGAAGCCCTGAGAGGCAAGTGAGAAAGGAAAATAATTCTTTCAATCCATTTTCTAAGTCTGGTCGAAATAGTTTTCTCTCCTGCGTGTATGACTTAAAAACAGAAAAACTGCTTTTGCAGGATAATCTTCCTAAGTTTTGCTAGGTGAAAAGAGTTAACTGGACCACTACCCTGTGTATTAAAATACATTTCTTGCCATAAGAAAGAGAAGACGGTGATGTTACATAACTTGCTAACACACTCTACACTGTATGTATCTTGTGGCTAGAGTACACAAAGAAATTAAAATTCACCTGGAAGAAAACCTCAATAATTTTAGTCCTTTTTAGAACAGGGGGTAGCAGTACACTTTAGCCTCTTGTGGTCTAAATGAGTATTACAGCAACAAACCTGGCAATACTTTTTTCCACCTGTTTGACTGTTATCTCTCCCCTTCTTTCCCCTGCTCCATCACATTTTCCCTCCATTAGTGAGAAACAAATCGGACAGGTTCTGCTGAATATGCAGGCACTGTCAGCTATGCTACCGTCGGGTGTACAAATGATTTGTGTCAGACTGTACACACTGTAGCTATGACATGTCATTTTCAATAACTTTGTGATTACCTACAATAGAACTTTAACTTGAATTTGAACTTGAGACTTGAATAAGATGTTAAGTCATCCATGTTAAGGAAATAAACCGCTTCATTGTATGCTGGTATAGTGTCAACATGCTTGGAGCAAGCCTGACGCTTATTGTCGGAGAGGTTCGACAGGTTTAGGCAGCAGTGGTGATGGGGTGATGCTTAGAGAGGAGCAGGGTGAGCATACAACATTAACAGACTACCTTATTCCACCATTTGCAAAAAAGGGCAGACAGGTTAAATCAGGTAGGAGCTTGACTTCAGTTGTCTGCCTATTGAGCTAAAACTCCATTCTGCACTAGTCTCTAGTCTGCATGGGTTGAAGTGGTCATGAATGGGGTGTCTGAAACTGTGTAACTGCTGTGCAATTTAGAAATGAACAAATGCCCCCTATCCATTCCATTTTCACGCCTCTATTGACCTTGACCATTTCTTCTCAACATGTCCAAATCAATTACATGGACTGGCTCGGTTCAACGATCACTGCTGCGTATGGTTATATGGAAATACAACATAAACACAATTTTACAAAAAAAAATCAATAAAATAAACTAAATATCAGTTGTTGATGGTAAAGACGTGTGCACAAGCACTTGAGTCGTGACTGTAGCAAAACATGTGCACATGTATGTTGATTGTTTCTGTGCTTGTTTGTGTGTCTACATCCGCATTTTTCAGTTAGGGAGCAGCGGGAGGAAGCCAGCAGCATCCGCAGCATATATTATTCAGCTAGCTTTTATTTACCTCATCTAGCATCTGGGTGCTGCCGGGCTGTCCAGGACCGACTGCTACTTTCCTGTCCAAACACACACACACGCGTGCATTTACACACACGCATATGCGTTCAAATCACAATAAGGATGTTGGAGAGTGGGGTCTAAAAGGTAGAGGAAGTGGCAGTACTTGAATATTTATATTCATGGAATTTATCTTCAGTAGTGACGCTTGATCAAAGCATCTTTTTTAAAAGGTCACTCCAATTTCTTATGACTTCACACCTTGAACCCTTAAGTACCTTTAAAGTTCCAACACTTAATAAAAGCTTTATGATGCTCACGCAGCATGAAATATTCAAACCCAAGACAGCATTATTGTGGCTACAGCAGCACAGCCATTAGAATAATTAGCATGTGTTATACAGTTTATTCCTCTCATCATTGCCACCATTCTTGCCTGGAATCTATAATAACGTTTCTGTGGATGAGAACAATGATCCTCAGTGATGAACCATAGTTACATGCAACTAACAATTAGCAACTAATGATAATTTTCTTTTGAAAGTAAATTATACAGCCCAAAACTTGCAGATTAATCGATTACAAAATTAATTTCCTTGACTAATTGATTAATCAATTAATTGTTTCAGCACTTTAAAAAAATTTAACATGTGTGATGTCACTATTATTGATATTTTATTATTTAAAGCTTTCTGAAGTCTGAAGAGGAAAAGATAGGTGCCAGTACTCTCCGTTCATGTGTTCCCATGTGTATTCCCATGTGTTCATGTGTTCCCATGTGTATTCCCATGTGTTCATGTGTTCCCATGTGTCACTTTGTGTAGGAAAGTGGTTAGGAAATTCCCCCTGGGAATTTGAGATGGAGAGACCTTTTATGCGACTGCCGTTTGGGGGCGCTAAGAAAGATTTTTTAAATTTAATTGTTTTGATTTTTTTTATTGTTTTGTGTACACAATGAATCAGATTATGCTGCAGACCTTTAAGAAACTTTAGGATGACACCTGCCTCTTTGGTTTGTATAAGCAAGGCAGCTCTGCACAAAACAAGACCAGGTCAGGCAAGCCTGAGTCAGTTAGGGTGCTAAAATACTGAAATATACTATAAACAACCCATAACATAGAGCAGTGTGTATGTGTGTGCTTAAAAATGAAATCCCTCATCATCAGGTCTGAGTGGGTCTATTCTTGGCTCAGCTAACCCTGTGCTGGACCCTCGACCCTCTGCTTGTGTTGATTGCACAGCATCATATGCATGAGAAACACATCACTAATTAATATAACTAACAATAATCCATTTTGTATTTCTATCTCTCCATGATATGATTGCCTACCCAGCCCTGCACACTGCCCCTGTACATGTCAGTGTTTTTTTCTGGTTCCACTGACCTCCTGCAGCTCCTCCTCCTCCTTCTCTCCCTCCTCGTCAACATGGCTGGAATCATCATCTCCGTGTCTCTCTGCATCACCTCCACTGACCTTAGCAGCTAATATACAAACAGACACCAGAGATTCCTCGCTTATAACGATGTTGTCTTTGTGTGATAACACATTGCAAACTGTTGTTTATTATAAATATAAATATATAATATATGCCTATATAGGAGGGGCCGCACGTTTCTCCCCTCAATATGGAAAGTATTAATTTGGCCCAGACTGACAGACACATAGAAAGCATTCCCCTTCAGCTGACTGGCCGTCCTGCCAGGTTACAGATCATAAAGTAAAACATTAGAAACTGAAAAAAAAACTTTGGACCACCTGCCAGTTCAGCCAAAAATCTTGGGGTTATTCTGATTCTGGAATGTCTCCAGTCCCCAGTGTAAATGACACCTATGGCTGTCAACCATTTTTTTAATGTCCCGCCCCATCCAGGTTGTGATTGGTCGGTTAAGGAAAAGTGACATTGACAAGCTACTTTACGCACTTGGTGCATCAAAGGCACCGATATTCTCCCTCGTCTGTCTCCGCCAAAAGAGATTAGCGGGCAGGCGAGAAGGGGAACAGGTGAGCTTCACATAGTGCCCAGAGAACCTGATATGGAGAGGGCAGTGAAGAGTAGCAGCAGCTTGGGAGAAGTGCTGGTACGCAAGAAAAATTTCAGGTAATTGCAATATCAATTGGGAGGCTGTGGCTCAGGATGTAGAATTCGTCATCCACTAGTTGGTGGTTCGATCCCGACCCTGGGCACGATACTGAAGCCCAAGTAGCACGAGTGTGTGTGTGTGTGTGTGTGTGTGTGTGTGTGTGTGTGTGTGTGTGTGTGTGTGTGTGTGTGTGTGTGTGAATGTCAGTTACTTTCTGATGAGCAGTTGACAAGTAGAGCAAAGTGCTTTCAGTGGTCAGCAGAAAGGCGCTGTTTAAGTGCAGTCCATTTACCATGATGATTAATTTATTTCAGCATCTGCATCCTTTCTAATTCTACCTTAGCTGTTTTTGTTTGCTTTAACATCCTGTTCTGTGTCATTGTTGGAGTGCAATCTTAAAGACATATGAGAAAAAATTATTTTTGCAAAATTCAACAATTTGTTATGCTATTTTCTTGTTTAACACAAAACAGACACACATGTCTACATATAGTACACACACACACACAAACACACACACCATCACACACTCACCAAACATGAGTAACGCTGGTTTCCAAGCCTGATGTACAAGTTCTTTATCTTGATTCTCTATAAAACACACACAGAGAAACAGCCCACCTAGGCTCATTTGAACCACAAATCCTTAAACGCTAATCCGTCTCCTACAATTTACGGTCATACACAGCGTACCTTCATGTACCATATTGTGTTGCCTCCAGAAGTAGTGTGATTTTTTTGGACATTTGTGACCATACTAAAAGTGGACTACCAAGCAGATGACATAAAACGTTGTTCAATCAGCTATAAAGCCAAATTGATTTTGTCGTGTAAAATGATGTGCTGTCTTTGTACAAAATGTGTCAGTAGAGACTAAATGCCACAAACAGACAAAAAGCGGAAAATACGTGATAACATGCAAAATTACTTAAGACGCCGACGTTTCTTTCATATTAATTAAGTGAATATGGCGGAGATCTGCAACCTACTAAGTGCACTCTTCTAGATGGTTTTTCTTTGCATACAAATGTTGCTTGATGCTGATATGTGTTGCGTGATATACTGCTGTGTGTAAGGTTATGTGTTTTTGTTCAGTGGCATTGGTAGTCAGTGGTGTTAATGAGCTGCATTTCAAAAAATGTTTTGTTCCTATGTTTTAGATATGTATGACTTTAACACTGAGAACCAGGATTTATATCTCCTGAATAAATTTGCAGGAATCATGATGAAATACATACATGTGTGAAGGGTTTATCTTGCTTCTGTCTATAATATGTGCATGTATGTCTGTCACTCCATGCTCTTTTCAAGAGGTGGGCATTTGGTTGAAAGAGAAACAAAAGAGTGAAGTGGGCCAGAAAAACTTCATCCTATTTTACCCTTCTCTTTTATTTCTTCATCCTCTTCCTCTCATTAACAATCCATCTCTTTTTGTCCACTCTATCTCTCTGTCTAGACCTCTTTTCTTCTTTCTCAGTCACATTCAGCTATATGCTACCTCCATTTTCTCAAGTGTCACCTTTGGCATGTCTTGCAAAAAATTAATTTGATTGGGCAAAGTGCTTGCCAGTCAATATTCCCAGACAGAGAGGGAGAGAGAACAGGATTGTGGGTAAATCTCCAGGCAGATGCTGGGCGTCAGTCCAGATTTCTCCTTCCCTCCCACTCATCCACAGACTTTGCTTAGGTAGTATCAAGGTGTTACTGTATACCAGGGTATTTAGAAATTCTAATGGTCTGACTCTACAACACAAATCCAGACGCTGCTCTTTCTCTTAAACTGATGCAGAGATGCTGGATTGAGCTCATGTGTTGTAGCGTACACTCTCATCATAGAGGTGAAACTGTGTGAAACTGCCTGACATTATCTTCAACATGATAACCCCCTTCACTGTCCAGCAGCTGGTAATCAAAACACACGAGCTTTAGCTGCAGCCTTTATTCACTACAACCTACACTACACATTTACTGCTGAACTCAACTGCTCATGTTTTCATTTTCTCCACAGCATTTACCGTTACACTCTGTCACTTGCTCTCTCTTGCTTAACCACACACTCACTGCGCTCACAAAAAGGAGCGACTTGATGGCAATTGTGAGTGGTGGGAATAACATTACAGGACTAGTAAACAAGAAACATGTCACTTTTTTAGGTGTAGTCCTGGTGATAAAGGTGAGCCAGCCAACAGAACAAAGTCCTGTGCACATCATCTCCGTTCAGCTCTCTGATATGTCGGTATCCACTCCACACGACTTACCGTGTCATCAGGTCCTCGAGCAAGAATATATGAAGAAAGGGTGCTTATATATACTCATTATTCTATGGGCCATAAATATTTAAACACAGTGAGACTTGTCTAAGTAGGCTAATTGCAAATAAGACACACAGCATTGTAGGCTGGACATACACACAACAGTGACTTCTATCACAAGCAGCTTAGTTACAGCTACCTTCAAATACCCCAGTGATATGTCGGTAACGTATGGAAAATAGATTCTGCCCAAGCCAACACAGTGTCCACATAAATAATAAATATAAACAACTTCTGTACAATTTGATGATATATGAATCCAACTGAAGTTAATTGAATAAACCATATATTAGTAGGTCTATAGGATAATGGATAATGTATGGATAATGTTCCGTGCATTATTTACAATGGGTGCCTCTGGACTAAACACACAAACAGCACTAATTTGATGTGTATTTTCATACTACAGTCTAGAATATTTTATGAATTCAGATTTTGTTAGACAGACATTTAATCTAAATTGAGTGCATCTCTGATTTGTCTGATATCAAAATAGTTAAAAGCATTTGTAAAATGCTGCTAATAATTTCTAAATGCCACAAAGTGTCATCATAGTAATATTCCACAGTAAATGCCACAAAGCCTATCATAGTAATATTCAATTCAGTTCAATTCAATTCAATTTTACTAATATAGCGCCAAATCACAGCAACAGTTATCTCACAGCACTTTTCATAAAGAGCAGGTCTAGACCATACTCTGAAGTTATTTACAGAAGCCCAACAATTCCCACCAAGAGCAGCACTAGGCGACACAGGCAAGGAAAAACTTCCTTTTAAGAGGCAGAAACCTCGAGCAGAACCATGGCTCAGGGTGGGCGGCCATCTGCCTCGACTGGTTGGGGGTGAGGGAGAGAGAGAGAGGACACAGAGAGAGAGAGAAGGACAGAGAGAGAGAGCAGAGGGAGGCAGCCTACACAGTATACACATAGAGGTACAGATAGTAAAGGTAATGTTGCTATAGACTGAATGAAAAATGGTACAGATATTTATAGTAATGTTAATGATAATAATAACAGTAATAATAGCAATAGGACTAGCAACAGCAGTTGCAACTGTAGCAGAGGCGCCGAAGCAGGAACACGGGGCAGCAGGAGACTCCCAACCACAGATCCAGACTCCACAGCTCCAGAGCCAGCAACACCCGCGAGGAAGCTACAGGAGGAGGAAGCACACGACCACGGAAAAAGGGAAGAAGTCGAAGTTAGTAACATGCCTTAATGGGATGAGGTTGCACTCAGAGGGAGAGAGAGAAGAGGAGAGAGGAGCTCAGTGCATCATGGGAAATCCCCGGCAGTCTAGGCTTATAGCAGCATAATTAAGGGATGGTTCAGGACTCACCTGAGGCCAGCCCTAACTATAAGCTTTATCAAAAGGAAAGTCTTAAGCCTACTCTTAAATGTAGAGACGGTGTCTGCCTCCCGAACCCAAACTGGAACCTGGTTCCACAGGAGAGGAGCTTGATAGCTGAACGCTCTGGCTCCCATTCTACTTTTGGAGACTCTAGGAACCACAAGTAACCCTGCATTCTGGGAGTGCAGTGCTCTGGTGGGGTAGTAAGGTACTATGAGCTCTTTAAGATAAGATGGTGCCTGACCATTAAGAGCTTTGTATGTGAGAAGAAGGATTTTAAATTCTATTCTGGATTTTACAGGAAGCCAATGCAGAGAAGCTAAGACAGGAGAGATATGATCTCTTTTACTGGTTCCTGTCAGAACACGTGCTGCAGCATTCTGGATCAGCTGAAGAGTCTTAATGGACTTTTCAAGGAGCCTGATAATAAGGAATTGCAGTAATCCAGTCTAGAAGTAACAAATGCATGGACTAGTTTTTCTGCATCTTTTTTAGACAGGATGTTCCTGATTTTTGCAATATTACGTAGGTGAAAAAAGGCAGTCCTTGAAATTTGCTTAATGTGACAGTTAAACGACATGTCCTGATCAAAGATAACTCCAAGATTTCTCACAATGGTGCTGGAGGCCAGGGCGATGGCATCCAGGGAAACTATATCTTTAGATAATGCATCACGGAGGTGCTTAGGCCCTAGAACAATAACTTCAGTTTTATCTGAGTTTAACATTAGAAAATTACAGGTCATCCAGGTTTTAACATCCTGAAGACACATTTGAAGCTTAGCTAACTGATGAGTTTCATCTGGCTTGATTGATAGATATAACTGAGTATCATCTGCATAACAATGAAAGTTTATGGAGTGTTTCCTGATAATATTGCCTAAAGGAAGCATATATAAAGTGAAGAGGATTGGTCCGAGCACAGATCCTTGTGGAACTCCATGACTAACTTTGGTATGCATGGAGGACTCATCGTTAACATGTACAAACTGAAATCGATCTGATAAATAGGACTTAAACCAGCTTAGAGCGGTTCCTTTAATGCCAATGAAATGTTCCAGTCTCTGTAATAGGATCTGATGGTCAATGGTATCAAATGCAGCACTAAGATCTAGTAAAACCAAAACAGAGACAAGTCCTTTGTCTGATGCAGTTAGGAGGTCATTAGTAATTTTCACCAGTGCTGTCTCTGTGCTATGATGAGCTCGAAATCCTGACTGAAAATCCTCAAATAAACTATTGCTATGTAGAAAGTCACACAGCTGTTTGGCGACTGCTTTCTCCAGGACCTTAGAGATAAATGGAAGGTTAGATATAGGTCTATATATGACTAACACATCTGGATCCAGGTTGGGCTTTTTCAGAAGAGGTGTAATTACAGCTACTTTAAAGTACTGTGGCACATAGCCTGTTGATAAAGACAGATTGATCACATCCAGTAGAGAAGTGCTGACTAAGGGTAAAACTTCTTTAAGCAGCCTAGTCGGGATGGGGTCTAAGAGGCAGGTTGATGGTTTAGACGAAGAAATTATTGAAGTTAGT
Source organism: Lepomis macrochirus (assembly GCA_024633595.2). Classification (NCBI taxonomy): domain Eukaryota; kingdom Metazoa; phylum Chordata; class Actinopteri; order Centrarchiformes; family Centrarchidae; genus Lepomis; species Lepomis macrochirus. The sequence goes on from JALXJV020000023.1 coordinate 28,885,917, forward strand.
TGGTAAAGATTGAGGGAAGCAAAGCAGTCTAAACATATAACTCGTTTTACAGCTGTTTCTAAAGTTCTTGAGTTTAGAGATAAGTCGGTGCCAGTTGAGGGCAGGTAATATAACAACATAGTATTAATTAAAATTATAATCAGTGTTTTTCTTTGTGTCAAATATCACTGGCATATTTACTTCCCTTTGTTGGTACTGTGTGTTTTTTTTACATGAACAGAGACAAGAAAACATGTGGCATTGCTAATCATGTACTTTAAACCAGAATAGTGGTGCATTAAAATTGGCAGACATCACACAAAACATAATTTATATGATTGATCTGCAGCTAATGTTCTAAGTACATTATACACTGTATGATATTTCTTAGACACCTCCTTCCCACATGGTGTGCATGTGTGGTGAATGTTATCAGTTAATTATTATAAACAGGAGAACCTGAAGCCATTCTAATAACCACACACAGAAGATGGGGTGTGGGGTAAAATTACACATTTGGTCTGGAAAGCCTGACCTGTCAGATGTTCATCACTCAGAATATTCATGTAAAGGAAAACACAAAATTCATACAGCAGATAACAATTTAAAATATAATATAAATATATAATAAAAATATAATTTAATATAATGCAGTAACACTCTCAGGCATTCTTTACTGATTTGAAATATGTATTCTCCCATAGATCAACTGTTCTAATGTAACATCATCCCTGCTAAAAAGCACATGTCAGGATTTAGTCCTCCCTGACTTTGTTTGGGGAAGTAAACTCTTTTTACCTCAATGATAAAGTCAGTCATTTATAAACCCCTTTCACTGTGTTCAGCAAGTGTTTCCAGTGTTTCACCATGTTTTCTGCTCATTTTTAAACTTTCTGCACATTCAAAATCTGTACCACATAAAAATATTATATTTTGAAAATCACCTGCCCTATTGGCCTACACTGTTGTACATTAGTGTACGGTAATTGCTGTGCTGACGGACCCCTGGTTTGGAACTCTAGGCTACTGAGACGAAAACGCTCGTGATCAGGAAGAAATCTCACCACAAATCCACACAAACATTAACTTCAGTGCCTCTGATAAAGTGCAGCTCACAGCCGCTACAGTGGGAAGCATGCTGGAGCAGAGAGACAGTCCCAAACGGAGCAAAGATGTCTCTGAGCGAGATGCCACACTGCAGTCTTGAACACATGCACACATGATTTCAAGCAACCGATTCCGTTAAAACTTTATTCTCCATATATTTGTGACTTTTTTCTCATATTAGGACTCAAAATCTGAGATTATATTTTTTATATTATTTTTTTTATATTATACTTTAACAGTGGTCCTAAAACTCCATTGCAGCTGACAGATTTTTCCTTTTGGTTTATGTTATTCCCTCATTAATCTGTGTCTGACTGAATGTTTCTGGTACACCTTTGTGTACCAAAAACACTGACTAGACACTGACGGACAACAGTGGTTCTATTTAAATGTTTTGATCAAAATGACTGCTAGGGAAAAGTCACATAATGTATATTAAAAGTAACTGTGATACATGTGTCACTGTAATAGTCTAGAAGATGGGAGATGAAGTGAGTGAAAGAATAAGAGACAGATGTAAAGTGGGAGAAGGAGAGACTTGAACGAGGGTAAAACAGAACGGAGGAGCAAGTGAAAATATACTAAAAGAAAGAAAATGTTTTTAAAACATGGTAAAATACTGTGGAAAAGGGGAAGAGATGGAGATCTGAAAGAAAGAAAGGGAGATGAAGGGAGGGAACAGAGAGAAAAATAGAGAAAGTCAGAGGGAGTGGCAGGGAGGAAAACAGATTAGAATGGTGGAGAATTAGGCAGAAAGAGATGGAGGAGAGAGGGAGAGGAAAAGAAAAGGAGTACCAGAGAGAAAGATAGAGCAGGAGATGAATGAGGTGAGATGTGAGTGCTGATTTTAGAGGAATAGTTCGTACTGGCATCAGACTACAACCCCCCTCCTCCCTCCTCCTTCCTCCCAGTGTTGGTGTGTTACTCCCTGTGGCTCAGTGGTGACATGGCATTTAATAGACTCCCCTCTGTGAAACAAACTACCTCAATTAATTCCTCTGACTCGGCCCTGGCCTTTCTCTCACTCTTATGTCCTCGGGGTGTGTGTGAGTGTGTGATTTAAGCCATCGTTGGTCCAGTCTTTCTGTCTCCCCACTGGCTGTATAAGCTGCATTAAAGGACAGAGCCAGTGCTGCCTGCTGCAGCATGATCTACTTTTATTCATTATCTCATTGGTTTCCATTGCAATAGATACATTCACCCCAGTGGTCTTCCTTATGAAACCATTTTTCCTCTCTGTTTCCCTCTTGCCCTTGAAATATCAGCTGCATGATATGTGTGGATCCATGATGTGTATGTGTGTATTCACTGTGTTACTTGTCAGTACCACCGTGTTGGTGTTTCATGACAGAACATTATGAAAGCAATCACCCCTTTGTCTCCATATCAGAAAAGGGCAGACCAGGCCAAATGTGTACAAAGGTCAGAGGAAAAAATATGCAAAGGCCACACAGTGGTAGCAATGATGTGGACATATCACACACAGTGTGTTCAAATTGCGCACAAAGGCCCGGATTTACTAACATCCCGAATAAAGGGTCAGATTTACTAAAGGTTTGTGTGAGTAAAAACATGTGCAAACTTGGTATCACCAGCAATTGAACACATAAGTTGATCTACTAGCGGTGTGAACGCAGAATGACATCTTTCAAAAGTGCAAGATAGCACCTGTTGTTCATTTACTACTTTTGCCTTAATGAATTTGCAATTTGAGGCATTTGAATTTTATTGTGCAAAGTAATGGGAGGGTAACATGCAAATACATTTATTTACTACACACAGTGTGACCTTACAAGGCTAAAAACCTACCTTACAAGCCTAAAAAAATTCATGTGAGAGCAACAGCATCTGTATTTAATACATTTGAAAGGAAGGTGCAAACTGTGTTTGCACAGAGATGGCTGCAAGAAGGAGACACAGCCGTAATGAAAGAAGACGTAAATTTAATTAAAAATATTTCTATATCCAATATATTGTATATAAATCAAATTCTTTTATTTTATACTCCCTTCTTTAGCTACATTACTGTGACTTATGTTTACCTATAGTGCACACATTCTAGAAGCAGCATGCCTGTGATGTTGGTTTTGTGTTGATAAAGTCAGTGGAAAGACACAATTAAGCATGGACATTACACAGATTCCCTCTCTGCAGCATAAGTTGAGACAAAATGCACTCCTATGTATGAATGTACAGAGACAAGAGAAATGTTTCATGTTTAGTCTGAACATGAAACATTTCTGATGTTATAAGCCCTATATTCCTAGAAACAGTACAAAAGGCAAGACCTTGGTGTCCTCAAAGGTAGCTAGCCTTCAGAAGAACCTATGGGACTTTCAGTCTTTAAGATTCATTTTGAATTCTCCTCAATTCAATTCAATTCAATTTTATTTATATAGCACCAAATCACAACAACAGTTATCTCACAGTGCTTTTCATAAAGAGCAGGTCTAGACCGTACTCTGAAGTTATTTACAGAAGCCCAACAATTCCCACCAAGAGCAAGCACTAGGCGACACAGGCAAGGAAAAACTTCCTTTTAAGAGGCAGAAACCTCGAGCAGCACCATGGCTCAGTGGTGGAAAATATAAATATTTGGTGCAATAGAAAAGATACCTGCCTTTCGTGTTAGAGACCTGGATTCGACAGAGATGCTCACAAGTCTTAAGCTAGAGTCCAAGTCAAGTCTCAAGTCTCTCGTGGTTACAATGAATGTTGTATCACCTGCTGCGTTCAATCCAGGCTGCTTATAAAAATGCATAGCTATAAGGAATACTGTAACTGTAACCTGTTTTTTCACTTTAGAGCACAACTATGTAATGTGCAATGCAATTAATGGCAGCTTATTAAATACTATAAGTCAACATATGCCCCAGACTCTCTAACCCAGTGTAACATTAACTAAATAAAACTGTAATGTTAACGTTACATGATCAACAATAAACCTGTAACCTGTTTTTCACTTTAGAGCACAACCATGTAATGTGCAATGCAGTTAATGACAGCTTATAAAATACTGTAAGTCAACACATTCCCCACACTCTCAAACCCAGTGTAACATTAACTAAATAAAACTGTCACCTTAAATTAACAATTTACAATTATTTACAAATTAACACTGAACCTGTAACCTGTTTGCAGCCAGTGTTAATAATTAACCCGATGGCAGCCAGTTTGGCAAGTAAACAAACACTCATTTATCTTTTCATAATGAACGACAGTCAGAGTTAACCTCCCGTGAGGTCGTAGCTAAAGCAAGAAGCAAGCTAATGTTAGATGGCCAATGCTGAGGTAAACATTTTCTAACCTCAGGTTACTTACATATTTTGTGTTCAGCGCATCTTTGTTTGGATCTTATTGTATGAAGTTTTGAAGCCAAAGTTTATGAATAATGATGCAGCAGCTGTCGGTGTTTGTTGTCCTCTCCATGTGTGGCCATGCACAGCTGATACACGTTACGTAGGCAGGTTATAGGTAACGGAGTGAGTGAATAACAGTAAGCTCATCAGACGTTTCCTAAAAATAAACATTGTTCCCGCACCTCAAGTCCGAGTTGAGTCTGAAGTCTTTTGAGGACAAGTCTCAAGTCAAGTCTGAAGTCGCTGTGTATGCAACTTAAGATGGACTCAAACTCTAAAACTCGAGTCCCCATCTCTGGGATTCGATACACATCGCATACTCCAATGTGTCCCATAACAAGACAATTAACCCCTAGTTCAGGGGTATTCAATTAGAATTCAAAGAGGTCCAGTTAGAGAAAATTTCCCGCAGCAAAGGTCTGGAACATCAAAACGACTACCCTGCGTTATCATTCAGTACCATAACGTATAGTTGTATCAACATGTGTTTTAGTCAACAACGGACTGTCAAATCAATTAATATTTCAGGAATATTTACTGTCAGTTTTCACATCGAACTGGAGAGATAATAAATAACTACTCTAATAATAAATTCTAAATTTCATTATGTAAACTAAAATAAAGTGCCTAATTTTTAGAAAAATGTATTAAAAACTGCTTGAAGTGATGAAGTGTAGTCTTAACTAATTTTATAATAAACACTCAACACATCTTAAGAACTGAACAGCTGTTATGCCTCCTCTTCTCTTTCATTCCGTCTTATAGAACTACCACTTTCCTACTTTCTCTTGTTCAGTGAGATACATGAGCTCTAGTTTGTCCTGCCAGCTAACATTGGAGATCTATGATCTGTGGGAGGAATGTACAAGGAAGAATCTGTACATTCTTGATTAAAAGCCATGTGAAATCTCTTTTCCCTTTCACCTCCTCAATTCATGTGTGTTTCCAAAACGCACATGAATGCGAAGTTTAAAATCCTCCGTCATGAGGTAGTAAGTCTCAATAATAAATCGGCTGTAGGTTGGCGGTCCGAAGAGGACAGTGGATGACCCCGGTCCGCCTATTTGTGACCTCTGCCCTAGCTGCTCCAGAGGCATGCAAAATGACATTTAAGGGGCGTGGACTGAGCGGCTACGTAAACTGACTTAAAAATCTTCAAATTGACAAAAAAACTTTCAGTCTATGCCACATATATACTATTGCCTCAGGGACAAAGTATTTGCAGCAAGCTAGCCCACTTTAAGTTTTCTTAAGCTTCCTTCAACATGTGCTGAGTATCATAATGGCTTGAGCTAGCAATGATCATGACTATGACACATGACAGATTTCCTACCCATTTCGACTCTAACACAATTAACCCTCTAATATCTGACTTTTCAAAGTCACTTGTTCTTGTTGATTTTTGGCAGAAATTTAATCCAGGAAAAAACGATACACATGGAGTAACAACACAAGGCGGACCCAGTGCTCTAGACTGGACTTCTGGTTGATATCAAGCTACTTAACTGATTTATCCCCTGATTGTGATATCTGTCCTTCTCTCCTCACGGACCACTGTGTTATTACTCAGTTTATTTTATTTAGTAACAACTTACCACACCGTAAAATGTTCCACGACAAATTCAACAGTAATCTATTGAAACGTTAAATAAAATTATTTTAATAACAGGATCTTTAATCAGTGAGGTTAAGTTACTAGATCATTTATCCTCCATGAATAAATGGGAGGGGTTCAAATATAATGTCAGGATCATTGGCATTCAAGGAGGTAAGAAATTGGCCAGTTTAAGAAGAACAACAACTAGACATTATATCTAAAATAAGTAACCTCTGTAACTAAACCTCTCTGAAGAGAGAAATGTAGAACTCCATCAGCTGCAGCTGCAATTAGATGATCTTAACAAAAAAAAAGGGGAAGAATTTGCATTTATCCGCACAGCAGCGAGATGGATTTAAGACAGGGAAAAGAATTCTTACTTTTTTAATTTGGAAAAAAATACACCCCTTTCTGCTCAAAGCTTAAGAAATGTTTGGTTTCGGCTCCAGCTTTGGAATGTTATTCAAATGTTCTATAACAACATAAACCGTTGTACGTCCCTCAGCCACGGCTTTTCAGTGAGGTTCCCTGTTAAACGGGGTGTTCGGCAGGGTTGCCCAATCAGTCCTCTTCATTTATCTTAGCTGCAGAATTGATCGCGATATACCTCAAAAACTCCACAGATGTTCAAGGTATTAAAATATGGGGGGAGGAATTCATAATCAGTCAATTTGCTGATAATACAGCAGTTAAAAAAAAACAAACAAGAATATGGTTTCAAAAGCTATTGATAAAATTAGTCTTTTCTCAAAAGCATCTGGTCTGACTTTAAACCTTAGGAAATATGAACTTTTGGCAGTCCATAATAACAAGCTTAGCAGCATAACCAACACTAAAGTTGAAGTCAAATTCCTTGGCATAGTAATAACAAAAGAATTGTATAACAAAGAAGACCTGAAAATTTCCCCCACACTAAAAGCTGCACAGAAATCCTTAAATCGTTGACTTACACAAGACTTATTCTTACTGGGTCGAATTCTTCTATCCAAAGCTGAAGGTTTATCTACCCATGCCATTCACTATACACTTCGTCAAAAGTTATTAAGTCATCCACCTCTGTAATATTTAGGTTCATATGGACGAACAAAACTCATTACCTGCTTAATCTCAGTTAGTCAATAAGGGCCATGGAATTTGAGTCTTTAATTGCGCCGTTTAGAGTCAAATGGTTGAAAGACTGTATTTCTCAACCTTTGTGTATTTGGTACTATATCCCTAACAAAATATTTAGTAAGGTCGAGGGATTGTTTTCCTGCTAAAATGTGATTATGATGGGTCCAAATTCCTGTAAAGATGTCTGATTTTCCCAAACTAGCATTACATTTTATGAAAATATATACCCACAGCAGTGGATATTTACCCACAATTTTTCACCACATAACTCTTTATTATGGAACAACACTTTATTACCATGAATTGATATCTTTCGAGGAATTTGCAAAAGATTCTGTATTAATATTGCAAGGAAAGGAAATTCCCACTCCTCTACTTCAAATGATACAAAGTAGTATACAATTTTCCTCGTTCATTACCTTCCTTAAAAGTTGGTGGTCTCTCATTGAAGGATAAAATGTGACAACAAAACAATTAGTGTGATCTTTAAATCCAAAAACGTTTATTCTCTCTGTACGAGATAATATTGAGGTTCTTTTAAGGAGACAGTCATTTTCCTATTATCTTTCCTGTCCTATTACTCCTAAAGTCAAAGAAACCCATTTAAAATAGTATTAGCAATATATCCTGTTAGCAACTTTTTAAACAAAAGATTTAAATTTGAGGTGGAACCTTAGGTCATCTTTTGTTCTTCAGAGGCTGAAACCATTGACCATCTTTTTTCAAATGCCTATACACATTTTCATTCATGTCCATGATTGTTTGTCCAAAATACCTTCTTTTGTATACAATGATATAATTTATTTTATGGATAATTTGGATGCACGCATTTGAGATACCATTAATCTTGTAATTATTTGGGTAAATATCACATACATACTACTACAAAGGTACAGTACTCCCTCTTTTACTGTGTTTTTTGCCAACCAATCATGAACCATATATAAAAAATCTGACATATATAGCAATTGTCAGTAACTTTGGATAAACGCACTCAGCTAAATGACATACTGTTTAATCATTATTGTTGAATCTTGTGTTATGTCATGAAATTAATGAACTAAAAAGATAACTGTCATTAATCTAAACATCTCCAGTCATGTTTGATGTCTCCACAACGCCAACAGCACATTTTCCTATGTCCACTAGGAATCCTAGTAGGTCTTTGCGTCTTGTTCCTACCTGCTCCACACTGATACTGTTACTAGTTGTCCATTTCTCATTTATTATACTGTATATATGAAATCAGGAATGCAATTGAATCGTGGGTGTTGTGCATTATGTGTATTCCATATCACAGTGATTTGTGTGTTGCATTCTGTTTTGTATACAGCAGGGATTTAAGTGAGACATCAAAAATTCTGGGCCCGTATTCATAAAGATTCTAAGAATCCTCTCAGAACACTCTTATCTTAGCTTAAAAACTTTTACCTAGGAGTCTTAGCTTAAGAGCTATTCAGGACTGATCTGAGAGCAACTCTGAGCAAGGAAAAGACAAAAACTTTTATCTTAGTGAGGAGGCGGGGTTGATCCCGTTGCTATGTATGACACAATCTTTTGAAGACTGTGATTGGTTGGTTGTCCAACAAGGAAAAAAAGAGTGATTTTAAGTACAGGTTCTATTCTAAGCCCTTACTTTGAAAATTACATGCGTTATATTTACTATTTGACCGTTCTCTTCTCACACACACACACACATTATATATGTGTATATAAATCCTGTTTTTTATTTTCCATGCTGTTAATTTCCTGTAAGGTATTTGATTGGCTTGGAATGATAAAAATTGTTCCACTCTTTCCAATTACACTGATTGCTGCTGTTTCTATTTAAGTGTTGGAGAAAGCCCAACTGGACCAGTTAGTGGATGAACACAAGGCAATTCTAAAAGGAAAATTCGGACCGGGTGTCACAGCACAGGGCGAGAAGCAGACGAGGGAGCATATAGCGCAAACTATTAACGGTTCATTCTCGTTGTGCGAAAGAGGGAAGCTGCTATATTCATACATGCAGTTTTTTGAGCCTGCAAGGTGGGAATGTCCAGTGGAAACAAAATGAACTGCGACACAATAAGAGGTTCTGAAAGTGCTGTAATTGTTTGTGTGATCACGCTTACAGAAGGTTGTGACAGACCCAAATCATCACCGCTGCATTGCCAAATAGCCTAATGTAGTGATTACTTTCATTTCTGGCGCTGTGGCATTCCTGCGCTGTGTCGGAGATGTTAGCGTGTATCTAATAAGATCAGTCACAAACACGATCCCTGCACGATCTAATCTATAGCGTCTGATTAACTCACTGTTATCCATTGTCTGCAACACATTTCTTCTCCCACTTCGTCTTCCTGCCATTTTCTCCTCTACTAAAGAAACTCTTAAGCCTCTTAAAAGTCCTCGTCCGTGCTCCTAACAATTCTGACCTTATGAGCTCTTTTAAGGGTTAAGATTCTTTATGAATTACTTTTTTCTTTACTAGGATTTTTTCTTTAATTTTAAGAGTAACCGCCCACTTTTCTAAGAATTTTCTTAGAATTACGTCACTAGGAGCTACTCTTAGCCTTAAGATTCTTTGTGAATACGGGCCCTGGTGTTTGGAATTGGAAATCCAATTCTGGTGTAGAAATACTGGATTTTTTATTTGTTACTTAATTTTGCAAGACTAAAAATAGTCCGATATAAGAGTTAAATTTTTGTTTTTTGTGAAATTTGAGTAAATGTAGAGTAATTCTACTCTGGAAAGCGTCAAATCAATTATGTTTGACTCCCAGTTAGTAAGTAGTTTGTGTCAAAACAGATTGTAAATCAAACTTACTTACTAAATGAAACATGTAAGTATAATTGTATAAATATTAACTCTGAACTTCGTACTCTTAATTCTGATCATGGCTTTTACACTTGAAGTGTTAATGTCACCCTTTCCCACTGTGAAGGCCAACTGGCTGACGCCAGGAGAGTGTTCATGAAAGTACTCCACTGACTGATGGGAAACTAGGGACTGTGCTTTTGAACTGGTTTCAAACGTTAACAACTGTTTGATAAGAAAATGAAGCAGAATCTGTTAAGGTTGTATGTTATTTTGATATTGCTCTACTGGCAACTGGTCGTTTGCAGTGGTGAACCATCACCACCATAACTTAAACTCATGTTGTCAAACTGTTATTATCCACCCTAATGGACTTTTTAGATAGGAAAGAATGTGTGTGGTGCTGACCACTGGGTTTAGCACAAAAGTTGAACTAAGTTGAACTTATACTGCAGCATGCAAGAGTGATTCTCAGTGCAGCAAGAAAAAGCCCCGGCACAGCTCGAGCCATTGGAAATAATGGGTTTCATAGTGCAGCGGGGCTGTTGTTGAAAGCCCCATAACACTTATATTTAGCAAACTTTATTTCCCAAATATTTTTAGGAATATGGAAGAGCTGTATTTACACCTTTAAATGTTATGAGGCTAACACTTGTGTAGTTAACAAATGATCCTCTGAGAGAGTGAATGTCAAACACTGCATAGAAGTGTTAAGAAAAACTAACAGGTCTGTGTCAAGAAGTGTTAAATTTTAACTCCAAAAAGAGTGAAAAATTACACTAAATTAGTGTGAAGGTACCAACACTCCAAAAAGATTTACCACTGTTTGGTGTGGACCGATATAGACACTTTAAAAGTGTTGAAATCAACTCTAACAGTGTTGGGTATGTTGATTTTACTGTGATTGTACTGTATAATGGAATAAGCCCTAAAAATTTGCAATTGTCTTTTATTTGTAGAAAGTAAAATTTCCCAAGGTTGCTATATTCCCAAATTACTACAAAAAATGAAAGAGTTCAGTGTACCTAAGATGTTGATGATGGTGATATTTACGTAACGAGAAGTAGAATTACAGAAATTCAGACTAAGTACTAAAATGACTAGTAAAAATCTCAAAGAGGAAGTGTTAAACAGTGTGTCACTTCCCAAATGCCAATGAAGTAGAAGCTAGCATTATGTTATTAGTCTGTCACTCACTGACAGTTTATCTATTCTTCTACCCCATCTCTGTGTATTTCCTTAGCATGGCTGATGTAGACTGCTGCAGCTGTAAATCAGGCAGGTCCAGTTGGGCTGACTGGCAGTATTTCTCTAGCTCTCTCCATGCAGTGATGGCTTCATTAAGGGGAAACTGCCTGCCAGTGCTAGCCTCCAGCGCTAAGCGCTAATCACAAGGCTGACCTTGGCTTGATCCCGGACAGTGGACCAAAGCAACTGGGATGTGTGTATGTGTGTGTGTGTCTGTGTGTGTGTGCTGTAGGAGAGGCTTGGCTGACGTGTGTTGGCACTGAGATGAATGTATGTAGGGTGAGAAGACTGTGATGGCTGTGGACGCCAGAGAGCTTTCATGTGTTCTTCTACATATAAACATGTTCTCTATATTTTTACAGATATCCTCTATTTCCCCTATTATCACAGTCTGTAATTGTAGAATGGCACAGATGAAAATGCACATAACTTTTTATAAATAATTATGCAGGTGAACTGCAAAAACATTTGTTCCACACAGTATGACAATAGTACATATTTCTTCTAGTTCAGCATGTTTTGAATCTTTACTTCCGCTGTCCAGTGTGCGTTAACTATTATTTCATATATATGCTTGTAATATCATATATGCTGTTGTGATATTCTGTAACCATTTAATTTTGTAGGACCATTTGTATAATTTGTAGTGCACCCTGTGCACTGAGTTTCTTTGAGATTCTTTTGAAGCATGGAGGATAAGGACGACTCCATCCACGTGACAAATGTTTCTCTTTCTGTCCCACTGTAGCTCAAGTCTGAGAAAGGGTTTTTGCACAGATTACTGATGTCCCTCTGTAGACTCCCTATCTATAGGTTAGTAATAAATGTTCCTTAAATCTGTTCCTTTTTGTCAGATTCTCTGACTACACTACAGAGTTTAGAGCTCTGTCCTTCAACTGAATTAACTTGTTTTTTATTCTTTTTATTAAACTGCACAAAGGCAACTGTTTGATATAATCTTATATATTTCTTCATTTTTTCCCACAATTCGTTAATCCTGATGCTTTATCTGTTTAGTCAGCAGTCAGTTCATATCTATGTGTAAGTTTTTATAATTAGCCTGCATTAAAGTACCATGGATAGCCTACATATTGGCAATATATAGAATCAGAATCAGCTTTATTACCAGGTATATGTGAATTTGACTCTGGACAATGCTCACGATGTGCTTACTTATACAATAATACAATAAGACAATAATAGGTAAACACAGACTACGGTATAAAAGAACATATATATACACAGAGTGCAAAGGATGCAGGAGTAAATTATTATTACCATTATTATGTACATGTTGGAGGTGGATGTGATATACAGGTGCACATACACATACAAGCATATGTACAGTGTGATGAGTCCAAAGAATGCTGGAATAAATTATTATGTGTGATGTTATGTACATGAGGTAGGTGGATTTGGTATACAGTATATATAATATACAATATGAATATGAACAGCTCTGAAATAGAGAATGATGAATATATAATGAGTGGTAGCCAGTAAACAGGTGACAGAGTTACTGGGATATTGCACAGGAATTGTGCCAGAGACTGTGAGTCAGAGTCAGCTGTTCATCAGAGTGATGGCTTGTGGGAAGAAACTGTCTGTTGGTTTTGGCGTACAGTGCTCTGTAGCACCTACCAGAGGGGAGGAGCTGGAACAGGTTGTGTCCGGGGTGAGATGGATCTGCAGTGATGTTTCCTTCCTGTTTCCTGACTCTCCTGAATGGAGGGCAGGTTGGCACCGGTGATCTTTTCTGACTGTCCGTTGTAGTCTGTCCCTGTCCTTTTTGGTGCCAGATCCAAACCAGACAGGGTATAACTATGACCTGGATGACTGAGAACCTTCACAGAAAACCAGACAGTGATGGAGGAGCAGAGAACAGACTGTTGTGTAGAAGTGGATCAGCAGCTCCTTAGGCAGGTTGAGCTTCCTGGGCTGGTGCAGGAAGTACATCCTCTGCTGGGCCTTCTTGATGAGGGTGTCAGTGTTGGGCTCCCACTTTCGGTCCTGTTTTGAGCGTAAGTTCCAGGTTGTTCTGGCCGCACCAGAGAGCCAGCTGATCAACCTCCCGTCTGTAGGCCAATCAATGACCATCGTGTCGTCAGCAAATTCCTCCTCAGGTGCAGTCGCTGGTGTAGAGGGAGAAGAGCAGTGGAGAAAATATCTGTGAGCAGCTTGTCGTGTCTGAAATGATTAAACCAGACCGGACATGTAAATAGCTCTACGCTGAACAAGAATCTAACACTAGCTCCTCTTTCAAATGTGAAATGTTGTTATAGTTAAATGAAATCTCAAAGTTGCAAGTACTACTTGTAGACAGTCATGTAATATTAGATGTATTCAGGCAACAGCAGGTCACTGTCTCATAGACTGCATGTTTTAGAGCCAGATGGTGGTTTAGAAATGCTTCTTGTAGCTTTGGTTAGAATTAAAGACTACTGGTAAAGGGATGAACTAAATCTGAATATGCTACATTGAAAGTAGTTATTACAGCAGATTATGTAAGGTACAATACACATGCTTATTCTCTCTCACTCTCTCTCTGTTTACAAATGGCTGAAAAAGTTGCACCTTCTAGCATCAAATATTTATTAATGTGTAATCGCTTACATGTTTAATTTTTGAGACTGTGATCTATTTTATTAACAAAATCCATTTAGGAAAAGATATTATAGCCCACATGCAGAACAGCTTTCAAAATTGTCCTATTCTAAGTGTATTTTTTACAGGAAAGTGACCTACTATCAAAATCATTTTCAAAATCAAAATATCTGCTCATAAATTCGGCTCTTTTTCACTTTAATATCGGCACCGGCCCCCAAAAACCTGATTGGGCTCTACTTTCTATACTTTCTTTCTTTGTCTCAAAATTTGCTTCAGTCTGAACACATCTTCAGGGTGTATATATGTAATCTATGCAACTAGGATTGATACCAAACTTTAAATTCATTTTGAACATGACGACTTTTATTTGCCTCACATGCCAAACACCAACCAATGCCAAGAATAAACCAATGGAACTAACCTTACATAATTTTTCTACCAGGGTAATAAAAGTTTACCTGGCTGATGCTTCCATGCTCTAAGCTAATGTCACGGTTTTATTGCCAATTAACGTTACTGATCAGCTGATTGTCTCGCTAAGGTAACCCGGCAAAGCCAACCCACAGTTTCGAGAATAAGTAGGCGAAATTAATGTAGTTCTACATATTTCACACCACTGACAGGAGACACATCTCACGTCTCTCTGTAATTATGGCCAGCTTCAAGCTAAAGCTATCAAGCAACAGCTTTCATTTGCATCGTTAAAGACTGACAAACTTAAGTTAATTACCTGTCCAGTAGAAAACAGACAACTTCAGCACCATTTTGAAAACATCTGTTCCACATTATATGTCCAAATGTCACTTCTCTTCTTACTTCTTAATAAAGCAGAAGACTACTCAGAGACTGTATATTATTATTATTATTCCCTCTTCTTCTTCTATGTATGTATTCAATGTAGTGACGGGCGTCTACACTGCCAAAATTATACAAGCAGAAGAAGGACGCTATGATGACAAAACACGCTCTAACGCTGTTTGTTCATTGTCAGCTATGGTAGAAACATGATCACAAAATACGGCAACCTCCGTTGAAGGTAGGGTTGGGCAATAAAACAATAATGATAAGTATTGCGATATAATTTTCCTCATTACCAATATAATAAATGTTCAATATATTGTCAATAAATATTTGTTTTAATTTATTTGAATCACAAACAAATTAGCACTTAATTTTTCTATTACCATTTTTATTTTGTTGAAAAAAAGAGGCCTGAAAAAAGATTTAACTACATAATTAACAATCTGGTTTCTTCTGTTTTCACTCTGCCTTCCAACTTGAAAGAAATAATGATTTGGCATATATCGTAATTATTGATATCAAATGACATGAAATGTTTTTATCCTGATAATGTTAGGCCATATCGCCCAGCCCTAATAGCAGGGTGTGCCCGCAGTTATGTAATTAAAAATACATAAAAAGTTCATTATGTAAGGTCTTTACACACCACTGAAAACATAGTTTTTCAGGCTCACATTATGGCATGTAATCCATCTACCTACGGATGCCTTTCCATTTCCCCAGTATCTGTGCAGAGGACATTTAGGAGAATCATGATTTTCTATCCGCTCTTTCAGAGGTGTGTCAAGCAAGCAGCAGACTGTTTGTCATTCAGAATTTTTCAAAGTAAAAGCTCTCATTCATCCATCCATCCATCCATCGTCAACCGCTTATCCTGCGTACGGGGTCACGAAGGGCTGGAGGCAGTCCCAGCTTACATTGGGCGTAAGGCCGGGTACACCCTGGACAGGTCGCCAGTCCATTACCGCACATAGACAAACAACCACTCACACTCACATTCACACCTATGGACAAATTGGGAGACACCAATCAACCTAGCCTGCATGTCTTTGGATGGTGGGAGGAAGCCAGAGCACCCGGAGTGAACCCACGCGGACACGAGGAGAACATGCAAACTCCACATAGAAAGGCCAGGGCAACTGGCGTTTGAACCCACAACCTTCTTGCTGTGAGTCGAAAGTGCTAACCATTGCACCTCTGTGCCGCCCCTCGTAACAAATTCAAAACAACCTAAAACTTTCAAAGATTGTAATATGTTATATTGCAAAATTCTGATTGATGTACAGATTTTTATAAAATATTGTGTGAAAAACATTAAATATCATATTTTTCCAACTAAACCCAATCCACTTGAAATTAGTGAGAAAAGTACAGACAAAAACATATACAGAAATCTGTCATTTGATAGAAAGCTGATTATGAAAAGGGGTTTCAGGGCCTTTAATGATGATCACAGTGATTATGATTTGACCTGTAATCCTTTCTGGCCTTGGGCAGTTGCTGTTGACAACTGGACAATAAAATGATTGTTTTAAGAAATCTTATCTTCAACCTGCCAGTCTGGTGTAAGTCAATAGTTCTCATTTTACAAGAATATTTTGGCAACCTACTCGGCAGTATTTGATCAATTACTTCAAATTAACCCACAATATCATCCTGTCATAATTCTGCTTCTACATGCTAAATAAATAATGAGCTTTGTTCTGCATCCAATCACTACATAGACCAAACACACCAGACCTGCAAAGAAAGAAATACAGTTGATGTTGACCTCAACTTAACAAAACCTTAACAACAGAAAGTCATAAAAGTTCCATTTGAATTATTTTCATCACAGTAAGGCCCTGACAAATGGCTTCTGTGATTTAGGTATGACAAACAGTTAAACTCTAGGTAGGATAGCATTGCATATTTCCTGGAACTATTCCTTTAATCCTGAAGCACCAAGCCTAAACCAGCCCTAGTAAATAAATGTGAATTTACAAAAATTTCCCTTGCTTATACAACTGGAAAGGCTTTCAAGAGATATCATGCAAGTGCAAAAACACACACACACGTCTCCATAGACATGGCTGCTGGTTCTTCATTGGGCTCTGTTCAAAGGGGAGTGTGTGTAACCACACCACACTGAAAGAGAGATACCTTAACACAAAGAGCCACAAATGAATAGGGTCAATCCTTCCTCCTCCTCAACCTCTCTCTTTCTCCTCCACTTGTAGTCAAGTGGCATTTCCATTTTAAAATTGCTTCCCGGCCCTTTGTGAATGAATCGAATTACATTGGAAAGCACTGATTGATTCTTTCTGAACACAATGGTTTTCATGATGTAGACCTGCTGGCCTCATCTCTCTCCATAGCCTATTGAATCCAGTCAGTGTGCCCATTAGAGTGGTTTCACAGAGGCTGAATGGAAGGAAGAGAGTGTAAATAAGTGAGTGCATCTGTGTGTATAACAGCCAGTCCACACCGGAATCACTTTCTGAAGCATTTTAGTCTTCCATCAGTTGTCTGTCTCAGCAGATACACTTCTGGTCCTACAAAAGTGTCCACTACTACTATGTGAGGTGTCAGTTTGTCTGTTAATATTTTTTTAAGCAGAAAGCACACAGCCAACCACAATGACAATAATATTACACTAATTCCTACAAATAACCTATAAACACGAAGAACTGCTGACTTAAAGTAATGTTAACATTTTACCTTTTGTCTACATACTGTATGGGTGGCTGTGGCTTAGTAGGTAGCTTGTCCACTAATAGAAAGATTGCCGTTTCCTTGTTCCATCAGTGTACTTGTGGGGGTTTTTTTGAGACTACGGATGCCTTCAGTCCATAAATCTTTTTTCCTTACAAGAACTGGTAACATTAACTGAAATTACTGGCAGAAACAGTACTGAAATTCTACATGCTTATTAGTTCAAGAAGTCAAGCAGCCAGGGAATTACTAGAATTGAAAGACAGGGAGGGCTTTGCCCCCAGGGTATATGTAACTTGCACTTGCAAAATCTTTGCTCTCCTATCTTTTGTTACTGTATTAGAACTACACTTATGTCAACAACCAGTAAATAAGCCAAAATGTTAACAAGGAAAAAGCGACATAATGTCTTCCATTTCTCCTCTGTAGAACAAAAGTTACTGTAATGTTAGCTTTAAGACACATCAAAGCTGTATGGGGGGAATTTACTTGCCGGACTGTGCTCCTGCTGTTCTTCTAGGGTGTGACTTAACTGCTCGTCTGTCTGCTCATGTAAATGTGTGATAAAGTAATACCATATCTTATTCCTCTCTCTATTAGTAAATATTAAATAATGTTATTTAATTACACTCTTTACTGTTACTGCACTGTAGATTGGTTCAATCGCGTAAGCTGTTGTTTGGATCTCCCAGGGTACGATTTGCCAAGGAGTATGCGTGGTATTTCCCTCTTTCTGGTTTATATGTCCCTGACACTGCTGAATTATTTTTATCCCCGGTGGGGACAAAATGTATCCCCCCCTCAGAGTGATCAATGCTACTTCACTAGTCCTGCAACAGATAGCAAAACCCACGGTCCGTATCGATCGGTGGTTGGAAGACACATTTGCTCCGGTGAACAGCAGAGATGTGTGTTGAAGCAACCCGATTGCATCTCATGCGTCACATACACACGCTTTCGAAAAGCCATGTCTATTGTACGCAAAACGGTGGTTTTGTGTGTATATGATAGACTGTAGTTTGCAATAGCGTTGCAACATAAAAGACGCTATGCATATACTGTATTTACTGACTTAGGTTTATGCATTAACTAATGCCATGGTTGAGTTTAGGGGAGTAGCCTCAGAGGGTCTGTCAACTCCTTTAACAAAAACATCGCTAGCTAGCTAGCTAGAGAACAGGCTGGTTGAAGGGAAGGCAGCCGATAGTAGTACTTAAGCTGCAATAAAGCTGCGAGCACAAAGCTATGGGGTTTCACTCAGTGACACTGTTGGTGTGCTTCAGAGTTAAACATAGCTTGCATCTGTCTTTTTTTCTATTTTCCATATTTTCACTGCAACTCTGCATCATGATATCACACTATGTATTTACTAGGCTACTGTAATTATAAACAGAAGGAGAATTCAGTGGGAGATTTCTTTTCCCATACTGTGATAAACTTTGCAATTAATCCACAGCTCACCAACAGGTGCGGGAAGAGTGGATTTATTTTCATTTTTAAAAAATCTCTGTTTTGTTCTTTTTACAATTTGCAAATTCTTGCTAATTGCCTGGGCTAACCTACATTTAGGCAATACCTACATGTTTATTTAATTTACAGTCAATGAATGCTCGGAACGAGTATCCGGTACGGATAAAGCACTTTTGCCGAGTACGAGTATTATACGAGTAATACGAGTCAATATCTGTACTCGGATTGAATAAAAATCCTCATTGGGTAGCTGACTGTGTCTGAACACACACTCTCTCTCTCCCTCTCTCTGCCTGTCATCAGAGATTTTTATTTTTTGTCAGCTGGCTCTAACCAGTTTTTTTGACTTCACGCACTGAGTGTCTGACACTTTCTTGCTGTATTTTATTAAAAAAAATAAAAGTAGTTGCAGTATAAACTCCCCGGCCCCCCCCACTAACCCTAACAATCGCGATCGGGATAAGCGGCACCACGAAGCTGGTTATCAACTCAGTAAATTAACCCAGGGTTTCCCGATCCAGCTGGGAGCACGTTCACATAAAAGAGGCGGTGTTAGCAGCAGATGACCAAACAGACATGAACAGGTCCACTGTCAGCAGAGCGTCATATTTTACGATCGAGGATTAAACTGTAACACTACAGAAATACGACAGCAGCACGGCTGAAACTGACACATACAGGGAGACAGAAAATCGCAGACAGTGTGAATGTCTAAATGAACAGGCGTATCTATAATAATGCGTTGATAAAAAAAATATCAGCCTTATTCTTTCAGCTCGGCTGTGTGTCAGCGTTTCCACATTAAAAGACTCGGGCCGTTCTCCCTCACTTTAAAAAACTTGTCACCACTTCAAAAATGAGATTAATTTATTTAACACACTCAAAAGTGTTCCAAACATTGTTCTAAATTAACTTCATAAAGCAGTGAAACGGAAAAATCCCTTCATGCCATAAAATGTGTTCAAATAGTGTTTTAAAGACTGAATCTCAACATTTAGGCTGCTATAACTCACCGGAACATGACTACAGTCTCTGTAGTCGGCCTTAGAAAGCTATACTAACCTAAAACAGCCTCCATTCATATTAAAATTTAGTATTTCAATATCCCTACCAAACTGCTCATAATATTCAGCCTCACTCATTCATTGTTGCAAAACTTGTTCTGTATATAGTTCGTTTGTGATCAGAACCATTGATCTAAAGCTCAATGCTGATGCTGTCATGTAAATAGTTTTCTAATCAGCAATAAATATAACAATTTCTGATCAACCCATATGAATTGCATGCTTAAAATAACATACCAGTTAAACCCCCGCCCATTTCAAGACAACCCAATCCACTTCTGGGTTAAATCCCGCCCACTTCCGGGTTAGGCCCCGCCTCGTCCAAGTACGGATACAGATAATGCTGTGCTTGCTCATCTCTACTAGACTTGCCAACAAATGCTGTAAGAAAGAAAAAACTTTTCTTTGACCTGTAGGCCACTACCTATCTCAATCACTCTGGCTCTCTCAGAATCAGCTGCCCTTCCAATCTCCTGCTTCTCTCTCTCTCTCTCTCTCTCTCTCTCTCTCTCTCTCCTAAGATATCTTCCAATATCCATTTGGTCAATGAATTCAAGGATATACTGGTACAATAGCATTAACAGTGACACAGTGATATTTTGTTTTCACTGATAACCAGTTTTGGGTTACTTCCAAAAAGGTAATACATTAAAGATTACTAGTTACCGTCATTTGAGAGTAATTAGTTATATTAATGTCTCTGATTTGTAATGCTTTACCCTACTTTTGAGTTACTTTCACTGCTATTGGTGCATAGTAGACTACTGTATGTACATGTATAGAGGGTTCTAGTGATAGTGCAGATCGCAATTATATACCCACAGATCCTTTGGGTCATAAAAATTAACTTTCTGATTAATAGCAGTTGGGTTGCAGATGGGTGAAATTGGATGAATCGTCTCCCCATAAAGCATTTACGCACAAGGTAAAGCAGCATAACTTCACTGTTAACACTCCGACAGGATCGGTCAGGATGCACTGACAGCAGCCTCACTAATCACGAAAGGAAAATGTTAAAGAAAACACATAGAATTCTATTTACGCATGATTCATGATGAGACATTTCACAAATCCTGTTTTGAGGGGAGCTACCGTCTTTTTAAGAGGAGCCAAGCTTCCTCTGAATCCCTGTAGTCCCGCTGTCTATAATCTCAACCATTGAATTCCAGCAGGAGGAAATAACATTAGTCTTTTTCATGGATGTTTCACGGTGTTAGTGAATTATTAAAACAAAAGCAAAACACTAAATGTCGGGTTAAAATGCACTGTAACATGCGTTACTGAGATTGTAACGGGTATAATATTACCAAAATTTTATTAGTAATGCGTTATACTACTGTGTTACATCAAAAAGCTACATTAAAAAAATTACAAAAAATGCATTACTGCAATTACGTTACTTTGTTAATCCCAACATGACAACAACATTCTGTGGGGACTGATACTGTTTTGAAATACTTTTGATATATTAATGGTGCTTACACTAGCCAGACTAGTTTTTTCCACATTCGTAACAGTCATTAAGAACAGCTTGCACAATTTCACTCACCACATTGAATCAATCTTCCTTCACCAGTCATCTGTGTGTGTGTGTGTGTGTGTGTGTGTGTGTGTTGTGTGTGTGTGTGTGTGTGTGTGTGTGTGTGTGTAGTAATGTTGCTCTGCAGAGCTGCGCGCCTTCCTCAACGTCCTTGTGCCGACCGCAGTAGGGATATAAATTGTGAAGCAGAGGAAACAACCAGAATGATTATTTTAAGCCAGTAAATTCTATCATATCTGCATCTAAAAAATAAAATATAAATCTAATTATAATATTTAATATCTAATAGTTTTAAATGGGAGGGGGCTTAGGACTGTTTTAGGGTAGCTTCAGCCCCCCTATAGAATAGGATCCATGCAATCCATGTAAGCAGCTACATCAACCTCAGAAGAGGAGATGGCTTTTTTGGCCAGGGGAGGAGACTGTTTTACCAGTCAGGATTTACAATGTGTGATGTTCCAGATGCAGGGAGGTCATTTAATAGGTCTTGAGTGGAAGTGAAGCGGTAAGCATGGAGTAGCTCAACTTGTAAGGATCTGTTTAAACCTGTTTGAAATGGCTGATGTTGTTCCTTTCACTTTTTGAAAGCATTTGTTAAAAATGTTCCAAAAAAAACTTGAAATGTTAATTAAAAAATTTAAATGCATTCACTCATTCACTTGCACTGGTACAGTTATCCACAGCACATACCCCTCAGCTGGTTTGGGAGAATGTTACAGTAGATACACGGGGTATTGGTGAGGGGTGTCCAACAGATTTTGGTGGGCCGTTTTGTCCCATTCTAGGCCTGTGTGAAGATCTCTAACTTCTACTGACTTGTTCAGTTGTTTTGGTGGATTTTTACTCAGCCTGGGGAAGACAATTCAAACTTCTGGGGTTGGGCATCTACAGGTGAAGCTGATTGATCTGCTGTTATCACATAACATACTGCAAAGAACATTTGCCACATGATGGTTGTATATTATGTTTTGTACATGTGATAAAATATTGAAATCTACACATCCATTATTATTATAATCACTGCTGTTTGTTATCAGTTGTGTCTAAACAGAGTGACAGAGAGGAGTTCCTTCCCGTACAACATCACACAAGGCCATGCTCCTTTAACTTCAGTGGTGTAGAATAATTGATGCCCCGCTAATCCATTCCAATCTAATTTTAGGAATGTCGCATAGGTGAAAGAAGGCAGACTAAGTTATTTCTTTAATGTGCTGATCACAAGAGTGGCGTATTATCAAACATAACAGAGATTCTTGGCTGTCAAATTTCGAGAGATGACACAGTTATAAAGAGTTACTGTTACCTGATCATAGGTGCCTATGTTGAGCAGGGCCAATGACCAGCATCTCATTTTGGTGAATTTCATCAGAAATAACTTGACTTCAGCCCTTTTCATTAGAATGCTTTTTTTCCAACAAATTCTACATCAGTTCTGCATTTCACTTTTCATAATCGTTTTATGCAATTTTATCAACTAAGCAAATGTTTTGTGTTACAGTAATACATGCAATTTAACAAAGCATAAAAACTGTCAGAAGACTTTTTACACATGATGAATATTGCCTCTTGAAAGAGACAAATCAGTGATTTGCCATTGAAGCAACTAAATCCAAAAGAGCAATGTATACCTGTGTGCATGTGCATGTGTCAAGAGTGCCATGTTAAGGAACCAGAGACAGATGGCTGGTTACTGGTATTTAGAAGCCGTTTTGTATTTTGGCGTCTTGTGTTTGTGTATAGTACAGTTTGTGTACTGAATCAGTGCCACCAGTTACTAGCTGATATTTGCATTACATTGACCTTTGACCTGAGAGGAGAGCCTCAAAATGTTCTTATTCAAACCTTCAGAAGATTCAGAGAAGTGAACACTGTAATAGGTCTACATACGGGCTTAATAGGGTTGACTGGTACATTGAGGTCAAGTGTGGTGTATATAGGAAATTAAACATTCTGAAGAAATTATAACAACACATATAATATATACATAGTACATATGTAAATAAGACTGTTATATAAATAATTTTACTTTTCTGCTCAACTTAACTGTTGTGTTTATTTATTTTATAGAAGTCTGATTTGTCAAATAACGATATAGCACCTAGTTAGTAGGACAGAGAGGATTACTGCTAATCATGTTTACCATGTATAGAAACCTAGAATTGTCTCATGTTTGGGCCTGAATCATGTCCCATATAAAATACCTAATGCTCTGAAATGTAGTGTTCAAAAACACTTGTCATGCAGTTAAAAAAAAGCAAATTAGTTACTTGGTGACTCTTTATTGTCTTCTCAATTTTCAATTGCTTTTTGAAGATGATGGATGAGTGGGAAAAGACTTTTAATTAAATTGGTCATTCGTTTTGAAAGATCATCACAGCAGCTGGCACACATTCATCTCTTCTTTCATGAAGCTCATGTGTTAGAAAATTGTCTCCTTATCTCAGCCCCTCATTTTGGATCAACACAGCATTTTCTCTTCTTCTTCTGTTAGTATCAGAACTGACATATCAGACTGCTGTCATGTTGATGTGTTGGTACACAAAATACTGAGACTGAATGTCACACTTATTTTCATGACTGGTTAATCTATAAATGTGTTTTTGAATTAAGCAATCATGTAATAAGCATTTAGTCCCCTAAAAATGTAGGTGAGGACGCTTGCTATATCAGTCCAACAGTCGGCAATCCAAAGATATATATTTTTATATTATTGACAAAGAAAAACCAAAGAACAGATCCTTACTTTTGAGAAAGTGAAAACAGCAACACATATATATTTTATTATATGTCTGTTAGACTTCCCGCCACTAGTCACATATCAGCAGAGACTCACACCTCCAACATCTTAGCGTTGCGACGGTCAGCTGTCAGGGGAGTGGTTGATCCAACTTCTATCAGAATGTGGTTTCTTTCTTGGAAAAGAAAAAAAAACATTTTGCACAAAATCAAATCAAACTAAACATCTGTGGTTCTCTGGCTCTGCCCAGTTAGGTTTGTTCATCCAATTAGATTATTTCTCCCTTTCGGCACCCTCTTCCCTGTGAAATGCACATAGAATTAATCCCCAATGTTAAAGCTTCTCATTCATGTTAGTGCTTGTTTACCTTATGAAGACAAACTGGGTGTTATAGTGTAACCGCCGTTTATTTACAGTATAACTAATGATGGACTTTAAAGGGGGGAAGCATTTATCTATCTATACATACATACATACATATACAGATAGATAGAGAGAGAGAGAGAGAGAGAGAGAGAGAGAAAGAGAGAGCGAGCAAATGTTAAGCCTGTTAAAAAGGGCACTTCACAGTTAGGTGGATGGAGGATGATAAATTGGATGAAAGGCGGTGTGGATGTTGAGAATTTAGTTAAGTAATAAGTGAAAAGGGTGCTGAATAATTGATTGTCCCCCTGCTTCCCATCTTCCCTGCACTCATATATCCTGATGAAGTGCTATATCTATGTTTAGCAGTATAGGGAAACCACCCAATTCCACCACACTGTCTGGGAACAGGAACTTGTCTGTCATTTTGTTGTGGTTTTGATCACTTTGATCACAACCCTTATACACAATACTGTGCATATGTTCTGGTTTCTCTTTTGTTTATGTGGTTTATGCATATTTTCTATCCATCTTGTCTTAACTCAGCAGTGGGTCGAGTTCTGAAAATCTTCACTTAAGTAAAAGTACAATTACTGTCATAAAGAATTACTCAAGTAAAAGTATAAAACTTGGT
Source organism: Lepomis macrochirus (assembly GCA_024633595.2). Classification (NCBI taxonomy): domain Eukaryota; kingdom Metazoa; phylum Chordata; class Actinopteri; order Centrarchiformes; family Centrarchidae; genus Lepomis; species Lepomis macrochirus. The sequence goes on from JALXJV020000023.1 coordinate 28,911,030, forward strand.
CAACAAACTACTTTTTAAAAATATTGTTTGTGTGTGCAGAACATAGATCTTTACAAGTCAGTTTATGCTGCAACCTCAGGCACCCAATACAATATGATTATTCCTAAAGGTTCAATGAACATAATCTTTACAACAGAAATAATTACTGTGGCAATAACAAGGGGCAGCCAGTGAATGCTGAGTAAAGGCCTTCCTTAACTCATTCAGCAACGGACTGTTTTATCCACGTGTATTTGTTCTCTCCCTATGCTTCTCAAAAATTATTGTTCCCTAAATGTTAACAGCTGGTAGCCTGCCGAGTGAAAGCCAGAAAAATGAATTCACCATTGGGCATAGCTATAAAAAAATAACTAATGCGAATTAGAGAAAATAAGCACAAAAGTAAGCCTGCACAACAAGAGGATTCTGTTGATATATCAGAATCAACCCAGTGATCATCTGACTTAGATGTTACAGTGTGTAGCCCAGATTTGTTCTGTAGAATAAATAGGCTTTAATACGGCATTAATGGAAAGTGAAAGTATTTCTGCAGCTTGTGAAAGGGCGATGCAGGCTGTTTTTCAACATAGCCATCAGTGGCACAGTGTGTACTTGCTATATTTGAGTCAATTTAGTAGAACAACCAAACCTTGAATTTAAAAGGTATTTTCCTGATTTTCTAAATGCTTGCATCTGCCCAGATCATTGATATCTGGCACTATTACACCTCTCTTTGACCTATAAGGAAGACCGGAGCACTCCTGCGTAATTTGCGTTACTTGTAACAAGTTGAATCCCACTCCTGCTTTAACTGAATGATCAGCACTTCTTTTTTATTCATCCACACTGGAGTGTGACTATTGCTCCATGCTATCTAAGAGGGAACTTGTGCCCTTAACATTATGTGCCAGCCAACTGTGGAACCCTGTCTTCTCTCTTTGATCCCTAGCTGGCGCTTGGTCTGGATTGGCTCCTAAGCCTGTTCGCTGCTGTGGGTGCCAATGGTTGTCGATTCTCATTCACGAGGCATTTCCATGCGGGACGATCCAAGGCGGTTGTTCTGGCGTTGTCGATTATTTAATCTGCGATTTCTGATGTCCTCCTCAACCTGTTTGAGCCACGTTTTCTTTGGTGCCGTTCGCTGGATTCTCCACTGGGAGGGTCGGTTACGCCAGAGGAGTTGGTGTGGTAGTCGGCTCCCACTCATTCTGCAAACATGGCCAAACCATCGCAGTCATTGTCTTTGGATTTGTTCCTCAATTAGTGGTTGTTGTTGACATCTGCGCCGGATGTCCTCATTTTGAAGGCGATCTAAATATAGATTGAGGACACAAGTACAATGTAAATTTATTGGAATACGCTGCTTGTAATAACTGGTCAAAGAAATGTTTGGGGACTGAACCATTTCAAAGGGCGGGTTTATATCTAATAATATATCTGTTCTTAGCATTTAGTTAAAAATTAAAAGAAAGGATCTTCCAGCTGGCCAATTATTCCCAATTTTATCCTGGTTGTTCTGTTTTTAGTTTTTTTCCTTTTTTCCTTTCTTTCTGTTTTTGTTTTTAAAATACTTAAAACATTTTGCTGCCTTCTGGGTAGCCTTTCATTTTAATATATTGGGAAGCTTGAAACCACTCTGAAATCCACTACAGTTGAGCCTTTATGTTTGGTACAAAAAATACATATTATTCATATAATATAATATAATATAATATAATATAATATAATATAATATAATATAATCCGTATTATTCATTTTGCTAATTTATCCTCTTCATACATGTTGGCATTTTAATATCACATTACAGTATTGCAACAATATATTTTATAGTCGAAACAGATATAATGTATTTTGCTGCTAATACTGCAGTCACTGATATTAGTGCACACAGTTAAGTTAGGGATGTCCCGATCAGGTTTTTTTTCCCTCGAGTCCTAGTCCGAGTCATTTGATTTTGAGCATCTACCGATACAGAGTCCCGATCCGATACTTCTATAATAATTAAAAAGAGAATAAAGAAGAGCGAAAAAACAGATCCAGGATGTTCCTTGTTTTTTATTCAATTCACCTTATTTTAAAATTCAACAACTCTGTTAACAAACAGAGCACTTCTGTGAGGTAGCTTGAACAATCAAGTAATAAAAAAACATAAATTCTTCACTTTTGGACTTTAGTCCAACAGTAAATATAAAAAAAGTCTAAGATAAAAACAAATAGCACCTCAACTTAAAATACCCGGCAGGCATGTAAAAACATACAAAAATAAAAGTGCCACAGTGTTTGCATACATATATATATATACATACATTTATATCCGAGTCCTGATCGGGAGGTAACGTCCGATTCCGATCGAGTCTGAAACAACGTGATCGGGCCCGATTTCCGATCTCGTGATCGGATCTGGACATCCCTAAGTTAAGTTACCTCTGAACTGCAGGTAAAACTTTATTTATTCCAAATTAAAGTGGACATGATTATAAATGTAATATTTGTATCAGAGAAATGTTTAAATATTGATAACATTAAAGTTAAAACATACATTTTTGGAACAAACAAAGAGAGTAAACAGACACTAATTATTTAAAAAAAATGTAAGGCACATTTGCAGTTATATCACGGAAAGAGTTTTCTTTTTAAAGTAATTTACTTAATTTACTTAAAAGTAAATTTTCTATTTTTGTTTTTATAAAATGACCAAAATACGAACTCCAAACCTGGCCAGGGTAGAAAGGTAGTCCACTGTTAGTAATATAGGAGTGCATGTATTTGTATCTAAGTGTGTGCCTCACTGCATTTCTGTTCTTGCTCTTGTATTATGACCTATTTAGTTTGCAGCGAGAGAAGTACCTGCTGACTCAAAATCATTTTTACATGGGTCTCAGAATTTATCGTACTTTATTAATTTCCAGACTTTTTAATATTTTACCACCAACATGTTCTTCCTCTTTCTGCCTCATGGGAAATTAACCATCATAAATAAGTTAAGCTTTGACTTATTTTAAAGATTCTGCTGTACAATGTTACACAATAAATAGTTTTATGGAATAAAATAAGGCATTTTGTAAGTAAGAATTTGCTTCATAAACTCAGCCTCAAATGGTGACTCAACAGTATTTTGAAATTTTAAAAAATGGCTTTTGGAGTTTGTACTACACTACATCCTGGCATGTAAATCTGAATGAGATACAGTAATCATAATTGGAATAAATGTCAGAACTGTCAGAACAAATACTGCAGAATTTTGTAAGATTTAGAATAGATGCAATTAAGAGGAATAACTAACTTGGAGGAGTGTGTGTGTGTGTGTGTGTGTGTGTGTGTGTGTGTGTGTGTGTGTGTGTGTGTGTGTGTGTGTGTGTGTGCCTGTGTGCTGTTACTGCATTTACTGCAGATGATTGTATCTGTGTTCGTTTCCTCTCCTCCATTTCTCTCTCATTCAGCACTTCTCCTCAGAGACGAGTGGTCAAATTAGTGCTAATTTGCCATGTGACTAAGTGTGTTTTTACAAACATAAACTCTCTCACACACATAGAATACAGAATACAGACACCTTTAACATCCTCTCCCACTCTTACTCTAATGTCTTCTGATAAGATGCAGAGTAAACTGTAATTATCAAAAATATTTCTTTGTCTCACAAATTTGATCCGTCTTGCTTATGTTTTCTTTGTGAAGTAGGTCTTAAAGTGATTACAATGATTTTGCTGAGCAGACTTTCACAAACTGCTGGAAAGAGCCTCAGACTCCTCCAAGGGGTACTGCAGTGCATCAGCTGGTGAAAAGAGATGAGTTAAACATAGGCTTGTTTAATGTTAAATAAAATTGGGGCAGACTCAGAGTCAACCGTTGGAAGTGTTTCATGTAAAAATCTTGTTAAGTCAAAGAGCTGTAGGAAGCTCACAAAGCTTGCCTTGATATTTGTTGTGTAACAAGACCCCGGTGTCAAATAGCCCTTTGCTGGAATCGTATGGCTGGAAGCGATGGCATCCTGGTGCCCGGAGTCCTAGCTAGAATGAGCTGCTGTGGTTGCTGGAAGTGGGAAGCAGGAATTCCAGAAATGTTGTTTGCTCCGTGTACGGATGGGGGTGCTGTTGTGTTGTATCCAAGTTTACTGTATTTGGCTGTATGATGGGGTTTTGCTTTCTTTGGTCTGGCTACACTGGCAGCCCAGTTTCAGGAGCCTCTCTGTCTGAATGTGAGAATAAAGATCTTTTTTAGATGAGAGGTGAGCGGGCAAGTAGGGAGGCACCTAAAATCTGACAGGCAGAGTGGGTACAACCCTGTGAAAGTTTTGCAGTCGTACTCATCTCATGCCCTCGCTCGCCCACTGGCAGAGTTTAATTGTCTTTAACTTTTTTTCTACATTACATGCAGTGCAAATGAGTGGATGAGAGGCTGATCCTATATAATTGTTTTCTAAACAGTAATCCAATGGGGATAGTGAGATGGAGTCCATTTTCATGATTGGGTGAGTGGATGGATTAAGTCCCTTTTATTAACTTACATTACAGAATAGTAACATAGCATGCTCAGGGCAATGTTGCTTTGTTTCTGTTCTGGCGCAGAATATGGGAGCAAAGACGATGGGTTAGGTTGGTATTCATGGAGATGCATATTGTATTGTATTCAGAGGCGTGTCTAGGGTGGTGGTGGCACTGGGTGGCACATGCCACCAGTGAAATCTAATAGGCCACTTCATCTTCCTAAACTATGATTAGCTATATGTACAGTCAAAAGTGTAACCAGTAGCCTACACTAATGCAGATTGCAAACTTGCGAAGGTTCTTGCATGTCTTTTGGGGAATGGTCATGTATGTTGTTTTGGTACAACTAACAATGTATTTCGTCATTTAGTATGAAGGATGTGTTCAGTTATCATACCTGCCTTGATGTAACACCAAGTCCTCTGCTCTTATTCTATGTTAAGCATCAAGTGCTTTATGACAAAATTCACTTTGTTTCCAGTTTTGTATTTCAATTTTTGTCCATATTTGTAGATATCTGACAGTACTGGATGGACAGTCACATAATTGAAATATGACCCTCTTTCTTTCATTTACCCATCCATACCCTGATTTACACTAGCTCGTGGTGTGTATGTTATGGAACAAATATGGAGCACTTCCTTTTCAGAGCTGTGCCAACAGCCAGCTCTCATTATTGTTGTTATCAATCATCTTAAGATCTATGTGGTAACAGAGGCCCAGGACACTGCACCCCCCCACCACCAGCAGCTATGTGTGTGTGTGTGTGTGTGTGTGTGTGTGTGTGGTGGTGAGGGGGTTTAACACAGCATATTTTCCTCTTTTATGACTTCCTCTGACCTTTAGGGAGATTAACATCTGACATGATGAATTGTATGCTGGTGACAGAAGAAAAAGGGAGAAGTGGGGTCTCGTTGTCATTAGAAAGCTATGAAATGAGGAGATAGAGTCTGTGTTGTAATACCATACATACACACACACACATACATGCGGTGTACATGCAGTACAGAGAGAGGAGTGTGTGAAATTATTGTAAATGAAAATGAAAAACACTCCAGCATCATCTGCCCACGTCAGCACTTCTGAGCCTGGAGTCCTGTTTGCCCAGCAGACAACTACCCCCCTAACCCTCCAGCTCACAATAACAGTGTGTTGCACACACTGCAACATGCACACTCAATTAAAGTCTGACCTTCTACCCTCTCTGGGCACTGCCGGAGTGTGTATATGTTTCTGGCTGTGTGTGTTTCTCTGCGTGTCAGCACTCATATTTGGCTGTCACTGACATAATATGTGTGATTGATTGTATTTGTATGTCCATCGAAAACAAAAAAACAACCAGTCAAATAGGAGGAAATTGTTGTGAGTATTATTTATAATGATCCACATGTAATCCACATGTGGTGCTCTAGTCAGTATTTTCAGCAGTAGGATAGTGTATGTGAGACTGAGTCAAAATAAACTAATGTGTGTGTTCATGGTGGTGAAGGAATATATCACAGTGCAGTCGGACACCAATGTGCCTCTATGGCACAGAGAAAGAGGCTTTGGATTCACACACAATACCGTTAAGTAGATTAGATTACATTCATTGTTGGTTGGGTCTGCACATGGGATTTGTGCTGTATAATGACAAATAAACAACCTTGTACCTTGTTGACAAGAAAAATACTGAATATCAAGAGACTTATACTGTAAAGTGTTGTATATAATTTAACATAGACGTCTATTACATAATAGTTTGTTACACGTATGCCTTCATTCAGACATAAGAGGACCATTATGAAAGAGCCATAATATGCATATAAATATTTATAATTTCATCCGTGCAGTTGGTAGCAAATGCATTTTTTTCCCTAAGATACAAATAATTAATTATTATTACAGTACTTTCAGGAGGGTAGAACAAGGCTATCTCTGTGTAGTTAAAGGGACAATATGTAAGTTTTTCAACAAAATTAATCAAATTTTCATTGCCTTGTCTCCATTGCTTGCATCAGCCAATATTCTGCTTTTAATGTGGGGAGCCCCGGTTGGATTCAGCTCTGTGCGCACTCCAAGCCTCTCTCTGACTACAGCAACAAGACGGCAGATAACAACATGCAGTCCACTAACACCATAAAACTACCGGCTCACAGCAAAACACAGGCTCCACGGAAGGATACAAAACAACAGTAAAGGTTTTCGTGCTGAAGCCCATCAGACCAAACAGGTTCAGATGACGTCGAGTAAGAACAATGTGAGCATTAGTAAAGTTGGAGAAACACAGAGAAAGTCACATTAGCTCGCCGGCTAACGCTCTCACGCCACACATCAACTTTCTCATGCTAGAAAACATAAATGTATAATAATGTTAAGGTTAACTGATAAATTCGACTTGCGGTGAAAATCAACTGATCCGACACCTCTCCCACTGTGAGTTGCACAGTCAGGCTGCCCTTACTGGATATTAACAGTTAGGCAAACCTATAGGCACCTAAATAAAGCCCCTCTCCACCTAGTATCCAGAGCCGTTAAACTGCTGCAAATCCAATCCATGAAGAAGAAGAAGTATAGCCAGTAGACCGTTACACCAGGACTTCATTTTTCCACCGACTTCTCGCATTCCCGTCTCACTTTGTGAGAGCAGCTGAGTATAAGTCACTTTATCATGTTTTTTTTATTAAGCTGAAATGTTAATGTTGCTATGATTCGCTCTATCACTAGCGTGACTTTTACAATTCACAAGCTAAACTAAGTTACTATTACTAACCTTGCTAAGATGGAGAAGAATGAGTGAAGAAGATTAGCCTAAAGTATAACCATGGTAACATTAGTGTTTTTGTTGGCAAATGTGATGACCACAGTTATTTATAATTATAGCAGAGTTTCTTACCATTGAGTTAAAGTGAGCTATTTAATTTAATATAAAATCATTATCCTTTCCTCTGTATAAACAACGCATAATAACTAACAAGCACTTAAAAACCTCTTTAAATGTCCTGGCGGCAGCTTTCAGTCATTTATGTGCACACAACACAGTTTGAAAGCTAAAATCTTTGTGATTCGACCACAGCAGGTAACAACCAGAGCCTGTGTCAGACCAGCCAGTAACGTTAAAATCAAAATTGACGCGACTCACCTGTGAAGTCTCATAGTAATCCACTGATTGATTATATTCCAACAAAAAACGGTCTTGCTATGTTGTCAAAGGTCCAGACAAAGTAAAAACATTCAGTGCAAAACACATTATTCCATCAATAAATCCCCAGGGACTGCTGCTGCATCCTTTCATATTTGCCGGCAGACGTGGCTAATATTGTCATTCTAACTCGTGATTAACTCCGATTTGAAAGTAAACTATGATATTGTGTAACTTGTACGCAGATTAGCCGCTGAACTCTAACCTTTCGACTGACAGCTAATTCGACCCAATAGGAGCTCACATTTCCCTTTCACAGCCTATAATAGCCAACGAAAGCCTGCTCTGTAAGAAAGGGCCAGCCCCTATTATTTTGTGGGTTGGCCGAGACAATTGCAAGCAATTGTGCCAATGACTGGCACTTCCTGTAGCCAATAAAATTCTTAAAATAACATATCCAGCTTTAAGTTGGATAGGGTGGTGATGGGCAGGAGTGGTGTGAGAGACAGGGGTTCGAATCCACTGTGAGACACCCAATGTGTCCCTGAGCAAGACACTTAACCCTTAGTTCTTCCAGAAGCGTGCTACCTCTGACATAGCAGCTTTGGATTTAAGAATCAGCTAAAATGAATAAAAAGTAGGAAGTTCATAATCTACCAGCAAAAAAACACATCTGCAACTATCTAGGGCGTGAAGCAACTGCTGAATTAATTTTGGAAGTGTCCACTGTCCACTGACAGGAAGAGCAACACCAAGTTAAACACATGCACAAAATGAGCCATGCTGTAACTGTGTTTACTTGCTTTTCCATTAAGTACATTTGCTGTATTAGGGGCTTAGAGTGAATGTCCCTCACTAACTCACTTAGTCACTGACTCCATCCTGTCCACATTGTTTAAAACACTGAGGAAGGTGTCTTGGGGAAATGGTTGTAAATAGTTTGAAAAGCCCCGGATCTATTTATTTATCACTCTGTTCATGCATTAAAGCCCTTTAAAATAATATTATGCTGGGTCCTCCATCCAATTAGCAGAACTACAGAATACATATTTGAAAGCAATACAGAATGCATGAGAACCTTGCTACATTATATTCCAATATATTTTTATATTTCCAATTGTCATCTGCCACTGGAATTTTGTGTTTCCCTTACTTAAGTGAAGACATTTCCACCATAAGCTGGTGCAGACAATTTCACCAGAATCCAAGAAAGAAAGTGTTTAATGCTCTATTTTTTCTGGGGAAGATCACCACTGGAATCCCCTTTTAATCATATTGTTATTACAGAATTTTTATAAATAGTTACAATTATTACAATGATAACACATAAATTGAGGCTATTATATTTAATAAATAATGTGTAGAGTGGTCAAAATTATCAGTTGAAAAAAATGCACCTGACAAACATTTGTACAAAATGTCTTATGTTACCCCGAACAGGGCCCATCCACAAATTTGTATTTTCTCACTCCAAGGTTTTTTGAAAAGTTGGCAGCCCTGTTATTATCCTGTGTACCACTGTTGATTTTGTCTGCAAGAAAGGATGTAACAGTAAAAAGCCAATGTGGAGCGATTTGTTTAATGACGTTAGCCTATAGTGATGCAGCCAGGAGCCTCCAGCTAACTCTACAGTAGCTCGGACCTGCCGCTGTTTGCTTTGTAACGATCAGTTTAGGTTTGTTGTGGTTTTACCAATACTCAGGTACACAGGTCCACCTCTCTGTCGCTGTAACTAACGTGACTATACAATGTAACGTAATATTCAAAAACCCAGTGGAAGAGCCATCCACTAACACTACAGTATAGTTACTTACTGCGGTGAGGCGAAGTGTGACACAATCTCATTAAAATATTCAGTCCAGCTCACTACCCGTTTCCCTATGATCCAATACATTTAGCTGTGCTGACATTGTTGAGCCTATCTGAAAGATTCACAGATAGTAAAGACAGCTATTGAAAGCAGCAGGCGAGTTAACGTTGTAGCAGTAAACGTACAGTGATCATGTAACGAGCATGGATTAGTTCAAGCTGCAGCTGATAAAACTATTACTGTAACGTTGCAGTGGGAGTTTACCTGAGTTTTCAGTATATTGTGTGAAGCTGTCTCCCTGCCTCCCTGCCGGGAGGATTGTGCCGATATGCGGCTCACTGCGCTGAATGAAGTTACACGAGCTCGTGCTGATCTTCCTCTGAGACGGGAATGTTGAAGTAACAGCCTGTATGAAAGTGGTTGTGTTTCGGATTATGCTCACTCATGAGTTCAAGCAAGCAAGCGTACAAGCACACGGCTGGTAGCAATCTTAAAACCGCACCGCTAGTGGAAACTCCATAATGCACCTTTAAACTTTAACATTAAGTTCATACTTGCATTGTGTTGGAAATGTTACAGAAAAGTTTTAGTGCTGTCCTAATAGGATTATTGAGACATGAGACTAGCATGTAAAATTGTCATCACATTCCTCTAATGAGGTGAATGTCTGAAAAAGGCTTCTGCTGCCTCTCTATTCCCCCCTCATTTTCCCCTTTATTCTCAGTCTCTCAGACCAAACAGGCACAAGCAGACGTTACCACCCCTCTGTTCTCCATGCTTCTGATAAGAAATGCCTGGGTTTGGGGGAGTTCAAATACAAAACACCCATTGAGTCTCTCAAAATCACAAAGGCCAGACAGGATGGATGAGAGATTTAATGTAGTGCTTAGAGACTAATCCCTCCTCTTTGAGTCAGGGAGGAGCACACAGAGAAGCCTGGACTGGGGAAGAGGTGCATTCCCACTATTAGTACAAAAAAAAAAAAAACCCTAAGAAAAACCATTTCGGTATATTAAATGGTCAGCCTGATTTTGCTAACACTGCTGCCACATGCTGTTACTTCTTTCCAGTGTCACTTTATTGTCAGAAATTGTAAAACCCTGTTTCTTCCTCTGCATGCTGGGCTTCTTACTATGTTAAATCTCTGCACAAGTTTTAATGTAGAACATTACTTTTGTAAAGCAAGAATATGCAGACAGGGCATTACGGGTGTAACTGTCAAAATAAAGTCTATTAAAGATAAAGCATTGGTTGTATATACACAACATTTTTTCAGGCTTGTGTTGTCCACTTCAGAATATGTGACTGATGATGTGACTCACTACCAATGTAGTGTTTAAATTTTATAAACCCATATCCGCCACTGTTAGATCTTGCTTCTTCCAGTTGAGAACTATAGCCAAGATAAAGACCTATCTCCCTCCTAAAGATCTAGAGAGGGTGATTAACGCCTTCATAACTTCCTGTCCTTAATGGATTGGCTCCGCCTTACCTAATGGAGCTTCTTCACATTCAAACTCCAGCTAGAGTGCTGAGATCTGCCAATCTCCTCCTCCTGGATGTACCCAGATGCAGGCTCAAAACCAGAGGCACTCAAGCCTTTTAATATCATTACATATTATATACTGTATATGCTATACTGTATATGCTAATGTTTTATTGCTGTACTTTGACTTTCTAATTACTGTTTTATTGTTTTAACCCCTAAAAGCACCTTGGTCAACTTTGGTTGTTTCAAGTGTAAAACTAAAAAAGTAAAATTGATATTGATATTGATATCATAAATACCCTCCAATTTTCGCAAAAACGGAAGAAATGAAGTGGCAGTGAAGGTCAATTACATAATGTGCTTTTTTTTAAAAATGTCAATAATTTGCTTTTAATTTGTATTTTTGTATCTTATATTTTCTTGTATTTTCCTTTAAGTATACTATTAATTTTTAAACAATCAAAATTATTACACTTTTTGAATTGAGTTGAGTGAGATACAGTGTACAGTACGAGTAAACTCATTGGCAGGGTTGGGAGGGTTACTTTAAAAATGTAATCTGGTACAATTACTGATTACTTGTTTAAATATGTAATCAGTAACATAATCCAAGTACCACAAAATAAAAGTAATGTAATCTGATTACTTTTAATTACTTTTGGATTACTTCAAAGCCAAGTAGGCAAATGAAGACAAGAGAAGTATCCATGATGTGTTTTCTGCTCAGTACATTTTTAGAGAAACATAGAATAACAAATTCTCCTATTCCCAAAATCCACATTTAAATGTTTTTATATGATATGCTTTGCACTGTCACCACTGTGGCAGTATCTCGCCCATTAATGACAAAAACATTGTTTTGTAGGTATTCTTGATGATATTTAAGTTTGTCATTTGGAAAACCATTTTAAAATTTTGATTACTCATTGTGCACTTGTATTAATTTAGCATCCAATGACAACAATATGAAGCTGCTGAAGCACAGTGTTTCTGGGGCCAGGCCCCACCGATTGCTGTAGAAAAACACAAATTTCTTCACTGAATCTGATGAAACTGGATCATATTTGATGGAGAAATGTTAGAAATATGGAGAAAATATTTTTCTAGTTTTCTCTCTGATATGATAAAACATGTTCTCCCTTGCTTTGTGTTTTTACAGAAACACGTACACATATATGGAGGCAAATAACACTGTGTTTTCTGTTTCATGGAAACTTTCTGCTTAAAGTCATCCCAGATTTTTCAAAATGTACCTGTAATCTGATAATGTCTTTATTTTCTGTACTGTAATGGAATACAGTTACATTTTTTTCATATTCTGATTACGTAATGCAGTTACATGTAATCCCCAACCCTGCTTATTGGAGACTTCCACTACACACTCTTCTTTTACATGAATAGTACATGGCCATTTAAGTGTGTGACCCTGAAATTGTCCCCTCTTTTGGGGCAGGTAAACATGCTGTTCCAATGTCTGCCAGCTCAAGCATTTGCATTATTCAAAACACATTATGCAAGATGTTCAGCAGTTGAATACCACCCCACACACACACCCAAACCCTCGCCCAGAGGAATTCCTGCATAGACAAGCATCAAGGACATCAGTGTGCTTGGGCGTTGGGTGTGTGTATTCCTCTTGTTGTGGTGACATAAATCTGTTTGCACAGTCACATTTTGGGAACTCTCTTTCAGTGTGGAGATAAAATGCAAGTCCCTGTGTGTGTGTGTGTGTGTGTGTGTGTGTGTGTGTGTGTGTGTGTGTGTGTGTGTGTGTGTGTGTGTGTGTGTACCTGTTGATGAAGTAGGTGTTTTCTCTGTGTATGTGATGGAATATCCATGGGCGGAATGCAAAAAAGGTATTCCAGGACACTTTGAGGCACTCTGTACCCATTAGTAAGGGCAGACAGACAGGAACATGGCAGTAGTGGATCACAAGAACAAGGGTACGATGGAGGGGGAGGAGACAGATGGGAAGAGAGATGGATGGAGGCCAAAAATAGGCCCTTGGGTGCTAAGGGGTGCTAAGAAAGGAAAAAAGGAAAAGAAAGAAAGGAAGGAAAGAAAAAGTTTTTATACCGCAATCTAAACTCACTGGTTTTCTTCTATGTTCATGTCCTTGGAAAAAAACAGCTGTGAAAATCCCAGATTTTCATTTTGTCAGATTTAGTCTCAGTTATAGAAAGGTAGTTGGGTAGTGTAACTCCAGATTCTATGATTATAGGTCCAGCCCTCTAAGGCTATTGCTGCTGGGTTTACCCCACCGCTGACTGAAAGTTGTCTACGCCCACCCACAGCACGGGCCTCTACTACGTCCGCAACTTGTATATATACAATGGTGAGATCTGACCTTCGGCTCCCAAAATGCTTTTTCTTCAGCACTGAGAACCAAGGCCCAGTGAGGCCTTCAACTTAGAGGGCTGCGCCTATACTCATAGAATCTGGAGTTACAGTACCTAACTACGATTCTATTTCGTATAGGCTTGGTCCTTTAACGCTATTGGGTTAGAGGTGAAGCAGGATGAGTCCCACACCTCACTGGCCCATACGGTACCACCAAGCACAAAACCCACTTGCACAGAGCCATAAATGAGCCACCCAGTCACCAGCTGTCCACAAGAAAGAAGCCCTAGAGAGTAATCACCCACGACCGAAAGGAGCAGGTGATGCTCTAAGGCATGAATGCAGGATTGGGGCACAGGACAGCCGAGCTGGCGTCACCCTAAATCCTGAGACACAGTGGAGCCACAGAGAGAGCAGCCAGATCACTGACCTTCTTGGCTGATGTCAGAGACACATGAAAGCGATCTTTGCCGAAAGAAACTTAAGATCCAACGCCTCTAAAGGCCTGTGCCTCCCCACCCCTTTCAGGAAACACTTCACCAAGGGGTGAGCGAACACCGTCCTGGCAATATAACCCTTGTGACTGGACGAGATGGCGGCAGCAGTGGTTTTAACCGTGCTGAACAGCGGACCCACAGGGACTGGCCGAGAAGCTCCTGATCGCGCCCCACTCAGTGTAAAACTCGGTACAATACCCTGGTAATTGGGAAACGAGCCATTTTTGCTTTTTTAATTTCAAAAGGAAAATCCGTTGGCCGCAAAGCACACGGACCGTGAAGCCACCTGTGATTGTGAAATGTTTCTTAAGCAGTCACTAAGAACATGCAGAATCCCTGTGAAATGAAGAATTTACTTTTGATAGCATTTTGGGTCACAAATATGTTAATATTATCTATTCAGTGTACTGGCATTTTTTAAGGCTGGATTACAATACTTCAAGAGTTTAGTTTGGTTTAGCATCAGTTATATTGATGCATTTTGATTTGTACATTGATTGTTCATTTGTAAGTCAAAGTGGAATGTTGTCTCTGTCAGTCTCTTTGCCCTACCAAGCCCTTTGTCTCTCTGTCTGTAACCTCAGCCTCTTTCACTCTCCATCAGTCTCACTCTGTCCTGTCTCTCTTATGTCTCTCTTCCTCTGTCTCCATGTCTCTCTCTGCCTCAAAGTGTGCCTATGAATAATGTAGTGTTGTTATCACTCTGCTCTGGTTCCTTTTACACTGAAATGGTCTTAAAGCATCAAACATTTAGCAGGGTTCTCTCTCCGTTAAAGGGAATGGCTACTGAAGAGGCCTACAGTATAGGCCACCAGCTTCAGCAGCTATACACTTTTCTATTGAAATGTCCTCTTGGACCAGTAGCACATAGTGATAAAATATTTATTTTGTTTATTTCAGTTATATATGAGTTATGAATTATGAAAATTAATTATCACCTCTATTAAATGATATTTTTGGTAAATTACAACTTGGAACTTATTGTTATAATATTGTCTCTCATTTCTAACAAGAGTAATAGTTACAGTTTACTCCCCTTACTCATGTAAATGTCAAGATATGGGGACATCACCAAAAAAAAGAAGCCTGACAGGTCAAGAAACATGAACAGTCAGACAATCAGACAGGTTTGCAGCAAACCTTCAGGTTAGTCAAACTTATTTGGAAACCTGAAGGTTTGCTGCAAATTTATTTGAATAGAAAAGGTAAACTGTTCAATTACTACCCAAACTGCCTGTGGTAAACATCCACCACAGTTTATGGACGTACTTTCTGCTTCATCTTTGACCTACTGCACTTACTATATTTGAGTGCACACAGTTTTCTTGTGGAATGAGGGATTAGTAGTGATAACTGAGCCATAACTGTGGCAACAGGGCAATGTCCATCTTTTTTAAGACAGTGAGATGCAGATGAAAACCCCAGAAAAGCTAGTAAGTGAACCTTGGAGTTAAGATTATTTTGTCAAAGTTGTAATGGTATTCTTTCAAAAAGCTGACTTCTTCATATCTTCATATATGTCTTGTAAAAAAAAATGTTTTGATAGGTTGACCAATAAAAGCTTTACTGAACAAAATGCAATAAAACAAATAAAACTGCTGAATATAGATAGATAGATAGATAGATAGATAGATAGATAGATAGATAGATAGATAGATAGATAGATAGATAGATAGATAGACAACTTTGTCTTTCCCAAAAAAAAAATCATATTCATATCTTTGTGAGACATTGCTGCAGCACAATTTTTCTCACTCATTCCTACCTAATGAACACATATTAGCTGTTTCTTGTCCTCATCCACCTTTGACTGAATGGTTGGAATTCAGAGAGCTCGATTTCTCCCCTTGTTCTCTTATTCAACTGTATCAGCACAGCTTCAGTTGTCCACTATTGATACCGGCCCCTGTCCAAGGCACTCTCATTTGATTGAGCTGGCCACAGCCTATCTCTATTGCCAGGTTAGAATCATTTAACCTAATGGTTTTCAGCGACCATTGCTGATAGTCAATACAGTATGTATGCACGTGTGCGTGCGTGCGTGCGGCGTGCGTGTCAGCTGATGCTATCCCGAAAGCAATCCTATGGTCTAATACCCCTGGGGCTTTTTCACTTATTAAAGAGCAGACACAGAGAGAGGAAGAGAGATAATTTTTTTTGATCCAAATGTAAACAAATGGGGCAGTATTTCAATTTACCTGAGCACACTCACTTACATTCAAACAGAAGGAGACCAATCATTACAGAGATAAGAGTGGAGGCTCATAAGGGCTGGTGATATCTAGTTAAATCCCAAAGAGAAGCTGTAGATTGCTTAGTTATCCAGCTTCCATTATCTCTGCTCAAGATACACTTAGGGCCCCGCTGATTCTTACTGCCTCTTCATAATGAGATCAGAAATATGGAGTATCTTTGTGTATGTGTGCTTTGTTAAAACTGTCCATTGACACAAGTTTTTTATTTGCTATATTATTACTCTTTTTTTCCTTCAACATAAATAAAACACACTGTTGCAGTGGGTGACATATATATATATAAACCAAATGAATGCCTGGAAAAGTTTAAACAAATACTAGTTTCTGAAACACGTAAAGTATATAGGATTAGTAGCATGTAGGCTAAAACATGTAAAATCACAACTTCTTTCCATCACTTAGTTGCTTTATAGGTGAAAAATGTTTGTGAAATTGATTTGATTGATATTAGGAATAGCTTGTATTTGTTTTACATAAAAATATTATTAAAGAGTTGGTATTATGCTTTTTGCCTTTTCCCTCTCCTTTGAGTTATATACCTTTTTTGTGCATGTAATAGGTTTGCAAAGTGAAAAAGCCCACCCATCTCCCACAGAAAATTCTGCTCTGAACTGCCTGAAAACAGCTTGTTTGTAGTCCAGCCGCTTCCCTTTCCATCACTGTGAAGTCACAGGGATGGAACCTCTTCCTTCCAAACACTAGCTACCCTCCAGACAGTCAGTGGACATAAAGTTGTTACTGTGATGTAGAGACAGAGCTCAGTTAAAACTTTATGGATGAAAGATACTTTTGTTACAGATTAATAACTCACCACTCTGAAACTCTTGCTCCAGTCTGTGTTGCCAAGCTTGGTATACAGCTGAACCGAAGCCGTGTTTACCGGCTTCTCACTGGCCCGCCCTACTCTGCTTCTAATTGGCTAGTAATCCTTAACTAGGAAATGCTCACTAGGAACTCCGAACAAAGATCATGTAGAGACAAGATGTATCACTCCATAGCTAAACAGAAGCATTCAGGGTAAAAAGAGGAGCTGCAGTAATGTGCAGTATGACAAAAATATGGTGTTTTTAAAAATAAAACCATGTAAACCTGTTCAGGTACAACCCCTAAATAAGATTTTGAACCTGAAAATGAGCATAATTCACCTCTTTAAATAATTACAAAAATAATACCTGGCTTTTATTGAGCTTTCCTCCATTTTTGAGTGTGTGTCTGCCCTGAACCGGTCTTCCGCCGGGTGTGCCAGTGCTGTCGGTGGCTTTGTGGTGCCGTCTGATTGAATCAGGCACACAGGCAGATTTACATATGTTTGCCATTGTTATGGGGGTTAGTGAATATCATGTAGCAGGCCTAGAGGGAGCTGGCAGTCAGCGGACCTGCAACACACTCTGAATCTTAAGCAGTCCCTCCTCTCCACCAGCCTCACTGCTCTACTCATGATTTTTAGCGCTTTCTCTCTTTCTCTCTCCCTCTCACTTGCTAGCTTTCTTGCTCTATAGCTATTATCGCACACACACATGCACTCACACAGGGGTTGGGTCGCAGTGTTTCCCCGCTTGGCCGATGAGGGAGTGGGAGTGTCGACCAATCTCTGCTCAGCCGAGTGTTAAATTAGATTCTGTTGCCTCTTTGTCAGAGGTGTGTGTGTGTGTGTGTGTGTGTGTGTGTGTGTGTGTGTGTGTGTGTGTGTGTGTGTGTGTGTGTGTGTGTGTGTGCCTGTCTCACACACTTGTGTATAACTTTCTCACAGGCACTGGGTCACTGTCACACACATATACACAGATATTCAAAGCAGGAGAATGTTGTCGGGGTAATGTCAGTGAGTTTGCAAAGTTGCAGCTGCTCTCATGTTGATAATGATGATGTTGATAATGTTGATGATGATAATGATGATGATGATGATGATTATGATGATGCAGAGTTAAACTACTGTGTGCAGGCTAAAGCTTAGTTACAATGTAAAAATATACATTGTGCTTGCTACCTCCTTGGAGACTTGTATTGCACCCTTTTCACTGATTTTCCATCTTTCTTCTCCTATTCTTTTGCATAGGCAGTTTGCTAATTTCTTCATAATTAAAGCAAATGGAGAATTAGCATATTTTTAGGATGGGAGAGTTTAATTTCATGACTGTGCTATCCTGTGAACAGGCTATTTTACACTACATAATATATTATAATAGTATATTTCCAATAATGTAATGTGATAATGATATTACTTAATGATTATATGACCAGTGAGGCATGCTTAGCATGATAATAGATCAGTGGTGTGTGTGCAGGTAGCTGAAACCATTCCTCGGGCTGCTGTTGTCGAGGCTGATTTATAGTCAACATCAGACAAACTTATCGAAGGCTGCGTTGGTACAGCAGCCCTCTCTGGGGAAAGACCTGGGCTTGTGAAAACAGAACGGTTTAATGGCGACTGAGTAAAATAATTTTCAGGCTGACAGGAGGGCAGACAGCAATAATTAATAAATTATTATTAAAAAGCCCCTGTCATAGCAAGAAAATGAATAAGACAAAGCTGAGTTGTGGAGCATCGCAGATGTTGATATTGATATTTTTTGTCAGCTTTGTTGTAAAATGTGAGAACACATCCACTGTGTCCAACATAAACAGAAGGGAGGTGTATAAGGAGTTGTATTTCAATGAAAGCCTCTCAAAGGTAAGGCTTGTAACATGTGGGATCCCACAAGGGTCATCACTGGGACCACCGTTTTTTCTGTCTTTACAAATGATTAGAAACTACAGCGTGTGAGCTGTAGTTGAATGGAACTCCCTTGCAGGTCATAAAGTAAAGGAACACTTCATGTCCATTTATATTAAACAATAGAGGGTCTCATACATTCTTTTATTTGTATTTCTTTTAGTGGTGGGCCGTTATCGGCGTTAACGTGCTGCGTTAACGTGAGACTCTTATCGGGCGATAAAAAAAATATCGCCGTTAATCTATTCTCAAAGTTGCGTTCGAGCTGGGTCTATATTACGCAAGCTATGATGACTTTCACCTTGATATTTTTGCGCAGATGTATCCTAGCCGAATAGCACTGTAGGGGGCGAGAACAAGTCTTAGAACCTGTGTGTATGCCTACTGTGAAATTACCACATCAAACGTGACGTGCTAACATGGATGCAGATGTTGCTGCGTTCCATTTACCTCCGAGGTCGGAGCTGGGAATGACGTCACACCTGAGTTGACTGCGTTCCAGTTAAAACCTCGCTCGGCCAGCTGTTTGTTTACAACTAGCCAGGTTAGTTATTGATACGCCGGTTGATTAAAAAAACGCATTGTGCGGTATTTACTCACACTAAATGTAGCAACACGTCCACAGACAGCTGTTGGACACCATTTTGTGTACGAACATTTCTGAAGCCACTGGGTTTGCTTCTTGGAAAATTTACTTTTAAGAAGCTTCCCAATGGAAAATTCGACAAGACTAAGGTTGTTACTGTAGAATTAGTTTATTGTAGGAGTTATTCCAGTCTCAAGTACCACTTAAAACTAAGCACATCACATGCTACACACAAGTACATTTTATTGAACATGATTTATTTTCATCACCAATTATCATAGTAGAACAGCTTTCTCAAGCAGTTTGTGATGCATTTTGGAAACAGGAGATGAGCCCCTGGTCTAATGCGCCACCTGGCTTGAAACCTGGCTTGAAACCCGTTCGCACACATATTCTGAATGCCTTCAGCAGAATTCAAATGAGCCATTTTAATCTAGATTAATCTAGATTAATTTTAAGATTACAGAGAGATTAATCTAGATTTAAAAAAATTAATCTATGCCCACCACTAATTTCTTTATAATTTGTTGCTCTGTGTGAAATTTGTTGTTTTCTTATGTGTATTTTTTCTGTGTATTGATTGTGTTTTCCTTGTAATCTGTTGTTTTGTGCATTGACTGTGTATGTAATGTGTTATTTTAGGTATGTGGGGATTTTACACTTTTACAACCGAAATTAAACAATTATGAATGAAATAATAATATGATATAAACCACTTTTTTTACCTGTTTTAAAACATTTGACATATTTTGACTACATCGCCCAATGTTGTCAGTCTTTATGGACCTCTATTCTTAAATTTATTTTATTTATTGTTTTTTTCAACCTCATTATAGATTTTTAAGTCACAGACCATGAACTTAGTAACACCTCTTCAATTTATAAACGAGTTATGGATACATTATCTTAAAACTTGTCACAAGGGTGGCCCTGCTAGTATGTTTTTTTTTCTTTTTACCAACCACACCCTTGATTGTAATGATATCTGTAATTTAGCATTTAGCATTTAGCAGCATACATACAGTATTTAGCACCACCAAGCTTTTCTCCTTTTCATCTGCTCCCTCTTATATAGATACCAGGTTGAAATGGTGTAAAAGTCTGATTAGAAAATGTTCAGATTTAGGGTCTTTTTTTATTTTTCTTCAATTGCAAGTATTCATTTCAGCCTTCTCTGCCTCAGTGTTTAGGTAACACAACATGTTAATTCTAATTCTAAATTGAATACCTTTTGTTTACTGACAAAATGTCTGTAGTGTTTTGGGAGAGCGCTGTCTCTCCTTTTCTCCAATCGTTCTCTCTCTCCATCTTTTTCTTTCCCTCTGTCCTCCTTTCTGTCTGATGGAGTGCAGTGGACATCAATATTAATCACCCCCTAAAGCAGCAAGTTTCTGGCATGTTTACACAGTCTGGCCAAAAATGCTGCATAAGGCAAAAGACTGCGGTTTGTCTGAACTTGTGCATATGCATGTAGTTGGCTCTTTGGTGCATTTTCTACATACGATACATTGATAAGGCCTCTAAATATAGACTTGCACTCAACATGCAAAGACTCCCAGACTCTTTGATGCTGAGGGTTTGTTAGTGGATGCTGTGTGTCTTTTTAAATGTGTGCGTAAAATCCTTTAAAAAAATAATAGTAATAATAATAACTAAAGCCTTTAATATACAGCCTATTAAAATATACATTTAAATGTTTAATGCTGTAAATAAACATGTGAAAAGAAAAAACTTTCAATAAATGTTTTAAAGTGCGTAAATAAATCCAAAATTGTAACCCTAACCCTGGGTCGTCAGTGCGCATGTGTAGGCATAGCGTGTATGTGTGTAGCGGCAGAAGAGGAACACTTGCTGAAGGGATGGAACCCCAGCTTCACTGGTGTTGTGCCGAGTTGTCCGCACCTCTCGGGACTTTTGGATAATTTGTGGCCCTTGAATAACACAAAGAATATTCTATCATTTCTGGAGTTAAATAGAAATGCTCATGATTTGTATATGGATTTCTAGTCTTTTAAACTACTCAAAGCACTTTTACACTACCTTATATTCACACACTGGCGGAACGACCACCAGGCTCCATATCTTGCCCAAGGACACTTCGACATGCAACCTGGAGGAGCCAGAGATTGAACCTCTGACCTTCTGATTGACAGCTAACCCTCTCTACCTACTGAGCCACAGAAATAGTGATATTGGGAGTGATATGCCTTAACATCTGTGTATGTGTGTGTGTATGCTTATTTGCATGTCCATGGCTGATCAGCCTTACTAGCTCTCTACCTAGCCTACTTCATTAGTTGTCGCTGTCAACCTGGAACAATAAAGCAGTTGTTGATGGCTGTGTAAGGCACCCAGACATTATCATGTCAGCTTGATCATGCACACACATGCACAGTAGTCTGTGGTATGTCTCTGCTACTTAAGTGAATTCTGCATCACATCTCTGCCAGCTCCCCCCTCTTACTCTAAGATTATTATAATGTATAACACAATACGTACATATACACAGGGCAATGTTCCAGGAGCGAAGGTTGGCGCAGGTTAGCACTCAGAGAGCTTGGGTTGGGTTGGTTAGTATGGGTGGAGAGAAGCCCCAGGCTACTTTGGAAAACTGCTGAAGAGAAGGTAATCAATATTAGACACACGAGCTTTGCAAGCATGTAAGCATGTGTATATTGATATACGTGTGTGTGTGTGTGTGTGTGTGTGTGTGTGTGTGTGTGTGTGTGTGTGTGTGTGTGTGTGTAGAGAAACCTAAAGCAGCCATCCACACAAATGTTGTTTTCCTGTGATAACGGGATAACTTTCTTGTGAACTCGAGATAACAAACCAGTAGTTTAACATGGGGGTCGACAGATGCATTTCTTTAGGAGACTTTCAGAAGAACTGCTGTTTTCACTGTTTAGCTCAGTTGGTAGAGCACAAGACATGTAATCATAGGACTGTAGTTCAATTCCTGCTCACATTCTTTGTTTTCTTCTTTTGTGTGTTTTTTATTATCCTCTTTAACAAAGTTGTTATGAAGAGATTTTGGGGAATGCAATCACTCATTTCCTGACGGCTATTTCAAAGGTTCTGAAATAGGAAATGTGTAATGTTAAATGGATTACCCTAAATAAGAACCGCAGGAATTTCCTCTGCCTGGGAATGAGGGGGAAATGAAAAGTCCATAGCTTGATGGATGTGAACCAATCACGGGGACAATCCAGCAAATGCTTTATTTAAATAGTCTCTTTATAAGAACTTTGTCAAAGACAATTATACAAGAGATCAGAAAGAAGAAAAAAAATTGGTCGTAAGAGTCCTGTGCTCTAACTGCTAGCTAACTAGCTGAGTTAAAAAGTCACACTGTAAGCCACTCTGAAATTATCATTAAGAATCGTTTCTGCCGACCCCTGTGTGAAACTACTGTTTTGTTATCTCAAGATAATTATCCCGTTATGGGAAAACAGAGTAAGAAAAATATTTCAATGGCTGGCTTCTTAGGGCTTCCGTGTGTGTGTGAACGTTTTTTATTGCTGATAGTTTTTAGGGCATTTCCTGCCTTTATTAGATAGGACAGTAGATAGAGCAGAAAGTGGGAGAGAGTAGGGGGTGACACAATGCAAAGGGCCAAAGGCTGGGTTAGAACCTGGGCCGCTGCAGTAAGAACTTGTGCACTGTACCAACTGAGCTAACCGCACTCTGTGTGTGAACTTTTTTATTAAGGAATGAACATGTTTTTCTATCTAATCTTCTCTCACATATACATACACACATCTGTTCCTCCTCAACAACCCATCCTGATGTTGGCTTTCCCTGCTCTATTTAAGGCGTCACAGATCATTTCACCCAAACTATCATTATCCTACCATCCTACCTGAGTCACATTTTACATATTGAATATGGACACGCACACCAACACTTCTTATATAATGGGATCAATTTTTTGCTGTCCTCAAAAGTGCTGGTTGGAGCATTTAGTAAGATGAATCTATTGTTGCTGCAGATGGTTGGAGACTTTTTCTCTCACCAGTGGCATACACAGTGTGTGTTTGTATTCACCATTAAGATCACATTCCCTACAAAACTTCCTGACACCTCCCTTCCATCCAAAATGAGTGAATTCTCATGTTGGAAGTGTTTTTGCCTTTGCCAAAAATGCAAATCTTTATGCAAGTCTTTATAACTAAGCAACAAAATAGGTCATATGTCTGTGCTTTCCAAAACAACTTGTATAAACCAAAACTCTTAATTCAAGAGAGAAGTACAGGAAGATACTGTCTTTGTTCTCAGGACTTATTATTACTACTTATTGAAAACCTTTTGCTATGACAACTGGCAGCACTAGTAGACTCTTGAAAAAGAGTGTCTTGTTAAATAAAGGTATAATAATATTGCTGTTTTCTTTTGAAAAACTTTTTAAAAAAACATTTAAAAGTGTTTGCCCAACTGAAGAGACAGTGGGCCAGAAATGTCCTTGGGCAAGACACTGACCCCCCTGCTTTGCCAGCGAGATGGAAATAGATAAAATAAAGCTAAATGGTAATTCTTTGTCAGTAAAGTGTAAATAAAGGTTGTTTTAAGTGTTTGAACAAACAACCAGCAGCATCAAGCATTAACATTTGATTGTGAAAAGTGGAGGTCTTATCTGTTCTAAATCTGCTCTGACAAACTTACCTTTCCTGGCTGG
Source organism: Lepomis macrochirus (assembly GCA_024633595.2). NCBI lineage: Eukaryota > Metazoa > Chordata > Actinopteri > Centrarchiformes > Centrarchidae > Lepomis > Lepomis macrochirus. Next base: position 28,934,974 of record JALXJV020000023.1, read on the forward strand.
TCTGCAGTGTGCATTCTCAGTAACACAGACACAGAGAGAGAGCATCATACATGTGCCTGATGTATAAATGGAGCCAGAGTCCATAAGACATCAAGCATGGTGCTCTGCTGAGCCAAAGGGAATAAACTCAATGAGGGAAAGACGGAGGATAGAAGAGAGAGAGATGGGTGGATGATGCAGAGAAATAGATGGAAGGATGGAGGGAGAGAGGGATGGATAGTATGATTTAGCTGATAGTAGAAATCATTTACCAGCACAATTTGTCGACAAGGATCTGGGGATGTCTCAGTGTGTCAGCGCCTCAGTCACTTTGATGGATGATGGAAGTTCACTGACTCTAACACTCTCGCTCTCTCTCACTCTGCCTCTGGCTCTCTTTTTCTCCCTTAGCCTCTATTCCGGCTCACTCTTTTCTGCCTTAAACCCCAGCAGAGCAAAACTGTCTCGGGCCCAGCGTGTGTGTGTGTGTGTGTGTGTGTGTGTGTGTGTGTGTGTGTGTGTGTGTGTGTGTGTGTGTGTGTGTGTGTGTGTGTGCATCCATATAGGGAGATGTATCACACATGAGCTCATGATTTAGGCATATTCAAAGGAAAACTTTCAGGTAAAGTCTTTTCCCTGCAGATCTAACTTCACATACTCCTCTGCCATTATTTTACTTGACTGTCTTTGTTCTTGGCTTACTGGTGGGATGTGTGTTTGTGTTAGTGTATGTGCTTGTCTCCAGGGTGTGTATTGACTAGGTGGGCCCATATATCAGCTCAGGTCTTTATCGATGCTGCAAGGCAGGGAGGCCTATCAATGAGGCTCCTTGTTTTAGTGAACCAAGACTTGCCCCAGGCGTAACGTAGTTGTGCTGGGGCCCGGTTACAATATTTTCCTAGGATCCAATGACTCATTATACTCGTGTTTAAAGTGAACAATAGCCACACAATAGCCTTTTCCACAATTAATGAATAATAATAATAATAATATTTATTTTTATTGCGCCTTTCAAGAGGCCCAAGGATGCTTTGGGATGTCATGGAACAGTGGATAAGACGCATGCCTTTGGTGTGAGAGACCCAGGTTCAACTCCCCACTGTGATACGTCTGCTAATGTGTCCCTGAGCAAGACACTTAACCCCTTGTTGCTCCAGAGGCGTGCAACCTCTGAAATACAGAGCAATTGTAAGTCACTTTGGATAAAATGGGTCAGCTAAATGAATAAATGTAATGTAAAGTTTAAACATAACCTCAGAGATACAACAAAGGGAGGTTATTCTAAATTATATGCCTTGCTGAGGAGATGGGATTTTAGCAGGTTTTTGAAAGTGTCTAAAGAGGGAGCATTGCAGATCTCTGTGGGGATGTAGTTCCAGAGGGTGGGGGCTGCGATGCTGAAGGCACTGTTCCCAAAAGTCCTCAGTCTAGTTTTGGGGACAAAGAGCAAGCTCTTGTGTCGGTGGAGCGCAGGTTCCAGGAGGCAGTGTAGGTGTAGAGAAGGTACCGTGGGGAAGTGGCATTGAGGATGTATAGTTGAGGAGGAAGAATTTGTAGGTGATGCGGAATTTGACCCGGAGCCAGTGAGCTGAGTGAGGATTGGTGTGATGTGCTGCCACAGCCTAGTGTGAATGAGAACCTTGGCAGCTAAGTCCTGCACATATTGCAGCCTGTCCAGGACTTTGCTGGGAATCCCGTACAGAACACTATTGCAGCAGTCTAAGCAGGAGGTGATAAAGGCATGAAAAAGTGATTCTGAGAGGATGGGTGCAAGCACAGAGCCTTGAGGCACACCTTGTTTGACTGGGGTGCTGAACCGGTGAGGCCTATGCATTCGAATAGACAGTTGAGAAAGATGGTATGGGGAACTTTGTCAAAGGCTGCTGAGAGATCTAGAAGAATGAGGATTCAAACTTTGTACTCTTAGACTTTTACACAAATGTTGCCACCTAAAAGTAAGTGACTTGTAAGAGGTGATTTAAACACAAGTTTACACAACCTGATCCAGGACATTAAATAAAAACTAACTGTAGGCTTAAATTGCCAGTAGAGCTCAAAAAGAGCTGTTAGGTATGAATCTGGTGTGCATGTGTATTCACACTGTGTGGGTAGAGTGTTCATTTCAGTGGTTATCACCAGGTCTTTTAAAAGCATTACTTGTATCCAAAACTAACAAGCACAACAAAGTCCTGTTTCTTTATTGATGACTTGACTCATTTGGTGCTGGAGATTTATATTTTTCTTCATTTGTATGTGAAGTGAGCCTAAGTAATCCCTAAATTGAGCATAACGCTTCTCTGCCTGGGGAGTCGATGATGACTCTCTGCCAGGAATGATGTAGCTACAGTCAGTGAGCCATTGGCAAACTGCTTTGTTATGCTCAACACCATCAATCTCCATGCATAAGAACAGCCAACTTCAATACTGCTATTGGAAACAGCTAAGGTCAGAGCTTCATCCCACCAAAAGAGGTGCTGTGATTGATTTTAAAATGTTTAAAGCCATTTTCCATCAAGTTTTGGAGCAGTGTGGAAGAAAAGCAGGGTACTAATATGTCAGATGGATTCATCATCATCGGGTGGAGAAAATGATTATCTGACAGGCATGTAAATTAAAAAGAGAACAATGTTTTAAGTGAATATATATGTGTGTGTGTGTGTGTGTGTGTGTGTGTGTGTGTGTGTGTGTGTGTGTGTGTGTGTGTGTGTGTGTGTGTGTGTCTGACCAGGTCATTCACTGCATGTTGATACATATTGGGTCGCAATATATGCTCTTTGATTGGTCTTCTTCTCCTGAGACTGTTTTTAATTTTGAAACCTGGCTTTCATTTTTGAAATGTGAAATGTCATTGAAAGTTTTACATTGTAGAAGGAAGTGCAGTCACAACCTCACCTGTCCAAAACTGACAATATCAAATTTAAAGCTCTACAAGCTTTTCCTTTAGTGTAATTAATGGCATGTTGAAACTCTGTTTGCTGTTATGGTTGTACCAAAGGAGGTTTAACTCATACTATGTTAAATGATATTATTATTAATTATCTCTTTGAACCAGATCAGAAAATAATTCTGACTGATATTGAATTTCAACACTGCACCTCTGGGGTGATGCATTCGGACATTTCATTTTAATGACTACAGCACAACCGATATGTCTGATACTGATTTAGATATCTGATGATTTTAAAATCTGATAGCACCTTTGACAAGTCACTGCAGGTGAATAGGATGAACAAAATAACTAAATCATTTCACCACAGAATTTTCCCAAACTTACATCAAGAGTATTTTCCTCTGAAATGTTAGCCTATGTTTAAATATGCAGATTAGCTTGTTTTGGTTAATTTAGAAGAAATGTACAGGTGCAAATAAAAGCAGGACAGATGAGTTAAAACAAGCACCATCTAAAGGTGTATTCTTGGAAGTTTTATTTTTATTAATGTTAAAGAAGACATGGAAGCAAAATAGACATAAAATTGAACACTCCATGAAAAAAGTGCCTTAAACCATAAGTTTTGATTTTGATTCCTCATCTGATAAATATTCATTATACAGTTTGTTGTATGCTAATAGATATTTACAAGTTACAGATAGCCCTCAATCAAATGTGAAACTAAGTCTCTCATTATCAGTTATTGTGTGTGTGTATATGTGTGTGTGTGTGTGTGTGGTAAGTGTCATGTAATAGCAACAATAATCCGATTCTCTGTTTCACTTTTTTAATAGTCATATATCGACTCTTATAAACGCCGATGCAAATATATCTGCAAGTAGCTTATGTCGGCCGATAATACCTGCAAAATGATAAATCAGTTTGGGCTCTAGTCTGCACCACAAGCTTTTCTTGGCCGGAGAGCTTTTGTCTGTGTCATAAATTCCTCCAAAATAATTGAGAAACAAGGGGTTTTTAATTGTCTTAATTGTTTCTTCAAATGTTCGGAGTTTACCTTTTCTAATACTTGATCTGAATTAGATTTATTGGGATGTCTTTGTACAGATTTCACAACATGCTCCAGATGTCATTGTTTTGGATTGGTAGTACTTTGTTTTGGCTGCTGCTTATGTTTCAAAGGGTCAGCTTTAATAGCTGCCTTATGAAATATCATATTGATATCATCGGTGGCCTTGTTTACACCATCCCTGGTTGAGACATTTTGTGTTTGATATAAATTGATATGTCATTAATCAGCTCAGGTGAGTTCAATGCTATGACGAATTTGTCTCTACTGTCTGGGGCCCATCTGTAAGTAGGATTTAATTTATACATCTCTCACATTATATATTATCACTTACAGCTATCTCTAGAAAACTGTTTGAATTCCTGAAGTACATTTTATTACGATAAAATACATCTGGCGCCTGGCTTTTTTTTATTGAATAGTAAAATTAATGCAACCATAGTAAAGCAGCAGATTCAGATTAATTATTCACATCCTGCAATGTCTGCTGTTATTTTTTATTTTATTTTATTTGTAGTATTGCTTCAAACTTTTGTTAGTTTTTTTGTTGCTTTTATTTCAGAGTAGACACTATAGACACAGACAGCAATCGAAGGAGGAGCATGGAGTTATATGACATGATACAAAGGACACTGCAGTTTTGTAGTACGCACTGTAAGCAGTCAGAAACATGCACAGATATTTTGGGGGGAAAGTGAAAAAAGGGCACTTCTCACAATTATTAATTTTTTTTTACAACAAAACATTAAATATATTAACACAACTCTAACATCCTTACCAATTTATGTTAATTCCTTCACACTCACACAATTGTTTCATACCCTTTAAAATCATCAGTTCACTTCATGGTATTCTTTAGTATTCACTAGGTTTATCACATGAGCAGGGAACAGTAAAGGAAACTGTGCCACAATGTGCAGGTTTTCTATGCTACTAGTTTCAAGTATATATTTAGAATAAAAGACTGCAGGTAGAGGGACATTAAAATTGCGTAAGGGTTATAATACTATTTGTTTCACAAGCGAGAAAACCTTCAGGTTCACAGAGCCAAGCAACATAAACTGAATTGCCTGAATACAATAATGTATAGATAGAATACCTTATTGTTATTGCTGTTTCACACAAACCGCACACGGCAGCGCACGCACGCACACACACACACACTTGATTTTCCTTAATAAATGATAAAGTGATTCTTTTATATTACATTTGATTTTAAAATATATTTATTCAACTGTAATCTGACAGGACAAAATGCCTGACAATAAAAATATGTATCAAATAGATTAGACACAGTTTACTCATATACCCATGATTGTAAAGTCACAGTCCGAAAGTCACAGTCCGACCCTGTAGGCCAGGGGTATTCAATTAGAATTCAAAGAGGTCCAGTTAGAGAAAATTTACCAAAGCAAAGGTCCGTAACATCATAACGACTAACTTGCGTTATCATTCAGTACCATAATGTATAGTCGTATCAACATATATGTTTTTAGTCAACAGCTGACAATATTTCAACAATATTCAGTTTTCACATCAAACTGGAGGGATAATAAATAATAAATACTCTAATAATAAAAAAATTCTAAATTTAAGCAAACTAAAATAAAGTGTCTAATTTTTTTTTTAGAAAAAATGAAATAAAAAGTGTGGCTTGAAGTGATAAAGTGTCGTCTTAACCAATTTTATAATAAACACTCAACACATCAAATGAACAGCTGTAACGCCTCCTCTTAGCTTTCATTCCCGCTCATATACCACTTTACTACTTTCTCTTGTTCAGTGAGAAACATGAGCTCTAGCTTGTCCTGCCAGCTAACATTGGAGATCTATGAGATATTCTGGTTCTGAACGGCCCGTGGGAGGAATGTACATGTAAAAATCTCTACATTCTAGTGAAATGTCTTTTCCCTTTGGCCTCCTCTCTCCGTGTGCGTTTCCAAAACATCTCTGGTGTATCTCACTCGTGGACGCGGTTTCAACTCGAATGCACAGATTTGATTGGCTGAGCAGCGTCACATGAGACGATTGGAGCACATGCAATTGGTCTGTGAGTTTCCTGGGCCACTAAACCAATACAGTAAATGCTAGAAAAGCCGCATGAGTTAAAATAGAAATGCTCCATCCGAGGTAGTAAGTCTCAATAATAAATTGGCTGTAGGTCGGCAGTCCGGAGAGGACAGCGGCTGGGTCCGGATCGTCACTAATAGGTCACTAATAGGCGGACCGGCTCGGTCCGCCTATTAGTGACCTCTGCTGTAGGCTATTTTTTTTCAATGGAAAATGTGTACAGTTTCAAACTTTAAAAAATCTTGCACATTTTGTAGACTATTTAATGAAAAGCTGTCAATACACAACTTAGAAACTCACTTTTAAACTACATGTATTTGTTTCAGGTGCATCACAATCATCCTCACATTTAGAAATATTTACATAATCTCCAACATGATAACTATGATAGAAATGTTAAATGCGGCTAATCAAATATTAGTTTGATTAAACAGTGACTTCTGGAGTCAGAGAAAAACTAGTTAGGTTCACAGCGTAAGTTGTAGGGGTTACTGATATAGGCTGTGTCTGATATCGGTCTCTGAAACAGAAAAAACAGAGTTTCCCTCATCCGGGGGTTAACATACTGAGAGTTTTCACTAATACTGCTTTCTGAAACAGGCCCTAATAAAATCCTTAACAACAACAATACAGAACATCCAAAACACATCAAACGGATATACATGTCTGAACCTTCACACAGACAGAGCCACCTGTGGATAAATCAGGAAGTGTCAAAGTACAGCACTAGACACATCTAAACCAATCACTTTGTCAGAAATCTACACCAGCTGATGAGATTTCCCACTTAACTGAAATCCTGCTTTGTACTTTCACGACTGGTTGCTACCACCAAGGAAACGACCAAATTTGGATCGAACAGCAGGAGAGAGAGAGAGCTTTCAGAATATGATCAGAATACTGAATATAATCACTTGTGGTTCCACAAAACCAAGATGGCGACAGTCAAAATGCCAAACTTGAGGCTTCAAAACGGGAGTCCTCAGTAGTAAGGTACTATGAGCTCTTTAAGGTAAGATGGTGGCTGACCATTATGGGTTTTGTAGGCGAAAAGAAACAGAAAAACGGAAAAGGGATTGGGATGGTACAGCATTACTTTTGTAGGAGTGGGACTGGCAGACTGGCCTTCGTCAGAGGCTGTTTTCAGTCCCAGTCCAGTTGTGAATACTAGGAGGCTGCTGAGCCCCATTTAGTTGCACATGTGCCCGGCTCTGGTTCTCGTGTCCATTTGTCGCCACTCCCCGCTGGCATTAGCCACTAGGTCCCACTCTCCCTGGGCCTGAAAACCACCTCCTCCAGGCAGTCTAAATCTCCTGTGTTAGAGGTGACCTCCCCAGTGCTCTGAGCTCCCAGTCCGGACAGAGTCAACTAATAGGACCGCTACTAGCTGCATCTGCTAATGAGCTAACTGGCTAATGGTAGCTACAGTTAGCCCATTTCTTTTTTGGCAGCATATCACCAGAGCAAATACTCTGGTGATATGCTGCCCTGAATTTGTTTGGAGAATGAATGTGACAGGTGGCCAACATTTTTCAATTGTTAGACACTGCACCTTTAACACCAACCACAGCCTGTTCAGTCAAGGGCAATAATGAGGGGGACTTTCTCAACTAATTGGAAGCAGAATTTGGCCTGCTAGTTTTGATGGAAAGCTATGACCATTTCAGAAACCAAGCGTTGGGTAAACTTTTTAACATCAAAAGACTTAAATATCAGAATTCTGACTTTAACTCAACTACAAATACATTTTTCACATGTGGCCCTAATCTTCTCTATGTTTCAGACCAAAGGATCAAATGGTGAGGAACATTGGCCTCACTGTCTGCCTATCAAAGCCAGTATTAGTCTTATTGTTGAAAGTAACATTGGGCAATGGTTCTAAAAGTCTACATAAAAATTTTCTACTTAAGGTAGATTTTACAAGCTGCACTACAACTCACACAACTCAACCAGTCACTAAGAAAGCAACTCTTATTAACCTGTTGGTTTTCCTTTTTTCCCTCCCACTGCCACTGTCCTCTCTCTATTCATGCAGGGCAACCAAGAGGCCCCAGCTCACCCTGAAGCCATGGCTCAACCCTTCCCTCCAGCCCAGTACCCACCTCCACCACAGAATGGGATCCCAGCTGAGTACGCCACCCCCCACACCCATCCACCAACCGATTACACGGGACCAAGCACGGTGGCTGAGCACGCCCTGACACTGTACACTCCGACACACACACAGAGGGAACAGCCAGGAAACGACAGCAACACCCCCACCCTCACAACCAACACAGTAACAGTGAGTCTACAGTTTTTACTAACCTCATCTGACCACGTGGAATGAAATGTTTTGCTGTATGTTTGTATTATTCAGTAAAATATTAAAACATTCTGTTTTATATTTATATTATTTGAAAATTTCATGTCACGATTATAATGACCAAAATTAGCACAGGTATTAGTATTATCACGGTATTGTTAAAATGTGCTGAAAAAGATTTAAATGTACTGATACACACACTGAAACCATTTCAACAAGTATTATATTAAAAAAACACAAATCAAACTAACATTTTTTGCATTGACATTAAAATGATAACAGCCAATACCTTATGTAAAAAGATGAAAACAAACAAGTGTGCATTATTATTTTATGCAAGAAATGCAATGACCCCATGCACAATTACATGAATACAAATGAGTCTTTAGAAGACTCTGAAAGTAACTGCAATGAGCCTAACAACTGACATAAATACAGAGGAGTCTGCAGTGTTGCTCCTGTTTGGCCACTTTTACAACTAATTTGACAGTTCCTGAATTTTAAGTTAATAAGATATGTTGGTCAGGTGACTAAACTCTGTAATGTGTTATCATGTGCAGTGGGCGAATAGAGTCTGCAGACACAGGACACAACAGCAGAACAGCATGTAATGTTTTTACAGGAGCAGTTAACACTCAGAGCTTCAGTTTACAAGCTGTTAGCAAGTCAGACAGACAAACCAAAGCAAAAAGTTAACTGACACTGCGTTACCACTATATAGGTCATTTTCTTCACTCAAGCTTCACTCAGCACTCAAGCTCACGTTGCATACTTCCACACCTTCTATACCTGCTTCTGGGAGACTGCTAATAACTTATGGTTGATGTTGGACAGTTTTTGCTGTGAGTTACAGTAACATGTAAGGTAATAATAACCATTGGGAATTTTAGCATGGCTTATCATTAGACTAGTAACCATTTCATCATAACAACCATAAATGTATTCCAAAACGTTTACATAAATTGATAAATTACTATAAAATTAATGCTTAAAGCCCTAAAGACTAAACTGCATTCTCAACTGCAACAGATACTGTTGTGGAAACGGAAGATCAGTCTGTGTTGAGGAAGGGAGAGATTAGGTCACAAATACCAGCCAACACAATATCCTCTGGCCTTACAGACCCTTTATTGCAATACCAAACTGTACACATGTATAACAGGGTTACCTTTAGGACCCTTTTTGTTTCTCTGTCCCTTACACATGACTTTGGGTTACAGGATATGGAAGTGTGGCGGGGATATTCAGGGGCACAGGTGACTTCCGCTCACTATAGGTGCACACACTATAGGGTGCAACAAATGTACTAAAAGAAGACTACCAGTGTGATTGCCTGTCACTATTTTTCTCACAACCGTTAATGTTATTAGACTTTTGGGCCCGGTATATTTGTTTAGTTTCTTTTACTTTTATTTTTATTTTCTTTACTATTTTGATCTAGGGCAACAAGCAATATTACCGGCTTCTGTGCAATTATACTGTAGTTTTGTCAGGTAGTGGCGGTCTTTGTACATGTTTAGTAACCCTGTTTGATCCACTTTTGGTGTGTTGGTTGCAGTGTGGACCTACTATTGTAACTTTTTAATTACTACTAAATGTCATTTTATGCAAGTCAAGGTCTTTTTAATAAGCATTAGTTATTTTTAAATTTGGAGATATGCGGGTCATAACATTTTTTGAGCCATGGATCGGCACAGTGTAAAATTGTTGATCTGTGACAATTACAGTGAATTGAAACTTAAGAGTGAATTATTGTGGAGCTAAGTGGGTCTGTATGTTGCCCAGTTCTCACTGTGTTTTGTAGTTTGGTTGTTTGTTAACAAAGTGTTAAAAATAAGCTTCCAGTATCTGGTCCGTTAATTCTGGATGTATATGGAATCTACTGAGACTAGAGTGGGAACATAGAGGAATACTTATGACCCATACCAAAACAGCCTGTTCTCATGCTTTTGCGTCACATATACACGCTTTGGAAAAGCCGTGTCTATAGTACGCAAAACAGCGATTTTGCGTGTATAGTTTACGCCCCCAGGTACGTGTGTATGAGACGCATCCCGGCAGCGTGTGTATGTGACGCCCCCGGGTGACCGGATGCGCGAGCAGTGCTTCCGGTCGCTAACTAGCTACGTAGCTAGCGATATTTTTATTTAAGGAGTTGACAGCCTCCCCGAGGCAATTTCTCTAACCTCAACCATGACATTAGTTAGTGCCTAAACCTAAGTCAGTAAATATATGCATGTCGACCGGCTAACCCTACTAGCAGGTAGGGTTAGCCTCCTTTGTGCTGCAACGCTATTGTAAATTGCTGCGTTTCATATACACGCAAAATCACCGTTTTGCGTACTACAGACACGACTTTTCCAAAGCGTGTATATGTGACGCATGAGATGCGATCAGGTTGACCAAAACCACATACTACATATGCATATGGATCTCAGAGGCACAAAGACAGAGATCAATCAATCAATTATACTAACAAACACACCTGTAACAGTTATGCTTCTCTAATCTGATGCTGATAAACACCTCTTTGTCTAGACATGGTGTCATTTAACCCATACTGATATTTGTCCTGCACTCTTAACTCCAAACTGACATTTAGCTAGGACTTCCCAATTTCCCATTATGCATTTATTTTGGGTTGTTTTCCCTTTTCCACTGATTGCACAGTGTGGACACTGTTTATATGTTCTTGCCACATTGCCACACATGTACAGGGCGCAGGCTGTTAGACAGAGATAGTCACCCATCCTCATAAGAGTTTTACATCTGAATGCAGCTTAATGCCATAATTGACACTATAGTACACTCCCAAATATCTTGGATTACATTTCTAGATTAACCTGTAGAGACACATTTTTATGGAAAGTGAAAAAGCATCAATAAACAAATAAATAAAAAATAACCTTTTATGATAAATCCAACAAGGCCTCACAAACTTCCTTCTCAACCAGAATTAATGCTGCATTCTACAATGAAAAAATTAGCATTGCCACTGACTCAAGGAAACTATTTTCCACTTTTAAAGTGCTACTAAATCCTCCTTTGCCTCCACCACCCACAAAACTGTTTGCAGATACTTTTGCCGCCTCCTTCACAGACAAAGTGGCGGCTATAACCAATTCTCTAAATGACTCAAAATCAACCGGTCTACTCCCACTTGGTTCAGCTCCCACTCAGTGAGCACAAGGCAGTAAAGCATTACTCAGTAATGCATTACTCAGTAATGCTTTACTGTAAAAATTATTTTTCCCAGTAACTCCCAAATAGTGACTATCTGATTAGGTGCTTGTTATTCATAGTACCCCTTTGAGATTGTTGATTATTAGAGTCCAGCAAATCTACACTTAATCCATTAATTTAAATTAATGCAGTCAACAAAGCTGACTTAGTGTAATGCATTACTTTTGCATGATTTAACAGTGATATTATTACAGTTACTAATCCACATAATGCTGAGTTACTGTGTTACTGAACGCACTATCCTTGATGTGAATTTGTGACCCCTGGTCAGTGGCACTGGACCTCATGTTTTTCAGCTAATGTCAGCTGTTAGCCAAGAAGTTAAAGGAAGAATGGAGAACAAGGGAGAGAGGTGGTCTCTCCACAACTGTAAGTATCACCATTGTTGTGTCACAGTCTGATGCAAGAACACGCAAGATGCAAAGAACATTGTCGTTCGTTGTAAACTTTTTGCAACCAGCAAAAAGCTTTCAACCGTGAACAGTTATACATCTAATTTATTGAAGCATCAGCAGAAGCAGCACAGCAATTTGAAACTTACAGAAAGAAACTCTGGCCATTACTGCCTGTGATGCTTGGACTCGTTGGGAGAGAGTGGTGTTAAGCAATGTAACGTTTTGTAAAAATGCTGAATACTGCCTTTATAAATACATGTGCAGAAAAACAGTAGTTCAAAAGTCAGGATTTATAGGCTTTGTAAACACCATACTCCTTGTTGCTGTTATAAATATGATATTAGTTAAAAAGTTGGGAGAGACTGCTTTGTTAGGAGGGAGTGGGGGTGGTAGAAAGTAATATAGTAACGTAACGAGTAACATAACTAGTTACTGTTATCACCTAGTAGTAGTAATATTTCTTTAATCAGACTCATGGTCCATCCATACAAACAAAGAATAAAATAAATCAATAAATACAATAATACAAATACACAACACAGTTACAGTAATAAGTAAAATAATATTATTACTTTTTTAAGGAGTTTCTGAGTAACTTGCCCAGCACTGGTGAGCATAGCACAGGAAAAACCTACCATGTAACAGTCCGTATATATGTCTCTCTCCATCTCCCTCGGTTAATGGCACAAAAGGCTTAACACCAAGCCTAACATGTAGCAGTCCTGCTGCATCTTTTCCTTTGTCTTCCCAGGTCAATGGCACTTCACTCTCCTCCTTTACTCTTCTCACAGAGAGCAAGGTATCAGGTATAACTCCTGACCTGTAGCTGTCCTACTACATGCCCACTGGACCCGATTCTTACCAATCTCCTCCAAGCCATATCTCCTACCCTGGTACTGGCAATCACTCATGTGATAATACTTCTCTGGCTTCGGGAACCTTCTCAAACACTTTCAGGGGCTCAGGTTACACCCTTGCTCAAAAAACCCTCCGTCGAACCTACTCAAATTGAGAACAAACGACCTTTTCTATCTAGAACTACCGAATGGGCAGTTTTCAAATAGGTCTCAGAATTCCTCTGAATAACCTCCTAGATTTGTATCAGTCTGGTTCAAAGAGTGGCCACTGGCTTTGTTGTCTGTGACAGAAGCCCTAAGGTCAGCTAAAGCTGCAGCCCTGTCCTCAGTCCTGCTTGACCCATCAGCTGCCTTTGACACAGTCAATTACAGGATCCTACTGTCCACACTCTCGGCAATGAGCATTTTGGGCAAAACATTCCTCCGTCTTGGACAGGTCTCTCTTGCAAAGGAGATTTTACTCTCAATGAGACTCACGCTAAATAATAACAATACGCAACTCCACCTGTCCTTCCCACCAGATGACACCACCATCACGGCACGGATCACGGACTGTCTTTTGGACATATCTGCATGGATGAAGGCTTGCCACCTTCAACTAAAGACTGAACTATTCCAGCCAAGCAATATATCCACCACAAAATCAAACTACAAATTGACTCCTCGACCATCACTCCAACTAAGGTGGTGAGAAACTTGGGTATCATGATTAATGACCAGGTTTCCTATTCAGACCATGTTGCTGTCTCTCGGTCGTGCCGCTTTGCTCTATATAACATAACATAAAAATCAGGCCCTACCATACTCAGTAGTGGCGTACTGGTACAGGCCATAGTTATCTATTGTCTCAACTACTGCAATGCCCTCCTAGAGGGTCATCCAACTTGTGTGGTGAAACCCAGAATGCAGCAGCGCATCTGGTTTTTGATCAGCCAAAACAGAATCATTTCGCTCCATTACTCAGCGACCTCCACTGGTTACCATGGCTTCCAGAATCAAATTCAAGTCAACACTGCTTGCATACTGTGTCTGCCCCCATCTCCCTAATCTCCATTATACAAGCCTACTTTGTTTCTACGCCACCGCGCTCCTCCAAAGAACGCTGTCTAGCTTTGCCATCCCCACACACAAAGCAATCTTATCTGTAACACCACAATAGTGAAACAAGATACCACATGCCATCATTGAAGGGGTGTCCTTCTATGACTTTGAAAACCCTCACTCTTACATTTTCAAGAACACTTTCTCTTTCTCACTTTCTTCTCTTAACACCTCTGACCCCTAATCTTTATCATGCACTTTCTGTGCTCTTCGTCTTCTGTACCCTCTTTTGTATTGATCACACTATTTTGTTAACTCCTACTTCTTTCCCTATATTTATTTTCCATATATTTACCCCATTAATGCCATACGTACTATTAGGTCTTACTACTGCTCTTACTAGTATGTATTGTCACTCATGGATCTCTTGCTGTATTGATGCTTTGTTGATGCTTGTATGTTGTTTCTCAAATGTAACTTGCATTGGATAAAAGTGTCTGCCCAATTAGTAAATGTAAGGTGATAGGTGGCGTGTTGCCATCTTTCATTACATTTATTTCCCATTTACTGAGTATAGATGCTGGAGTGTTTTTCCAGCGCACAGACAGAATGGACAGCTATCGGACTGTGAGAAGATATTCACCGGTTTTGACAAAGACATGTATTGGATTAGAATCCCTTACCCCACCTTTAAATCCTGCAGGGACATGTGTAGTGATACATCTAATTTTTTCTCTCTAGGGCACTCTAACAAGTTGATTCCACCATGGATTATAAATCATAATCATTCAACACACAAAATGCTTGTTGGTTATCAATAAGTCAAACTAAAAAAGTATACCATCAGTTTATTTGGTACAAAAATTTGTCTCTACCAGATTATTATTAAAATGGCCATGGGATAAAAACTGAGCAGTGAGCTAAATTTGACTAAAGAATGCAATGAGATGCAGACTGACATCTAAAATTTAAGCTGCCATCTTAAAATTTACCTTATGTTTATTTTACACCGATCCTTGGTGTGCTATTCTCCTTTGAAAGTTGTATGGCTTGGAGAAAGTTAGTTGAGACAAAGAGTTAAATCTTGGCACTCAGCTCAGCCAAAATGCTTTTGTAGCACGGTGGCTTGCTGGGATGTGTGCAAGAAACTCTCAAGTCTCTCGTTGACTCTGAGACTGTTGTACTGAAGTTTCTTTGACACCACACTTCACACAACATGAAGCCTAAAACTTAAAAAGTAACCCAACCTCTGCTCCAAATAAAAACTTTAAAGTTTGAGAAAATTGATAAACAAGAAAGTAAATCCACAAGATATACAGAATTGGTAGAGGACAGATTTCATTTAATTAAAAAGATTTAAGTCATATATTTATTGTAAGATCAAGCATTGATACAAATACATTACTTACCGATACACATATCTGCACATACTCATAGCAGGGACAAATTGGTGGCTGCATGTCATTGCTAAAATACAGCTGAAATGTAGCTAATTTGCCAAAGAGCTGCAAAAACACACATACACATGCAGTACACGCAGGCAGCACTAAGGATGTCCGTACTATCGTTAACTGCACTACCTCTTTTCTCTAGTTGAGTAGCCTTCAACCTGTCAGGGCCAATAAGACTTGAGCTGGTGGGAAGGTATAGGAGTGTACAGACAGTGATGCCAGAGTGGGGGAGTCACAGTACAGTCAGCAGCTGGGAGTGTTTTACAGTCACTGTGGAGAGTTTGTCACTTGCTGTAACTGTTGCTGTCAAGAGACATAGTTACTGCAGGATAAAGAAAAACACACTATACACACATTCACTGTGGCCTAAAAGACACTTACTACATTTATTGTCAAAAATATATTGTCAGAACAATATATAAGGTTGATACTGTGTTGTTTTTTTACTACTTTATTACTAGTTTTTTACTGTAAGCCTATCAGTGTTGCCTCCGACATCCTGGCATTGATGCAATTTCATTACATTATTGCTTGAATAATATGCTGGCTGTCATTGAAATTACCATGACCTGAAATACTCCAAATTGTTAGTTATTTCAGTTGTATTTTGGTACATATTTTGGTTGTTGGCATATTAACATATTTTTAAATATTGTGGTTGGGTAGTTGCTCCTAGTTTCTTTCAACTATAATCTTTTTACATCACTGCATATGCTTTAGATACTAGTTGCAAGTTTAAAGTGTAAAACATATGATGGTCTTATTAAATTTATCATATTATGAAAAATATATATTGACCTAAAATGAAAAATAATTTTATCATGCATCCAGTTGATTGCCATACATACAACTGTTATCTGTGCTCAAAGATTAATGACTGTGCATCTCATGACCTTCCTCAGTGGACTTTGATCACTAGTAATGGAGATCAGCTCCATGGAAATTCCATGGTATGGAAATTCTGTGATAGCAAGTGGTTGTTTATGGGACAAGATGGTAACCTATGTTTCTGTTCTGTTATGGCTTCTGGTGTCAAATGTGAATGTCCTGTCCGTTCACTGACTGAGACAGGGGTTAAAGATGACACTCAGTTTACTCAGCACGTTGCACTCATGTAGATATGCATACGTTCACCCATTTAAAAACACAGTAATGACACATCTGTGAGACTTACTGAATTTTTAGTAAGTATGTTTGGAGCGTTTGTTGCTGGTTATGTGTGTAACTAGCATAAGGGAGGCTTCGTTGGGCAGATTAATTTTGTACAGCTTCCATCCTAACTCACACACCCACAGACTGTACAGCTCAGTACTGTTTCTGTGGTGACAGTTGAGAAAGCTTGGGCTGCTTGTGTATGATAATGTTCATGTAATTATTTCCTCTTCCTGCCTGGCTGCTTACACACCTTGAATAGAGGATGCATGGCGGACACAGACGAAAGAAAGAAAGAAAGAAAGAAAGAAAGAAAGAAAGAAAGAAAGAAAGAAAGAAAGAAAGGGCAGAGAAGGATTTTAGTGCTTTGACTGAAGCAGAAGAGGGATTACAGCCTTAAGTCCATTCCATACCGTGCTAAGCTTAATGAAAGGCTACAGCCAGCTCCATGTGCTAACATATACATTGGATGGAAGATTCCAGTGGACCAGGGATCAACAAGCAAAACCTGCTCTATATAGAGATTTGTAATGCACTGGCTACTTTGAACAGGATTATTTCACATACTGTAAAATGAGCTCACCATGTAAATGACAATGTAATCATAATACACAAAAGACATTAATTATAGTCACACAACAAAACCAATCGGAACTTTTAAAGAAAACAAAAGTAAAAAAATGTCTACCAACACCGTCATATTTGAAAAGGGAATGGAGTTATCTCAGGAGTGCAGGGTTTTAGAAGTTAAAGGTGCATTGTCATGACAATGTTGACTGACAGTAGCACTGTGGATGGACATGATGAATTATTGGGCTTCTCTAAATAATATCACAGAGTACGGTCTAGACCTGCTCTTTTATGAAAAGCACTCTGAGATAACTGTTGTTGTGATTTGGTGCTATATAAATAAAATTGAATTGAATTGAACTGAACATGAAACTCTACTGGTTGAATGATCTGTACAAAATATGAACAACTGTGTTAGAACATACCTGGTTGTTTGATAAAGAGTCAAAGGTGCAAGACAGTGGACATAAACACTAAGGTAAAGAAGGCAGCTACAACTACCAAGGTGCATTTGTATCAACAGCTGGCAACCATGCAACAAATCTTTACACAGATGTCAGGTTCACTGTGAGGGTTATTAATTTTAAGTCTCTGTAAACTGATTTTTGTGAAGTGAATGTAAACAGGTGAATTCATTCAAGCATCTAGAACACATTGCAGTTACAGTTTGTGTAACGCAAACATATGGTCATTTACCAGCTACTAATATGACATTCATGTACAACTATTTTGCATTAAGATATACTTTTTTAGAAAAGATAATGCTTCCAGGATTACCTTTTACAACAACTCTGTTTCAATAATTCACTACCACATCATAGCATATAAGCCCAACTACCGCGAGTGTATGCTGCCCTCGCTGTTGCAGAGTAGAGCTGCTTGTGCTGTACTGTAGTTATTCAGAGTTTATTATATCTGAATGCATCACCTGTCCAAATTGCAACAAATGCACTCCCTTGGGTCCCTAGCAACACACCTGCCATGTGTGAGGTTGACTGGATGAATGGTTGGACATAAAATACAAACACACACTCTCTCTCACACACACACACACACACACACAGATTCTTGCCTTTACTAGATATATATCATGGCTGTATTAATGCTTGAAGAAATGCCTGTACTGACGAGTATTTTCTAGTATGACCTGTGCACTCATTTCAACCATATGTTTTCTTGTCATCAATGATGAGAAAACATTTAAATAGAACATATCTCCAGATTCCATATCTCCAGACCATCAACATATTTCATTTGTTTTCCACAATAATCGCTCCTGGAGCCTAATAAAACCTGCAATAACTGATCATTTTCGTTGCTTATTTCCACTTTCAGCAGTTACAATATTATCATTCATTTGGACTCATGGTGGTGTCCACCTGATGATTGTAAGTTCAATATTCACTCATTCAGTCTTTTCTCCGTTTTTGGTCTTTACCAACTCCTGAGGGAAATATCTGGCTCGTTGACTGGTAAATGTTTCACTATGTTTACCATCGACTATCTAACTCTGTCTGACAATACTGCTAAAGAGTCAAGTAATAATGAGATTAAAAGAAAAAAATACAAAATAAAATCTCTCTACCCTCTCTCTTTACACACACACACACACACACACCCAGGAAGCTGATTATTGCTGCATCCCATTCAGTGGAGCGCTCCTTGCCTATTCAGCTTTGTGTGTGTGTGTGTGTGTGTGTGTGTGTGTGTGTGTGTGTGTGTGTGTGTGTGTGTGTGTGTGTGATGTTATGTCATTATCCTATCCTTGCCTGTCTATCCATTTTTACTGTTCTCTCTTCAGTCAGCACTTAGCCTGCATGCAACACTGAACTGTCTCTCCCTTACTTTTCACTATGCTCTTTCCCTCTCTCTCTCTTTCTCTCAGTATGACTGCAGCTACCTTCAGCACTTCTCTCTCATTGATCGGGAAGGTTTAGCTGACATCATCGTTCCATCTCCATGTCTTTCTTTTTCATTCTCTCTTCATCCCTCCATCCCCACATTGCTCTGATTCATTATGTACACTGTAAAAAAAAATCTGTACTTTGGCAGTTTTATTCTTTTTTATTTCACAGATTTTTCCTGTATTTTTGAAATACATGAAAATATCAAAAAATTACAAAAATAAGCTTTGAATTTACATGTCTAATGTAAAATAACATTAAAAACCTGTAGCTGTGAATAACCATAACATTTCTGTTATCTTAAGGAAACTTAAACTTAAGGAAAACGTTTTTAAGTTTTTCACGTAAACAAACTGTTACAATACATTTGGGAATTGCCCGTATTTTCAGAAATATTATTTTTCTTTTTTTTAAAAGAAAAAAGGGTTAAATTTAGGTTTAATACTGTGAAAAAATTTTTTAAACTTGGTGCAATTACTAACAGTTAACCGTAACAAAAAACATTTGTTCCGTAACTTGACATAGATTTTCTTGTTATATATCTCCTTTAATTATGTTTATTTGGAAAATAAAAACATTGAATAAATGTTATTTTAATCGGTATATAATGTCTACAAGTATTGTTAAACTGTCGAAACACAGTTTTGATCATTGAAAAGAGCCATAATTACTGTAATTCCCCAGCTTTTGACTTTTATAATAATTCTTAGATTACAAGTTAGATTAACATAGTATATAACTGCCAAAGTGGCAAAATTACAGAAAGGTAATATTTGACAGGCGTTCACACCTTTTAATTGGGTTAAAAAAGAAAACTTCCTGTAAAAATATGGATTTGTGATGAAAAAGTAAGTTTAATGTAATTTTACAGATACTTCGATTAAAGAGTCTTAGCTATACGTGTATTATCAAAACCTGAAACAAACATATTTAAATTCTGTTATTTCATAATTTACATTAGAGTAATATATATCCATTTATCTTGTACTAGGTTTATTTGTGACAGGTTCAGACTTCCTTAAATTTACTTAATTTGAGGAAACTCAGACATTTATTCATTTAGCTGATGCTTTTATCTAAAGCAACTTACAATTGAGGTCGCATGCCTCTGGAGCAACTAGGGGTTAAGTGTCTTGCTCAGGGACACAATGGTGGATTGAACCTGGGTCTCTCACACCAAAGGTATAATTTTATCTATTGAGCCATCAACACCCCACAGACCTTTTAAAGTACCACCACAATACAAATTCCCACATCTGGTACTATTTATAGCCAATTTATTCAGTTCCATGCTCACAACAAATAAGCCACACAAGTCAACCATTTCAGTGTAAAGAATTGTTCTCCTGAAACAAAAGTAGTTTCGTTTTTATTTACCTTATTGATGACATTTTCAGATCTATTCATTAGAAACCCAACTGGGTCAACATAAAGAATATTTTGGATACTGTTAGACACAGCTCCAAGATTAAAGTGCAGTAGGAATGTAAAGTAATTGGAAAGTATTTCTTAAAATGCTGGGATTTTACTTTGATAGGACTGTACAGAGACATGAAAGGCAAAAGGAGAGGGGAAAATGGTGGTTTTAAATGCAGTGAACTTAATGCACAATCCGAAGACTTCTTCCCTGGTTTCAATATGATATTTTATGACTTTCTAAAGAAAGTTTTTGTATCTGGTAAATGTTGTTACAGCTGTTTGTGTTTCTCTGTGCTGTGCATCCTTGTTCCTTTTCTGTCCGCTGGTTCTAACCCTGGAGTGCTACAGCTGATTGCTGAATTAGGTCCACCTGGCTTTGCAAGGCAGTGCACAACTGTGTGCACAGGAGTTGGGGAAGTCTAAAATTTCTAAATTAAGTTGGTATACAAAAAAGATGCAAATATATGCAAGTAGAAAGACAAGTGAGCTCTTCCATTAAGTGTGAGCAATAAGCGAAAGGCAGATGATCTACACTAGCTTGCTGTTCCATACATCCAAAAAACTTGACAGCGTTTGATTTACAATATAACTGCATTGATAAATAGAGCTGTGTGATCTGACGGTATACACTATATTGCCAAAAGCATTGGGAAACCCCTTCTGAATCATTGAACTCAGATGTTCCAATCACTTCCATGGCCACAGGTGTATAAAATCAAGCACCTAGGCATGTGGACTGCTTCTGCAAACATTTGTGAAAGAATAGGTCGCTCTCAGGAGTTCAGTGAATTCAAGCTTGGTACCTGTGCAATAAGTCCATTTGTGAAATTTCCTTACTACTAAATATTCCAAAGTCAACTTTTAGTGGTATTATAACTAAGTGGAAGCGATTTGGAACAACAGAAACTCAGCCTTGAAATGGTAGGCCACATAAAATCACAGAGTGGGTCAGCGCATCTGGAGAAGCTGCCAATTTTCTGCAGAGTTGAGAGCTACAGACCTCTAAACATCATGTGGCCTTCAGATTAGCTCTAGAACAGTGAGTAGAGAGCTTCATGGAATGGGTTTCCATGGCCGAGCAACTGCATCCAAGCCTTACATCATCAGGTACAATGCAAAGTCTCGGATACGAATCACGCTTCTCTGTCAGGCAATCTGAAGGATAAGTCTGGGTTTGGCGGTTGCAAAGAGAATGGTACTGGCCTGACTGCATTGTGCCAAATGTGTAAAGTTTGGCGTAGGTGTGTTTTTCAGGGGTTGGGCTTGGCTCCTTAGTTCCAGTGAAAGGACCGTTAATGCTTCAGCATACCAAAACATTTTGCACAATTTCATACTCTTAACTTTGTGGAAACCGTTTGGGAATGGCCCCTTCCTGTTCCAACAGGACTGAGCACCAGTGCACAAAGCAAGGTCCATAAAGACAAGGATGAGCAAGTTTGGTGTGGAGAACCGCAAGCCAGGCTTTCTCATCCAACAACATCTGTCCCTGACCTCACCAATGTGCTTTTAGAAGAATGGTCCAAAAGTCCAATGAACACACACACACAGCTGATTACTATACATTAACAAGATTTTTATGTGAAATTATATAATAAAACTCAATTAAAGCAGCACTCTACTATAAATTTTAAGCCTGATTATTTGTATTATAGCAGTGTTCAACTATATTTAAGGGTAATTTAATTGTTTTTACAGGTGTATATGTTCTTAGTTAAACAATAAAATATGTAAAATTAAAGTTACAGACCTTATTGTCATTATGGAATATTACCGTATTTTTACGAGTGGGTTATTTACTGTTATTTTACGGTATTTTTCTGGCGCCCCAGCTGCCGGAATATTTCTGTTTTTTCTCCTTCTGCTCTCTCTCCTTTTTTGCTTCCCACTACAAACAACACACCAGCACAGTTTGAAACATTTAAAAACTGACAGATGGTTACAACCTCCCGCAAGAAGATTCTTTTTTTGAAATGGATATGACACTACAATTAATACCAACTCCAATAATACAAAATGAAATGATAGCTGATCACATCTCAGACTGCATCTGAGACCAGGAAGTGGGAGAGTGGGTGAATTACCACCTCCTACCGATATGCCCCAGTACTGGCTAGGTAATCTATTTGCGCTCTTATAGCTGGTTTCCATCCAGAAAAAAGCGGCGATTCGTGTCCGCATAGACCATCCGGCGGGCCGCCATCTTGCCGGCATCGTACGGAAGTCGTTGGGTTCATTTTAGTTTCGCCTCTACCTCAAATTCTGTCATAGAAGAAGAGCTTGTTTGGAAGAGGCGGACTTTGTCGAGCTACAAGTGGATTGTCTGCCATCTGCCTGTTCTGGCGCATGCTCTGCTGCGACAACACAGTCTGTACACTCCACGTCGAGTCGCCGGTGCATTTGTTTGTGCGTTTGTTTGTTTGTCCTTTCGTCTACGTTTTCTGTGAGTTTATTTACCATCATGGCTAAAATAAACTACTTTCAAAAAATGCTGGGGATTATGGTGATCCTTCTACTGATCACCCGCGATCTCAGAAGTGCAGCGTTACTACGGGATGGGTTGAGTGGCAACAAACTCACCTACTCCCGCCAAGACCTTCTCGCTCTGCGGGGCTCCATCACTTTCGGCCTAAAACCATCGGATGTAATCCCAGCTGACATCCTACACAAGCCGAGGAAACGAGGAAGGCGAGGAGGGGTACGCACCAGGTTACGGAGGCGCCCTTTCAACCCACCCCTTCCCTCAGTTGTGATGGCAAATGTGCAATCTCTCCGGAATAAAATGGACATCCTACATGCCAGATGCCGAGTGGAGAAATCCTTTCGGGAGGCCTGCATCATCGCGCTGTCCGAGACCTGTTGGCCATCTGTTCCAGATGAAGAGGTTACCCTGGACAGTTTCACCATCATCAGAGCGGACCGAACAAGCGATTCCGGTAAGGAGAGGGGCGGAGGGGTCTGTGTTTACATTAACAACCGGTGGTGCAATAATATCAAGATCCACAACAGGGTCTGCACACCCGACATTGAAATGCTGACTCTTTCACTTCACCCCCACTATCTCCCTCGTGAATTTCCCACGATGGTCATCGGCGGTGTGTATATCCCGCCTGGCGTGAACACCAACACGGCAGCTGAGCTAGCAGCCCAGAATGTACATGACATGCTGAGCAAATACCCTGAAGCTCCGGTTCTTATTATGGGGGATTTTAACAACTGCAGGCTGGACTGTGTTCTCCCGTCCTTTGAACAATATGTGGATATCCCCACAAGGAGGGAAAAGGTGCTGGACTTATGTTACGGGAACATAAACAATGCTTACACTGCTCGCGTGCAGCCTCCAATAGGCGCCGCGGATCACAACATTGTCTTCCTGCTTCCGCAATACAAACAAATGCTGAAGAGGGAAAAACCAGCCACGTACAGCATCACACAGTGGTTGGAGGACGCAACTGCACAATTACAGGGGTCCCTTGCATGCACCGATTGGAGTATTTTTGATGGTGACCTGGACATAAAAACCGATGTCATAACCGATTACATCAAGTTCTGCATGGCAACCACCATCCCAGTCAAAACCGTAAGAAAATACCCCAACTCCAGACCATGGATGACCCACCATATAAAACTCAAACTCAAGGAGAAACAACAGGCATTCCAACGCAAAGACTGGTTCTCACTCAGAGACATTAACCGCTCTGTGAAGAAAGAAATAAAAAAGGCTAAACTAGCATACAGGGACAAACTAGAACAGGATTTCAGCAGCATGAACACCAGACAGGCATTCCAGAAAGTCAAAACACTAACTGGCACCACATCAAAAGCCAGCACTCCTGCACCCACTGACCCCAACTCATTCACCAGAGACCTAAACAACTTTTATGCCAGGTTTGACAAAAAGAACTACACCACTGAGTGTGAAAGATTGCTCAGGAGCCTTCCCACCCCTGAGCAGTCACACTTTGTCTTCCCCACAGTGGAAGACGTCCACCAGCAGCTCAGGAGGTGTAAAACCGGGAAGGCCCCTGGCCCTGATGGGATCACGGGAAGGCTGCTCAGGAACTGTGCCCTGGAACTCACTCCTGTTTTGCACTCACTCTTCAAGGAATCACTACAAACTGCAACTGTCCCCACCCTCTGGAAAGCAGCCACCATCACCCCTGTACCCAAGAAACCCCGCCCCTCTGACCTGAATCATTATAGACCAGTAGCACTCACCTCCATAATCGCCAAATGTCTTGAGAAACTGGTATTGAACATCATCCTTCCGGCTGTCTGCCCACACCTGGACCCCTACCAGTTTGCCTATAAGGCCAAGAGAGGAACAGAGGACGCTGTAGCATGCCTCTTCCACACTCTACTACAACATCTGGACTCCCCTGGCCATTATGCCAGAATTCTCTTTGTAGACCTCAGCTCTGCCTTCAACACAATTCAACGTCACACCATGATAACCAAACTCCACCACCTCCATGTGCCACCTCTCCTCATCCGCTGGATCCATAATTTCCTCAGTGACAGATCACAGGCAGTGAGGGTGGGAAGCACCACATCCACCACCATTACTGTCAACACTGGAGCCCCCCAAGGCTGCGTCCTGAGCCCCTTTCTTTACACATTGTACACCAATGACTGCATTAGCCCTTCTCCTATTACAAAATACTTCAAATACTCAGATGATACAGCCATACTCGCCCTCCTCTCTGACACAGAATCAGTTGCAGCATATCACCAATCCATTGCCCACTTCACACAGTGGTGTTAAAGACTGTCACCTCCTCCTCAACGTCACCAAGACAAAGGAACTCATCCTGGACACACGTCGTGAACTTTCTACCCCTCACTGCCCCGTCTCCATAAACAACCAGCCAGTAGAAATTGTTGACAGCTTCAGGTACCTTGGCATCAATATGGACAATAAACTGAGTTTTGATCACCACATCACAGACATCCACAGACGCTGTCAACAAAGACTTTTTGTCATTCGTAAGCTCAGGACTCTCTCAGTCAAACCCCACCTACTGCTTCTCCTGTATTGCAGTATCATTGAACCCATCCCCTTGTACTGTGCTACCTGCTACTTCACCATGCTTTCTCTCACCAATAAGAATAAACTTCTTAAAATTACTAACACCTCCTCCAAAATAATAGGTCTTCCCACTCCCAACCTGCCAGCCCTCATTAATACTTCCACTGCTCGAAGAGCAACTACCATTGTACAAAATCCCAGCCACCCTCTCAACTCATGCTTCACCCTTCTCCCATCTGGCCGTAGATTCAGACAGCTGCTCTACAAAAAGGCACGCTTCGGAAAAAGCTTTGTACCCTGCGCTATAAGAGCACTAAACTCACAGACAAGCTAATAATGTCACTTGTGTAATGTGTAGATATGTGTATATTGTCCGTTATGTTATGTGTATATTGTCCATATTCGTTGATATGTGTGCACCAGGGGCTCTTGTATAGACTGTGAAAGCAAATTTCCTCCACTGAGAACAATAAAGACGAATCGAATCTGAATCTACAACCTCATGCATACCAAAGTTTTCACCTGATTCAGACAAATCTAACCAGCCCACTCACAGCCCTGTAGGATGTTCTGTTCTCAAGCTGTGGGCCTTTAAAGTGCCCCTCCAGCCAGTTTTAACGGCCGTTTTTGGCGACCGTTCTTTCTCAAACAGAGAACGGGGGTGTGGTTAATAGTCGGACGTAACATTACCATGACAACCAACAACTGACCGGCTGGAGTGTTCACTAACGACATGCTGTGTTAACATCACTACACTGTAAAGTTTAGTCCACTTTACTGTCTGGCAGGAGCAGCTGTTATTTAGTCATGATAGAAACTAATGTGCGCGTATCAGCTGTTATCAATCACACAGTCGATGGTCCTGTCAGGCGCTGCACATGATAACTCCCGCTACATTTTATGGTGCACTTACTTTACCGCTGAGGTGGGGGGTGTCTCCGCCGATGCATTGGTAAAACGGCCGTCGGTAAAATGCATGTTCCAGACTGTATACAAGACGGTGGCAGGTGAAAGTGCGACGCCGCTTTTATGAAGGACATGATAAATTGGTTAGTTCACAACGATGTTTATCGGTTTGATGCTCTGAATGAGCCCTGACAGTTTCTTCGAGGCATGAGAGTGCGCCTGCTAAGCTTGGAGAATGACGATGACTTATGGACTTTACTAAAGTCATACGTCACCACCCCGCTTTAACAACTAAGCAACTTTTGCAACTTTGAGCACAAAATTAAGCCATTTGTCAAAAAATATTTGGCGAACTATGTGGGTAATCAACATTGTGAGGAAGTGACTCAGAAAAATATGAAATATCATAGAAATGTCAAAATACACTGGAGGGGGCCTTTAAAGCATGGGAGTGCTTTTGGTCATTTATAATGACTGTTTTTATCAACATTTCAATGTTTTGGAAGCTTTATGTTATTTGGAACATGGTTGTATGGAGAGAAATAGTATTTTAAAGATAACTCCCAATAAAAGTAAACATATTAACAGTAAATATGGCCAAAACATGGACAAAACAAGGCTGCTTATAAAACTGCATAGCTATAAGGAATACTGTAACTCAGCACCACGAGAGCAGTTGTGCTTTTCCTACTCTCCCCTCTTATCTTGGTATGCTCTTATTTTTGTCTACTTTTGTCGTGTGGAAACTTTTTCTCTTTTGACCACCTGCCTGTTGTTCTCCTGAAATAATCGAAATGGAATTGAACTGGTCACTATTGACAAGATTTTCTCCCTCAAACGTGCTTCACCGGCTGAGCCGACCAGCCCCAGTGGAACATGCTGCAGGCTTGGCTTTTATCTGTGGAGGACATTGACGATCTATGGATAATTGGAATTCTGTTGGTGGGCTTCCTGATTATCGGACTTGGAATCTCCCTGACATATCGTAAAATTGGTAAGCCGCCAGCAAATTTACCCAAAAGCTGTCTGGGGAACTTAAAGAGTGCTTAAATGAAGTGAACGAGAAGCTGAAGGTTTTACATCAGAGGGCTGATCAGAACGGTGAACTGTTTCGTAACATCTCAGACCAGTCTGTGGAAGCGCAGAGGAGGATTGACACCATCGGGGCGCAGTCTGGTGAGCTGCTGAGAGTAACCGCCGGACTGACAATGAAATTACTGTCGAAATCACTACATGAACTGGACGCACATATGATGCTGGTGATGAGAGAGATTGACGGACATTGATCCGGACAAATGTTACCATATCAACCTAAATTGGATTAAAAATTATTGTCTTAGTACCCCCCCACCCTTCACCCGAGCGGGAAAACAACTAAGTGCAACTCGAATCCAAGTCTCAAACTCGCGTCCCCATCTCTGGGATGAGTCAATATAAAACCAGGGGAAATGATGCCATCACCTCTTACTATGGTGAAGAAGCGGGATCTGAAGCTGATTTATTTTTCAATGTAAAGCCTAAAGTTTGCTGGACAGTGCATGGCAAATTCAGGGGCAAATATAATGGCATCTGTAGTAACTTATGGATCATTTGTGTTCACTATACTACAGGAGGTGATATTTAACTTTAGCTAAATAGATCTGGATAAGAACCTTGGACAAGAAAGAGTATCTACAGCAACAGCCCTATGTGATAGTGCCCATTTTTTTCATGATGAGCACACATTTGGCTTTGGAAAATGTGGCTTACGTTATGACATTGCCCAGCCTATAGCTAAACAATCTGATGTGTGAAATGAGACCTTCTAAGAGGTGGCCAGTTTCCCTAATGTGCAGCATACATTGTCAGGACAAATGCCTGATTATGACAGGCTCATATGTGCTTTAGCTTGTAGCCAACCAAAACCAATCGACTTTTGTTGGACCTAATGGCTCAGATTACCGACATTTGTTAGTGACTGTCAGAATATTTTCTTCATTGATCTACAGTACATCTGTGTCTTCTGAATGTGCTTGTGAAACAAGACTTTTTGACACCAGATTTAACACGACCTGCAATTTACACAAATTGTTACAGCCAAGTGCTGTGGGGTACAGACTCAAGTTATGGTGGATTGATCCCTAAAATACTCATAATGCAACATGTCATAACATCACTTCCCTAGCTCATCCATCCGTTTATTTTCCACCTCTCACCTGGTTGGTGAGAACAGGCCAAGCAAGGTAGTGCACATCCTTCTCCCCACACATCCGACTTCCCAGGCCAGATGAGATATGTAATCCTTCCAGTGTGTTCTGGGTCTCCACGGGGGTCTCCTCGTGGACGTGTCCAGAGTACCTCCAAAAAGGAAGCATCCTGATCAGATGCTGATCAGACCACTTCACCTGGCTCCTTCCTAAAGTAGCAGTTCCTCTCTGAGCTTCTTCCGGATGTCTGAGCTCCTTAACCTATCGCTAATGCCACTGTATTGTTGCTCAGCTCCCTCCTCCCCACAACAGTCCAGTGCAGTAAGGATAATGGATAATTAGTTTTATAAGCACAGAGTTTAAAACAGCTCCTTTCCTCGTCTTTCACTGTCGCAAACTTCTCCACTACCATGTTGTTCTGTCAGTCCTCCTCTATTGTACAGGATATCTATAGGATATCTTTTTTTCAAGTCACTCCAGCCCGTTGCCCCCAGAGATGGTTACCCGAGTTAGAGACATGGATTCGAGCGCGACTTAAGTCACGCACACACAGTGACTTCAGACTTGACTTGAGACTTGTCCTCAAAAGACTTCAGACTCGACTCGGACTCAAGGTGCGGGACTTGTGAACAATATTTAATTTTAGGAAACGTCTGATGAGCTTGCTGTTATTCCCTCCCTCCATTACCTATAACCTGCCTACGTAACACGCAGCATCTGCTGCATATGGCCGCACGTGACAGCACGTGAACAAACACCGGCAGCTACTGTGCCATTCATCATAAATTTTGGCTTTAAAACTTCATAAAACAAGACCCAAACAAAGAAGCGCTGAACGCAAATAGGTTAGTAACCTGTGGTGAGTAAAGCCTCCAACTCAGCATTGGCCATTCTTGCTTCAGCTACGACCTACGAGAGGTTTAGACAGTCATTCATTTCTCCTGTCTTAGCTTCTCTGCATTGGCTTCCTGTAAAATCCAGAATAGAATTTAAAATCCTTCTTCTCACATACAAAGCTCTTAATGGTCAGACACCATCTTATCTTGAAGAGCTCATAGTACCTTACTACCCCACCAGAGCACTGCACTCCCAGAATGCATGATTACTTGTGGTTCCTAGAGTCTCCAAAAGTAGAATGGGAGCCAGAGCATTCAGCTATCAGGCTCCTCTCCTGTGGAACCAGGTTCCAGCTTGGGTTCAGGAGGCAGACCGTCTCTACATTTAAGAGTAGGCTTAAGACTTTCCTCTTTGCTAAAGCTTATAGTTAGGGCTGGCTAAGGTGAGTCCTGAACCATGGGCGTCGTATAGGGGGAAAGTTAGGACAATTCCAAATTCCCAAAAAATAATTATAAGGTATTATCAAATTATATTATACATTAAATTAACCATCATCATTGAGTATAAATATATTTCAAATAATAAAATCTCTGTTTTTACTTGTTTTTGGCAGCAAAAGATAAAAGTCTTCATTGACCAAAAAGTAAATCTCCATAATGACCGACCACCCCCCTTTATCTGCAGGAAATGGTTTGGTCCTGCCTCAGCGCACTCATTAGTGACGATGTTTGGATGCAAACAGTAGATGCACCAGAAATACAGTGATAACAATGTTGCCTAGTAAACCAAAATCTGGTTTTCAAAACAGGAAAGAGAGAAGAAAGACAAAGGTGGGTATTAACCTGTTGGCTTAATGCCCATAGTGAAATAAGCTAGCAAGCTACAGACTAGTGTTAGCCTACATTTCATCAACATTTAATCAGTGCAAGGAAACGTTTAGCAAGATATTCATATTAAATCATTGTCCCTGCCCCTTTTACTCCCTGTCCCAGTGAAGAAGGTGAGCAACACTGTGTGAATGACAGGCCAGTTAGAGAAATCCCCACAGCCTCCCTGGAATGCCGTCTCTCTTGCTCTTTTTACCATAACATAAAAAGACAATGAAATATTTCTGAATGAAAGAAATTCAAACACAAATTATTTTCACACATTATGAAATAAATAAAAAAAATTTTTAAAAACAACTTTCTGTCTGTACTGGATGCTGGACAACAGCTTATCTCAGCCTGCATGTAAGTTACCGACTATGTTAAAATAATCTAGTTTGATACGTTAGATTGAATTATGGTATCTATAGATACAGACTTTATCATTCCCATCATGAAGGACAATTTATTTGAGAAGCAAATAGTGAACTGCATCCTGTCTGCAGACTTCCATGTGCAAATCACCAACAGTAAATATTGTGCTAGTACTAATATTGAACTACAAGAAGCCAGACACTTGCAAGCCTTTAATTAGAGTTATGTAAAGCTTTTGATGTGACAGTTAAGTCATAGAGAAGTGGTGACAACAGCTACCCAGAGGGGGTCCAATTTGATTTTTTTTGTCATGGGGCCCAAAATTCCTGGCGGACTTTACTGTCTGTACCTCTATGTGTATACTGTGTAGGCTCTCTCTCTCTCTCTCTCTCTCTCAATTCAATTTCAATTTCAATTTGCTTTATTGGCATGACTGCAGAACAATATTGCCAAAGCATCATACATATAACATCATCCCAATACATATAACATATCAATCACCCCCATACATTTCATTATAGAATTCGAGTATAAACTAATCAAAGTATCTGTGTTTGTGTAAGTGTAAAAAAAAAAAAAAAGAAATGTATATATTAAAAAATAAAATAAATAAATAAAACAGTGTGTGTGTTGTAAATACTAAAAATAGAATAAACAAAACAGTAAGTGTGCGTGTGTGTTAAAAAAAAAGTATATATATATTAGAAAGTTAAAACAAAATAAATAAATAAAACGATAAGCGAGTGTGTGTGTGTGTGTGTTTAAAAAAAAAAAAGTATATATACATTAAAAAGTTAAAACTAAATAAACGATGAGCGTGTGTGTTAAAAATAAAAATATCTAAAAAAGAATTAAATTAAAATAAATAAATGAAACAGTAGAATGTGTGTGTGTATATAGTTATATTAATAGATTAAAAAAATCAAGTATAAAATGTAAAACAAAAGAATTAATAAAATACCAAACAATTAAAGTAAAAATAATTTTTAATTTGTACAATTATTTGTCAGTCTGAGGTTCCACTGGTTGTCCTCACTTCATGGCATGTGGAGACATATTTTGCAGCAATTATTTGACATTTGGGCATTTCTCCCAGTAAATAGGGGAGTTTCTGTGTGTCTGATAGGGATTCGAATTCGGGGTATATTTGGGCAATGTTTGCAAAGTGTTTCTCTTAGTGGTTCATATTTGGGGCATGAGGTTAGAAAGTGCAGCTCTGTCTCTACCTGTCCTGTGTCACACTGGGAGCAGAGTCTGTCTTCCTGTGGTAGCCAGCTCTGTCTGTGGCTGACCCTTTTCTATGGCCAGGCTGTGTTCACTCAGCCTGTATATTGTCATAATTTTTCTTAGTTTAGGACATTTTATTGTCCCTCAGGTAATTTGCCAGTGTGAATTCTCTTTTTAGGGTCAGATAACATTGTGATTTACTTTGTGTTTTGGTTGTTTCTTTCCAGTATTCAATATATTTTTCTTTCTGCTTGTTAATAATTTGGTTTGGTCTGTTTGAGTTGGTGTTGCTGTCCTGAGGCTGTTGGGGACTTGTTACTACAGAGAGCCTCAGGACCAGCTGGCTGAGGGGACTCTTCTCAGGTTTCAGCTCCTGGTATGTTAGGGCTTTGTGATGGTATGTCTGGGGGTTAACTGATTTTAAGTGGTTGTAAAATTTAAGTGATCTTTTCTGTATTTTTTAGTAATAGGGGTATTGGCCGAGCTCTGCTCTGCACAGGTTATTTGGTGTTTTTCTCTGCACCTGCAGGATGCTCTTACAGAACTCAGTATGGAAAGATTCTATGATTG
Organism: Lepomis macrochirus; assembly: GCA_024633595.2. Taxonomy (NCBI): domain Eukaryota; kingdom Metazoa; phylum Chordata; class Actinopteri; order Centrarchiformes; family Centrarchidae; genus Lepomis; species Lepomis macrochirus. The sequence goes on from JALXJV020000023.1 coordinate 28,967,309, forward strand.
TTTTGTCCCATTTGTCAAATTCATTATTAAGTTTTGGCCCCCAGATTTCGCTACCATATAGAATTATTGGTTCTAGTACAAATTGGAAAATTTTAAGCCAGATTTCAATTGGAATATATATTTTAATGTTTCTTTTATTGCATAGAAAGCTCTCCTTGCTTTGTCCCTCAGATCTTTCACAGCCATGTTGAAGTTCCCTGTGTATGTAATGTTGAGGCCAAGGTAAGTATAGTTTTTTGTATGTTGTAATTTAGTGGTGTCTAAATAAAAATTGTGTGAAATCTGATTTCTGTGTTGTTTCTGAAAGATCATTATCTTAGTCTTTGTTGTGTTTACTGTCAGGGCCCAGGTCTGACAGAATCTCTGCAGGAGGTTAAGGTGCTGCTGCAAACCTTCTTTAGTAGGTGAGAGCAACACTAAGTCATCTGCATACAGCAGACCTCTGATCTCTGTGTCGTTCAGGAGGAGTCCAGGTGCCGTGGAACTCTCTAATTGGTTTGCTAATTCATTGATATATAGATTGAAGAGAATTGGACTTAGATTGCATCCCTGCCTCACTCCCCGTCCCTGGGAGAAGAATGCTGTTTGTTTGTTTCCAATCTTTATGGCACATTCACTTTTTTGTATACATGTTTTTAATCAGGTCATATGTTTTTTCCTCCAATGCCACTTTCAAGTAGCCTCAAAGAAAAGGCCCTCGTGCCAGATGGAATCAAAGGCTTTTGGAAGTCAACAAAGCAGGCATATACTTTTCTTTTCTTAATGTTTAGTTCTTGATCAATTAGAGTCTGGAGGGTAAAAAATATGGTCAGTTGTGCGGCAATTTGGCAAAACCAATTTGGCATTTATGCAGAATATTGTGGTTATCAACAAAGTTGACAAGTCGTTTATTAATGATGTTGCAGAATATTTTTCCCAGGTTACTGGATACACATATTCCTCTGTAGTTATTTAGGTCATATTTATCTCCGGATTTATGGATTGGGGTTATTAAACCTTTGTTCCAGATGTCTGGAAAAGTTCCAGTTGTTAGAATAGTATTGAATAGTTTTAGTATAGCCAATCTGATTTTATGGTCTGAATATTTGATCATTTCATTTAGGATTCCATCAATACCACAAGCCTTTTTTTCCTTTTAGGGACTGGATGGCTTCTGTTAATTCTTGTTCTGTTACAGGGTAATCTAGAGGGTTTTGGTTGTTTTTAATCACCGCCTCCAGATTTTTCCATTTTGTGAATATTTTGTGCTGATCATCATTTTTTGTTATATTACTGTTATACTGTTATAGTATATTACTGTTCTGTTATATTTCTCTCTCTCTCTCTCTCTCTCTCTCTCTCTCTCTCTCTCCACCAACCGGTCGATGGCTGCCCACACTGAGCCATGGTTCTGCCCGAGGTTTCTGCCTCTTCAAAGGAAGTTTTTCCTTGCCTGTGTCGCAAGTGCTTGCTCTTGGTGGGAATGAAAAGCACTGTGAGATAACTGTTGTGATTTGGCGCTTTATAAATAAAATTTAATTCACTTGAAATTGAATTGAATTTATTTAGTTACACTGGTTTGAGAGTGGGGGAGGTGTTGACTTACATGGTTGTGCTCTGTAAGTTAAAAACAGATTTATTGTTTATTATGCAACTTCACAGTTCTATTTAGTTAACGTTACACTGGGTTTAAGAGTCTGGGGAGTGTGTAGACTTACAGTATTTGATAAGCCGTCAATATATGCATTGTACATTACATGGTTGTGCTCTGTAAATGAAAAACAGGTTAGAGTTACAGTATTTCTTATAGCTATGAAGTTTTATTAGCAACCTGGATTGAACGCAGCAAGTGATAAAACATTTGTAATAACCATGAGAGACTTGAGACTTAACATGGACTCTAGCCCAAACACGTGAGACCTGACTTGGACTGTAGCTCAAAGACTTGTGAGCATCTCTGCTTGCCTCTCACCTGGGTGTCAGGAATTATTTTTTTCAACATTTTTACAATGGGAGCTAATGTGAGCATGCTGTGTGTTTCCCTGCAGCAGGCAGATGAGGTTGCACAGACGGAGAGCTCCCAGCAGCTTCATCTGCAGCCCAGTGATTCATCAGAGAAGCAGCAGCCCAAGAGGTTACATGTCTCCAACATCCCTTTCCGTTTTCGCGACCCTGACCTCCGGCAAATGTTCGGGGTGAGATGACAACTGCACCACACACACACACACAGCTTTACTGTACTGAGATACTTCATCTAAATAAATACACTACAGGGCAAACATATACAGTATCCAGCTGCGATTATTCACCTTACAGCACTGTATAATACTCCTCCCTGTATTTTTCAAGAACATCGTAATAAATAAATTCAAAACAAGACCACAAAGTCACTAAATGATCCACACTTACAACCAAAAACTCAACAACACATGCTAGCAGGCACCAGCTACACAACAATTAGATTATAAAGCACACTAATGCAGGTCAGTACAGTAAACCATGTGTTTTCAGAGCAGTATGGGAATAGGTCAGTGTTCCATTCACTAAAATGGTACTTGCTGCCCCCTCTGTTCCATTCTCCTTACTCCCTATTTCATAATCAAACATATAAAGAGCTGTATTTGTGAGGATGTCTATCCCATGTCACAGTAAGGTGTGTTAAATGGAATACCAACTTTCAGAGCCACACCTCTGTGTTTACTAATGAAATCTTCCTACATACATATATATACTAAGTATAGATTTACTATAGGAGGCTGGAGATTTATCCCCCTCTGACACCACCACCGACCTCCCTGTTCCTCCAGTGAAGTGGAACATCTGCTCATGCAGGCACAGGCAGAGGAGAGTAGTTGGCCCGCTTGCATTCCCCAACCTCAGAGCTCCTGATGTGGGGAAACTAGGACGGGATGGAAGGGCTTGTGAGTGGCGACACAATTATTGGATTTCTAAGCAAGGTTAAAAGGGAGTTTATCCTCATTATGTGTATGTAGGATGATATCTCTACTTTTGGGTGTTTGATTTGTTTTTAATTGTGTGTATTCTTGAAAAGGAATGAGACTTTCTCCGAACAGTCTCCACTTAAGCCCCTTTGCTGGACAAATAACCCACTAACATGATGGAAACATGAAACTCAGGTGGACTCGTTTCCCCTTTTTGGAGAGATGCTAAGTGTTAATACCCAGGAACATTATTTATTGTTTTTTACAGTCTATAGGAACAACTTGCAACAGCGTTTTTTTTCTCTTCATATTGTGCAAGATGCAACACTGGCAAGAACGCAAGTTGTGAGAGCTTCCCCTGAATCGAGGGGAAGAGGAAATAAGGAGGCAGGTACCTTGCACTGTGAGATCGAAAATGCTAAGTGAAAGAAGTGTTATTCGCAGCCCAAGGCAAGTAATAAACAAAGTACCCCTTGATGCTTGAATTTTTTTACAATAAAAAAATTATTTGTGTTTTCATTTGCTTTCAAGCTGTTGTTAAATTAAGTGAAGATTGTTAATTTGTGTATAGAACATAGAAAAGATATAAATTCAGGTATGATGTAGGTATGATGCAAATTAGCGACAACAGGCATAAACGAGAAACCAGGGCTTACAAAGATTCCTAGGTACTTATCAAATATGCACCAACAGGCATTGGGGGAATCCATGTGCTATCTTGGCTTGCAGTCTGAAAGGAAGAGGTATGATAGGAATTCGCGGCAGTCAGCGTCAAGGATTTCAAGGCGCTGAAAAAAAATATCTTCTATATCTGTAACATTGTCCCTGGTGTTTTGTACTGTTAACCCTGTTATCTGGCACGGTCACAATGTTGAACATGGGACATCAGAAAAAAACAAACATGCAAACTCGTCCACTGGCAATGGGAAAGGAGTCAATAGCTAATTGTTGGCGTGTTTAATAAACCTGAATGAATATGCTAATGGTGGTGTAAAAAGGGTTTTGATGAGGTCTCCAAGGCACTGAGCATTGCACCACAATTAAACAGGTAGAAGGATAGTGAAGCAGAAGAGGGGAATTGGAACAGACAGACAATTTGGTAGCTCTTCACTACAATCAGCATTGCTCAGAGATCATCCAGCCCTGTTAAGAGCAGGATCACAAAGACTGAAGATCCAAAGAACTGAAGTCAGGAAACTGTTTACTTCAAAACAAATGCACATTTCTTCTGCAAATAACCGTTACTGAAATGAAAAATGAAAATAAGAAAAAAATAAACAAGTCTGAATTGAAGGTCAAAACATGTGATATGAAATGTGATAGGGAGATATTAAATGCACATAGTTCACCTTATCAAGAACAGTGTAATATGTTAATTACATTTATAAACACTGAACTGCATTTTGAAGTTATTGAGGAGATAACTTCTATTAGATAAGATTATAAACATGTAACAATGTTATTGTGTTAAAAGAACTCAGCAACTAATTTAATGTATACAAAACTACTATATTACAATTATATTACTAAATATTACTATTACAACAAGAGATGATAGACAAAACTCAAAGTAAAATCCATGGTGTAATAAAAAACATTTCTTTTTAAAGGTTCAGCGTGTAATATTTCTGAGGATTTAGACAGAAATGCAATATAAGATCCATAACTATTTTTTCGGTGGGGTATAAAAACCGTACATAATGAAACATTATGTATTTATTTCCTTAGAATGAGACATTTCTATCTACATAACTGCAGGGTCCTTTACATGTAACTTGTAACTTAAGTTACCATGTTGCGCTGCCATGTTTCTACAGTAGCCCAAAACAGATAAACTGCCCTACAGAGCGTGTTTCATCAGTACATTGTTCTTTTTCGACTTGTATAATGCTGCAGTATCTGGCAGTGTAGACACTTGTCACTACGTTGAATGCATTGGAAGAAGAAGAAGAGGAAATAATAATAACAATAATATACAGTCTCAGAGTAGCCATCTGGTTTATTAGAAGTAAGAAGTGAAACTTGGACAAATGAAGGAACACACCTATTATTTATCATGAATATATAACTGTTGTTTGGTAGCTCGAAGCTGGCGATAATCACAGAGAGAAGGAACTTGTTCCTTTGTCAATGTTGTGAAATATGTATTGTTAGTTAGATTGTAATTTCATGTAAGGTTAGGTCGAAAGAAATGTCAGTTATGTTTGTGAGACAATTGGCTGATTCATTGGAAATAAAACTGTACAGCACGGAGGAAGCCAACAGCGTGTTCAGATCAAACAGCTACACTTCGCATTTCACAGCCCTGTTGGAAAAAACTGTGTACCCCGTGTGCCTATCAAGTGATCAATAATGAATACTTTTGGTATTAGCATTAAAAAAAAACATTTGTTTGTAGGATATTGCTTTGTTGCTGTGCACACAAAAGGTGTATTTTATAATTCACATCGTAAATGCCTGTTGAAAAACATTGCACCATTTTACCACAAGCTAAAATTATGGCTATTAGTACTACTTTGTGTTTGTGTTTCAAAAAAATAAGACATTTTGGTAAGAAGTGCAGTTTGCTTATCTAATTGAAGTGGAGAGGAGCTTTTATCCTCACCTGACAATGCCTTTGTAAACTTATGTATTCTGTGGTTTATAATTGACTTTGGTGCTGAAACAATGAGGCTTACATTTTGCTGATATCTGTCAGTAATCATACTTGCACTAGATGAAATAGTTTTTGAGATGTTCTTCATTTACTTTAGTATGTTAGTAGATGATACAGAGATGACACCTTTTGTCCTATGTCGGCTGCTGTAGCTATCCTATGCTCTTGGAAAGGGAAGGGGAGGGGCTGTGAGTGAGGAGTTTGTTGCAATTCGCAACCCTCACCACTAGATGTCACTAAAACCTACACACTTAACCTTTAAGTTCCTGCACCCATTCCCCAAGATCATGTACCTGCAAAAACACAAAAACAGAAACTAGGTTTCAGCATTTAGGCTGCATTTAGTTAGGTCTAAATATAGTATAGTTTCATTTCATTTTATGGAGTTGTATGATTTCTTTCTCCGTTTGCTCTTTTTAATGAATGTTTTTTTGTAAAACTGTAGAAACTTCCATTGTTGCAGGGTTACTAGAAAGGTTTTGAATCTAAAGTTGACTTCACCAGTGTTTTAACAAACTGCTTTTTTGTGTCACTTCAGCACAGCAGTTTAGCAGTTTTTCATTGTGTTTGGTGGCTTTCTGCTAGAAGAGGCTCAGTCACACACGTACACACACACACAGGCACATGCAGTATACACTCCTCTTTTCTCCCTGTTAGTGGCCCAGTTTTAAGGATTAATGATTGTGGGCACGGCAGTGGCATTGCAGTACAGATTCCATCTGGGCTCAGCCTTCGCCACAGTGAACTGCAGTGGCACTTTCCTTTAGTCAGTTAAAATGGGACTTGTGAGCAACTGGCTCAATCTCTCATTACCGTTCTGCGAGACAACCACCGTAGTATAAATAAAGGCAATAGCTTGGACATTACAGCAAATGGAATTCTGTGTCATTCCAGCAAAAGCTGTAATAGAAAGGCAATATGAGAGCATTAAAAAAAGCCATATGAAGAAGTTCAATAAAAGGTAAAGCAGCCACAACCTGGAGGCCAATCTCTGTGAATTACACAATAATACACAGAAATACTCCCTCAAACACCTCTGGAAGTCCAGCTCAGGACGCAAGAATAAAGTCAGACTGTTGTGAACGGCTGCAGCAAAGGCAAAAAAAAGCATGACCTCAGAAAAGAGTACAACTGGGTTCATTACCCAAGCTTATTTGAGTTTAATTCATAATTAGAACAACACATTTAGAGGAAAATTATTAGGCTGAGGAAGAGGGTTTTAATGGTGGAATTATAATTGGCATTCGCAAAACTAATTCAAGATGTGCCTGAAATCTGTAATCTAGTACCGCAAATAATTCCCTAAGACTGAAAAACCCTTACATACACTGCCCATTTACCCACACACCCATGGTTATTTGTATTTCTCCATCCCTCAAACAATAAGGAGGTAATCCCAGTCTGATCTCAGTTAGTGTCTTTGGGGTTTGTTTTGGCCTTTCATGAATTTCTTGTAACTATTTCTGATGTATGGAACCAAAATGTCTGACAGTGGATCCAGGGGCTGCACTCACACAGTGTGAAACTTGACAAGCTGATATGTAGGACTGCTGCCGTCCATCTGCCTCAGCTGTGTTTAATTAATAAGCAGGCACTCAGTGAGGCAGACGTAAGAGGGTCCTTACTGTCACATTCCCAGAGGTAGGGGTCCTAAATGAGTCATTAGATACTCAGAGAACATACACATGCACTCACTGCGCACACACACACATACACATTTATGGCTCGGCAGTGTGTGCATATGTGTTTGCGGTGAGCACAAAGGGTTGGGTTTTGTGCTAATGGAGTTTTAATGACACCTACTCCTGCCTAATCACCTGTTCTGGAGGCTTCCAGCATTCCAGGTAGCCTAGTGTTTTCAGCAAGGGAATTCTTTTTAATGTCCTTTGTTCACGGCTACACTCTCATTTACCTCCCCAATTATTCCATAAGGCTCCACTTTAACTGGCTCTGCCTCTGAGGAGGCGCAAGGTGTAATTATAATCTAAAAATCTTCTAATTTACATCAGCATATCAGTGTAGCTACGGAGCCATTTCGTGCCTTAAGTGGGTAGTTAGAAAGCCTGAGCTCTGCCATTGTTGTGTCCCTCAGTGGTGCCAGTCAGTCTGTGTTGATTAAGACAATTATTGTTTAGAGAGGGACAGTAATAGAAGTTATCACTCTGATTACCATTAAGTTATGGTGCTGCAGGTGAGGCTGGTAATTTTGGGTGATGTCATCAGTTTTAAAATATTATATTTTTTGCACTATAATCACAGGATATGTGTCAAATATATCATCACCATTAAACAGGTGTGACAAAAGAAAACTACTTAATAGATGATAATTTTAGTATTTTTTGACAACATTGTTTTTTGCAAAGTGGCTGAATTGGCTGAAATATGTTTCCTGCCTCTATTGTTCAAAGCAAAGGATGGCATGTCTCTTCTTAAACATTTCTGAAGTAAGTCATTTCTGTCAGGCCCCATTTGATTTCAGTTTTTAACAGCTCCCTATCTGTGTCCCTGATCATTTTAAAACTGCTTGTGTAAACTCACTTTTAAAAAAGCCTGGTCTGGATCCCTAATTCCCTCAAAATTTAGACCAATTTCCAAGCTACCTTTTATAGCATATTATAGCCCATTATAACATATTTGAAAAGTTTCCGAATCTGAATCTGGTTTCCGTAAGTACCACAGCACTGAGATTGCCCTGCAGCGTCACTAATTATATAACCTTTTAATAAATAACCTTTTAATGTCTGTTGCTCAGCCCTAGTACTCCTGGACGTTAGCGCTGCATTTTACACCATTGATTACAACATCATGTTAGAAAGACTGAGGCACTGGGTGTGGTATCTCTGGTACAGTTTCAGAATGGTTTTCATTGTACCTGTCCAATAGGAGGTTCTGCGTGTCTGTGTCTTTTCATGTTTACACTGATGACACACAAATGTACTTGCCAGTCAGTTCCACAGACCCTGGAAGGCTGAGTTCCTTTGTGATGTCAAAAATTGGATGTCAAGTAATTTCCTCCAGCTGAACTCAGACAAAACAGAGATCCTAATCCCATTAAATGCCAAAGCAAATACTGCCATCTGCTGGTTCTTTAGTGAATCACATCAAGCCTGTTGCTAAAAATCTTTGTGCCTGGTTTGACAGTAATTTAAGTTTTGAGCAGCACACCTCAAAGCTTGTGCAATCATGTTTTTACCAGCTTAGAAATATATCAAAAATACGATCGATGTTCAAGTGCTCAAGTGCAGAACTCAGCTGCCAGGCTTTTAACCAGAACAAAGAAATGTGATTACATTACCCCTGTTTTAGCCTAATTACACTGGCTATTCTACAACACTGGATGTTTTAGAATAGACTTCAAAATTTTATTGATTACTTTTAAAGCTCTTTATGGCCTCTCTCCCTGTTATATCTCTGACCTTTTAGTCCAATACGCACAAGCATGTACCTCAGGCAGAGGTCTTGACTGAAAACAAAGCGCAGTCAGGACCCTGAGGCTCTGGATCAGCCTACCTGAGGAAATCAGGTCGGCTGAGTCAGTGAACTCCTTTCTTAAAGTCCCTTCTTAAAACATACTGTTATAGGACAGCCTTTCCTGATTTTTTTTAAATTCTATTTTATGTATTTTCTATTTACTTTTAACATGTATTTTAGTATCTCAAGTGTTATCTTGCTTTTATTGTCTTTGCACTTGTTAAAGCAATTTGTAACTTGTTTTTTAAAAGCTCTATAAATAACGATATTATTATTATTATTATTATTATCAAAAGGTACATTCAGTGTCTCTCACAAGTCATTGTGTTTATCCTTGAGGTCTAATGTGACTAATGCATTTCCTTGCTCATAAGATACTTACAAAGCCACTTTTTGTGTGTGTGTATTTACAGCCATGTTTACTAGCTGGCAGTCTTCTTCTTGTCTGCCTTCACTGGCATATTACAACATATCTTGACAGCATTACAACAACCTGTAGATTAATGGACTAGTCTGACACCATTGACATGAATATGTATCTACATGCATTTGTCAAACAAAATGTGTCAAACAAAGGTATGACACACAAAAACTACTCCATAATACTACTTGAGGTCTTAAACTCCTTGGGGAACTTTTAAGCACAATTCTGAGGTAATTATACTGTACATTCAGGGGTAAATATTGTACTTTTTATGCATTTTTATAAATAATTTATTTGATAGGTGTACTTGAAACTGGGAGAGAAACCTTTAGCTGGACCAAATGTCCTCAGGTCCTCTTACACACTGCTTAATTATTTTTAGATAAAACACTTGAGTTGAATAGATTTCAATGGAATGCGATTCAATGAATTTCAACACAGGCTCAGTTGTATTGAAAATCTGAGCTCCATCATTTGTGGAGCCTGTGGCAAGGTTCCTCCTTCTTTGCAGCCTCTGAACTAAATAATAAATAACTAATAACTTTTCTGTACATACTAGTGTCATATTCGCCTTTTCTTTTCATACTGGTGTCTTATTTTCCACTGTAGAAAACACCATCTGTACAATGCATCTGTATCTGATAAAAGTGATAATAATCCAATATAATCTAATATAATAAATACTATAACACTGACACAGCCCATTTTGAATCTACAGCAATTATTTTTACTTTTTTCTTGAAGGAAATTTGCTGTTAGTAGTTGAATTCAAAACATGTAATTGTATAGTAGTATTTGTGACTTGGTATATGTGGTTCTGTATTCAGCAGGTACAGTTTAATTCTGATAAACACAGACTCATACATAACAGTTTAAAGTGATTGCTGTAACAGAAACCTGGTTGAAGGAAATGCAAGTCGACAGTGTACAGATCAACGGCTACAACTTGTTTTATGTAAACAGGATGGGGAAAGGTGGAGGAGGTGTTGCCCTTTATGTTGATGCTAAATTGAAAAGTAAAGTTATTGAGCATAAAACCATAGCTGTGACTGATCTGATGGAAGCATTAACCATAGAAATTATAAATGATAGTGGAAAAAATGTGTTAATTATTTGTGTTTATAGACCACCTGGTTCTGCTACCGATTTGTTTACAGAAAAGATAATAGAATTGGTTGATGATGTAAAGAATAAATCAGTAATTGTATGCGGTGATTTCAATATAGATTTGGGTAGTAACATAGCAACCAATGATTTCAAGCATTATATGGAAATTGCAGGTTTATGCCCAATGATAACCGAACCAACTAGAATTACAACTCATAGTGCTACGATTATTGATAATATATATACAAATATACACGCGAAATTATAAATGGTATTTTCACAACTGATGTGAGTGATCATCTCCCTGTATTTACAATTTATGATAATTTCCATATTAAGACCACACAAGATAACTCTTTTGTTGTCATAAGGGATAAATCTAGCAAAGCTATTGAGAATTTCAAAGAAGATCTCAAGAGACAAAATTGGGATCAAGTATATATGAATGATGTAAATAATGCATATAATGTTTTCATGACTATATTAATTAATTTATATGATAAAAATTGTAAACAAATTAAAATTTGTGCTCAAACTGTGAAGAAATCATTCGATAATCCTTGGATGACAAATGGGTTGAAAAATGCTTGTAAAAAGAAAAATTATCTGTATAGAATGTTTCTTAAAAAAAGAACAGAAGAAGCAAAATGCAGATATAAAAAATATAAAAATAAACTCGTATCAATTATAAGAAGACAAAAAAAGGATTATTATACTAATCTGTTAGACAAAAGTAAAGGTAATATTAAAAACACATGGGGTGTAATAAATACAGTCATGCATAAAGGCAGGCCTAAAAATATTACTCCCGATTTTATAACTAAGAATAATTCAGATAAATATGCGACAGAAGAAATTGTAAACGAATTTAATAATTATTTTGCAAATATTGGCTCAAATTTATCACAATATATCCCAGATGAAAATATTGATAGTAGTATTATTTCACATAGTGTAAACAGTATTTTTTCTTGAAAGGGTACAGGCGAAGTGAAATTTTGAAAATTGTGCATGGACTAGCAAATAAAAGTCAAATGATTATATAGATATGAATATGTCACTGATCAAGCAAATTATAGATGTTATTGTTGAGCCTTTTTCTTATATTTGTAATTTGTCATTCACTACAGGGAAATTTCCAGAACGTATGAAGATAGCTAAAGTGGTTCCACTCTTTAAAAAAGGAAATAAAAATGATGTTTCGAATTACAGACCTATATCTCTGTTACCACAGTTATCTAAAATCTTAGAAAAATTATTTGTGAATAGATTAAAAAACTTTTGGATAAAAACAAATTGTTAACAAATAGTCAATATGGATTTCGTTCAAATCATTCAACTGCAACAGCAATTTTGGAACTGGTAGAAGAAATAACCAACGCTATGGATAAGAAATATGTTACTGTAAGTGTCTTTGTGGACCTGCAAAAAGCGTTCGACACTTTAGACCACGATATATTATTGATTAAATTATATAAATATGGTATAAGAGGTATAGCTCATCAGTGGGTCAAAAGTTATTTAAAAGACAGAGAGCAGTTTGTTGAAATCAATGGCATCAAATCAAGAAATTGTCCAATAAATTGTGGTGTACCCCAGGGATCGGTACTAGGTCCAGTACTTTTTCTTCTTTATGTGAATGATATAGTAAATGTTTCTAAGTTACTGAAATGTATTTTGTTTGCGGATGATACTACTTTTTTTATGCTGGGAAAAATATAAGTGAGGTATTACAAGTTGTAGAGTATGAGTTTGGGAAAATTATAAAATGGTTTAACGCCAATAGACTTTCTTTAAATATAAGTAAGACAAAATTTATGATTTTTAGTTGTATAAATGTGGATTTAAATGTAGCATTGACAGTACAAGGAGTACAGATTGAAAGGACTCAGGAATTTAAGTATTTAGGTGTTGTGATCGATGAACAGCTGACATGGAAATTCCATATTGACCATGTTAAATCAAGGGTATCCCAAACTATAGCTGTGTTACATAAAGTAAAAGAATCTGTTAATAAATGTGCCTTAATTCTGTTATATAATTCATTGATTGTTCCACATCTGACCTACTGCATTGAGGCATGGGGAAGTGCAAACAAGACTTATATAGAATCTGTCTTTAAATTACAAAAACGTGCCATTCGTGTTGTAAATGGAAGTGAATATAGGGCTCACACAAGTTCAATGTTTATACAGTTAAAAATATTAAAATTCAATGACCTATTAGAATATAGTCTTCTAAAAATAATGTATAAAGCGCATTTGAAGATATTACCTGAAAACTTGCAAGATGGCCGCCAGGGTGCAGCCACAGTGTTTGGCAGGTCCTGTGTGTCTGCCACAAAACTATATCAAAAACCCTTGGATTTTGCCATGCTTGTCTGGTCTTCTCCTGTCCTTCTACCTCCTCTTGAGTTTAACATGTCCAAGGAAAATGGACAACTTAACTCTCTATCCAGCTAAGAGGAGCCAACATCTTCTGTATGCAAGAATCCTGGATTGTGGATATGCTAGGCCGCCCTCAGGTAAATTTGATCAAACAGCATCTAGATCATTTCCTGGGGTTGTGAATCTTCTGATGATAATACTTCTGGCTGGTGATGTTGAGCAAAATCCCGGACCTGTTTTAAGTCCCGTGTTACAGCTACAGCTGTTCCCTGGGCTAACACCACCACTGCTACATGGGCCACAGGAGCTTTCTGGGCTAACACCACCACTGCTACATGGGCCACAGGAGCTCTCTGGGCTAACACCACCACTGCTACATGGGCCACAGGAGCTCTCTGGGCTAACACCACCACTGCTACCTGGGCTACAGCAGATCTCTGGGATAACACCACCTCTGCTACCTGGGCTACAGCAGATCTCTGGGCTAACACCACCTCTGCTACCTGGGCTACAGCAACTCTATGGACTAATACCCCCTCTGCTACCTGGGCCACAGCAGTTTCCTGGGCTAATACCACCTCTGCTACCTGGGCCACAGCAGTTCCCTGGGCTAATACCACCTCTGCTACCTGGGCCACAGCAGTTCCCTGGGCTAATACAACCACTGCTACCTGAGCTACAGCAGTTCCCTGGGCTAATACAATCACTGCTACCTGAGCTACAGCAGCTTCCTGGGCTAATTCCACCTCTGCTACCTGGATTACAGCAGCTCCCTGGATTAACTCCACCACTGCTAACAGGGCCACAGCAGCTCCTTGGGCTAACACCACCACTGCAGGACCCTATTACAACTAAGTACAGTATGTCACTACAACCCATCATACCCATGCATGCACAAAGGAACCCTGTATTTAAAAAACATCGATCGTGTAAATTATTCCAGACTCTTAATCAAGCCAGGACTATATGGGATCCACAGTGTAAAAACAAAGGGCTCTTAGGTGGCCACCTGAATATACGCAGTATGGCCCCTAAGAGGGAACAATTAGAGCATCTTCTCATAAACTCAAATGTAGATTTCTTAGGGCTTTCAGAAACTTGGCTTAAACCCTCTTCCCCACAAGCAGTGGTATCATTGCAAGGCTACAATGTCTTTAGAAGGGATAGGCATCAAGGAAAGGGGGGAGGGGTGTTACTGTATATGAAAGACTGCTTAAACTGTACACCAATAATTTGGCCTAATGAAATACCAATTGAGTGTGTTGGAGTTAAAGTGTCACTCTCAGCAGAAATGTCATTTACTGTTCTATGTCTTTATCGTCCGCCTTCAGCAAAAGTAGATTTTTATGATCAACTTAAAGCACTTCTAAGTTGTTGTGACTTTAATAATGAGGTTATTCTAATGGGAGACTTAAATGTAAATTGGGACAACAAAAGTGACAGAAAGAAACTGAAAGAAATTACAGCTAATTTTGGACTGACACAAATGATCAGTGATCCCACTAGAATAACAAATCGATCTAAAACTCTAATAGACCTGGTGTTCTCTAACAAACTAGATAGAATAATAAAAACATACAATTTCTTGACTGGCTTGTCTGACCACAATGCCATATTCTTTTTCAGAAAGCTGACTAAAAAACGATTGAGAAGTATCAGTAAAAACATTAATATAAAACAAACATTTATTCCAAAGAGCCAGGAACAACGTTTAATTGCAGCTCTAAATACTCTTGATTGGTCTAGTATATTATCTTGTGATGACACTAATACATGTTCTGATTTACTACACTCCTCTATTAAAGGGGTTCTGTCTCAGTTTCAGAAAACGGGTCATTTAAAGAAACGAAGTTTATTCCTTGCCGTGGATCAATAGTGAGTGTAAACAACTTATGACACTCAGAGACAAATTACTTAAAAAATCATTACAATCTGGATTAAGTACTGATCGATTAAATTTTGTATCCAGCAAGGAATAAAGTCACGCAAACTTTGAGAATGGCAAAAGCTAATTTTTTTATGACAATAATTAATAGTGCCAAAGGAAATTGTAAGCTAATTTGGGAAAATATTAACAAACTCCTTGGTAAAAGTAAGCACACTGCTGATAAAGACCTTGAACTCAAATTTGCTAATGAATTGGTATCAGAGCCTCTCAGCCTAGCAACTAAATTAAATGATTATTTCCAAAGTACCATTGATGAGATCGCACAACTGTTTTCTAACTCTTGTGACTCTCAACAAAATATTGGCAATACCGACCCCTATATGGATGCTTTAACTCAAAATTCAAAGTTTAATATTCAAATAATTTCAGAAAATGAAGTACAAAACATAATCTCTAAATTGAAAAGTTCTAAAGCAAGGGATGTGTTTGGATTTGATACCAATCTTCTGAAGCATTATAAATCTTGTATCTTGTTGCCTGTGACCCATCTTATTAATTTATCAATCACGCAGGCAGTCGTCCCCCTGAGTTGGAAGGTGGCAAATGTCATTCCAATATATAAATCGGGTGATAAATTAGACCCTGCTAATTATCGACCTATTAGCATACTTCCTATCTTTTCAAAGATTGCAGAAAAGTGGGTTGCTAACTCTATCATTGCGCATCTTAATGATTCCAATCCAGGTTTGCACCCTATGCAATTCGGATTTCGATCTCTTCACTCAACTGAAACGGCTGTCTGTGTTTTTGTTGAGAAGGTTAAGTCTTATTTAGACAAAAACAGATATGTTGCGGCTGTTTTTGTTGACTTTAAGCGTGCATTCGACACTGTGAATCACCTTAAGCTCTTGTCTAGACTGTTAACATTTAACTTTAGCAATCAAACTGTTAAATGGATACAGTCTTATCTATCGGATAGAAAACAATGCGTGCAAATAAAGAATAGTAAGTCACCCTATCTTCACTATACACAAGGTGTCCCTCAGGGATCAATTCTAGGCCCCCTGTTATTTTCACTTTATGTGAATAATTTGCCCAATGTGTGCAAAAATGTGGACATGATTATGTATGCAGACGATACGGTAATTTTTACACAAGCCAAAAGTACTGATGATGCAGCCCATCAGCTTTCACTGGCTTTAAATGACTTACAAAAATGGCTGAATGACTCATGCCTGTGCCTTAATGTTAAAAAAGACTGTATCAATGTTTTTAGTAAACCTAAAACAACCGTGGCTGCTGTAAAGTTCGCTTGGGTGGTCAAGAATTGACTAATGTTGAGGAATTTAAGTATTTGGGAGTGCTGATAGACTCGAAATTGTCCTTTAAAAACACGCTAAAAAAAGTTGTGAAAACAGTAAATGTTAATATAACGGAATTTTAGGCAGGTTCGTTCATCATTAACAGATACAGCAGCGATTACATTCCTGCACTCTATGATACTGGCTCATATTGAGTACTGTATCACAAGTTGGTCCTATACGAGTCACGCTGCTATTGAGCCAATCAAAGCATGCTACAAAAGAGCATTGAAAATATTAGACAAGAAACCTTCATCATATCACCATTGCCAAATTTTAGATAAATATAAGCTTTTAAATTTTGCTAATTTCAAATTATTTAAATCAGCCTGTCTAATCTATAAGGTTATACATGGTTTGGCGCCTCCACCATTGAGTGATTTTATTAAACAAAAGTCTAGCAGTGTTGCCGGGACTCGAGTGACTAGAGCTACTATGAGAGGTGATTGCGACTTGGCGTTTAGGCGAACCGCCTTTTCACAGAACGTTCTGTCATATCAGGGAGTGAGCTTTTGGAATAGTATTCCACTATCAGTGAGGGAAAGCACAAGTCTTCCTATCTTTAGGAGTCGTTTAAAAGTGTGGCTGAGGGACACACAAACTTGTGATCATGTTTAGTGAATTTTCATATATCAGACGTAAAACAGAGTTACTGCATTATTAAAAATGTGGGTCAGTGCAATATAGGGTGGTGTAATATGGGTTAGTGCAATATCAGGTTAGACAGGGCATGTGCAACATTGTGGTTTGTGTAATATAGTCGATGTTTTTCTGTCTCTATATGTCCTTTGTTCTCCATTCTTCTTGTTACTGTCTGTTCTGACATGATTTGATCACTGTTCTTGTCCTTGTTTCTCGGTATACAGCCTGTGTATAGTGTATTTGTATGTATTTATTATTTTTTGTGTACCATCAACCTGCCAGGGGGTCTGCAGATGGAAATTAGCCTAAGGCTATAATCTGGCATATTTACATTTGTGAAAATGTTCATTAATATGTATTGTCCCCTTTTGTTTTTCAAATAAAAATAAATACACTAAAATAAAAAATTGATTCATTAAGAGAGTTAGCAAATTTAATTTAAGAGGAACGGAAGTCTTTCAGAAATCTGAGTTTAGAACAAAGTTAAAGGAAAGATGTGTCTCAGTGCAGGGTGTCAGTTTGTGGAACAATCTAAATAGTGAAATTAAAACTTCAACATCATTATTTGTTTTTAAGAAGAGAGTAAAAGCTTTACTAATAGAAAAATATAATGTATCCATTTAGTAGGAAAATGTGTTATTTGATTTATGACTTTGTATAGGTGCTGCAAAGTAGATGTGTGTTGTAAGTGTACCTCTTTGGAATTGTAATTTGATTTATGTTGATAAGGGGCAGATATTATAAGTTTATCTTCTTTTTGCTCCTTTTCATTTCTTTTTTTTTTAAAAAGAATGAAATAAATATATGAACGTGAACGTGAACAGTATGGCTTTACAGGCTTATTGAAACCAGCCAGGTTTCCCAGGCAGTGTGCATATAAGCAGCTTAATCTACACTGCTCTGGCATCCCTGGAAAACAGCTCTAATTTAGTCTGAGACAACTGGCATCACTGACGAAACACTGAAACACAAATAGCTAAAGACGGAGACAAAAAGTTAAAAAGGAACAGTAATTGATGGATAAATGCAACTAGAATTTCACAAAATCACTAAAAAATTTCAAACCAATATGAGAGCATGTATCATTAATAACACTACTATAGTCTTTAAATGTAATACCATTAAAAAGAAATAATATTCATATAATCTGAAGTAAATAAACCAAGAATCTCAGAACAGTACAATTTAGGCATAGTAGAAGTAAATAATACTACTAATAATTAAAGCTGCAAGAAGCATTGGGTGGGCTCTTGCATGTGTAGCGCGTCGGTGTGAATGCTGCACAGAGGACTTAGACCTCACTTCCTTACGTGGTGCTACAGAGCACCCAGTAACTAACATTGTGTCTACGTTAAGTGTGGAACATATTGTGAAAATTTGTTGAAATAGCATGATGAGCGTCAGACAGAGTTTACTTCCTGTTGCCAGTAGGGTTGCACTAAGTTGGTGCTATGACTATAACTGAATATTGGCATGTACATGTGTTCGGGGCAGGACCATTATCAGGCATGTAAAGTTTGGTACAGATTTGAGCATGCACAGTGATGTTACGACAATCTTCTGTTTCGTTGCAAAGCATAGAACTTTGACGCCACACCATGGACATGCCATTGAAGAAAAACTCACACACTGTACAACATAACATCATCAATGTGTTATGGTACTTTTGAAGCAGATATAGCCAACCTGCAAGAAGTGCTTCATTACAGCATAGAAGTAGTCAATTCCTGTTACCAGCAGGTGGCGCTATGACTATGAGTAAATATTGTCTTTTAGATGTGTTCAGGGTGGGACTCTTATGTAAAGTTTGGTGGAGATGTGAGCATTTACACTGAAGTTACAATAACTTCCTGTTTCATGATGAATCAGCGATTTTGGACACCCCACGAAAAGTCACTGTTTATACATCTGTTAATTGTCAGTGGGATTAGCCTAGACAGTAAAAATCTTAAGTCGGTCGGACTAATTCTCTCGGAGGAGTTCATTAAAGCATGGAGGGTGTAAATCACCCAAAAACCATAATATTCAAAATCGTCAACATCCTGTTGGGTTAAGGGCATCGCACCAAGAGGCTTTTTGGTACAACAGGACATGATACATATGCCACAGAAATTTCGAATGTGGGTGAAATGTGCCGTGGGGGGCTCCTTCGTTGAAGGTCACATCCTGTTGACAGTAGGTGGTGACTATGACTATTACTGAATGGCATGTAGATGGGTCCAGGGTGGGACTCTTATCAAACTCGCTTTCAATTCAAAATGGCTGAACAACAATGCCTCTCTATCAGCCCAGCTGTCGTCATCCCTGACAGGCAGAGAGACAGAAGCAGAGAGCTATGTCTAAGGAGTCAAGAATCAATCTTCGTCTAGGCCTGCAAATGACCCCGAGCGTGACCCTTATGACCTGTTATCACCTTTACCCACACTCAGCAAGATTCCCTCACATTGAGAGGGACTAACAAATCTATATTTTCTTACTGTCAACATATTTCAATGAAAGACAAAAAACATCGAACGCCTTATCTTTTAATTCACTTTGCTGTGACGATGATAAAAATAATTGATCTAATATTTGTGTCAATAGTTGATCCTATAGTACAGAGTTATGATGTGTATTTATGAAGATGAAGATACCGTAATTATAAAGTGACAACGCATATCAACATCAAGTGTTTCTGTGAATTGCTGAGATTCTGGCTGGTTGTTCATGGTGTGATAACTAGGGCTGCAGCTAACGATGATTTTAGAATTCAGTAGCTTCTATAGATTATTTCAACGCATTCATCAATGCGTCGCTTAAGAAGTACTTTGGTTTTGTCAGTGCCATCCCGGTAATGGGATCAGCTGTGCAAGTTGATAGGTGATAGATAGACTATTTATTAGTCCTTTTGGAAATTCATGGTGTGTCATACAGTAAACATCAACCAGACAGCTGCTTTACAAACACAAAGATCACCCGAGTACAACTTATACTAAAGGTTCGTGCAGACTACACGACTTTCAGCGTAGGCCATTGACTATGTGATTCATCAGTGACAGGGGGTCACACACTAGACCAGCTGACAGCGGCTGAGTCAACCGACGCTGGTCTCCAAACCATGTTTTGTCTAGAAAACACATGTGAAATGTGAAACGGAAAATGAGCAATCCTGAACAAAACAGCTGTTGATTGTTAATATAAAGATGGCAATTATAAAGACAAAGAATCTGGGTGAAAGGATGGATTGTGGTCCGCTGGCAGAAAACCGGTTGCTTTCTGATCAGGTGCCATCTGTGCTGTTGCTGAGGTGACATCAGTTTGGTTTTACGGTGGATGGAAGGTAACATTACCGAGTTGTCTTTTTCTTTAGCTTGAAATAATCCCATACTTTGGACACTTTCTTCTTTGTCCCTCGTCATTTTTTTCCTCTTCCTCCACTTTGCAAACAGTCCCATTATAATCCTGTCGTGTTCACAGCGTGAGCCCGATGTGCTCCAAATTAATTAATAATTAATGTCCGTGCGAAACACTGTGCTGTATAGTTATATTATATATAGTTATATATTAGTAAACGAAGCATCGATGCATTTTATCAATCGATTTTCTCAGTTGCATGTGCCTGACTGCACCTGCAGGTCGACCACAGACTTCCTGACGGACAGGAAGATGGAAAACCATGTCTGTGATTCCAGGACCATCAGCACCGGTTCCCCTCAAGGCTACGTTCTTTCCCCTCTGCTCTTTTCACTGTATAGTAACAGTTGCACCTCCAGTCACCAGTCCGTCAACCTCCCTTTGTTGACGACACCATCCTCATTGGGCTCATCTCTAGTGGGGATGAATCTGCCTACAGGTGGGAGATTGACCATCTGGTGTCCTGGTGCAGCCTGGACAGTCTAGAGCTTAACGCTTTTGAGACAACGGATATGGTCATGGACTTCAGAAAGAGCACAGCCCCACCCTCCCCTATCATCCTGTGTGACTCTCCAGTCGCCAGCGTGGACTTCCTGGGCACCATTATCTCCCAGGACCTCAAGTGGGAGCTGAACATCACCTCCATCACCAAAAAGGCCCAGCAGAGGATGTACTTCTTGCAGCAGCTGAAGAAGTTCAGCCTGCCAAAGTCATTGATGGTACACTTATACACCGCCATCATCGAGTCCATCCTCACCTCCTCCATCACCATCTGGTACGCTGCTGCCACTGCCAGGGACAAAGGCAGGCTGCAGCATATCATTCGCTCTGCAGAGAAGGTGATTGGCTACAATCTTCCGTCACTTTAGGAGACACTGAGGCGATCAGGAAAGATTACATCTGACCCCTCCCACCTTCTCTAATCTTTCATTATTCTTATATAACTTGCATTTGTTTGTTCCATATTTATATAGTTCTACATTATTTGTGTCAACTGTATGTTTTTCTACATGTATCACCGAAGCAAATTCCTTGTATGTGTAAAACACTACCTGGCAATAAAGCTCCTTCTGATTCTGATTCTGAAGGCACATCACTGGCTCGGAAGGAGAGGAGAGGCCCTGTTCCAAGAGTACTCAGATGTAGCATTTTTTTTGTATTGCTAATGCTTTCCGGGACAGAGAAAAAAAAAAGAATTTCACTCAGCAGTCTTCACAGATTTCACCGGGCATGGCTCTATAACGTTAAATATTTGACACGGTTTTGTTCCATCCTCTGCACAGCTACATAGCCCATGGAGAGTGTTTCAGAAGCAAAGTGTTTTATCTGCCTTATTTTGTCTTCCTCAGTTTTAGTTGATTTGGTCACTTTTCCTTGATTTTTATGCTTCTACCATGGTTAAGTAGGCTTCATAGTTAAATGGTTTCTTTTTTGACTGTTTTAATTGTGTTTATGGTTGATATACGATCAGGAGTTTGCACAGGATGTTTTATGCAGAAAATTTATCACATTCTCTATGCCATTTTATGTGTCTAATTTCCTGCCTGGCTCAGTCTGCTCCATGCAGATTAGAATAGGCTAGCAGCCTATTCTCTGCAGAGCAGAGCAGAAGGACACTTCTGAAATCACAAGTACTGTCTAGAATGGCTGTGATCATCTATGGTGGTCGTATCGCAGCTGGAATGTGATGCAGCCATGCCTGGTGGACTCCAGCTGTAAGAATTACAACGAGATTGATATTGAAATTGAAATTTTAAAACGAAAACAATCTCCCTACACTCCATCATTTTAGCTGTGTATCAGCTGTGTATGACCTCCATCTACATAGCCACTCCATTCTTTTTTCAATTGGAGAACAATATGCAGGAAATACAGAAAATAAAACAGTACTATTTAAATTAAAATAAGTAGGGGTGTGATGAGACAGCTTATGAGACACAAGATTTACAGTATTTTCAAGAAATCTTCAATGCTGAATAAAATGAAAACTTTGAGCATTAAACTGGTGTATTTTCTGCACCAATATATGGTGGAAAAATGCATCTGGCAGGTGACAATTCAAAATATAACAAATATAATACAGCAAGGCTCTCAGGCATTGTGTTGTTTTCAGATATGATTTCTCCTGTAGATAAACTTTTCTAATTTAATATTATCCCTGCTGAGTCAACACACATGCAGGCATGATTTAATCATCCCTCCTCTTTGTCTTTTGTATGGGGAAGTAACATCTTTAAATGTGCATGATAGGTTTGATACATAATTCATTTTAATTCAGTTATAAACTCCTAAACTTTAATAGTTCCTGTGTTTCAGGAAGTTTTCTGTCTATGTTCTTTCTGCACTTTAGATTCTCTCACAAATTTGTGTTGTATGACATGTTGGGGAAACCTACAGGGACCAACAGCCCTTGTAGGTCTGGCCACTGAAAGGTGGCGCCTGGAGGGTCTAGGTTTCTCCCATGTTGTGGTGTGCACCATCCAGGGGTCAATGAAGAAGAAGAAGAAGTTTTATTTATATAGCGCCTTTCAAGGTCGCTTTACATGGTACATTTACAATACATTTAAACACTAACACACAACTTACAATCCCATAGGATACATATAGTCACATTTAATCGAAATACATGTTAAATAGATATGTTTTAACTGTGTCTTGAATGTAGTCACAGATGAAATATTTTGAATTGAAAGGGGCAGTGAATTCCATAATGCCGCCTCTATTCAGTCCTATTACTCCTCTAATAGATGCTGAACAAGGGGGTTGGTCCCAGTGGCCTGTACGCTGCTGGGGGTGCTTTTGTTCCTCCAGCCACTCATTGACAGAGGTCTGGCGATCAGTACGGTTAAAACATACACCATCTCGCCCTATCACAAAGGGTTCAGTGACAGGACGGTGTTTGCTCACTCACTGGTGAAGCGTTTTCTGAAGGGAGTGCGGAGGCACAGGCCAGCGTTGCGGCCTGCTGCTCCACATTGGGATTTGTCGCTGGTTCGGCCAAGATCTAATCCTCAATTCATGCCTAAGAGCATCACCAGCTACTTTTGGTCACTGTCTCACTGGCTAATTCACAGGCCTACGTGTCAGCTAAATCGGTGGAGAGGTGTTTCCTCCTCTGTGGCGTTGCATGGTGGGATGATGGTGGATGACATCTGCACTTTTGGCTGAGTGATTGTCCTCTCTGAGTGTGCGGTGCGCCCTCTCCCATCGGACAGTGGATGGAGCGACCGCTACTCACGCTACCCTGCTCTGTGCGCAGCTGGTGTGTTTGTTGTTGTGAGCCCGCCAGCGCCTGTACAGCTGCGGGGCCTATTTATACATAGATCGGTCCTCTGCCTCCCATGTCGCGACCATCAGTGGCGCGCACGCAGACACCAATGCCGCGGACTGCGGGGTTCTGGGTGGCTCATTATGCAAAATAGAATAGTTACATACTGTAGCTCCAGATTCTATGAGTATAGGCAATGCCCTCTAAGCTGAAAGTCTCACTCGACCTTGGTTCTTTGTGCTGAAGAAAAGGCATTTTGGGGGCCGAAGGCTAGGTCTCACCGTTGTATATATACAAGGTGTGGACGTAGGAGAGGCCCACTTTTCACATGCGCATGTAGAGGTGAACCCAATAGCGATAGCCTTAGAAGGCTGCACCTATAATCATAGAATCTGGAGTTACAGTACATAACTACGGATTCTCAGGCAACTTCTGAGATGTTCCTGTTTCTGTCCCAGTTGCTACTGAGTTACAAACTGAACATTGAGCCTCCTGTTTTTCTAACTAAAAACCCACTTATGTTAATGTTCAAGCTCATCTGTATTCAGAAGAAAACACCAGAGTGATGTGGATTTTTTTTTACTTTAATTTGAGGGAATTTCCAATTTTTGTTATTGTAAATTTATCCCCTTTCATCTTTTCTCAGATTAATAACCACTCTGGCTCCCTATTTTTTGAACACATAAAATAGTCAATTTAAATATTATCTAAATATTAATAATATAATATTATTATTAAATCTAAAAATATTTTATCAAGTGGTAAAGATGACTTCTCAATATTAATACTGTGTACAGACGCGGTGTGTAGCCCACGTATACAGGGTAACGTTGAATTAACCACTTAGAACCTGCTCAGAGCAATTTAGAGATGTAGCATAAATTGCCATGGCTTGGCTGGAGAATAGCATGAAGGACTAAATCTCCTAGCGGCTCTGGCAGTTTTCGACTGGTAGGCAGGCTAAGCGGCTTCAACAGGCAATCTATAGACAGGAATACAGGTATTAATATAAGCGAACATGTTGCTGGACAAAACAGGCGCAGAGCTAGATGTTAAGACTTAATCTACAGTTTAACAATCCAGCAGGGAATAGATGTCTGGTCTCTCCTTAAGAAGTGGTAGGGATGGCCGAACAGGTGTGTGATTGCCTGCAGGTGTGGTTTGCGCTAACCCAGAAAGCCAGACACGTCCAGGGACCTGTACCACAAAGCAAGTTCAAAATACCCAGCATATCTTTACGTCATCTGGCTTTACTAACCCTAATAATTGCGATCAGGATAAGCGGCCCCATGAAGCTGGTTATCAACTCGGTAAGTCAAGCCAGGGTTTCCCAATTAAACCGTGAGCATAAAAGAGGCAGTGTTAGCAGTGGATGACCAATCTCAAACATGAACAAGTCCGCTGGCATCAGGGCATCATATTTTGTAAACGAAGAGCAAACTGTAATATTAAGAAAATACGACATAGTCAAAGTAACACAGCTGCCGGACACATGCAGGGAGACAGGCATGTATGTAAACCCAAAGTTGTCTGGATAAGCTCAAATCCTGCTTTGTGGTGCAGGCCCCAGGACTCCATAACTCTAGAGAAGGGAGGAGAGAAGAGACAAACAGACCAAACAAAAAGATAATAAATCAAAACACAGGGAAATAACAATTAATTAAAAGAAATACCTGACTGACATGCATAAAGAATAACTCACCTACAAGTTGACAACCATGGACAATCTAAATGTGTGTCCACATGCCCCGGGGACAGCCCCGCCCTGCACCAGGGGAGAACAGCAGAGAGCTGCGGGAAGCCCCCATAGCCAGGGAGCAAGACAGGGGAACCAGGGCCAAAAGCCCTCCAGACCCCGGATTAGGGCTTAGCCACCCCAGCCACCCCCACGCTCGTGAGCCAAAACCCACTCCCGGAACACCCTACAGCCCAGGGCTTGTAGCAAGAGACCCCCAGGCACCGCTAGCACCCCAGACCTAGGGACCACCCCGCTCAGCCCTAGGGCCCAGGGCAGCCAAGCCCCCCAGCACACAGACCCGCCCCAGACCCAGAGATCCAAAACCCATAGGCTCCCACACACCCCAAATGCAGCTCAGCTCAGTCGCTATCTTCATGGCCTTCCAGTTCATGAGAATAGTTTTTATGGCGATGCATCGGGCAGTAAGAAGCATGTATGATGTGTCAACCTCTGTACTAAGGTCTCTTTGGTCCGCAAGTATGAATAGTGATGGGAAAGCTGGCTTGTGTTACCTTAGTCAAACTGACAGGTCTTTACATATCCTCTGCCAGAACTTTTGGACAGGTGCACATAGATATATAGCATGAATGTAATCAGATGTTTCCTGAGCAGTTCAGGCAAATGTTTGACTGTAGACCCATTCTGAACATCCTTTGTCCTGTGTGGTGTGTGTTCTGTGAAGAATTTACTGTTACATTTATTCATTTAGATGATGCTTTTATCCAAAGCAACTTAACAATTGCTATATCTGTCAGAGGTCGCACTCCTCTGGAGCAACTAGGGGTTAAGTGTCTTGCTTAGGAACACATTGGTGGATTGAACTCTCACATCAGAGGCATGTGTCATGTCTACTGCCCCATCACCACCCCGAGTTTTATACTTTATGAATTGCAGATTCAGGATTTTTTGTCATTCAAAAAATATTTAGACATATTTGCGATCATGAGTTTTGGTCTGGATTAATGGATAGATCTCCTTTCCCACTTTAAGATTTGGAGAGAGATTGATTGTTGTCAACAGTAACATTTATTTTTATATGATAGTTTTGAGGGTGAAAGTTTAAGAAAGTGTGTTATCATTGGATGTAGATCTAAGTCCATTTTGTTATACCTAAATCTCACCAGAATTGTGGATTTAAGCATTTCTCTGATACAAATATTACAAAAATAATCATGGCTACTTTAATTAGGAATAAGTAAAGTTTGACCTGCAATTCCTAATTAATTTGTCTGTCACAGTGGGGTGCAGGGTAGCAGGTTGGTGGACCCAAATACAGGACACGGAGTGGAGCAGGTATAATTCAATGGTTTTATTTAAGGCAAAACAAAAGGCGAACGCACTTACAGAGGAGTGGCTGGTAAACACAGTCCAAAACTAAGTAATCCAAACATCCAAAACACACAGATAATCCAAAATGGGGGAGATCCAGGGCAGAGACGAGACGAGACGGGACGAGATGGGATGGGATGGGACGGGACGGGACGGGGCAGAGCAGGCACATAGCAGGCACAGAGCACAAACACATGCCAGAGCATAACTCACGACAATGACCAGACAGGGAATGAATAGAAACACCAGGTATATATACACACACGGGACTAACGAGCAGGGCGGGAGCAACACAGGTGACAGGGATCAAGGTAACAAGGCAGGTAGAGAGACAGCAAGGAAAACTATGAGGGGCCATACAAGCCATAATCTATTCTAGACCTCTCACATAACCTTATTCTCCTTTTACATACATATATTTTCATTCATACATTCATACATTTTCACTCTCATATTCATACATACATCAATGTGTACATTTAACATTATATATAACATATGCATGTAAGAGAAGAATATATGTATGTAAGAGAATAATATATGCATGTAAGAGAAGAATATATGTATGTAAGAGAAGAATAAATGCATGTAAGAGAAGAATATATGCATGTAAGAGAAGAATAAATGCGTGTAAGAGAAGAATATATGCATGTAAGAGACGATATATGTGTGAGACAAAAGTATAGTGGAAACGAAAGTTAAGGCATTTATTGCGCAGTGATTGGCTGAGAAGTTTAGGTAAGGTCTCGGGGGGAGGGGGGAACCAGAACATGATTGACATCTGGGGCGAGTTCAGCACAGACAAAACCTAGCAAAACGTTTCTTTCAACAGAAACAGTGGTCCCCTGAACACCCTGCTGTGTACTCAAGTGCACTGCATTTTCCTGCCTTTTTAAAACTTTTGTGTATACAAACTTGTTGCAGCTGATTGGGTAACACCTCCAAACGGGATCAAACATACCTAGAAACCTGTTGCTGAACGTTGAGCAACGTTTCAAGGAAACATGTCGTTCAATCAGAAAACGTTGCAAACTGGTGCAAAATGTTTTAAGATTGAACTCGCCCCTGCATACAGCATGTTTATCTTTCCGAACCAGCCATCCTCTAGTCAGCTCCGAAGTAAGTCTGTTTCTCTCTGTTGCTGTTTTCTCACATAGAACCAAGTGGGGTTACAGGTCTGCTGGAACTAGCGTTAATGTTTGCTAATACTTGACAGCTAACATTAGGCTCTATGTGAACAAAAAACTGCAGAGAGAATTCCAGGGAAACTATAGTAAGCTATCACCTAACACTCAGTTATTTATTTAGGAAACAATCAATTTTGGGGAAAAGAGAGAGAGCAAAATGGCTGGATACAACAGTCCTGTTGAGCTTCACGCTTGACGCACAGAGTTCATATTGGCTTAACCTACTTCATTCAGCAACGGACTACTCCTTTTCTTGCCACAATAATTCTGTTCATTAATTTCTTTAGGAATAATCATATTGTATTGGCTGCACTTGTTATGGAGAAGGTCGATCATATGCAGTGCCAATATTAAAGCAAGTGGTTTGGTTGGCTACATGTCTATCTTAAGATAAAATGCTGTATGTTTCAACATGCTGTATGTTTGCAGTCTATTTATACTAATAATGCTTATCAGTTATGAGTTCTTTGTAACACAATACAATATACAATGTAAATAAATACAGACAGCAAAAGCATTACAGTGCTGCATAAACTGTCAAAGTCACTGGAATTTGATTTCCCCACGTGGTTCTTGATAATGCGGGATGTCAATTGCCAAAACTGCCAAGGAGTCTGTAACTTGATGGTTCTTTTGTAAAAGGTCAGTACAAACATTAACAGGACTACAGTAACAATGCAACAACGTAGGCCTATACATTCTCCCCCCTAGTCCAGACAGGATCTACCAAACTACAGTGTGAAAGCAGCTCGTCGCCTGTCTGCTGTATTTCGGTTTCCCTCAATGTCTTACTAACAATTAAAGTGTGGAAAAAGTGCCCACTGTATAAGGCCCCACTAGAAGTCTTCGCTCCCTCTGCACTGAGCCATCAGCTTAATGTCTTCTGCTACTGCAGTTACGATCACATTAGTTATTAGGCACCTTATTTATATATTTAATTAATAACAGCAAAATAACAGGCAAATAGTGGTAAATAAATAATTGCAACAAAAGAGATGAGCAAAGGTAATCTGAGTTTATTAAAATATTTGTAATAATACAGCAATTATATAATAACATAATATAAATAGCATATCATTGGTTTAACACATTATAACGGAAATATAGGGCCAACTGTCACCACTGTTTCCTGCAACTGTCTAAATTAGTTTATTACTCAAAAACAGATCTCAATTAATACAGTTGCTGGTAGGTTGCAATAAGAACTGTCCACTGAACCTCAATGTTTACTGAGCAACTAAATTTAGTTAGGCTACAAGAAACCATTTCATAATTTAATTTGGAACTGTCGCTTTTGTTTTGTGTCCTAAAGTCATGGCAGGCTGCATAGGCTAATTTCACAGCTACCTTGCATCTTACACTGTATTTCTTCTTCAATAAATATTTTTTTTCTGTTTCCGTTTTCATTATTTACCACAACCATTTACTGGAGGTAGTAAACTTATGTTCATTTCAACTTATTTATCTCACATGTCTGACAACTGCCAATTTTTTTTCCATCTACAGATGTAAACTTCAGGGCTACTAACCAATTCCAGTTTAGCCTTTTTGGCATCAGTGCTTAAAATTCTCAAAAAATGCTGGGATTGTGCTGTAAAGATGTACAGTAGATATAAGGAAGAAATATAGACTCAATAAATAGGAAGAGCACCTCACTAGGAAGTAAGTAAGGATCTCACACAGTGAAAATCTACTTTATCAAAAGAATGTATTTTTTACAACAACATTTTTCCATCTCTCTCTGGGCTTCTTCCTCATGGAATGAATGAAAAACTGAAATAGTGGAAGTTGGCCCACAGATGGCGCTCACACCAAAACAGTGACATCACAGTTGCCCACAGCCACCTCGTGGTGAACTAACAATCAGCTATCAGCAGTTCTCAATAACAGATGACACATTTCCAAGTTGAGTTTCATGATCAATCAGCACCATCTGTGACAAAAGACAGATAAAGAAATGGTTGAGTGTTAGATGTTTGTCCATAACCTGCAAAACATTATATACACACACACAACGATTTTGTTGCTCATCTCTTTTTGAAGCTACAGTCAACTGTTGGAACAGACAACATACACAACTGTGTTTACCCCAGACATTCAGTTTGGGCTGTATCATGACTTTTCGCTGTGATTGATTTTATATATATATATATATATATGTGGTATTGTGTAAAATAAAATTTAAAAAAGTAAAAGCTGAGCTGCTTGTGATAGAAGTAAGTGTAACATGCGTGACACTGTCTAGCCAACAATGCTGTGTCTAATATGTAGTTATTAGGGGCGTGACACTCAAGGGGCGTGAGATTCAAGATTGGAGATCGAGACAAGCTGAGATTTTAACACAATTTTTTTTAGAAATCTTTAATGTTAAATTCTATGAAAAATTGGAGTATTAAACACTTTTTCCCCTGCTTACTGATGATTTTTTTCTGCACCAGTTTATGGTAATTTTTTTTAAAATTTATGTAAAGAGCAACAAAATTCAGGTGACAGGTAACGAACTATAACAGAAAATAAGTCAGTGCAGCTCTCAGTCATTCTGTGCTGTTATCAGATCTGTTTCTCCTGTTGATCAACTTATTTAATATCATCCCTCCTCGTTGAGTCTTTTGGGAAAGTAACCTCTTTAAATGTGACTGTGGCACCTTTTCACCTCAATGATAAATTTTTTAATTTTAATAAATTTATAAACTCCTGGACTATATTAGCTACTTTGTTTCAGCAGATTCTCAGCAAAACTCTACCAGCTATGTTACAACTTGTCACAGCTGCCAGGACTCACAGCGGGAGGGGATTCAGTTGATCAGGGCGTGCGCTGGTGTGGCATCAGTTGGGTGGAGTTGATTAGCTCCGCGAGTCTATCTTATCAGTTATGCATCTATATTTCACTGCGTGAGAAAATTAATGTTTGGCTTAACAGTGTGTGAAAAATGTCGTTTGCTTGAGTCCACTTTTCAGAGATATCTGGTCACAATTTAATCTTGCGAGATCCCATGGCACGAGATCTCGTCACACCCTTAGAAGTTAGCCTACTTAGACATGTCTTGCTGGGTTTAAATACTTATGGCCCACAGAATTATATATATCGATATTAGAGGTGCAACAACTAATCGACAAAGTTGACAGAAATCGATTAAATTTGTTGCCAACAAATTTAATAATCGATTTGTTCATGACGTCATGGGTCTTTAATGACAGAGTAATCTTAGTGGAGTAAAGTGATATTACAGGAAAGTTACTAAAACAACACTATGTCAGCACTGCAGTAACACATTCACAACCTAAAACCTCCAAAGTGTGGGAGCATTTCACTCTTCACAAAAAGGTTAACTGCAGCATCTGCAAAGCTGAGCTTTTCTGGTCACACCGGAGCATCTGAAGAGGAGGCACGTAACGTTGTGGATCACTGGATGATGAAGACTCGTCTCGGTAAGCTAGTTAGAAAGCTAGCTTCACGTGAAAGGCATGTTACCTTTCTGCTTTCACACTGTAAGTCTATACAATTAATTAATTGTTAATGGTTTTCTCATGGCAACGTTTTGGAGAACGTGTTTCTGCCAAGTCCACAAGATTAGAAAACACAGGATAATTTGATAGTTTCTAAAGAAAAAAAAGTTCTCCTGTCTATGCACGACCTGGCTGCTAATCCGACCCAGATGCCACTAAAAGATCATGGAGTTTTGTGAGTTGCTGAGTTTGGGGAAACTATATAAACTTTGTGAAATGCTGTCTAATATAAAATTGCTATTATTGGTCCTCTGTTGTAAATTTGGCAAATGCAATGCACGACGTGATTCCTTTCTTTGTACAAATATAGTGTCGGTTAGTGCTTGCACAGTGCTGTGCAGACACAGTTATTTCTTACTGTATATACCTGTTTGGTCCATGAGGACTGGATTTCAGCGTAACTTTCTGTTGCTGGAACTTTTGAAAACTTTCAGTAAAATATATTTTTTTGAAAGCAGTATTCAATTTATTATCTTGGCTGTTAATTAGCACATGCCTAAAACAACCTCAAGTTTAATTTAAAAGCTGATAGCTAAATAAGAGTCATTGCATAATTTTGCGAGTCGTTATCCAAATAAGAATGATTATTCGTTTCAATAATCCAGAATAATCGAAATAATCAAAATAGTCGTTAGTTTCAGTCCTAATCGATATAATGATCTGAGTAAGCTGGCTCCTCTTCATCATAGGGACTAAACCCAAAATACACCTAAAGAGGGATTTTTATTGTTTCTCGTCCTGTAGCCTTATCCCACCAGTCGTGGTCGCTGAAGAGTCACTTCTTATGGTAAGCGTAGTGAGTGTGTGGCTGAGGGAGAGAGCGAGTACCAAGTAATTACAGCAGAGCTGAGTAAAACAAGAGCAGGGAAGTTCTGCAGTAAATGTACAGTATAAGTTAAGGTTTGTGAGAGAATAAAGGCTGCAGCTAAAGTGTTGTGTTTTACCAGCTGCTGGAAAAGCGAAGGGGGATTATCGCGTTGAAAGTGAGGCGAGCCCAAGACAGAAAGCTCTTAATGTCCATTCTGCTCCAGTCTTCACCTGAATTAAACAGAGCAAAGAAAAAAAATCACTCAAAAAAAAAACCCTCAAAAAAACATTTACACAGACATAAAACCAATGTAGTGTAACAAATCACCACAAAAGCCCACCACTGTTTTATCTGAAAACAACAGTGATACTGCACAAGATACAGTGTGTTTTACATATATAAAACAATGTAAACATGATTGTGTGGCTTTTATTATGAGGTTGATGCACTACAACATTAGAATTTAATTAATATTTCCTTTAGAACACAGTAAATATTTGCCACATATTTGAGACCACAATGCATGATGAATGTCTCCACATGTAACTGTGTACATGTAAAATGATTTCAGTTCAGCGTAGTGATTTTGAATTTATTTATAAAAAAGGGAACTTGTATCACTCTTTTTATATACAGTCTATGATTGGACTGCACATAAACCCAGCCTGAGTTTAGCTATCAACAAACAATTTAGCTGATAGCTAAACTCATCTCATCTCACTCATCAACTCACTCATCTCTATTACACGATGAAAGTTTAGAGTTGACTGAAAAAAAACTATTTACGTCCTTGTCATTTCTTAAATTTGGCAAAAATGGCAAGCATTTCACTACCATTACATTTAGGTAATATACAGTAGCGTTGTTTTCAGTTAAAAGTTCAGTCAGTGGCTAACTTACTGTGCTCATAACTCTAAGCATAATATTACAATGTCAGTCTTCTAGCTGCCAAGAAAGCATTCCGATGGTCATGCAGTGGTCCCATGACGACGCTGAAGTTAGCTTCCGATTCAGCAGTTAAGGGGAACGTTAAGGGGAACTTAAGTGAAAGTTAACTTACGTTACTGAGCTACGAATCTCCGTTTTGCACCTCTTACTGCTGTGGAAGCTGTTATGCATTTTAGGCAACGCCTTAACGCTGTCTGAAACACTTTTTAGATTTGAAAAACCTTTTTATTTGTAAAAATGACAACAGGGTGATTCCACTGCTTTTTTCCCATGTAGACCACATTAGACCAAGTCCAGATCCAAAACCACTATACCTAGAGATCTCAAATCTAGACTAAATTACTCCACAGAGGATAAAGTTTCAATCAAACATAGTTTCAGATTTGTGAAACCTTTATTCAATTTGGTGGTCTAATGTGGTCTGCATGTAGAGAAAAAGCAGTGAAATCAACCTTTTGTCATTTTTACACATAAAATAAAGTTTTTTGAAATCTAAAAAGTGTTTTAGACAGCGTTAAGGCTTTGTCTAACATGCATAACAGCTTCCACAGCAGTAAGAGGAGCAAAAAACGGAGATTCAGTAACTCAGTAACGTAAGTTAACTTTCACTTAAGTTCCCCTTAACGTTCCCCTTAACTGCCGAATCGAAGCTAATTTCAGTGTCGTGGTCCCGTGCAGTAATATCTCCTGTCATGCACATGTTGTGACTGACAGGAGAATTATAGGTTAACGTTAGTTAACAATTAACATGTATCAGCCTGATGGCGTTTAACATTATGTAAGTTAGCTGCTAGCTAATATCGACAACATGTTAGCGCACCTAAAGTAACTTAAGAAAAAAAGTTCCATAACCCAAGATACGCATCACTTTTACACTTGCAAACATTAGCTCTAACGTTAGTTCCAGCTGGCTTCTGCCAGACCAGCACGTCAGTTAAAAGTTACCGTTAACTCTAACCAACCCCGGCTCTATGTGAGAAAACAGCAGCAGAGAGAAACAGACTTACTTGCTATTTAGGAGTTCCTGGTGAACTTGTGAAAGCCATAACCTCAGCTCGGTGATGCTAGCTGCAGAGCTTTCGGAGCTGACGAGAGGACGGCTGGTTCAGGAAGATTAATGTGCTGTATGCAGATGTCAATCATGCTCTCGTTGCCCCCTCCCCCAGACCGGACTCGAGCTTCTCAGCCAATCACTGCCCGATAAATGTCTTACCTTCCTTTTCCATTATACTTTTGTCTCACACATATATTCTTCTCTTACATGCATATATTCTTCTCTTACATACATATATATAATGTTAAATGTACACATTAATGTGTGAATGTGTGCATTATAATATATGAATATGAGAGTGAAAATGTATGAATGTGAGGGAAAATATATGTATGTAAAAGTGAAAATGTATGAATATGAGAGTGAAAATGTATGAATGTGTGAGTGAAAATGTATGAATATGTGAAGAAAATATATGTATGTGAAAGGAGAATAAGGTTATATGAGAGGTCCAGAATAGATTATGGCTTGTAGGGCCCCCTCATAGAAAACAGAGAGGCAGGCAGAGACAACAGGTGGCAACAGAGAGGCAGGCAGGCAGGAAGAGACAACAAAGGGGAACAAAGAGGTAAACAGGCAGTGTGTTAACTGAGGGAACAGACGGAACACTTGACAGGCAGACACGGGGGAAAACACAGAAGTACACAGACCAGAGAAAACACTAGAGACATGAACTAAGATACGAGACAAGACAGATATGATAAAGCATTTTTGCCGAGTACGAGTATTATACGAGTAATAAGTCAATATCTGTGCTCAGATTAAAAAAATACCTATTGCGTAGCTGACTGTGCGCGCTCTCTCTCTCTCTCTCTCTCTCTCTCTCACGGGGCCCCCCTAGTCCCACTTTGTAAAAAAAAATTAATATAACTATCTCGTGGCCTCAAGATAGTATCTCGTCTCGTGGCCTCAAGATAGTATCTCGTGGCCACAAAATAGTATCTCGTGGCCTCAAGATACTATCTCGTGGCCTCAAGATACTATCTCGTGGCCACAAGATACTATCTCGTGGCCTCAAGATACTATCTCGTGGCCTCAAGATAGTATCTCGTGGCCTCAAGATACTATCTCGTGGCCTCAAGATACTATCTCGTGGCCTCAAGATACTATCTCGTGGCCTCAAGATAAGTGTATATAAAAGGAGAATGCATAATGGAGCTGCTTTTCTCCCCAAAGCAGAGAGTGCACAGTGCCTGCTCCCACTACCACCTACTTAAAGCACTCCTTGGGTAATAACTATGGATAGAGACTATTTGATTTACTTTTATTTTAACTTCCAGATGAGTTATGCTATGGCAATGTCAGCGCCAACAGGGCGATCACAGCACCCTCTGCTATTGCCATATATAGTATATAGTATAACTCACCCTAAGTTTGAATAAAAGTAAATCAAATAAGCTAGTCAGTTATTCATTTATTATTTTTTATACATTTGTAATCATTTCAAACAAACTTCTTTCACATAGTCATTATGGGGTATTGTTTGTAAAATTTTGAGGAAAATAACGAATTTAATCCATTTTGGAATAAGGCTGTAACATAACAAAATGTGGAAAAAGTAAAGCGCAGTGAATACTTTCCGGATGATGCACTGTATAGGCTAATATGTAATTGCAAATGTAGCAGGTGTAGCCCAGAGATAGCTGCCTCATCAAATTCCAATACTGGAGAGAGTTTGACCACCTACATACACATAGCCTACCTTTGCAAACATAAATCTCTCACTGCTGGCTCAGCGTCTGATATCCCTGCTATTTACAGTTAAATAATTGTAACCAGGTGATATAAGAAAAAGGTAGGTAGGTAGGTAGGTTTATTGTCATAATATAACAAGTTATAGTGTGAAATTGAGCCTTGTAAGTCCCTTCTGCTACATAGCATACAGTATACATTAATGAAGAAGCAATAATGAAAATAGTAAACAGAAATAAACTATCATCACTGGAGCAGTGCTGAGGATGAATTAGAGTTTAAGAGTCTGATAGCTTGGGTGAAAAAGCTCCTCTGCAGTGTGGTGGTGTGGCAGCTGAAACTTCTATATCTCTTCCCAGCATTCAGCAGGGTGAACAGGCTGTGGCTGGGTGGGTACTGTCCTTTAGTATCCTTTGGGTTCTGCGTAGGCACTTCACCTCACCGATATCACTGATGCTCGGGAGATGGGTACCAATGATCTTCTG
Organism: Lepomis macrochirus; assembly: GCA_024633595.2. Taxonomy (NCBI): domain Eukaryota; kingdom Metazoa; phylum Chordata; class Actinopteri; order Centrarchiformes; family Centrarchidae; genus Lepomis; species Lepomis macrochirus. The sequence goes on from JALXJV020000023.1 coordinate 29,003,575, forward strand.
AGCATTTTTAATCACCCGCTGTAAAGCCCTCCGGTGCTGGGCCGTGCACATCCCATGCCAGTTTATGGTGTTTCCAGTCAGGATGCTTTCTATTGCTCCTCTGTAAAAGCTGACAAGATCTTGGCGTGGAATTTAGCCTTCTTAAGCTTCCTCAAGAAATATAGTTGTTTCTGAGCTTTCTTCACCAGCGTGGGGATGTGACATGAACATGTCAGGTTCTCTGTGATGCTGATTCCCAGGAACTTGAAACTATTCACCTGCTCCACCTCAGCACCACTAATGTAGACAGGAGTGTGTGTCTTTATATCCTTTTCCTAAAATCAACGATTTTGAAAGAATTAACAAACGATCTTGAAAAACCTTAAATATACAGGACATTTAGGTAATTAAACCTTTGTAAATACAATTGTCTGCTATAAAGGGACTGCTGCAGGTGTTAAATTTAGACAGCAGGGGCATAGCATTACTGGCTCAAACAGCAGCTGCTTGGAGAGGTCAAGGGGCAGGGGAAAATACAGGAAGTAAACAACGCTATTTTGCCGGGAATAGCTTCTGCTGTCATTGGCGAGAACATAATGTATAGTTATGTTATTGTTATGTTCTTGCAAGTTATTATGCACAATATACCAATGCGTTAGTTTAGTGGTGTAAGATGTCGGCCAAAGTCCACCTTTTGTGTAATTGTTGCGTTTAAGATTGCCGATACTTGGAGTGAAACCTACATGTGGGCTACCAGAGCTCGTTTTCTGTGAGTTGGGTATGAAACGGAAGAAAACTTATTTATTATGTATAATTACGTGTTTATCTGTGTATGAACACAGTCTAGGCAGTCTAGATAATGTTTTTCTGTCCTCTGTTACCAGTGTTGGGCAAGTTCAATTCAATTCAATTCAATTTTATTTATATAGCGCCAAATCACAACAACAGTTATCTCACAGCGCTTTTCATAAAGAGCAGGTCTAGACCGTACTCTGAAGTTATTTACAGAAGCCCAACAATTCCCACCAAGAGCAAGCACTAGGCTGACAGAGGCAAGGAAAAACTTCCTTTAAGAGGCAGAAACCTCGAGCAGAACCATGGCTCAGGGTGGGCGGCCATCTGCCTCGACCGGTTGGGGGTGAGGAGGAGAGAGAGAGGGAGAGAGCAAGAGAGAGAGAGAGCAGGAGAGAGAGAGCAGAGGGAGGCAACCTACACAGTATACACATAGAGGTACAGACAATAAAGGTAATGGTGCTATAGACTGAATGAAAATGGTACAGATATTTATAGTAATGTTTAGTGATATTAATTATAACAGTAATAATAGCAATAGGACTAGTAATAGCAGTTGCAACTGCAGCAGAGGGCGTCGAGCAGGAACACGGGGGCAGCAGGAGACTCCCAACCACAGATCCAGACTCCACAGCTCCAGAGCCAGCAACACCCGCAGGAAGTGAGGGGAGGGGGGAGGACAGGAGGGGAAGCACACGCACCACGGGAGAGGGAGAAAAATCGAGTTAGTAACATGCATTAATGGGATGAGGTTGCACTCAGAGAGAAAGAGAGAAGAGGAGAGAGGAGCTCAGTGCATCATGGGAAATCCCCCGGCAGTCTAGCCTATAGCAGCATAACTAAGGGATGGTTCAGGACTCACCCGAGCCAGCCCTAACTATAAGCTTTATCAAAAAGGAAAGTCTTAAGCCTACTCTTAAATGTAGAGACGGTGTCTGCCTCCCGAACCCAAACTGGAACCTGGTTCCACAGGAGAGGAGCCTGATAACTGAACGCTCTGGCTCCCATTCTACTTTTGGAGACTCTAGGAACCACAAGTAACCCTGCATTCTGGGAGCGCAGTGCTCTGGTGGGGTAGTAAGGTACTATGAGCTCTTTAAGATAAGATGGTGCCTGACCATTAAGTGCTTTGTATGTGAGAAGAAGGATTTTAAAATCTATTCTGGATTTTACAGGAAGCCAATGCAGAGAAGCTAAGACAGGAGAGATATGATCTCTTTTACTGGTTCCTGTCAGAACACGTGCTGCAGCATTCTGGATCAGCTGAAGAGTCTTAATGGACTTTTTGAAGAGCCTGATAATAGGGAATTGCAGTAATCCAGTCTAGAAGTAACAAATGCATGGACTAGTTTTTTCTGCATCATTTTTAGACAGGATGTTCCTGATTTTTGCAATATTACGTAGGTGAAAAAAGCGGTCCTTGAAATTTGCTTAATGTGAGAATTAAACGACATGTCCTGATCAAAGATAACTCCAAGATTTCTCACAGTGGTGCTGGAGGCCAGGGCGATGCCATCCAGGGAAACTATATCTTTAGATAATGCGTCACTGAAGGTGCCTAGGGCCTAGAACAACAACTTCCGCTTTATCTGAGTTTAACATTAGAAAATTGCAGGTCATCCAGGTTTTAACATCCTGAAGACACATTTGAAGCTTAGCTAACTGATGGGTTTCATCTGGCTTGATCGATAGATATAACTGAGTATCATCTGCATAACAATGAAAGTTTATGGAGTGTTTCCTGATAATATTGCCTAAGGGAAGCATATATAAAGTGAAGAGGATTGGTCCGAGCACAGATCCTTGTGGAACTCCATGACTAACTTTGGTATGCATGGAGGACTCATCGCTAACATGTACAAACTGAAATCGATCTGATAAATAGGACTTAAACCAGCTTAGAGCGGTTCCTTTGATGCCAATGAAATGTTCCAGTCTCTGTAATAGGATCTGATGGTCAATGGTATCAAATGCAGCACTAAGATCTAATAAAACCAATACAGAGACAAGTCCTTTGTCTGATGCAGTCAGGAGATCACTAGTAATTTTCACCAGTGCTGTCTCTGTGCTATGATGGGCTCGAAATCCTGACTGAAAATCCTCAAATAAACTATTGCTATGTAGAAATTCACACAGCTGTTTGGCGACTGCTTTCTCCAGGACCTTAGAGATAAATGGAAGGTTAGATATAGGTCTATAGTTGGCTAAAACATCTGGATCCAGGTTGGGCTTTTTCAGAAGAGGTTTAATTACAGCTACTTTATCAACAGGCTACGTGCCACAGTACTTTAAAGACAAATTGATCACATCCAGCAGAGAAGTGCCAACCAAGGGCAAAACTTCTTTTAGCAGCCTAGTCGGGATGGGGTCTAAGAGGCAGGTAGATGGTTTAGATGAAGAAATTATTGAAGTTAGTTGATAAAGATTGAGGGAAGCAAAGCAGTCCAAACATATAACTGGTCTCTACAGCTGTTCCCAAAGTTCCTGAGTATAGACTTAAGTCGGGTGCCAGTTGAGGGCAGGTCTTGGTGGATTTTGTTTCTAATAGCTAGGATTTTATCATTAAAGAAGCTCATGAAGTCATAACTACTGAGAGCTATGGGAATACTTTGCTCAATAGAGCTGTGACTTTCTGTCAGCCTGGCTACAGTGCTGAAAAGAAACCTGGGGTTGTTCCTATTTTCCTCTATTAATGACGTAGTAGTACGCTGCTTTGGCATTACGGAGGGCCTTCCTATAAGTTTTAAGACTATCTTGCCAAATTAAACGAGAATTTTCCAGTTTGGTGGAACGCCAATTCCTCTCGAAGTTTCTGTGATATTTTCTTTAATTTGCGAAGTTTCAGTATTATACCATGGAGCTAACCGCCTTTGTTTTAGTATTTTCTTTTGTAGAGGGGCTACAGAGTCGAAGTGTTGTTCTGAGCGAGCCTGCAGCACTATCAACAAGATGATCGAACTTGGGAGGGACTGAAATTCGCAGAAGAGTCCCTCTGTTAATTTGATAAATGATAGTGAACTTAGAGCCGATGGGATCGCGATCCTTAAATTTAGCTATAGCGCTATCAGACAGACATCTTGTATAGAAATTTTTGCCCAATGGAGGGTAGTTCAGCAGTACAAGCTCAAAAGTTATCAAACAGTGGTCAGATAAAGAGGGATTCTGTGGGAACACTATTAATTGTTCAATTTCGATACCATATACCAGAACAAGGTCGAGGGTGTGATTAAAACAGTGAGTCGGTTCATGAACACTCTGAGAGAAGCCAATTGAATCTAATAGAGAGATAAATGCAGAACTAAAGCTGTCATTCTCAACATCCACATGAATATTAAAATCCCCTACAATAATAACTTTGTCCGTTTTAAGGACTAAAGTTGACAAAAACTCTGCAAATTCAGATAAGAATTCAGAGTATGGCCCAGGTGCTCGGTACACTATAACAAATAGAATTGGTTGCAGTGATTTCCAGCTTGGGTGTGAAAGACTCAGGACAAGGCTTTCAAATGAGTTATAATTTAGTTTAGGTTTAGAGCTGATTACTAGGCTAGAGTCAAAGATAGCTGCAACTCCACCTCCTCGGCCTGTGCTTCGAGGAATGTGAGTATTCATATGACTGGGAGGGGTGGATTCATTTAGGCTTACATATTCTCCATCACCCAGCCAGGTTTCAGTAAGACAGAATAAATCAATTTCATAATCTGATATTAGTTCATTTACTAGTTCACCTTTAGAAGAGAGAGATCTGATGTTCAAGAGTCCACATTTTGCTCTCCTATTCGTTTGCACTATTGCTCCTGTGGTTTTAATTTTTATGAGGTTTTTATGCACAGCTCCTCCTCTGCTTACCTTTGATTTAAATAATTTCAATGGTCGGGGGACAGACACCGTCACTATAGGGTTTTCACTAAGTAACTCCTGGAACGGAGGAGCAGAGAAGTGTGTTAAACTGCGACTCTGCGTAGGGTTTTGGGTGGGTAACTGCTGAATTAGAAGGGCAGAGAAGTGTGTTAGACTGCGACTCTGCCTCCTGGTCTCAACTCTGGGTTGTCATGGATTTGGTCCGCTAATAAAGTTGGCCAGATTTCTAGAAATGAGAGCTGCTCCTTCCCAAGAGGGATGGATGCCGCTCTCCGAATCAGACCAGGTCTTCCCCAGAAAGTCTGCCAATGATCTACAAAGCCCACATCATTGGCTGGACACCACCTCGATAACCAGCGGCGGAATGACGACATGCGGCTATACATGTCATCACTGGTCAGATTGGGCAGGGGTCCAGAGAAAACTACGGTGTCCGACATTGTTTTTGCGTATGAACACACCGACTCAACATTAATCTTAGTGACCTCCGATATGCGTAACCGGAGTCATTACGCCCGACGTGAATAACAATCTTACTGTATTTACGCTTATCCTTAGCCAGCAGTTTCAAATAGGACTCGATGTCGCCCGCTCTGGCCCCAGGGATGCATTTGACTATGGTCGCTGGTTTCGCTTAACTTCACGTTTCGCAAAATGGAGCTGCCAATTATCAGAGTTGGTTTCTCAGCGGGTGTGTCGCTGAGTGGGGAAAATCTATTAGAAACGGGAAGCTGAATGGTGATGTCCTGAGGGCTTTGAATGCTTACGACTATTTCTTCCTCGGACAGTCACCCAGCCACCCTTTCCTGGCTGCTCAGGAAATGCCGGGAACGGCTACCAGAGGCTAACTCAGGTCGGTCCGCACCGACTACCGGGGACTGGCTAGCTACAGTAGGCTGAGCTACCAAGGTGCGGAGCCGGACTTCTAACTCACTGAGCCTCGCCTCCATGTCTACAAATAAACTACACTTGTTACACGTACCATTACCGCTAAAGGAGGCAGAGGAGTAACTGAACATCTGACACACCGAGCAGGAGAAAGCAGGAGAGAGAGAGGGAGAAGGAGAAGCCATCGTTAGCTGCTATGCTAAAGTCAGCTAACGGCTAAGCTAAAGTACGGTAGCGTTGGCTACCAAAACTTTTGAAAACAACTATGAGATCGAACAGCAGTCACTAAAGATGGAAAGAACTGTGAGTGCTTAGGTAAACTTACTGTAAGAATAAGTGTTTAGCGGACAATTGGCCGCTGTAATGATAATCTAACAATTTTATCTGGTATTTAGCGAGAGCAGCAAACAGGCTACCAACACACAAGCACCGGAAACGGAAATGAGTCAACACGCTTACCGCAGTACGTCAGCACGTCCAACCATGTGTCTCCATGTGAAGTTACTTCCAAAATGTAACACATTATTAGATTACTGTCATTTGAGAGTAATTAGTTATATTACTGTCTCTGAATTGTAATGCTTTACACTACTTTTGTGTTATTTTTGAGTTACTTTCACTGCTCTTTAATGGGCGCATTATTCTGACAGTAAGATGTGCTGCTTAGGGGGTTTGATGTGCAGAGTTATATCCGCAGATCGGGTGGTTCTTTGTCATAAAAATTAATCTTCTGATTAATAGCGAGGTGGGGTGGGGTGGGGTGGGGCTGGATGGGTGAAATAGGATGAATCTCTCCCCATTAAGAAAGACGCTGTGCGCATTTACGCACGAGGTACAGCAGCGTTACGTCATTGATTATTTGAATCTCCCGACACTCCGACAGGATCGGTCAGGGTGAACTGACAGCAGCCTCTCTAATCACGAAAGTCATTAATTAAAGCCCAAACACACAGCCTATAGAAATCTATTTATACATGATCCATCAGGGAGCTATCTTCTTGTTAAGAGGAGCGAAGCTTCCCGTAGCTCCGGACTACAATCTCAATCATCGGATTCCAGCAACAGGAAATAACGTTACTCTTTTACTCATGGATTTGTTTTTCTGCTGCTGAAATGTTTCTCAGTGTTTGTGAATTATTTAAAAAAAAACACCACTTAATTTCGTGTTTAAAGTGTGCTGTAACAGCGTTACTGAGATTGTAACGGGTATAATATTACAGATTTTTTTTAAAGTAATGCCTTATATTACTGCGTTACAGCAAAAGCAATACATTACTGTAATTGCGTCATTCCCAACACTGTTAATAAAGGTGCCATACCACTGCCGTATGTTACTGCTATTGTGCTGTATTTGGGCTGCATTTTTGTTGTATTTAGCCTACTAATTTCTGCATTATTGGCCGTGTATGCGGGAGTAGCCTAGTAGCTACTGAGTTTCTGTTTTTTTCTTCAGTGGAAAAATAAATGTATTTTGCTTTAGGCTATTTCACTAAAATGACCGCTTTGCCTCACGAGTCATCGACCGTCGCTGCGCACTGGACTAGTAACACAACCTGTACCAGAGAGGGACAAAGCGGCCGGTGCACTGCGGACTGTCGTTGTCCGCGGGGGTGGTGATGGCGCAATGGATAAGACGCCTGCCTTTGGTGTGAGAAACCCAGGTTCAATCCCCCACTGTGACCAACCCACCATTGTTTCCCTCAGCAAGACACTTAACCCCTAGTTGCTCCAGAGGCGTGCGACATGTATAGCAATTGTAAGTCGCTTTGGATAAAAGCGTCAGCTAAATTAATAAATGCAAATGTAATGATCACTCTCTTTGGCAGGATAAAGTCACAGACTCCTGAGCTTTTTTAATCATCCCAACAGTGACTCCTGATTGTTAAACTGTATATTTTTATAAACTTTGACATGGCAAAGTTCAGGGTGTGTTAAATACTTAGCCTACTAATCTGTCATATGATCATGACAAGGACACATGAAACAAATAACGGAACTTGTTTTAAAGAATGCTCGAGTGAATTTACTTTCTACCTTGTTTCAGCATAAGCCAAGGAATGGTAGGCCAATGTGACACGATGTCACGGACCTACTATGCTATTGAAAACTGTTTTAACAGGCATGTAGCTTTGCTCACATTTTCAATAATTACGTTTGCACGTAATCGCCTCACGTGACTAGAAATAGCCGTGGAAAACGCCTATCATCTATTGTAGCATATTTCAGCACCATGGACAGAGAGCGGAAGTCTAATGATCATTACAAATGAGTAATTTGTTTATTTAACTTCACAGAAAAGAAAGAAATTTATTGAATTACACGCTTATTTCTAGTTATTGTTTCCTGCTAAGTGATGGCTGGAGCCCACCGAGTGAAAGCCAAGATCATTTTCACCGGAGACATTTTATCTTATAGGCTAAGTCCAACGTCGGGCATATAGCAAAGAGCAAAATGAGAATTAGAGAACATTAGCAGTACCCTACAACCAAACCTGAAATTCAAATAGTATTTCCCTGATTATCGAAATGTTTGCATCTGCACAGCTTATTGATATCTGGCACAAGCGCACCGGCTAAAGCTCTCTTGCATAACCGGACGCACACGGTGCTTTTGTACGCCTGACTCTTGCTGCAAATAAACATACATAGCTGCATAAACAGGCCCAGTGCTAAATGTGAAATTATCAGGCATGGTTTATACTATTATTATAGCCGTTTTTCAGTTTTCACCTGACCTTTATTTTCTCTGTGAGATGAAAGAATTTAGAAAATTGATGCGGCGCCATGGAGAGCCTCTAGCTGCAGTAGCACTGCAGCCATTCATTTCTATTTTTCTGTATCATCATGGATCATGCCTAAAATCAGGTGGTGTGGCTTAATCCAGCCAGAGGGAATGATCATCGACCGTTGCAGCGCACCGGACTAGGTCTACCAGACAGGGAGCACGGCGCTGGAGTGCCAGTGACAGAATGTCGCTGAGCAGCCGGTCACTCGCGGACTGTCGGCGACTCTCTCTTTGGCTGGATAAAGCCACAGACTCCTGATTTTAAGCATGATTCATGATATGAGCGCATGGACTGGTTGATCCAGGATGTTAATAAGCAGGTCTCTGTAAAGATTTGAGCACAGCAGTCTCCGATTTTCGTTTCTTGGCCAACCTGAGTGCCATTTTGTCCAGACCAGAGGTTTAGGAGCAGCCTTAGGTCCAAGCTGGGCCAAAATAGCTCTCATCCCGCTCTCTTTCCTCTCCTCTGGCCAATCACAGCTACAGCTGTTGGCCTGTTATTGCCATAGCATAACTCACCAGTAAGTATTTACAAAAGTAAATCAAATAGTCTCTATCCATAGTTATCACTCAAGGAGTGCTTTAGCTAGGTCGTAGCTGGAGCAGGCACTGTGCACTCTCTGCTTTGGGGAGAAAAGCTGCTCCTTTGTTCAGGCTCATACTATCTTGTGGCCACGAGATACTATCTTGTGGCCACGAGATACTATCTTGTGGCCACGAGATAGTATCTTGAGGCCACAAGATACTATCTTGACTAATACATATCAATTGCATGCTTAAAATAACATACTGTTAAAGCCCCGCCCATTTCAAGACAACCCGACCCACTTCCGCGTTAAACCCCGCCCACTTCCGGACTAGGCCCCGCCCAATCCGAGTACGGGTACCTCATATGGTTAACAGATACAGATACAGAATGCTGTACTCGCTCATCCCTAATATTAAGTAACTAATACATGAAACTGTGAAAGAACTGAAATCAGGAAAATACCAGAAACACAGACTAACAGATAAAGGAATAAACAGAACAGATGACAAGACTACAAAACCAAAACCCTCAGAACAAAAATCCAAAAACACAGCACACAGAACAGGATCGTGACATTGTCTGCATGGACTAATATCAAGGAGTGCCGTATTAGCAACAAAATATACTTTCACTATGTTTTGATTACAAAAAACATCTTATTACACTAGTGCACTTATTTTAATTTTGTCTTAGGGGAACTGATAGTCTTCTGTTGATTGGTCATTTTTGTGACCTGTGTGGAATAGTTAGGTACACATTTTAAACAAAGCTCCCTTTATGCTATCAGTTATGTTGTTTTGAATTTGCTCTTAATAACTTTTCACAGTCACATTTCCCAATCTTATGTGGGTTTTGAATGACTTGTCAACTACTTCTTGTTGTGACTGTTTGGGCATCTTCAGGAGGCTTATATTTTGTGTGACCACTTTCTACACATTCTATCTTTTGCTCATGTTAGGGGCACACAACAACCGTGCCTGACAATTATTGTTCAACATTAGTTACTATATTCTGAAGTGTTTCACATTGTGAAACCCACACAGTGTAGAAAGTTTCCTATCTTAGGTCTTAAGTTAAGATAGGAAGAGTCTAGATAGGATTTTTCTCAGTTTGGTATTACAGAAGCAAATCCTAACGAACTTTAGGAATCCTATCTTATCTTACTTCATCCGTCTTATCTCAAGGTTAGGAAATCCTAAATATCCAACGCAATCCAACATCGGTTATCAACTTTTATGTCTGTTACCTAGCAACCGATGACGCTTTTCTCTCGTCGCCAAGCTAAAGTGATTTTAATCGCTGTATTTTGTATTTTTTTTAATGAAACTGAAAATGATAGAGAGGCGGCTAAAATAGTGTACACAGTCACCGCCGCATATCCGGCATCCAGCGGAGCGTTAATGCTGCCAAAAAGAAAACAAGTCCATTTACAAGTGATACGAAGAGAAAGGCAACTTTTGTGTCCACTGAGCAGAGGAAAGCCGCTAGTCGCTCCTTCTGTGCTCCCTCACTGACGCCGGCAGAAACTCGGAGTTCTTCTCGGGAAAGGCTGATAAAGGCTGCGGGCTGACGTCATCATGTTTTTCATGTAAGTTAGGCTATTTCTTGTCTCTAACGATCTCCTTCTATCAAAGACTTGCCTTAGGATCATTTTGTTACATCAAGCCTTTACGTTATGGGCCTTTCTACTAACAAGGGTTTTGTCATCAAACACATCGGTATAATCAATTAAGTTCCGCCCGTTGACAATTTGTTTATTTTGTAAAAGCAATTAAACAGCGACAATGTGGATTAAACGAGTCAGCAAACACTACCTGGTGGAAAAGTAAAAGTTAGGAGAACTAAACAGCTATCCTAAAGTTAGGAGAGTTTATTTAAGATTTTACGAAGTTAGGATGCTTCTCTATAAATACATAAATTAAAACTAGAACTGCGAGCAGTTGTAAACGGGGGTCCAAGCCCCCCGGTGCCAGTCGCCCCTCCGGCTCCCGCGGAGGGCGCGCGAGTCGTCCCGGGCGCCCCGCTGACGTCCCGCGTAAGGTCCCCGAGTCAGGTCTCGACAGGCCATTCCGAACCGAGGCAAAATGTGCCGTGTTTGAAATTGTCATTGAAATGAATGGGCTTAGCGACAGCGTTTGAGCTTCGATTACGGATTGCACTAAATTGCTCAGGTGTCATCAGGGCCCCACGGGGAAGAACTGACCCAAATTTGGTGTCAATGGGACCTGTGGTACTGGAGATATAAAATGCATTGATGTATGATCAATAGCGACACCGTTTGGCCGATTGACACCAAATTAGACGCAGGCCTTCGGGAAGTCATGCCGTATAAGGTCCCCAAGTTTGGTGTTGATTGGGCATTCCTAAGTAAAGTAAAATGTGTGCTGGTTCGAAATCCCATTCATTTCAATGGGGTTTCTGACGGTATTTCAGCGTCGATTATAGTGCCACCTCGTGACCGAATTGCACGAATTTTCTCAGTTTTCATCAGGGGCCCATGGTGAAGAATTGACCCAAATTTGGTGTTAATCAGACCTGCGGTTCTGGAGATATAAAATGTATGTAAAGTCAATGGGATTTTTTTGAGCAGCGCCAACTAGCGGCTAACTGCACCAAATTTTGCACAGTCCTTCAGGGGGGTGTGCTGCATAAGGTCCTCAAGTTTGGTTTTGATCGGCCATTCGTAACCTGAGATCTGACATCACTTCCTGTTTTTAGCATTTTTTGCAAATATTTGTGAGCGTGTAATCGCGGCATTTTTTGTCGGATCAAAATGTCTTACGCAAAATTTGTAGAGCTCGGTCCACAGATTATCCGTGCCAAGTTTCGTGGCGATCGGACTTGCGGCTTCGGAGGAGATGATTTCAGCCGGTTTTTCAGTTTTCGCGATGTAGCTCGAAAAAAGTTTAGGCGGAAATGGACGTGGCCTATACCACGAGATTCAGCTTGATCCCCCGAACGCGTGGATATAAGGTTTGTGAATATGCGTGTTTGTATGCAGAAGTGAGAGGGCAAAATGTCGAAACTCTTTGTTATAGCGCCCCCTAGTGGTAGAAGTGTGCGAATTTTTGCGCCTGAGTTACTCTTGGGCCTGTGAAGCTACCCTGTGAGTTTTGCGTCCCTAGCATTTACGGGGTATGCTGCAGTATGCGTTTTATGCGTTTAAAAATCCTAACGATTACAATAGGGTTCCTGCACCGCTGGTACGGGGAACCGCGATGCCTTGCATTCGCGGGTTCCCAGCCCACTCGGGCTTGGACCCCTAATTATCCAGTTTTGAACAAAAGTGAATTTCACATTCTGTTTTTCTTTCTACTTGGCCAGTGTAGAATGATAATCCACTGCTGGTAATATAGTAGTGCATATATGTGTTGTGTGTGTGTGTGTGTGTGTAAAGAATGTGTTTACTATTGGTAAATACGGTAAATCAGGTAGTATAATATGGAAATACCTAAAGTAGTAGTTATATACATTCCATCACTGCAAATATTGCAAATATTTCTATGACTGCAGGTTATGAATCAGACAATATGCTGCCACCATAACACGTGATCTGTTAATCTACTACACCTTTTCTTACTGCTGTTGATGACTTGGAAGTCTAAACCTAAACAGCAGACATATTTGAATAGCCATATTTCCATGCGTGTTTTTATATGTAATTTGACGTATCATATTAGAAAAGTGGCAAATTCAATGGCAAAATCCAAAAATGTTTTTAAGCTTGCAGGTAGTTTTTGCCAAAATAAGAGATAACACATTTGTCGAATAAGTTCTGACATAGGGAACATCTCATGACTGATCAGCTGTTTCCACTGTCGGTGTCTTGCCGGATATTCTCATAGCTCGCTGAGGACATGGCTGGTAGCAACTTGCCTGCTTGAAACACATTTCTGAGGACCTCTCCATTTTTCTCAGAGCCAGGGTCCTTTATTCACTCTAAAACAGCTGATGGAAACGCACCTATTTCACTTTTTTTCCCCAACACTTCAAAAGTCCTCTTGACAATTAGAAGGAAACTTGAAGCTACTGAAGCATTAGGCAATTGAGCACAGGAAAAACAGACAATGATTAGATTAGAATACAGCACAAGGAAAGGCAGAGAAACACTGGAACTCTAAAGGAGCCTGACGGTTTTACTGCCACTGCAGAGTGATGAGTTTGATGAAAGGCAGGTGTGTATAATCAGAATGAAACCAGGGCCCAGGAAAGTCAGAGAAAGAGTGCGATGCCACACACAGACACAGGGAGCACAGGAGAGACAGGGGAAGGGAACAGAAGGCCACATAAGGAGAAAGAGGCACGGCTACAACTGTGACAAGCAGTCACCCTGAAAAACATACATACTTTGTGTGGCCTTTTTAAAATGGATTTTGTGCAGTCCTTTTCATGATTCACCATAAATTGTATTCATTTAAAAAAAATCTTTAAAAGGTTTAACTGTTTCACTTATTGTAAGTAAAATGGTGGACTGCCTTCATCTTCCGGTCTAATGCTGTTGCTGAGACCTTGCCTTTGCTGTGCTACCTGCTCTATGTTTATTTATTTATTGAAATAAACTACTTGATTCAAGGTCTAGGTATGGGGAGCACAAGGATAGGCATTATCATACTTGCCTGGCAAGGTTAGTGCAGCACAGTCTCAAATTGAGCTTCCACTGATTTGGTCTTTTGATAATATTTATTTATACTGAAACTGAAAATAGTTTCTATTTTACGCTGATATTAATTAATTTGGAAATTAAATTTACTTATGAATTCAGTGTTTTCTTAGTATTATTATTGTCAGTGAAGAAGAAGAGTCTGTGCACCTCATTTTAGAAACACTAATAATGCACTGGGATTACAAGTACAAACTGACATCTGTGAACATGGTGAAATCACTACAACAAACTCCGACGGGGCAAGAAACACAAAATCAGACAATCATCCAGATTATTTAAAGCACTTTATTTGGAGGTCTTAATCCCTAAATGTACACATACTGTATTTTCAATAGGTCAAAGTTCACGCAAGAAGTGGGTCTTGCATGATGATCTTTACGATGACAGTTTGGGTAATAATTCTACCACTCCCCATCATTTTCTTCACAGGGTGGTAGACAGAGGGGAGAGAGAGAGAACAGAAGGACAGAAGTTCCACAAGGAGATGTAAAATAATAATCATGGTAGTAGTAATAATACAAATATAAATAAAATCAATAATATTAGTAATGATATAAATAATAATGATAATAATAATAGAACTAATAATAATAATAATTGTAGCAGCAGGAGTCAAGCAGGAGCACGGGGGTAGCTTGCAACCACTGCTCCAGACTTCACAGCTCCAGAGCCAGAAACACCTGCAGAAAGCAACAGAAGGAGAGAGGAGAGGGATGAGAAAGCATGAACTACAGAAGAGAGAAATAGTCAAGTGACATGATTAATGGGATAAGAATGCATACAGATGGAGTAAGAGAGGAGGAGAGAGGAGCTCAATGCTCAGTGCGTCATGGGACTTCCATGATGCACTGAGCATAACTAAAGGATGGTTCAGGACTCACCTGGGCCAGCCCTAACTATAAGCTTTATCAAAGAGGAAAGTCTTAGGCCTACTCTGAAATGTGATGAGATGGTGTCTGCCTCCTGAACCCTAACTGGGACCTGATTCCACAGCTTGATGGCTGAATGCTCTGGCTCCCATTCTACTTTTGGAGACTCACAAGTAACCCTGCATTCTGGGAGTGCAGCATTCTAGAAGGGTTATAAGGTGCTGTGAGCTTTTTAAAATAAGATGGTGCCTGACCATTAAGGGCTTTGTAGACAGCAGAAGGATTTAAAATTCTGTTCTGGGTTTTACAGGAAGCCAATGCAAAGAAGCTAAGACAGGAGAAATATGATCTCTTTTCCTGGTTGAGTACACGTGCCACGGTATACTAGATCAGCTAAAGAATCTTAAGGGACTTATTCAGCCTGATAACAAGGAAATGCAGTAATGTAGCTTAGAAGCAACAAATGCGTGGACTAGTTTCATTTGAGACAGGATGTTCCTGATTTGATGTTACGTAGGTGAAAAAAGGTGGTCTCCTCATGGTGGTACTGGAGTTCAGGGCAATGCCATCCAGAGTAACTATATCTTTAGATAATACGTATTGGGGGTTTTGAATGTAATTACAATGACTTTAGTTTTATCTGAGTTTAACATAAAAAAATTGGACTTCAGCCAGTTTACAGCAGTTCCTTTACTGCCAATTAAATCATTAGGTCTCTGTAAAAGGATATGATGATCAATGGTGTTGAAGATCTAAGTCCTTTATCTGATGCAATTAGAAGATCTTTTGTTATTTTCACCAGTGCTGTCTCTGCGCTATGATGAACTCTATCCTGACTGAAAATCTTTAAACTATTGCTATGTAGAAAGTCACAACTGTACTGTGCAATTGCTTTCTCAAGGATCTTAGAAAGAAAGGAAAGGTTAGATATAGGTCTATAGATGGCTAAAACCCCTGGATCAAGAGTGGGCTTTTTAAGAAGAGGTTTAATTACAGCTTCCTTTGATTACTGTTGTATATACAGTGGATAGAAAAAGTCTACATTCCCTGTTAAAATGCCAGGTTCTTATGATGTAAAATAATGAGACAAAGATAAATCATGTCAGAATGTTTTCCACCTTTAATGGGACCTATAATGTGAACAATTCAATTGAAAAATGAAAACCTGACAACAACCTTGTTGGATAAGTGTGTACACCCTCTTATAACTGGGGATGTAGCTGTGTTCAGAATTAACCAATCACATTCAAACTCAGGTTAACTAGAAGTCATTACACACCTGCCATCATTTAAAGTGACTCTGAATAATCACAAATAAAGCTCAGCTGTTCTAGTAGGATTTTCCTGATATTTTCTTAGTTGCATCTCCACAGAGAGCTTTCAAAGCATCAGAGAGATCTCATATTTGAAAGACATAAGTCAGGAGTAGGTTACAAAAGAATTTCCAAAGCATTAGATATTCCATGGAACACAGTGAAGACAGTCATCATCAAGTGGAGAAAATATGGCACAACTGTGACTTTACCAAGAACTGGACGTCCCTCCAAACTTGATGAAAAGAAAACTGGTCAAGGAGGCTTCCAAGATGCCTACAGCAACATTAAAGGAACTACAGGAATTTCTGCCAAGTACTGGCTGCGTGGTACATGTGACAACTATCTCCCGTATTGTTCATATGAATGGGCTATGGGGTTGGGTGGCAAGACGGAAGACTTTTCTTACAAAGAAAAACATCCAAGCTGAAGTTTGCAAAAACAAACATTAAGTCCCCCAAAAGCATGTGGGAAAATGTGTTATGGTCCGATGAAAGCAAAGTTGAACTTTTTGGCCATAATTCCAAAAGCTATGTTTTGCGCAAAAACAACACTGTGCATCATCCAAAGAACACTATACCTACAGTGAAGCATGGTGGTGGCAGCATCATGCTTTGGAGCTGTTTTTCTTCAGCTGGAACCGGGGCCTTTGTCAGGGTGGAGGTAATTACGAATAGTTCTAAATACCAGGCAATTTTGGCTTAAAACCTTCAGGTGTCCATTAGAAAACTGAAGGTGAAGAGGAAGTTCATACTTCAGCACAACAACTGCCCAAAGTACACATCCAAATCCACAAAAGTATGGCCAGAAGAAGATTAACGTTTTGGAATGGCCCAGCCAGAGCCCAGACCTGAATCCAATTGAACTTCTATGGGGTGATCTGAAGAGGGGTGTGCACAGGCGATGTCCTTGCAATTTGACAGATTTGCAGCGCTTTTGTAAAGAAGAGTGGGCAAATATTGCCACATCAAGATGTGCCATGCTAATAGACTCCTACCCAAAAAGACTGCTGTAATAAAGTCAAAAGGTACTTCAACAAAGTATTAGTCTAAGGGTGTGCACACTTATGCAACCAGATTATTTGAGGGCTTTTATTTTTCATTTTTCCCCCTCAAAGATTTCAATTTGTTTTTCAATTGAATTGTTCACATTATAGGTCACATTAAAGGTGGAAAAAGCTCTGACATGATTTATCTTTGTCTCATTATTTTACATCATAAGAACCTGGCATTTTAACGGGGGGGGGGGGGTGTATCCTTTTTCTATCCACTGTAGCCTAATAATAAAGACAGATTGGTCATATCTAATGAAGAAGTTAAGCAGCCTAGCTGGGATGAGAGCATAGTTTAGATCAGGGCTCTCAAACTCAAGTCATCAAGGGGCCACTTTAGTAGTGTCATCACATAGGAGGGCCACAGCAGCATTAAAATACTCCAAGTTAAAATGTACTTATTTTATTATTACCATTAACAACATCTTTCGATCATTTTCACATGCTTGTCTGAAATACATTGTAAATTAAACTGAATTGTACTGAAGTCAAAAACTACAATATATACTGAAGTACACACTCACCCACAAATGAACTCAAATCTTGCAAACTGAGCATCATACTTAAAAAAAAAACGCGAACATCAGTTTTATACTTCAGTTTAACACTGAACTAACAAATGCGATCCCTGAATACTTTGTTGACCCTACTTTGTTTTAATTCTTGCCAGACACCTGCGCTCCTTCTCACACAACGGAAAAACATTTGCTCTGATGGAGGTTGCAGTTGAAACCCTGAGTAGCTACAGCTTCACGATGGGCATCAGTTAGTAAGCCTGGACCTGTACTTTTCACTTCATAGTTGAGAAAACAATCTCACAAGGATATTTGCTTCCAAAAAGGCACATTAACTGACTCAACACTTTGGACTGTTCTGGGAAGGATGGAGATGCAGGAAGTCTCAGAAATTGTCCAATAAGATCTGCTTTTCCCTCTGCCTCCCCGAATGTGGTTTTTAGTTCACTGTTACACTGCACCTCTCCGGTGAACCATCACCTTATCGTGGTGGAGAGGTTTTCGTGCCCTGGTGAACCTGGAGGCTGTGTTGTCTGGAGCCTAGTGCTCCTGGTAGGGTCTCCCAAGGCAGAGAGGTTCCAGGTGAGGGGCCAGACTAAGAATGGTTCACAAAAACCCCTGATGGCAAATCATAAAAGAGGAGGAAAAACCCTGCCCAGAGGAAGCCTGGGGCCCCCGTCTGGAGCCAGGCCCAGAGGGAGGGCTCGTCGGCAAGCGCCTGGTGGCCAGGTTTGCCACGGAGCCCGGCCGGGCACAGCCCGAAGAAGCTACGTGGCACCCCCCTCTACATCCCTTGGACCCACCATCCATTGGAAGATACGCAGGGGTCGGATGCCACATGGGTGGCGGTGAAGGCCAGGGGCCTTAACGGACCAGATCCGGGCGGCAGAGGCTGGCTCTGGGGACGTGGAACGTCACCTCTCTGTGGGGGAAGGAGCCGGAACTTGTGCGGGAGATGGAGCGCTACCAATTAGATCTGGTGGGGCTGACCTCCACGCACAGTCTTGGCTCTGGAACCATGCTCCTTGATAGGGGATGGACTCTATTCTTCTCTGGAGTTGCTCAAGGTGTGAGGCGCCAGGCGGGTGTGGGGATACTCACAAGTCCCCGGCAGAGTGCCGCAACGTTGGAGTTTACTCCGGTGAACGAGGGTCAGCCTCCCTACGCCTCGGTAGCTGGGGAAACTCTGAACTGTTGTTTGTGCATATGCACCAAACAGCAGTTCAGAGTATTCGGCCTTCTTGGAGACCCTGAATGGAGTCCTGTATGGGGCTCCAGTAGGGAACTCCATAGTTCTGCTGGGTGACTTCAACGCACATGTGGGCATGTGGACGGAGTTACCTGGAAAGGCGTGATTGGGAGGAACGGCCCCCCTGATCTGAACCTGAGTGGGTGTTTGTTGTTGGACTTCTGTGCTAGTCATGGATTGTCTATAACAAACACCATGTTCGAGCATAAGGATGCTCATAAGTGTACATGGTACCAGAGCACCCTAGGCCGAAGATCAATGATCGATTTTGTAATCGTTTCATCTTATTTGAGGCCGCATGTTTCGGACACTCGGGTGAAGAGAGTGGCGGAGCTGTCAACTGATCACCATCTGGTTGTGAGTTGGGTCAGGGGTGGGGAAGACTCTGGACAGACCTGGTAAGCCCAAACGGGTAGTGCGGTGAACTGGGAACGTCTGGTGGAAGCCCCTGTCCGTGAGATCTTCAACTCAAACCTCCGGCGGAGCTTTTCTGGCATCCCTGTGGAGGTTGGGGACATTGAACATGAGTGGGCAATGTTCAAAGCCTCTGTTGCTGAAGCTGCAGCGGAAAGCTGTGGTCTCAAGGTCTTAGGTGCCTCAAGGGGCGGTAACCCTCGAACACCGTGGTGGACACCGGTGGTCAGGGAAGCCGTCCGACTGAAGGAGGCCTTCCGGGATTTGTTGTCTCGGAGGACTCCGGAGGCGGTGGCAAGGTACCGACAGGCCCGAAGGACTGCAGCCTCTGTTGTGGCAGAAGCAAAGCAGCGGGTGTGGGAGAAGTTCGGAGAAGACATGGAGAAGGACTTTCGGTCGGCACCAAAGTGTTTCTGGAGAACTGTCCGCCATCTCAGGAGGGGGAGGCGGGGAACCGTCCAAGCTGTGTACAGTAAGGATGTGACCCTGTTGACCTCAACTGGGGAGGTAATTGGGCAGTGGAGGGAACACTTTGAGGAACTCCTAAATCCGACTGACACGCCCTCTCTAGTAGAGGCAGAGCTGGAGGCTGATGGGGGTCTGTCGTCAATTTCCCTGAAGGAGGTCACTGAGGTAGTCAAACAACTCCACAGTGGCAAAGCCCCGGGGATTGATGAGATCCGCCCAGAGATGCTAAAAGCTTTGGGTGTGGAGGGGCTGTCATGGATGACACGTCTCTTCAACATTGCGTGGAAGTCGAGTACAGTGCCCAAGGAGTGGCGGACTGGGGTGGTGGTTCCCCTGTTCAAAAAGGGGGACCAGAGAGTGTGTGCCAATTACAGGGGTATCACATTTCTCAGCCTCCCTGGTAAAGTCTACGCCAGGGTGCTGGAACGGAGGGTTTGGCCGATTGTCGAACCACAGATCGAAGAGGAACAATGCGGTTTTCGTCCTGGTCGTGGAACAACTGACCAGCTCTTTACTCTCACAAGGATCCTGGTGTGGGCTTGGGAGTATGCCCATCCAGTCTACATGTGCTTTGTAGATCTGGAGAAGGCATATGACCGGGTCCCTCGGGAGATACTGTGGGAGGGGCTGCAGGAGTATGGGGTGAGGGGGGCCCTTCTTAGGGCTATCCAATCCTTGTACATCCAAAGCGAGAGTTGTGTCCGAGTACTCGGCAGTAAGTCAGACTCTTTCCAGGTGGGGGTTGGCCTTCGCCAGGGCTGCGCTTTGTCACCAATCCTGTTGTGATATTCATGGACAGGATATCGAGGCGTAGCCGTGGCGAGGAGGGGCTGCGTTTTCGGTGGGCTTGGGATCTCGTCACTGCTTTTTGCGGATGATGTGGTCCTGATGGCATCATCGGTCCGTAGCCTTCAGCTCTCACTGGATCGGTTCGCAGCAGAGTACGAAGCGGCTGGATGTAACGAAAAGAGAGCTGAGCCGTAAGGCAAAGCTCTCGTTCTACCGGTCAATTTTCGTTCCTACCCTCACCTATGGTCATGAAAGCTGGGTCATGACCGAAAGAAAGAGATCGCGGGTACAAGCGGCCAAAATGGGTTTCCTCAGGTGGGTGGCTGGTGTCTCCCTTTGAGCTCCCTGTGAATAGCCGAACTTCTCACCCTATCCCTGAGTAGAGCCGCTGCTCCTTTGCGTTGAAAGGAGCCAGTTGAGGTGGTTTGGGCATCTGGTAAGGATGCCTCCTGGACGCCTCCCTAGGGAGGTGTTCCAGGCACGTCCAGCTGGGAGGAGGCCTCGGGGAAGACCCAGGACAAGGTGGAGAGATTATATCTCCACGCTCGCCTGGGAACGCCTCGGGATCCCCCAGTCAGAGCTGGCTAATGTGGCTCGGGAAAGGGAAGTTTGGGGTCCCCTGCTGGAGCTGCTGGCCCCGCGACCCGACCCCGGATAAGCGGATGAAGATGGATGGATGGATGGATGTTACACTGCAAGTCAATGCAAGTTCTATTTGCAACAGAAGACAAATATGACATGTTCATATTTCAAGCACTTGCTGCACAGTGCCTGTTGGTGTATAATGCAGTGCAGCACAACTGCTGGACCCGCTTTTTCCTCTTCTAACTTTCTGTGTACCAGCACCATCAATCTGTTATTTCTGCCTGATTGGGCTCTGTCAGTTGTAATGTCTTCCAGTCTGCTCCATGGTAACACAGCGCGAAACAGTGTGAATTTGAACTTTTCATCCCCTGATGAAAATTGTGAGCATAGCCTTGTCAGTTTTATCTGTGATTTCATTGATCGCCAGAGTATGCAGTGAAAGCTTTAACTTTATCATGTTACTGATCATAAATGTCTTATAGCTAGCTAATCCGCTCCGCCACCATGTTTGCCAAAGTTATATTATTGAACTATTTTTTCCTCCACATAAAATATCCGCAACTGTCAACACCAAGTCCTTCAAACTGGCCTATATTGGTGATTAATTCACTCACCACATAACTTGCTTCGATTGCAATTTCAGCATTCGTTCTTGGCTTTATGAAAAAGACTTTGCTGTGATATAAATCCTCTCTGTAGCTGCGTGACGGATGTCCTCTCCTCTCCCTGGTAGCCTACTTGGTATTATATTCCTTTAAAACGATAAGTTTTTGTTTCATATCAGGCAGGTAGCTTTTCTATTAAACTTCATCTTCTCTTTCGATTTGGACAGCAACATCTTTCTTCTCCCACCATTTGAGGCCACCTTACCTTTCACCTTTGCCATGACAAACAAAATGCATTTAAACATTGTTTTTATTTGAATTAATTTAAATTGGTAGCCTGGCACAGCTATAAAATATAACTGAATACAATAATAATTTGGCTGGCCAGATACTTTTTTTTTCCCCATCACCTAGCGGGCCAGACAGAGGGGGAGGGAGGGCCGGCTGTGGCCCCTGAGACCCATGGTTTACATGAAGAAATCATTGAAGTTATTTGATGAAGATCGAAGGGAGCAAAGTAGTTTAAATATCAGGATTTATAGTTGTTTCTAAGGTTCCTGAGTTTGAAGATAAACTTTGTACTGGTTGAAGGCAGAAGGTGATGATTTCGTCTCTAATAATTACAATTTTATCATCCTTCACTGATCATTCACTTGCATGGCTTCTGCTACGCAGATGATATGCAACTCTACCTACCCTTCCCGCCGGACGACCCCACCCTACTGTCACTCCGACACATCCGCGTGGGTGAAGGCTTGCCGCCTTTTAACTAAACCTCTCTAAGACTAAACTCCAGATCATTCCAGCCAATCAATCTCTTCACCATAACATCAAATTACAAATTCTCTATCAGTCTCGGTTGTTCCACTTTGTTCTATACAGCATTTAAAAAAACAGGCCCTATCTTACTCAGTACGCCACCCAGCTTCTGGAACAAGCCATGATTATCTCTCGCCATGACTATTGCACTGCCCTCCAAGCAGGTCTTCCAGCTTGTGTGGTGAAACCCTACAAATGGGTCAGAACGAGGTACCACATTTGGTTTTTGATCAACCCAAAAGGACTCATGTCACTCCATTACTAAGCCACCCATGGCCTCTCAAATCAAATTCAAGTCACTCATACTGGCATACAGAGTGACTACTGGGTCTGCACCCATCGACCTAAACCTCATAATACAAGCTGATGTTTCTTCTCGGCCACTGCTCTCCTCCAACGAATGCTGTCTGGCTCTGCCATCCCTACACACAAAGCAATCCCTGTCCCAGCTGTTCTCATCTATAACACCACAATAGTTACCACATGCCATCAGAGCAGGGACATCACTTTCTAACTTCATGAAGCTCTTGAAAACTAATATCTTCTGAGATCACTTCCTCTTATAACACCTCTAACCCTTAACTTCTAACATGCACTTCCTGTGTTGTTCTTCTATCTCTACAATTGTATTGATTGCAGTATTCATTATCTCTTACATCTTTACCTAGGTATTTACCCCATTGATGCCATACGTTCTAATAGCTCATACTAGTATATTTGGCTGCTCTTATTAGTATCTTTTGTCAGTTGTAGATCTCTTACTGTATTGATGCTTGTATGTTGTTCCTCAAATGTAAGTTGCTTTGGATAAAAGTGTCTGCAAAATGAGTAAATGTAAATCAACAAGAAGAGGTTTAATTGGGATTACTAACTGTGGCACATAGCCTGTTGACAGACAGATTGATCATATCTAGTAAAGAAGTGGTGACTAAGAGTAAAAGTTCTTTAAGCAGCCTAGTTGGGATGGGGTCTAAGAGGCTGGTTGATGGTTTAGATGAAGAAATCATTGACGTTAAATGGTGAAGATCAATGGGGAAAGAGCTGTCTAAATATATATCAGGTTTTTCAGTTGCTTTGAAGGTTCCTGAGTTTGAAGATAAGTTGAACAGTTGAAAGCACGAGATGATGAATTTTGTCCCTTATAATTAGGATTTTAACATCAACGAAGCTCATGAAGTTGTCACTACTGAGGGCTAAAGGATTATATGGCTCAATAGATCTGTGACTCTCTGTCAGCCTGACTACATGGCTAAAAAGAAACCTAGCGAGTAAAATGCTGCTCTGGTATTTTCTAGTGGTGGGCATAGATTAATTTTTTTTAATCTAGATTAATCTCACTGTAATCAGCACGTTGTAAGAGCAGCAATAAATACTAGTAAGAGCTCATAGTACATATCACATCAATGGGTAAATACCTAGGGAAGGAAGTAAGAGTTAACAAAAAGTGCAATCAGAACAAAAAGTGCAATCAATACAAGATAATTGTAGGGGATAGAAGAAGAAGGGCACAGGAAGTGCATGTTAAAGGTTAGGAGTTATAGGTGTTATAAGAGGAAGTCTTCTCGTGAGAGATGAGTTACAGTCTTTCTACATATTTTAAGATTGTCTTGCCAGATTAAACGAGATTCTTCATGGAGCTTTTGTAGAAAAAAATATTAAATGTTCAGTTTCAATGCCATATGCCAGAACAAGCTAGAGTGGTGATCTAGGTGGCGGCAGCGGGGCAGCAGTGTTGATATTAGGTTACTCTAAGTCATTTTACACATTGTATTAGTGATTATTCACTACTTGAATCTGCTCCCTTTCTTTTCATTTCACACAAACACACCTAGACCTCTAGTCTCTCACGGCAAACAGCAGCTTGGTCCGCCTCTTTTTATCTTGCTCTCCCCCTGTATGAGTAAAAAACCAATGTGGTACTGAGTGACATCTGTTGTGCCTTCACTGTCGCTCCCTAATGTAAACTTTCCAATGTGTCTGCATCGTGTAACGTAATACGAGATAACATCTCTCTCTGCAAAGTTCTAAAATGGGTTGCCAAATATATTTTGGTAGCTGTTCATATAACTGGGTGGCCTGCCCAAAGAACGTATAAGTTGAAAACACAGTATTTAAAGTTAGCACAAGTTTTAGGTATATATATTTTATAAATATTACAAAAATCTTCCAACTGCGTGAGTCACGTGACTAGTGATTATGCCTGCAAGTTACACTACTTTAATTAACCCAAGATGGTTAATGATGATGCTCGGCAGGGTGGTACAGTGGTTAGCACTGTCACCTCACAGCAAGAAGGTTGTGGGTTCAAAACCCAGATGCCTTTCTGTGTGGAGTTTGCATGTTCTCTCCATGTCCAAAGACATGCAGGCTAGGTTAATTGGTGTCTCCAAAATTGTCCTTAGGTCTGAGTGGTTGTTTGTCTATATGTGGCCCTGTGATGGACTGGTGACCCGATGTAAGCTGGGATTGGCTCCAGCCCCCCGTGACCCTGTACGCAGGATAAGTAGTTGATGGTGGATGGACGATGATGTAACATTAATATGTTTATTTATACATGCCCTTCCAATTTGGTGAATTGTTACATCCCTAATGGTTATACTGGTGAGAGAGGGCTTTAGAAGGTAATTACGATGGGCTGCATCATGAGCAGATAAACAAATATATGGTTTATCATTAGCCTTGATGGTTCATCCCTTCACGCTCACCCCCTTACTCCCCAAATACAAGCCATCCTTTTTCTGTTTTAACCAAGAGGACATTGCCTCCACTAAGAATACTGCAGCTCTGCTCTCAATTTTCTTTGAGAGGGGAGAGGAAAAGCAAGATAATGGGCATCATTAAGATCAGTGGTGTGCGCTGAGGCATTGCACTGCAATCGTTCACATCCACCACAATAATCATGAACACTGCATAGGCCTAGTCTCCAAAACACACACACACACACACACACACACACACACACACACACACACACCTACCTCTTTATTACCACGACAGAGCAAACACAGCATTAAACAGCATTAGGAGTAAATGGATATTTATATTTGATATCCTCATTGTCGAGTAAGGAGGAGTTTGTTAATTCGCAATTGACTGCTTGCCCTTTTTAGTAGCGAGTACTG
Source organism: Lepomis macrochirus (assembly GCA_024633595.2). Lineage (NCBI taxonomy): Eukaryota > Metazoa > Chordata > Actinopteri > Centrarchiformes > Centrarchidae > Lepomis > Lepomis macrochirus. Next base: position 29,028,870 of record JALXJV020000023.1, read on the forward strand.
TGTTCAGAAGTGGAGCTGTGTAATGTTTTTTTTTTAAGTTTGGGTTTACTGAGAAAGTTTTTTTTCTATTTTAGTAGGAGAGAACAGTGGAGGTCGCCATGTTCTAATTATTTCCTCCCCCTTCCTGCTTTTCTCCTCACCCCCTGCCCTCCTTCTACCTCCCTGTCTTCCACAGCAATTTGGCAAGATTTTAGATGTGGAGATTATTTTTAACGAGCGAGGCTCCAAGGTAAGTGCACTGTAACCATACATTCATTCAACACACATGTGATTTTCCAGCCAACTGTATTTGTCCCTTGCCCTCCTTTTCTTTTACAGTCCTACACTCCTCACTGTCTTCATATGTGCCTTCCCACTGTCAGTGACATTTGCCTGCAGGCAGCTTTTACACCTAACCAGCCTGCCATACATTTTGACATACAATGAATTGCTCACACTTAGCTTAACGTTGACAGTAGGATTCACACAGTCCGTAGACACTCACAATTGGTTAGCTTCCCAAGCTATAGTGCCAAGAAGTAAAAGTAAACAGTATGCAAATAACTCCACCCAGCTCAGATCCAGAAAATGTATGAAAATGTCAGAACACACTGAGAACAAGCTCTGCAGGAGTGCCCTGTTTAGAGGGGTTGAAAAATAACTGTGACAAGCAGTTGCATAATAAAACCCTATATATCTGCACTGACATTTTCATTTTGACACCAGAAGAGCCGTGGTTACATGTAGATGTAAATGCAATAGTTTGGGCGCTGTTTCACTTATTACATTTAAATATTGTCCACTGTATAGCAGGTTAAGTCTTCGAAAATTAAAATGTCAAATGTTTTTTCCTTTTCATTTTGACTTACATATTGCTTGCATAAAAGGAAAATCAGGTTACATTGTTTATATTTGATTTTAATTTTACCTGTGGTAGGTAATGTTGGAGAACTAGAGACAGCTAGATTTTGACAGTATCCAGTCCAAAAAATTGCAGAAAGAATAAAGAAATAAGTATGTGTCAGCTCCATTTGATTAAGTGGCATTACAGATATTTCTTAGTAACTGATTTACACTTCACATTTGCGCAAAAAGAAAAACACAAACACAAAGATAGTACTGCGTAGGGATGCAGCGATTATCGGATTTCACAATTATAACCGCACTTTAAAACGTCACGGTTAATTATTCCTAAAGGCTCCACAATACCGAGTTTCTGTTGCTCTAAACAAAACTGTGGCAACTTGCACAAAACAAAGTTACAGGAGCAGTGCACCAGCTTAAAGTGCCGTGCTTATCGGAGGCTCGTGCACACTGGCTTAAATATAAACTTGTCACTTACAGTCAGTGCCGTAGTGATGAAACTCAAGCTTTCAATGCAACGCAAACAAACAAAGCAGGTGTAACTTTTCTAACCAACCACAACGAAAGCACCGCTGTGCTATGAGGCCCATTATTTTCAATAACTTGTTGTTTTGCTGCTTCAAGCAACATGTACTGTGCACACACCACAGTCTAAGTAGTTGAACTTTAGCGCTGAGCAGCTTCCACACAGTGCAAATTGCTTCTTTTCTGAAAGGGCCTTTATGGAAGACAGAGCATAGTCCTTCAGTCACCGAAAATTTAACATTCCATCCTGTTGCCTCCTCCTTTCTGTGTTGAGAAAATGTTGCCAGGTGTAGAACACAGACCAACAGAACAGTTCGTTCCCCTCCTTTATAAGAATTTCCCCTGGAGGATAAAAGTTAATATTCCTCTTATATTAATAGTCCTATATTAATAATACTTAGATATTATAGAAATAGAATTGTTAATGTAATTAAATATTAAAAATAAACTCAAGTCATTACTAGTGTTGAGAAATAAATTAATGCATAATAATCGTGAAACCGTGATTATTTCTTTTGCAATAATCGTATGAACAAAATCTGTAATTGTTGCATCCCTAGCACTGAGTACTGCAGACAAATAAAGGGAACAGCAGATTACAGTTACAGTAAAATGATTTTGTCTCTTACCTATATATAAGTTTACTCAATGATGATTCTTAATAACTCCTCAAAGATACAGACAAGTGGCAAAGGACGGGGAAAAAAATAAATGTAATGCTTTTGTGTAGAGCACAAGGGCTCATTGAATGGTTTGACGGGGATGAAAATGCTGTGAATCATATGCTTTGGCCTTTTTATTTCAACTCAACAGAACAACTATGGGATGTAAGGTCAAACAAATGGGGGTTAATTTAGGAAACAAAAAAGTAGCAATTAGGCAAAATCGGGAGAGGGCTAGGAAGTCCAGGCTTGGAAGTAGGTGAGTGGATCCGAGTGTTGGTGTGTGTTGGCAATGTCAGGAGGCGTGAGGCAGCAGAGGTCTGAAAAAAGCAGAAGAGGAAGACAAAAACAAAATGAAACTCAGAAGGCGCAATGCACAAGATAACGAGTAGCGTTTAGTCGGCCTACAACTGTTACCACGGATGGCGAAAAACAATCTGGCGCCAGTCCTCCAGAAAGCAGGAGGTTAAGAGCTGAGTGATGATGAGCGGATCAGCTGCAGGTGGAGGAGAGCCAGGAGTTGAGCCAGCTGATACACCCAGAAAAATAACCACAACACAGAGAGGAAAACACACCCTGAACCGCACCACATATCCAGTCATGCCCAAACTGTGACAATATCTATTGGAAGAATGGACACAGCACAATGAAGCTGTTTTTGAGGTTCAGGTTACTTAACAAAAACAGTTTACTATGAGACTTTATGGTGGTTTTTCATTTTAATTTATCACCAATGTACACATACTAATTTTTGATTCCCAGTGAATTTTTTATTTTACCAATAGGTTTCATCTGGCTGGAAATTACAAACTTTCTCAAAAATTTGCAACAATTTCAAGAGTTATTAATAATTCTGGACATTTAAATTGTATGTAAATTAAAAATTAAATACCTGTCCTGCCCAGCAGCCTGGTATAGAGTATGAGAAGCTGGATACCATATTATGCCAGACAGATTTTACTTTAAAAAGACAGTATTAATATACTCCTTTGTTTGTACTTATTATTTATTTAAATATGTATTGATTTGTCACCAAGGTCGACAAAAATGGGGTTGGGGGGGCACATACAAAACAAAACCTGCAACAGAATGGGAGAGGTGGGGGGGTCTTAGGGCATAGAGAAAAAAAAAAAGAGCAACAACCAGCCGAACAGAAGCAAGAACACAATACCTTACTGTATTTGTCACTTTTTTATTTCATTTACAGCCAGATGAATCTTATTGTTAAAATGAAAATTCAGTCATGAATTAATCACAATTTGGCATGTGTATGAATAATTTTGGGCTTAACTATATATGTAACAAATCAAAGAACTGCTGAGGATACTGGACATATAAAAAGCATGTACCACCCCTTATCATCCACAGGGTGATCCTCAGCCAGAACAGTTTAATCAAACTTTGTCAGGGTTGGGCATACTGAATCAAGAAAAGAAATTTCAATGGAGCTATCACGTTGTATAACTCGTACATGCTTACAAAAGCACTAAATGTTATGCCACAAAATACTCTCTGCATTTCCTGATGTTTGAGATATGAATGGTAAATAGCTACTGTATATTTAAATAGTACTTAAAAACTTTTTTGCCACTCATTCACAAACACTCATGCACCAATGGCAGCTATAGCTATCACACAGGGTGTTGGCCAATCCAGAGCAATGTGGGGTTCGTTGTCTTGTCAAAGACACTTTCATATGTGGACAGGAGGAAGTATGGATGAACTGCCAATCCTGTGAGTGGACCCTGTTTCTACCTCTTGAGCAACAGTGGCCCTATTCTAATATTTTTCATTTTTATAATTTACAGTATATTCATGCTGGACAACAACAGGAAACAGGAATTAAAATAATCTAATGTAATTATTTGTAGTAGATACCATTGATTTAACTGCAAGAGGCATTAATGAAAGTGTAGTTCTGGTTGTAAGGTGCAAAGGAAACCCAGCTTGTGATTTAGCATGATCATTAAATGGTAACACAGAGATGAATTTTTAGTTACCACAATAGCAGTTAGCTCCCTGTTTTGTGTTGAAAACAAAGAAGACTTTCTGCGTTAGGGTAAAGAGCCTTCCATACGTTTCAACAAAATGTCAGAAGGATTAATTTAGCTCCCACTACACACTTTTAAATGTATTTTTTTATAGTTCTCCCCCTCTCAAGGGCAGGCCTATGTGTTTTTTATGCCTGGTGGAAGGCAGTGAATCCTGTATATGCATACAAGATCATGGCGCTGGATGCTGTTCACACATATTATCTGGCGAAGCAATTACAGGGCAACGACTGGCCCAGGATACATAAGTTAAAAAAGACTAGCTGCTTGTCCAAAAGGCGCATCTGTCAGGCATATCAAATGGAGTTCAGTCTCTGCCTCCACACCATAACTCAACAATGACAAAGCAGGCCAGAAACAGTGAGAGCGGGTGGGACCATATTTGTTGTAGCTCTGTCTGTACAAGTCAAAGGGGAGTAAGGGAGACAAATTTACCGCAGTAAATTAAATAAGATGTGGAAACAACTGTAATTGTTTTGTATTTGCATGTATTCACACATGCAATCCTTCAATACACCTTTTAAATGGATTCACTCATGACTGATATGAGATGTAACTGCCAAGCCTCTATAAAAGGAACTATTGTAGTCATAGACACTGCATACTGTCTAGAAAATCAACAGCATCAATAATTTGTCCTGACCTAAATTCAACCTACACTATATTGCCAAAAGTTTGAAGGTTGAAGGTTAATGACATCCCATTCTTAATCCGTAGGGTTTAATATGAAGTTGCCCCACCCTTTGCAGCTATAACAGCTTCAACTCGTCTTGGAAGGCTGTCTACAAGGTTTAGGAGTGTGTTCATGGGAATTTTTGACCATTCTTCTAGAAGCGCATTTGTGAGGTCAGGCACAGAAGTTGGACGAGAAGGCCTGGCTGGCAGTATCCGCTCTAATTCATCTAATTCTAATTCAGGGGCCATCCCAAACAGTTTCCACAAAGTTGGTAGCATGAAATTGTCCAAAATGTCTTGGTATGCTGAAACATTAACAGTTCCTTTCAGTGGAACTAAGGGGCCATGCCCAACCCCTGAAAAATGCCATACCATACGCCCCCCCCCCCAAACTTTACACTTCACACAATGCAGTCAGGCAAGTACCGTTCTCCTGGCAACCACCAAACCCAGACTTGTCCATCAGAGATAGAGAAGCGTGATTCGACACTCCAGAGAACACATCTGCTCTGGTGTCCAGTGGCGGCATGCTTTACACCATTGCATCCGACACTTTGCTTTGCAATTGGTGATGTAAGGCTTGGATGCAGCTGCTCAGACAGGCTTTCAACGCACTGTAACTACTGACTGCAGACAGTTGGTGACTTCTGTGCAATGTGCGCCTCAGCATGCGCTGAACCTGCTCTGTGATTTTATGTGGCCTACCACTTTGTAGCTGAGTGTAGCTCTGTTATTCCCACTAGCTTCCACTTTGTTACAATACCAGCAACAGTTGACCGTGGAATATTTAATAGTGAGGAAATTTCATGAATAAACTTCCTGCATAGGTGGCAAACTATCACGGTACCACACTTGAATTCACTGAGCTCCTAAGAGCGACCCATTCTTTCACAAATGTTTGCAGAGGCAGTCTGCATGCTTGATTTTATACACCTGTGGCCATTGAAGTGATTGGAACACGTGCATTAAATGATTTGGAGGGGTGTCCTAAAACTTTTGGCAATATAGTGTATTTTTAACTGACTAGTGTCTTCTAGTGCTTATCCAAAGCCATGACATTCCCCTCCTAACCATGTAGGAGAGACATTTAAGATATTTCACCACTTTTTATCTTTTATAGCCTCACTGATTATGTGACTGCTTGTGTCTCTTGAACCCATTTTACTGAATTTGCTGTGTTTGAGATCTCAACAATTAACCTGGTGGCTGTTTGCTAAAGTAAATAAGATAAAAACCCAAGATGTATAAAACTGAAATTTTCCTTTAAATGTTGTGGTGGCAAATCAGGAAAGGACCACATGATTTTTAGAAGGCACTGGAGGCACAGAAAGCTAATTTGTTGTTTTAAAGGCAATGAAAAAATTACATATTTTGTCATTTAGTCTGAAAGACTCGAACTATTATACCCCATACACTGTAGACGGTACACTGTATGTCAGTAGGCTATAAAAGCAAGACAACATAAAGCTTGCTTTATGTGTCCATAGGACTAAGTTTGATTAAAGAGGTATTCATGGCTCTAATATGTCTCTTTGTGAGTTCCTGATATAAGAATCCCTGATTTAGACCACAATGGAATATTTAACATAAGCCCTTCACATAGGTAGTGATCAATGATAGCAGAGAGGATTTTTCAGCTCTTACTCTGTGCCTGCTTTAAGATCATTGGCATAGATAGATGAGGCTTTTCAGGTTAGGGTTTGGAGGCATGTTTTACCGCATATGGGCTGTTTGAGTGTGCTGCATCTCCGGACCAAGACACAGACAGGATCTCATGAGTGAGCTATGTCCTGGGGCTCAGAGAGTCGCGGCTGACTGATGCTGTGGAGATTGTAATTGTATGGCACTTACCTGCTCTCCTGCAGGGCCTTCTTCACACCAGCAGAGCAACTGCATCTTACAGCAAACACGCACAAACATATGCACACCCCAAACTTCTTTGTGTGTGGAGGCTTTCATTCCATCTGCTAATTCAGTTAGATCCAGTTGAGTCTGTAAATGCATGTGCAACAGAGTCTGGGGAGCTAGAAGGAAAAGTGAATAGGAATTCACACACACAACACACACACACACACACACACAGTCTTGTGGGACTATATTTAGCATGTTGGTCCCCTCAAAGCTGTCGGACCCCACAAGTACAGTGGAATCCACAAGTATAGTAAAACAAGTCCACACACAGGCGGAGTGATGATGTGGTAATTTAAGTATAATCAGGGCTCTTGTCTGTGGTTTGATGTACTGTTTGCAACATTCCTTAATGTAAATGCAGTTCCTTCTGTTATGTTTGTCTAACCAGCCTGACGTCTCTGGCCTCTGCTTATAGATCTAGACCTCCTCCAGACCTACAGCGCTCTCATCTGTGCTTTGTGTCTTTTTCTTCTCTCTTCTTTTACATATTTCATCATTTAATTTCTGGACTTCCATCTTTTGTCAATTGATTTTCAACCCCCCTCCTGGCCACTGCAGGGCTTTGGGTTTGTAACATTTGAAACGAGTGCAGATGCTGACCGTGCACGGGAGAAACTAAATGGTACAATCGTAGAGGGACGCAAAATAGAGGTGCCTTCCTTTTCCTGTGCCTTATTACTTCCTGCCCCCCTCTTTTTTAACCCCCCTCATCCTCCCACTTCTCTTTCCTTCTCTGCCTGCCTTACATTTCCTGAAAAACTCCTTCCCTTCCATCTCTTCCACCAACCATTTCCTCTCTCCCATGTGCCTGCTGCACCTTGAACGCTGCATGCTGAACACAGAGAGAAAGACATAACAATTAAGCAGTGTGTGAGTGTAGTGCAGGGTTAACTGACACAAATCGTGAATTCAACTTTGCTCATGATGTATTGTGTTTGTGACTTGTGCATGAGATCACAGTAGTTTTGATTTGAGTTAGAAACTCTCCTGTTAAAAAATAACTATTTTCAAATAGTGATCTGCCAGTGTGCCTTCCACCTTGTTAAAATGTGTTGCCCTCAAACCTTACGCAGTTAGGGGACCATTTTGATGTCCCCATCCTCTTGCAAGGGGGGGTAAACTGTCCCTCATCTGTCTTTCTGCCCGCTCATTCTTTTTTCCTATTTCCATTTTTCCATTTTAACTTCAACTAATAGACTCCTAAACTCAACTAAAGACTCCTAACGCTGCTTTAGATACTAATATTTGTTCTAATATTTTAATAGAAAGTGTGATCTGGGCAGTATTATAATTCCTCCAGCAATTATTTGCTGTTGCAAAATAAGTGGTAAGCTTATATTGACGTAATTTCTAGTAGACAGAGCGGTGTGTGTATAAGAGCAGTTGATACAGTCAACTACTTCTATTCTGAATTATCCTGGGAAATTACATTGTGAAACAAGAACACCTCCAAAAGTGATCTTAAATTAAAAACATTGAAGTCTTGTGTAATGCATATTACAGGTTGTAACTGTAATGCATTCATTCTCACTTTTAAATGTTTTTTTTCCTCTCATTTTTTTCTCTTACGTTGTTGAATATTTTTCAACCTTAGACCCTTCACTTACTGCATGTAGCCTCACTTGCTGAAATGATAAAATACGAGCATGGCATGGAGAGTGGTTGCAATGTGGATTATAACCAATATGCACAATTTTTGCTTGTTTTTCTGTTTGTGTGTGTTTTTGTGTGTCTGCCCTAACAATAACCGCAGTCTGTTTGCTGCTGCCAGGTCAACAATGCCACAGCCAGAGTAATGACCAACAAAAAGGTGGTGAACCCTTACACAAATGGTAAGACTTGGCCATATTACCATCGCTTCCAAGCTCCTTTTTACATTTTCTAGTTGCTGCTTGCCTTTCATTTTTCCCACTCTCATATCTTCACCTACTCATTAGTTTCCTCTGTTTTTTCCACTCCGTAGTTTTACTGCCATTATCAGACTTGGCTTCATTACAAAACAACAGATCTTATGATTATATTTATGAGAAGTATCATTATGATCAAATTCTACCAACTGAGCTCACACTGTGAATGTAAAGGAAATCAAAAGCTACAAATGGAAGCCAGCAGCAGATTCTGCCTCCACACAAAAAGAGTTGTTCACATTTGGTTTTTGAAACCAATATATGTCAAATAGGCAGTCAATTTGGTTTGAAATATCATGCAAATACCAAAGTGAAATATTTTCTTTCTCAGGCAGGAGGGTGTTGAAAGGATAAAACCAAAAGAGTGTCAGAGAAAGGGGAAGAATTTGGTAGATGGAGGGGAGAATGAATGGGTAAATTAATAGAGCCAATAAAAAAAGACCTTTAGGGTGTGTTTCTCTCCTCCATCTCTTTCAGACGTTCATTCATGTGGATGAAATGATAGAGTGGTGGAGGGAGAGAGGGAGTGAACAACGAAGACGGTGAAAAGTAAAAGAAGGAATGAGGGGGAGGGGACAGATAAATGGCCAGACCTTGTCAGCACCTCTCTTCCACACACACTCGGATACACACCTCTGCTCTATTTGAGGGTACAGTGAAAGAAAGAATGAGCCATGAAGGGTTTGCCATTTGTCACTGTCATCAGGCCCCAACACAAACACACATAAACCTGAACACACACAGACACATACATGCATGTTTCCGCCTAACTCATCTCTCTCAATTCTGTTCAGTCTGCTTTATAAGCTTCAGCTGGGGTTTAGCAAACTGTTGCCAAACACCAAAAACACAAATGAAAAAAAATAGAAAAAGAAGATATTTAACAGTGCACAGTAATCAACATTGACTGCACATTTGTATTAGAGTGTTCGGTTATATAAGAAGAAGAAGACGAAGAAGATTAAATAAGGAATATATAATTACATTTACATATAATAATAAATTATTTTAAAAGTGTGTCCTATATATAAATATATACTGTTCATACATATTTTTAAATGTATTTATGAAATATAAATATGGTAGTAAAACAGATCTGTGGAATAAAGTCACCTTACTGATTGTACAGAATATTATCCTGTGTTAAAGTAACTGTTTAACTGTAACATTTAACTGTAGTTTGGATATCTAGAAACTGGCATGCGATTTATCAGTATTTTTTAAATGCTGCACTTACTCATTATTGGTGACAGAACTACCACTTATGCCCAGAATTTAATTTTGCATATACAGTAGGCATGATCAGAAAATCACACATCAAATAGACCAGTTGATATGTGAATGTCACCCACTAACTGCTAACCAAACCTGGTGGCTCTTTTTTGAGACTTTCATCCACAGCGACAAATAAAATGATTTATGTCAGTAATTGTTTAAATGAATAACCAGCAGACTGTACACGGCTGTTCCCTATAGTTCATGCACTAAATGGAAATGTGGAATGTTTTATGGAAACACATGATATAACTACCAGCTTACAAAAGGTTTTGTAAAGGTTGATATACTGATAGCTTATATTTTAACAGTTAAACATACAGTGATTCTGTAGAGAATGTTTGTTTTGGAACTCCATGACAGATACTTGTTTCTTCTTTCAGCAATGCTTACATTCACCGTGTGTGTGTGTGTGTGTGTGTGTGTGTGTGTGTGTGTGTGTGTGTGTGTGTGTGTGTGTGTGTGTGTGTGTGTGTGTGTGTGTGTGTGTGTGTGTGTGTGTGTGTGTGTGTGTGTGTGTGTGTGTGTGTGTGTGTGTTTTCTTCTGGGCAGGCTGGAAGCTGAATCCAGTCGTTGGAGCAGTATATGGTCCTGAATTTTATGCAGGTAAAAAAAAAAAAAATCACACAGTTCTGAAGAGAAAAAAAATGTGTTGAACATAGTGTATAGTAGAATTCTTATTTTAGTATATTTCCGTACTCATGTCTTCCTTCCATGTGTTGTGTGAAAGACATGTAAGCCTCCACCATGTGCATTGAATCAATCCTAAACAGATTACAGATGTGTGTGTGCGTGTATGTGTGTGTGTGTGTGTGTGTGTGTGTGTGTGTGTGTGTGTGTGTGTGTGTGTGTGTGTGTGTGTGTGTGTGTCAAGTTGGTTTCATGTGTGTCAAGTTGGTTTCATGTGTGTCAAGTTGGTTTCATGTGTGTCAAGTTGGTTTCATGTGTGTCAAGTTGGTTTCATGTGTGTCAAGTTGGTTTCATTTGTTAGAATTGCTGAGAATGTCCGCTCCCTTTTTGCTCATTAGTCTGAAATCTGTTCAGTCCTAGACAGATTTACAGCACTCCTCTAAATAACCACCCTGACAGAGAGGGGTGATCCATCGTTTTTATTTCATTTTCTCTCTTTTCTGCCCCTGTCCCTCCATCCCACCATCTTTCCCTCCATCCGCCAACCAAAAGCAACCTCAGATGACCTCCTTCAAACTCTGTATCAGTTTTCCATGCACCACTGCCTGCCTGTGTATATACCATAAAACTTTGATTAATAGCAGGGTTATTAGTTTTTTTCAATTGATAAGATGCAATGGTCAAAACTTTTCACACAGGCTGCATTACAAACATGTGGCCTCTTGGCCAAACAGTTAATCTCACGTCCAAAATTCACTCAAAACACCAAAACACAAGTCTCAAAATAAACTTGTTCAACCAAAACTCTGGCAACAACGGGGTTGGTGATGATGCAGTGGATAAGACTATGCCTTTGGTGTGAGAGACCCGGGTTCAATCTCCCCCTGTGACTGTCCACCATTGTGTCCCTGAGCAAGACACTTAACCCCTTTTTGCTCCGGAGGCGTGCGATCTTTTGACACCAAATTTGGGTCAATTCTTCCCCATGGGCTCCTGATGACACCTGAAACATTTGGTAAAATTCAGATAGTAGGTGGCGCTATAGCAAAGCTGAAATGCCTTAGGAAAGCCCATTGAAATGAATGGGATTTCAAACCATGGCACATTTTGCCTAGATTTGGAATGGCCGATCAACACCAAACTTGGGTACCTTTTCTGGCATGACTTCCCCAAGGGCTGTGTGAAATATGGTGTCAATCAGCCAAAATGTGGCGGTCTTAATCGTATATCAAAAAACACTCCCTATCATATACATTCATTTTATATCTCTGTAACCACAAGTCCGATTCATACCAAATTTGGGTCAATTGTTCCCCCTGGGCCAGTGATGACACCTGAAAGAGTTGGTGCAATTCAGCCTAAAGGTGGCGCTGTAATCGATCGTGAAATCTATCACTACATCCCTTTCATTCCAATGGCATTTTCAAACATGGGAATGTTTGGAATGGCCGATCGAGATCAAACTCGGGGACCTTATGCAGCACGACGGCAGGGCACCCGGGACGACTCGCGCACCTTCCACGGGGCGAGGGGGGCGGCTGGTGCCGGGAGGCTTGGACCCCATTTACAATCGCTTGCAGTTCTAGTTTTGTAATTGTTTCCATTGTGCTATGTAGTGCTATAAAATAATCTTGTTTTTTCTGCATCACAATGACATGCTGTCAACAGTACATATAGAAAAGTATAACTCTGAATCCTGATCACTCCCTTGCAATGTATAACTCTGCACTGTTGAAACTGAACTATGCCATACAGAAAAAGAGCAGTGCATTTTCAATCATTATCCAAACCTTAGCCACAGTTTACAAATACAAATAAAGATTTTTTAAAATTAACTGTACTATAGTATATGTAACAAGAATGAATCAGAAATGCAGAAATTTGCTTGAATATCCTTTTCATTCTATAGGACTGCATTCAGTAATTTTCTTGTGAAAAAAGTTCCTGAAATTTCAGTGCTGCAATAGAGATTGTACAGGTGTTTACACAGTAAAACTGGTAACAATGAACACATCCTGTAATTGATGTACCAACCCCTTGAACCAATTCTTCTAAAATATAAGCACATTCCCTGCTTTACACTCAACTTGTCATTTTACTGTACATTCAAAACACCACACATACAATAAATGTTCCACTAGGATTTCCTATATACTGTATATCTGTCTAGTTACTGCAAAATGCAGGATATTTGCAATGATTCTGTTTTGAATGTGTTTTTAACAGTTTTGGCCGAAGTGTTTTTGTCACGGTTTGTAGGTGAGTGCAGAGGAGGTGAGAGCCCAAATGCAGACACCAAGGCAGAGCAAATGCAGTTAAGGGTCTTTAATCCAAAGGAAACAGGAGGTAACAGGCTTACAGGCAGTGGAAGGGAAAAATCCAACAGGCTTGACAGAACACTATTCCACACGACGACAGAGTGAGAACACTACACCTGACACAACAATAACCGGACAAAGACTGAGGGAAACACCAAACATTTAACACCAGGTAATAACGAGCAGGGCGGGAGCAACACAGGTGACAGACATGAGACTAACGAGACACAGGCAGGCAGGGAGAGAGCAAGAGAAAACAGAGAGACAGCCAGAACACAAGTTACTGACATTAAACCGATCAAAGGAGTACACACACGACAAACTAATACAGACAACGGCAGACAGATCACCTACAACATAACCACTACCAACAGTGAAAACAGACTGAAGCTGGGGCAACACAGAACTAAGAGCAGACATGGCAAAATAACACAGAAGTATACAAATCTGAAGTAAACACATAGACATGAACTGAGACATAGAACTCACAAGACCAGGAGCATGACAACTGACCAACAGGACGGAGTAGGAACAGAGACGGGACCAATTGGAAAACAGGACTGGGAACTAAGACATGGAACCAAAATACAGACTAAATAACAGAATAATGAAACTAAACAGATCAGACATGCCCACAGCGTGACAGTTTTAGCATCTGAAAATGTGCTGCAAATATACAGTGTTTTGCAGGTGGTGAAGTAGTAATGAGAAGAGATCATGGATTTTGGAGGTGTTCACTGAATGCATTTTGTGTGAAAGCAATGAAAAATGTTCACAGTTTGGTCTACATACACTTCTGTGTGAAAAGTTTTGACAATTTGATTCATATTTGACCAACGCAGGTTAGCAATTGAAAAAAACTGTATTTGCTAAAATCATTGAATTGTCCCTGCCTTCATTTGGAACAGGTGTCCATATGTAAGTCCTCTTACACAAAACTGAAATCGGCTACTATGAAACAGTTTATTTATTTCAAACAAAATATTACCTGTATAAAAATGATCCAATAATATCACATACACGTCATCGATTTGATCTAGGTCCGACGGACGGCTTTAGTGCTTTTATTCTGAACTATAATGAAAACAACATGGCGCAGGATTGAGAGAAGTTAGCAGACAGAGAGTGATTGACTTCACACGGCAGTATTCACAACTTAGATTCATTTTTATGAAAAGATGTTTTGATTCTATTGATGGGTGGACCCTTACAGACTAAAGGAATATAAATAATCAAGGAATGGACACATTCAGACTTAACCAGCGCTTCAAAGGTAACGTGAGTCAGCACTTTTTTTCCTCTTCTTCTCTTGTACCATGCAGGTTACACCTGTAAGTCTGTAAGAATTAGACTTTTGTTTTGTTAAATGAACTGAACGATTGAATTGTGGAGAATCTAACCAATCTAACGATGTGTAGCATGTCCATGCTAACATATTGATCATGAGTTTAAACATTAATATTTGTATTAATGATCTAAGCAGCATAGTAGCAGCTAAAGTGGGTGACCCTGCAGGGTTTAAGAGGTTTTATACATCCACAAAACGTATTTAAAGGGACTATATGTAAGTTTTTCAATGAAATGAATCAAATTTCCACTGCCTTATTGTCAGTGGGCTCAAAACTCACTTAGAAATGAAGCACACGCCTGTTTTCTCGGTTGCTTGCATCAGCCACTAGGGATGAGCGAGTACAGCATTATCTGTATCTGTTAACCACATGAATTATCTGTATCTGTACTCGGACGAGGCGGGGCCTAACCCAGAAGTGGGTCGGGTTGTCTTGAAATGGGCGGAGCTTTAACTCAATTCAATTAAATTTTATTTATATAGCGCCAAATCACAACAACAGTTATCTCACAGCGCTTTTCATAAAGAGCAGGTCTAGACCATACTCTGAAGTTATTTACAGAAGCCCAACAATTCCCACCAAGAGCAAGCACTAGGCGACACAGGCAAGGAAAAACTTCCTTTTAAGAGGCAGAAACCTCGAGCAGAACCATGGCTCAGGGTGGGCAGCCATCTGCCTCGACCGGTTGGGGTGAGGGGGAGAGAGAGAGAGAGCAAGAGCAAGAGAAAGACAGAGAGAGAGAGCAAGAGAGAGAGAGCAGAGGGAGGCAACCTACACAGTATACACATAGAGGTACAGACAATAAAGGTGATGGTGCTATAGACTGAATGAAAATTGGTACAGATATTTATAGTAATGTTAATGATAATAATAATAACAGTAATAATAGCAATAGGACTAGTAATAGCAATTGCAACTGTAGCAGAGGGCGTCGAGCAGGAACACGGGGGCAGCAGGAGACTCCCAACCACAGATCCAGACTCCACAGCTCCAGAGCCAGCAACACCCGCAGGGAGCGACAGGAGGGGGAAGCACACGACCACGGGAGAGGGAGAAAAAAATCGGTTAGTAACATGCATTAATGGGATGAGGTTGCACTCAGAGAGAAAGAGAGAAGAGGAGAGAGGAGCTCAGTGCATCATGGGAAATCCCCCGGCAGTCTAGCCTATAGCAGCATAACTGGTACGTTATTTTAAGCAAGCATATGGGTTGATCAGAAATTGTTATATTTATTGCTGATTAGAAAACTATTTATATGACAGCATCAGCATTGAGCTTCAGATCAATGGTTTTGATCACGATAACAAATTATATACAGAGCAAGTTTTGCAACAATGAATACAACACATGCGGTTGCAATTATGAATTAAAATGTACAAGAGTTTTCATACTCAACATACTTTCTTTTTTTAACTTTTAATTTTTTTATGATCAGTGTGATTTTTTTTGGTTCTTTTTCATTTTTATTTTTATTTCCACACCAGAGGCCTGTACCACGAAGCAGGATTTGAGCTTATCCAGGTAACTTCGGGGTTAACCCTGGCATGAAGGTGGTTCACTTCTTACCGGGGTAGATCTCCATGGTAACTAATGCTGAACGGCTAACCTGCTCCGGAGCAGGTTATGTTCCAGAAAAGAGATTAACTCTGTGAAACGCCACCTACTGACCAATCAGCTCTCTGGAAAATGACATCACCTTGACTGTTTTAGCCAATAGGCTGCTCTATGGTTGTAGCAGTGATGTGGAGAAACTCTTGACTATGGCGATCCTACAGAGACTGATTAAAAGCCTTAGGCTATTGTTGCCTACAGGTTGTTACAGTACAGCAGGATCCGCCTACTTACTGCCTTTAAATGTGTTTAATATTTTGTATTTGCTCCCAGTCCGTTTCACACAGCCTGACGCAGCTGTTAAATAAATAGGTTTGATTTTTCTCATGTGAGGCTGAATATTATGAGCAGTTTGGTAGGGATACTGAAATACAAAATTTTAATATGAACGTAGGCTATCTATTTAGGTTAGTATAGCTTTCTAAGGCTGACTACAGAGACTGTAGTCATGTTCCGTCCCACCTTTTGCGATGTGGGTGCACAAGGTGGGACGGTGAGTTTTCAGCAGCCTAAATGTTGAGATTCAGTCTTTAAAACACTATTTGAGGTCATTTTATGGCATGAAGGGATTTTTCTGTTTCACTGCTTTATGAAGTTAATTTAGAAAAATGTTTGGAACACTTTTGAGTGTGTTACATAAATTAATCTCATTTTTGAAGTGGCGACAAGCTTTTTTAAGTGAGGGAGAACTTTTAATGTGGAAACGGCGACATATAGCCGAGCTGAAAGAATAAGGCTGATATTTTCATACAGTTCATAAGAACACTTTTTATCAACGCATTATTATACACTATGCCCGTTCATTTAGGCATTCACACTGTCTGCAATTTTCTGTCTCCCTGCATGTGTCAGATGCAGCCGTGCTACTGTCAATTTTCTGTAGTGTTACAGTTTAATCCTCAAACGTAAAATATGACGCTCTGCTGACAGTGGACTTTGTCATGTCTGTTTGGTCATCTGCTGCTGATCCCGATCGCGATTGTTAGGTTAGTGAAGCCAGATAACGAAAAAAACATATCCTGGGTTTGTTGAACTCGCTTCGTGGTGCAGGCCCCCAGTATGACCCCTGTGGCTGTTTGCTTCATAATGTTCAGTTTAGGTTTATTGTGGTTTTACCAATATTCAGGTACCCAGCTTCTCCACCTCTCCGTCACAGTAACTAATGTGACCCACATAAAACCCAGAGGAAGAGCCATCCACTAACACTACAGTAAAGTTACTTACTGCGGTCTTATTATTATAAAGTATGACACAATCTCGTTATAATATTCAGTCCAGCTCACTATGCATTTCTTATCATCCAATACATTTAGCTGTGCTGACATTGCTGAACCTCTGGTGAAAGATACACAGATAGTAAAGATACTTACTAAAAGCAGCAGGCAAGCTAACACTGTAGCACATCGGCTAAATGCAGTCAATGTATCGTGATCATGTAATGAGCATGGATTAGTTCAACCTGCAGCTGATAAAACTGTAACCGTAACGGTACAGTAGTGGTTTACCTGAGTTTCCAGTATATTGTATGAAGCTGTCTCCCTGTCTGTCTGTAACCGCTGTCACTATGTCTTTTTTCCGGGAGGATTGTGCTGTATGCGGCTCACTGCACTGAATGAAGTAACGTTACGGAGCCGGTCTTGATCTGCCACTGAGGCAGGAACGGTTAAGTAACATAGCCTGAACATGTCTGAGTGAAACGCCACAGCCTGCATGCTGGTGTTCCTATGTTTATTGTGGTATTTCTGTATGAAAGTGGTTGTGTTTCGGATTATGCTCGGTCATGAGTTCAGCTGTCAGACAGATGTCAGTCACCCAAAACTACAATTATTTAAAAATAATCAGTAATGCTTGATTTAGCTTTGAATGTTTCCCAGAAATTTATCAAAATTTGAGCCTAGAACGGGCAGATGTGTCCAACTTTAAATGCTTCCCATCTAAGGCAGTATTTACCTTGTCTGTGCAAAATTACATTGACAGACAGAGGACATGTGATACATTTTCAGTTTCACAAGAGAAATGAATAAGCAGTGAGATAAAAAAAAAAACAGCAATAAATTTTTTAAAGAAATTAAAGAAATATTTTCAGTATATTTTCATATCCAGTTTTGCTTATCCTGATTTGCCAGTCTGTGGTTTAGCACTGGCATAATAGTGGAAATGCGGCAAAGCTAAAAATTCTGTGTTTGCGTTTTAAGTATTTTTATTTAGGGGTGCAGAATGTATGGCACACAAAAAGAATAGCGAGGTCTAAATAGGGAGAGAAGGAATAAATGATGAGTGATGAGACAACAAGACAAGTTTGCATAAGAATGCAAACAATTTCCTACTTTTTTATTACTCCAAAGTCTTAAACTAAATGACTGATATTTTTGTTGAGCTGAACATGGCTACTGCCTTTTTTTAAAATAAAGTTTCAAAATTGTCTTTGCCTCAACAATATTCCAAGTTAAACAAAGAATTTTATTTTCCTTCATTTTCAAATCACAAACAGGTTTAATCGACATCAACTTTACTTAATACAAGCCATATGAAATACAGCCTTGATTTTTTTCAACTAAAGCAAATTTCTACAGTGCTGTTTCTGTCTATAAAAATCTTGAAATAGTCATTCATGCTTTTATTTCATCACAGCTAGATTATTCCAACTCCCTATTCTCCATCTGCACCGAAGAGTTTCTCTTCTCTCAACAATTAATCCAAAATGCAAGTGCTGGAATGTTAGGTACCAGAAAACGAGAACACATGGCACTGGCTTCCTGTTAGTTTCAGATGATTTTGAAATTTCACTCATCAAAGTCCCAAATGGTTTGTCCCCAAGCTATATTTCTGACCTTTTAATTCCCATGTACTGGTTCTTGGAGCCATACCCTTAACACAACAGGAAGTTGTCCATTGTCAATTTAATGATAATTTTTGGAGATTTACAGGTTCTGTTCTTTAACGAACTCCTCCTACAGAATTAACCTGATTAATCCGACTTCGTATTTCCGTAGTGCAATTTAAAGGTATTGACGATGATACTTTGGGCTATCTGTGAGTTTTCATCAAAGGATGTGTGCGTGTTATGACTTTGAAACTCAGTGATTTACCACAAAACAGGAAGTTGTTGAAATTTCAGTATACTTGCTCACATCTGCGTTAAATATTACATGTTTTATTAGAGTTTTGCACATCTACACACCAATATTCACTCAATGTCATAGCACCAACTACTGGCAACAGGAAGTGTGCTCTTTATGACAAAAATTATTTCTATACTATACATTTTCTTTTTGTCCATTCTTCATGTACTGGTACACAACATGTAATTAGCAGGTGTTCTCTTGCCCCACCTAGAGGACACAAGAAGTGACATTTAACTTTTTCGTGACAAGTCCGAAACATGCAATAATCTGACCGCATCGGCCCATCCAACATTACTTGCAGCTTTAATTATTATTAGGGGTCCAAGCACGAAGTGGCTGGGAACCCTATTGTAATCGTTCTGGTTTTTATTAGGGTTCAACCCCAAAGTGGGCTGGGAACCCGCGGATGCAAGGCATCACGGTGCCTAGTACCACGAAGTGGCTGGGAACCCTATTGTAATCGTTCTCGTTTTTATTTTTATTCTTCTTGAACAAAACGCATACTGCGGCCTAGACGGTAAGAGCTAGGGACACGAAACTCACAGGGTAGGTCCGGTTCTTGTCGATGACCTCAGGCGCAAAAATTCGCACACTTCTACCACTAGGGGGCACTATGACAATTTTTTCGCATTTAGGCTTGGAACTCCCGCCTACTAAGGCGTATATCAAAAACCTTATATCCACGCGGTTCGGGGATAGAGCTGAATCTCGTGGTATAGGCCACGCCCATTTCTGCCTAAACTTTTTTTGCGCTACATCGCGAAAACTGAAAAGCCTATTTTAATTAACTCCTCCAAAGCCACAAGTCCGATCGACACCAAACTTGGTTCGCATAATCTCTTTTGATACGACAAAAAATGTCGCAATTATATGCTAACAAACGCGAAAAACGCTAACAACACATAACAATGTCATATCTTCACTTTGCAAAGGCTGATTGACACCTAATTTGGACCATTAATTTGGGACCCCTCCTTGAGGGCCTGTGCAAAATTTGGTGTGACTCGACCCTAGGTGGCGCTGTTAAACCCAAAAAATTAGTTACTATATAACCACAAGTCACATTGACATGAAATTTGTGCCAAATTGTTCAGCATGCTCTCCTGACTCCAATCACCAAAGTGGACCCTAATGTGCCCATAGGTGGCGCTGTTATTGTAAATTAAAAATGTTTACAAAAATCCTATTGTCCGATCAGCACAAAGCTTTGCACGGACAATCTCTGGACCGAGTCAAAGAACCTTTGTAGAGGGAATTTGGATCCGACTAAAAACGGCCAACTTACAAGCTAACACATATTTCGCAAAACGCTAAAAACACAAAATATAACATATCTCTGGTTTGGAAAGGCTGATCAACACAAAACTTGGGGACCTTATCTGCCCTTTCCCCCTGAAGGGCTGTGCAAAATTTGGTTCAGTTTGCCACTAGTTGGTGCCCCGCCAACGTCCCGCGTAAGGTCCCTGAGTCAGGCCTCGATCGGCCACCCCGAAGTGAGGCTAAATGCGGCGTATTTGAAAATGCCATTGAAATGAATGGGCTTAGTGACGGTGTTTGAGGTTCGACTACGGCGCTGCCTTTTGGCCGAATTGCACCAAATCGTTCAGGTGTGATCAGGGCCCCACGGAGAAGAATTGACCCAAATTTGGTGTGAATCGGAGCTGTGGTACTGGAGATATAAAATGCATGTAAGTTATTATTATTATTATTATTATTATTATTATTATTATTATTATTATTATTATGATAATTTTCCAGACATGCACAAGACATTACTTAGAGAGCAAGGCTTAAGGACAGCTTTCATAAACGTACAGTATTTATTGAAGTGTAGATATAGTCTACATAAATAACAATTTGTTCATTCTGATTCTTTAACCCTGACCTCACTCATTCATTACATATGTATATATATTTTATATCTCATCAGTTAACATTCTAGATATTTAGAGTCACTTCCAGTAAGTGTGCCAGTTCTAGTCCTCATATTCATAGAAGTTTTAGAAAACATATTATATTATATTATATTATTTTTTAGTCTAGCTTGATAATTTACAGGATGCTAAGGTTTGCCAAGCCTAAATGATACCCTATATGCTTGCTTCCTTTCCTACAGGAATGGGATGAATGAATGGAGAGATAGAAGCATGATAAAGAGGGGAAACTACCTCACAGAAAACTTTCTGCACTCATCTCACCTCCACTGTATGAAAAAAAAATCCCACCTGTAAGTGAAAGTGTGGGATTGGGATTTCTTTTGGAATAATTATGAGTGCATTTAATCTACTTTGTGGTGGCAGTAAACCAGGATGTAAAGTGAGATGTAAGGGCGATTAATCACGCTTTATCAGATGGCTTTCCCAGCACCCATCAGCTGAATCGGTCTCCATAAATCCTGGTCAGCTGACAGTGCACTCCATCTCCATTGTGAGGCTCGGCTACAGGTTTATTGTGCACAAATCACATTCAGAATGACGGATGACCTACACATGCATACACACCCATGCTCACACACTCATGAATACCCATATGTAGGTACGCATGCAAGAATGTAAGCATAGATTGAATCACTCTGGTACATTTAGGCTCAGTTATGCATCAAAACAACCAGACACTCAGTTACACACAGCTACACATTCGTACCCTCAGTTCAAAAGGTTTTTTAAAAGCATGCATATATCTGTTATACACATAATATTTGTCGAAATGGGGTCAGCAATATGAGCGATTTGTGATCACCTCCCTGCTGCATGTAGATGCTATATTTGAACATGTTCTCTGGTTTCCTGCCATAATTGGATTTCTTTGTAAACTGGTTTCTGGTGTGAAGAATAATTTCTCCTTGGAATTACATTCAAATGTTACAAATTTGTATAAATTGTCTAATCAAAAGTAATTGCTGCCTGGATTATGTTGGCAATGTTTATTCAATTTAGTGCTGCATTATTATTTCAAGATACGTATTATACAGTCACATTTTGTGACTCGCCAGATATGTTAAATACCAATGTTTCCTAATGATATTGATTAAAAAAAACATAATCAGGGCAGCGATAACTTCCTTTCAAATGTATTTGCTGTTGCAAATTACTAAGTAAATGTAATTTCTATGAGAAAGGGTTGGACATTAATGGACGTTAGGTCCATTAACTTTCTGTGTCCACATACATTTCATAATAATTTGACATACTTAATCTATATGCCTCCTGAATTGTAAGGAAAGTGTTCAACACATAGATATGTTACTTTTGCAACATATCGTCAAATTGGAAAAACTATTATTTAGCTATCTTAAATGAAGGCCTGTCTTCAGGTCAGGGAGATAAGCATTCCAGCACAACCGGATATTTATACACACACACCTTCACACACTGAAGCTGGGTCTAAGGAGTCAGTCTGTGTGGAGTGTGTGTTTGTGTGTGCATGCCTATGTGTGGGTATGTGTGGATGTGTGTGTGTGCTTTAGTGAGTAGTAAAATAGACGGCATGGGCATGAAGGACAATGAAGGAAATTTAATACTGATTGATTGACTGTGTCCTAGACTGAGTATATGTAAAGCAGAACACGTGTGTGTGTGTGTGTGTGTGTGTGTGTGTGTGTGTGTGTGTGTGTGTGTGTGTGTGTGTGCACACTCACACACATCTGATGTGAGTTGGTATATGCAGAGTTTGGCAGAGCAGCTATGCAGAACACAAGAAATAAGATTAAAATGCAAAATGTAGTCAGGGAAGTAACAAGGCAAGCGGCTCTGGCCTTTTTTACATATGGTGAGAAATTTGCAAGTTGGAAGGGCAACATAAGATCAACTCTGAGCTTGTCATATTGGCATGCCGTCATTGGTCCAAGGCCAACCAAGATCACTGTCAGCTATTGACTCCGCCTTTTCCTAACCGAATCAATGTGCTATGTTTAAAAAGTTAGCAATGATTTGTCATGAGGTTTTATGTAGTAGTATGAATATAGACATATAGCATGTTCAGCTGTTATTTGTATTGTGGCTGTAAAATAAGTTAAGACTTAGTTAAGATCCCCACGGCGAAAATTCACAAAGAAATGATGATGTAATATAATATATTAATTCCAGATATTTGTTGCCAAGATTCAGTATCTTTTTTTTGAGACCTATATTTTTTTATTTTGTTTACAATACAAATAGAAACAACTTCCAACCGAAAAAGGAAACAAGAAACAAGAAAATAACAAAACAAAAAACACACAACAACAACAAAACAGGGGACCCAAGGCAACAATGGTATACCTAAAATAATTATTTAGCCAAGAAGTTTGTCCATTGTCCACTGACTGTTCCATTATCACATGAGGAGTCAGATTCAGGATAGTGTCCATATGATATTGTCCGTGTGATTACTTCTGCAGCGCCCTCACCACCTTCATCCTACCTTTATAATAGAATCACAACTGTGAAGTTTAAAAGAAAAATAGAGTAAAAAATCATATGAATACAGAAACAGAAACACCCACATATTTGTGCGTGCATTCACATACACACACGCATACCTTGCAGGTACAAATAAATTGTTGAGACTGAGGTTGGCACAGATAGATGGAATACAACTTAACAGCAAGGTAGGAGAAACAAGACCAGAGTCTGGGAATTAGTCCATTAAGCCAAATGTAGTGAATGAAATTGTAGGAACTCCCCCATTTTTCCTTGTACTTCTCTACTTCATTCGTCAGATTATATATTTTCTCAAATGCCGCCACCTTACCCAGTTCTGAGGCCCATTCCTGAAATAATAGGCCCTCAGCATCTTTCCGCTTTCTCATTATTATCTGTTTGCCAATCATGATATTTGTCTGGACCCAGTTAAATAGGGTTTAGCCATGTGGTTGATGACTTTGGGGTTCCCTAGTATGTAAAGTTCAGGACAGAATTCGTAATCTGTCCCCCCTGTCTCTGAGATAAATTTGTGGATCCTGGTCCAGAAAACCTGTACCTTGGGACACAACCACAATGCATGACTTAGGTCCCACTAACAGGCTGTTACATCTCCAGCAATCTGAGGAGTCTTTCAACCCTAGTCTAAACAACCTGCTAGGACACTAGTAGTATCGGTGGAGGATTTTGAACTGTATTAATCTTATTCTAATGTCTCTGGAGACATGGTGATATTGTGGTCAGAGATGTTTAACAGCATAGAGTAAAACTGGGAGGCAAAACTCACGTCCTGCCTCTGCTATGCTTAAAATCGAACCTAACAGGTCCAGGTCCTGGGGAGAATCCTGTGGTGAGCCAAAGACACTAACCAGAAGGTGTCTTAATTGAAGGAACCTCCAAAATTGATTAGTAGCCAGGCCAAACTGCTCAACCAGGTTGCCAAAAGACTTAAGTATGCCTCCTTCATATAGATGAATCAGAGTAAGGATCCCTCTATTCAGCCATTCTTTCCAAATTAATGTGGATTTGCCAATTAGGAGTTTAGGATTGTCCCAAATCCCAGAGGACATAGTTAAATACGGGTTTATCTTAGCAATACGGGCTACTTTCCTCCAGATGTCCTGTAAATGTGATATGATGGGATGAGATCGAGCATTTGGTGGAATTCTGGCAGACAAGAACAACAACGGGGGGAGTGATGTGCAAATTGACTGTTCTATTGAGTACCAAGGAGGTGCTCTTTCCGGGGGGAGTGCCCAATGTGCCAGGTGTCTTAAGCTAAATGCATAGTAATAAAACAGCATATTTGGGAAACCCAAATCACCTTTGTCCTTGGCTGATTTGGCTGACTGTGAAGTATCTTATTCCTCTTTTTAGGGTTCCCCATACTGTTCAAATTCCATGTGGCTAGGCGCAGGTTACTGTCAGCTGTAGACATAATAGTAAAGGGCGGACAGATATGTCACTGGTATCAGGACTTCAATATACCTTGGGTGAGCTACACAAGAGCAAAACTTTATGAACATAACTCTTACATTAGAAAATAAAAACTGCGCAGAACTCTGAACATCACGCATTTTAAACCCCTTCAGGTCCGTGATCTGTCAGTAAAGTAATTCTGACCAGCCAGGCCCATTATCAGCGTCTCTATGAGACTGCGGAATTTTAATTTTAATTTTACCTTCTTGTCAGATAGTCAGCTGGTGAGCAGAAGATGTATGGGCAGGAGCAGAGAAGGAGAGGGAAAAAATAAATAAAATAAAATAAAAATCCAAACATAACCCTTTAACAAAAGTTGCCCGTTCCACACGTTCAAGAAATACAAAACAAAAAGCAAAGCAGTATCCCATAGTACTGGGATGACTGGTCAAGCAGCAGCTTTGGGTGATGAGTGTGGCTGGTTCCTGATGAAATCCATGGCTAACCTCGGGTCAACAAAGTGGCGCAGTCCCTGTTTTGAATCGATTCTTAGCGTGGCCTGGTAGCATAGAGCAAACTTCACCCCGCGTTGGTGAAGTATCTTTTTGCACTCCTTGAAGGCTTCACGTTTGGTCACTGTTCCCCTGGAGAAGTCTGGGAAAATCATAACTCATTTCCCTTCCCACTGAATTTTGCCTTTCTCTTGAGATGCGCGTAGGATGCGGTCTCTGTCCCCCGACCAAATAAACTTTGCAATCAGGGTTCAACCATTAATGCCGCCCCGGGCAGCCCCAGTCCGGGGGCCGAGTCTATGTGCACGTTCAATAAGCCAGCCCCGCGACGGTGGAGTAATACCTACCATGTCAGGCAGCGCTTTGTCCAGGAATGCGATTGTGTCCCCGGCTTCACAACCTTCGGGAAAGCCGACAAAACACACATTATTACGCCTGCTCCGGTCTTCGATGTCATCTATCCTATCACGAAGAGCTTCAAGTTCGGATCTAGTGGCTGGGGTATTAGCCTTCCGCTCGGTTTCTGCATCCTCCAAAAACCCGATTCTCCCTTCCACTTCGCCGATTCTTGCCACGATAGTTGATAGCTTCTCCTCCACGACGTTGCTTTCCGTATTTCCCCCAGACTTTGCATCTCACCAGAAATCTGTTGCAGAACTGTAAAAATGCTGGCAATATCCTCGGCTACGTTCCCCGACGGTTTGTCACTATCATCATTCTGGCACGTTGGTGAGCCGACGCTAGCACCTTTGCTAGCATTCGCTTGGCCCCCCGCTACATGCCTTGTATTTGGTCGGTTTGAATGCTTTTGCGTGCCTGACATTACACCCGAGTATATTACCTAATGAGTTATGCCGACTCTGAATGTGAATATCGGATAAAAATTACAGACGCCACAGGGCAGGGCTCAACTAGGCAGCCATCCATCACGTGACTGCCAAGATTCAGTATCTTTAATTCAAAAATTGAATTTTTAATTCTTCCCTTTTAAAAACAATCATCAAAATAAACCACAGCTGAAAATGATACATGAAAAAAAGTGATCAAAATAAGGTCAATTCTATGATAAATATGTAATCAATCATCATATCATTACATTAGATTAGATTATACTGTTTTGAGTGAAAGACCAATGTCGGCCCCATCAGTCACCATTGGCCCTCACCACCAGTTTGAATGGAAATCCTATAAGAACAAAGATTCCTGATGAAGTTGAAGTTCATATTGTTACATAAAAAACAGATAACTGTCTAGTTTTTGTTTGAATACTACTGTTTGCTAGAGCTTTATCACATACCATGTCATCAGATATGGCATTTGCACTACCTTCAACTGTGGATGGCATTACAATAAAATGTATGCCTTTAATTTTTTTCCCTCATCTAAAGTAATGGCTGCATTTAAACAGATTCCTCATCCATTACTGAATGAAAGGTTTCAACTTTTATTGCATCTCATTCTGCCACTCAAGTTGATGTCATCATTAAACATTTTTAGTCACTAAAAATATAGGGAATTCACTCTAATATCCTACAACCTTACTGTTGTAATGCAGCATGTACATTTTATCAATTTAAAGCCCAGTTAAGACCTGTTAAGATGCAGCATGATAAAACATCAGTGTTCTGTCACTATCAAGAAATTGACTTGAGTATCACTTAACCCCTTAACGTCGATTGTCGCAAATTCACAAATTGTCATCACACCACTTCCATTCAGACTGCAGCCAAGACAGAGTATGTATTCCCCCGATGCCTGTTTGGGCATATTCGATACGTACCTAGGAACCTTTTGCAAGCACTGTTTTCTTGTTTATGCCTGTTGTTGCCAATTTGCATCCTACCTACATCATACCTGAATTTATATCTTTTCAATTTTTTATAGACAAATTAACAATCTCCACTTAATTCAGCATCCGCTTGAAAGCAAATGAAAACAAAAATGATACATTTTCTTATATAATTGTAAATAAATTCAAGCGTTAAGGGAATATTACTTAATCACAAAAATGTACTTAAAATTACATTTTAAGATATGCGTGTATGTGTGTATGCAGCCTCAGAGTACACTCTGTCTAGTACTATGCTTGTGTGTATCAGTGGGCGTTGTTTAGTCCCTCCAGGATTTCGTGTGCCTTTTTAGTGATTGTTCCTTTTCTAAAAAAATTTGATGAAAGTTGCAATGTTTTGGAGCATGGTTTTGTGATGAAATAGTAGGAATAACTGAAAACTGCAGAGGTAAATGTGATTTTTTTTTTTTGCTTTAGAATAATTGTTCAATCATTACACAGTCCCTCCAGGATTTCGCGGGCCTAACCATACCCTTATACCAGCTTACCTTGGTCCTTTCAGCTCTTGCAGTTGACCGGGATGCAACTGCCTGTGTCACAGTGATTTGTCTTATCTAACGTCCTCCATGCATTCCTGCCATTTTGTGTATATTTTCTCAATAGACACACACACACAAACAATTTACCCCCACTTTGGTAAAGAAGATTCGGATACTGTTTTTACACAGTCCTTTTTTCTTTTGTTGGCAAATGTGAGATTTTGGTATGCTGTGCCTTGTAAACAAAGAGGTGAGTTTGCTGACATATGAGAACGTTTTGCAGGAAACAACGATAGTAAGTCAAACATGCGGAAAAGTCAGGGTAAAATTGCAAGTGGCACTCCAACTTATCTCACTACTGCCCAGTAGCACCTCCATGATCATAAAATGCTTAGAACAGCTGGTTCTGGCACATCTTAAATACTGTCTTCCCCCAACCCTGGACCCCCACCAATTTGCCTACTGCAAGAACAGGAGCATAGAAGATGCAGTTTCCACAGAACTGCCCTCTGTCCTTTCACATTCTCCTCTCAGCATTTAATACTGTCATCCCCTCTAAGTTAATGACCAAACTCACAGATCTGGGCATGAGAGCTTCTGCAACTGGACTTTCTGACCTACAGGCCCCAACATATCCTGAGGGACAAGAACTGCTCTTCCACCCTCACGCTAAAAACTGGGGTACAAAGCGGATGTGTGATGAGTCTGTCCCTCTACTCCCTCTTCACCCACAACTGCAGATCTGGACATGGTTCCATCTTCTGAACTGAAAACGATGAAACGTCTTTAAGTATCTTCAACCAAGTTCAGTTGATATTGATTTTGACCTTCCTTGGATAACAGTGACCTGGATTACTGAGAACCTTCATACACATGGGTCCAACACCATTATCAAATCAATTAGTCTGCCTACAGGTAGGAGGTGAATTACCTGGATGTGTGGTGCAATGTCAGCAACCTGCAGCTCAACACCAAGAGGACTAAGGAGCTCACTGTGGACTGAATGCTGACACACTGAAGGTTCACCAGTGCCTCTTTCTCCTGAGGAAGAAAAAGCACCTCTCTTCAAACATCCTGGTGAACTTCTACCGCTGCACCATCTAGAGCATCTTAACCAACTGACCAACTGTATTACACTCTGGTACGGGAAATGCTCTATCTCGGAAAGCGTTGCTACAGAAGATGATGAAAACTGCCCAGCGCATGACTGGAGCCTCACTTCCAGCTTTGGAGGACATCTACAGGAAGTGCTGTCTCAGAAGAGCAATAAACATTCAAAAAGACTGTTTTCCTTCCTCCCCTCTGGGAGACGCTACAGGAGCCTAAAGACTAAAATCATAAGGTTCAGGAAAAACTTTTTCCTACAGCTTTCTCCCTGCTGAACTCAAGGGGGTAAGCCACAGTTGAAACAGTGAAGCCGACCAAAGCCTGCTTGGACGGTTCCATGTACAGTAGGCCCAAAAATGACGTCAAAACCCTGTGACATCCCATCACACACAAGAAATGTAACCATATTGCTTAGATTATAAACTCTCAGTGAATCTAAAACAACTATTAGGCCATCAGTGACGCTACGTTGGTAATTGAACCTCGTAGATGGGCTGATTAAACAGTGACGAATCAGTCAAACACACTGAGCCATGAAACATTTTGTTGGTACAGCTATGCAGCTACCAGAATTACGGTGTTTCTGCCGTTGCTTTACCTCATTAAGCCACAGTTATGCTTCATGATCATGTGCAGTAGACACTGGTGCCAACAGGAAGTAGCTTATTGGTTCAAAACTGGCTTCACTGCTCTCCATTCAAATCAGCGGGGTGGTTTTGTCCAGTAATATACTGTCTATGGCTATAAAACACATGAAGTGCTTACGTAGAAAAATACTGTATTGATTTGTAACAGCATGCACATCCCACTCCATAACAAAGAGAGTCCATCTACTCAATAACATGCCATGGAGTTAAGAGAAATAAGATTTGTTTTACATGACAGAAACTATATACACTGGCAGACCATGTATGGCTGAAATTCCTGGAGATGGGTATCCAAGAAAGATTCAAATCAAGGGCAAGTGGACTGGTTGAAGATGTTTTGCCCCTTATCTGAGGCTTCTTCAATTCTGACTGACTGGCAGGAAATCCCAGCCATTAAACCTGTACAATTGGGGATTCTACAGACAGAAGCATGGCTCACCAGTATCCCCAACCCTGGCCAACATTTACATGGAAGAGGTGGAAAGCACAACCCAAAACTCTTTCAGAGGAATAGTGCCAAGTCATTAGTACAAATATGTGGATGACACATGGGTCGAAATTAAAACCTAGGAAGTGCAAGCCTTCACAGAAAACTTCAACTTTGTGGACAGTTAAATCACATGAAAAGATATCAACAGCAACAGTCTGGCCTTCCTGGACTGTACAGTACACACTGAAGATGACAGAAGCCTCCACATTGGCACATACAGGAAACCCAAACACAGACCAATATTTATTACTACTAACTACTACTAACTGAAAACTTCTCTGGTGTCAAATTTTTCAGAGTGGGTGGTGACTGGGACCCTCAGTGTTTTTAAAATCATGCATGTTTATTATTTATTTGCAATGTGGTTCTTCTAACTGTGCTTGCATTTTATATATTCTGCATATCAGAATATCACATTGGGTGCATAAATTATACATGCCACTACAAAGGCATGAATGCCCAGAATCCAGAGAACTAATCTGCTGGGATTGTACACAGTCCAGAATCCTGATGTACTTGTGCATGTGTTATGTGCTTATATCCAGTGGGGACTAACCTGAATGCACACCAACCAAAGGAGACTCAAATCACTGTGGGAACAAAAAGGGTCCCCATAGGTAGAGATGTTTTTTGAGGGTTAAGATGTGTTTTTTGATTTCAGTTTACAATTAGCCTAAGGTTAGGGTTAGGGTTGGGGTTACATTTAGGCATGTGTGCGAGACTGCGAAGGCCTTGCTGAACCAGCTCACATTACATCACATCACCATGCTAACCCATGCCAGTAAGGGTGACCCTTGTGTGTATTTGTGTGTATATGCTTAATGAAGGGTGGCCATAGACCGAAACTGCCACTCCAAAAAGAACAGGTCATCTGTTTTGTGTCCCTGCTGCCAAACACTGACACAGTGCCTCTCTTGCTGTCTTGCTGTCTCTGCCAGCTCAGCTCTCTCCGTCAGTCTTTTATCCCATGTACATATCCGATTGTTCCATCCTACCTATCCCTGCATCCTTTTGTTTTGCTTAATCCTGTCCAATTCTTCAGATATAAACACATTTGAATTTGCTCAAGTTGCAGTTGTGATCAATCTTTTTAATTTAGACCAAAATTAAGACTCATTACTTTTGTCTAAATCAGTAGAATATCTTAATTTAGGATATATTCTTTAATTTGTATAAACACAATCAATCCATGACTTTTCTTAGTTTCAGAATGATCTTTCATGTCCGATATTTGATGAGAAGTGCCCTGGGAGTTACTGTTAGCAAAACTTCACCCTCATTCACAGCAACATTTATTATCTGTAAGGCACAAGAGTGGAAATCTTCTCATCTTTGTTCTGACCTAAATTTAACGCCACACAAGAGTCAAGATGCTGCTACTGTGTGTTGCCTTTTAGAAAAGTAATTAATTTGAGGGACAGATCTTGTCTTATTTTACACATTTTAGTGAATATAGTGAAGTACAAAACATGGCAACTTTCAAATCCACATCATCAAGGTTTCTTTTTGTGGTGGTCCACAAAACCCATGTGCAGACACAAACTAATAATTAATGTATCCTACGAGTAAGTACTGTATGTTTATCCAAAGCTCGATGTATTTTATTCATCTGTCCATTGTTTTTGACACTGTTGTACTGGGTACCATGTTATAATATGTCTCAATACGCAGCTGAAAATAGTCCCATGTTCCTCATACATGTTCCTCCTGTTTTAAAATGTAGCATTTTTGAAAATGAAAATATATTTGAGAGTCATTTGTAAAGATTAACACATTTTCAGTCTTTTCATTGTATTTGTAGACAATAAGGATACCACAATGGCAGCCATATCTTTTAAATGTTTAGGAGTGATTTTATTGCATAAAAATAAAAACATAAAACTTAGTGTAGCAACATGTTTTACTTCTCTCCTCTGTGTTTGAATGTCTTTCTCTCAGTGACAGGGTTTCCATACCACAGTACAGGAGCAGCCATGACCTATAGAGGGACCCATTTGAGAGGGAGGGGCCGTGCTGTTTACAACACATTCCGCACTGCACCTCCTCCTCCACCTATTCCTGCCTATGGAGCGTGAGTGGATGCTAACACACACACACAAAACTGAAACAAACACATAATCAAATAAACACTGAATGACAGATCTCTAAGACTAAAACACGTTACTGCACAAATTGAATTCACAGTGTTACTCAAACACGAAAGCTAAAACACACACACACACACAAACATATACACATGCAGCAACAGGAGAATGGTGAGTGAAAAACAAAGTCCGCCTTATAATAGTACAGAAAATTGCACTTTCCAGAAGGCCAAATTAGTCTCTTTTTTTCTAATGTGTCGTTTTTTGATTCAGCTGTGAATGGATTGTTGTAACCTGTCCTGCACACTCCAGTGTGCCTGCTACAGAGAGAGCAAGAGACCAAGTGAATGGGCATACATGGAGAGAGAAAAAGAGAATAAATGTCTGAGAGCACATATTAGGATTGAAAGACAAAAAAATTCATAGACGAATGGCACAGTTAACAACAACTGCATTAGTCATTTATTGTATAGTGGCAATGCAAATGAATTTTCTTTGATCTAGCTTTTAGCAGTTTATAGTGTCAGGAACTGTCGAGAGATTGACAAGTTTGAGCCCAAATGCGTGTGTGCATGCAAATGTTTATTTCACACTTACAGAACTTAAGGCACACACAAAATAGTGCAGAGAAAAGTCCAAGCAAGGCTGAATTCATACTGCATAAAAACAGTCCATGACATTCAGGTAAATCCAAAATCCCATGGAACCCCCGATAGGATTACAGGACCCTCGACATTTGACAATAACCAGACACAGACTGAGAGAACAGACAACCATATATATATATATATATATATATATATATATATATATGTATATATATATATATATATGGGTAAACAAGCAGGCTGGGAACTAGGGATGTCCAGATTCGATCACGAGATCGGAAATCGGACCCGATCACGTTGTTTCAGACTCGACCGGAATCGGACATTACCTCCCAATCAGGACTCGGATGTAAATACATATATAGATATATATATAGATGTGCTTTGCAAACACTGTGGCACTTTTATTTTTGTATTTGTTTACATGCCTGCCGGGTATTTTAAGTTGAGATGCTATTTGTTTAGTTGCACTAAAGTCCAAAAGTGAAGAATTTATGTTATTTATTACTTGATTGTTCAAGCTACCTCACATACGTGCTCTGTTTGTTAACAGAGTTGTTGAATGTTAAAATAAGGTGAATTAAATAAAAAATAAGGAACATCCTGGATCTGTTTTTTTTTGCTCTTCTTTATTCTTTTTTTAAGTATTATAGAAGTATCAGATCGGGACTCGGTATCGGTAGATACTCAAAATCAAATGACTCAGACTCGGACTCGAGGGCAAAAAAACCTGATCAGGACATCAGAACACAACAGGTCGCAGTGATCAGGGCAATCAGGCACAACAGACAATACAGGCAAGGTAACAGGAATCAGAATCAAACCAAGGCAAACAGGCAGACAGAAACCAAGCATGTATAAAACACCCCACATGTTCTGTCTAATTTCAAAATATGACAGAACAAATCAGAATAATGAATATACCAAAATGTTCATGAACACAAGCAGACAGCTCATAACCTGTTATAAAAACAGGCAGAAGTAACGAATTAAGACAGGGCCTGAACTATAAGTCTAAACTAAACAGAACATCAAATAGGGAGACTGAACACAAGACGTCAGCAACTAAACACAAGACAAGAAACAAACAGGAACCACAAACTCAAAACACAGAACAGATCAAACAGACTTACTAGCTGAATAACACAGGCAAACTCCAAACATTATAGGGAAACAGACCAAACTAAGTTTAAACAACAAAACTCAAAACCTACAGACACACTCAGACCAGGATTGTGACATATAGTTTAAAACAACAAAAAAACTAAAACTGCTGAATGTTTTATTTTGAAAAATAAAGTATAAAAACATCAAAATTAAAAAAGAATAAATTGTGCTGCTTGGTTTGGATGTAGATTAGCTTCAAACTGAGTGAAATGTAGCATTGATGTGTGCTAATTATGAGTTTGATTTGATTTATTGTATTTTGCACTGTTAAAATTACATAAAAATTACAAAAATAAACAAAAAACATAACAAAACAGGAATTATCAAATTATATAATGTGCAGGAAGAGGCAAAAACCCAAATGGGCTTATTTAATGCCTCCACCTATAAATAATGTCAAAGTAAAAACAAAACAAAAAATAACATACAGAAAAAAACATTTTATTACATACATAAGTTTGGTATGACCATTAGGGAAAATGTATAATACATCCATGTTACTCAAGGGTTGATGTCTCAATATGATGTAAATTTCCTCAATGGCTCCTGTCCACAAGCATCCACTTGGACATCTATGTGGACAGTCGCACACCTCCCAAAATTAATTTATTTGTGTCCTATTTATGCTCGCTTAAGAAAGCATTATGAAGGTGGTATATGAGCTACAAGCATGCACAGTGGCTTTATTTGCTGAAATATTGTCTGTGGCAGTATTTTCCAAAACACCAGGCAGCAGTACAGGCAAAAGCCACATCTTCTTACAAAAAAGGCTAACAAGAAGTTATTTGGAAGCCTTTTTTTATAACCACTATGTCGTGTTCATAAGAGATAGTCAGGTGTGCCACGGGAAATTATTCAGTTCTACTCAGTTGATCCAGAAAAATTTATCTTAAGTTGTAATAAAGAATTGAGATCATACAGACCTCGTTGAGCATGGTACTATTGGTGGTAGCAAAGTCAATGTTTAATTGTATCGAACAAGTGACAATATTAATAACAAAGATGTATTAATATTTAAAGAGGAAAAATACAGACCCTGGACTTGATCAAGTCCTTCCAGCCTAACCCAAATGAAGAGTTCACTGTTTTGGCAGCTTAGAGGATCCAAGAGTGGACAAAAGGGTAGATTTATTGACAAGCAGAATGTGCAAAAATTGGATTCAGTGTGCTGGGGGCGGAGAGCGGGCAGACTTTTGAAATCAGAGCTCAAAATCAATCAATCAATCAATCAATCTTTATTTATATAGCACTTTTCATACAAAAACATGCAACACAAAGTGCTTCACAATAGAGAAAATTAAAAAGATAAAATATTAAAAGATAAAATAAAATATAAAAGCAGGTCAAGCCCAACAATCAATCCCCATATTACCAGAAAATAAATTAATAAATGAAAAGACAGCTCAGTTAAAAGCTTGGTTAAATAGGTATGTCTTTAGTTTGATTTTAAACAAATCCAGATTTCCTGCTGCTCTCAGCTCAACAGGAAGGGTGTTCCACAACCTCGG
This sequence comes from Lepomis macrochirus, assembly GCA_024633595.2. NCBI lineage: Eukaryota > Metazoa > Chordata > Actinopteri > Centrarchiformes > Centrarchidae > Lepomis > Lepomis macrochirus. Next base: position 29,064,022 of record JALXJV020000023.1, read on the forward strand.
GCCATAATATTGAAAGGATGCCTCACCGTAGGTTTTAGTTAAGGCTTTGGAATAATTAGAAGGCCACTATCAGAGGATCTGAGGGTTCTACTAGGTTTATAAGGTAAAAGCAAATCTGCTAAGTATTCTGGACCAATACCATTAACTGACTTAAAAGTAGTAAAAGGATTTTAAAATCAATTCTAAAATTCACTGGAAGCCAATGCAGAGACTTTAGGATAGGGGTGATGTGTGTTCTCTTTCTGGTCTTAGTCAAAGGCGTGCAGCAGCGTTTTGAACCAGCTGCAGTTTAGAGATTTTGTTTTTAGGAAGGCCAGAAAGCAGAGCATTACAGTAATCAATCCTGGAAGTAATAAAAGCATGGATAAGTGTCTCAGTGTTTGCTTGAGAAAGAAAGGGTCAGTACTCTAGCAATGTTCTTAAGATGATAAAAGCGGTCTTAGAAACATTTCTAATATGTGACTCAAAACTGAGATCTGAGTCAAAAATAACTCCCAGGTTTTCACCTTATCACAGGGACTTAGTGCCAGCATTAAGTAGTTTCATTTTAAGTTTCTCCGTCTGAGATTCAGAACCAATGACCAGTACTTCTGTTTTGTCCTGATTGAGCTGCAGAAAATGTTCTGCCATCCATGACTGTATGTTTAGGAAACAATTAAAAAGAGCGTCTACTGGTCCTGGGTCATCAGGGGACACGGCAATGTATAGCTGGGTGTCATCAGCATAACTGTGAAAATTGATGCCGTGGCTCCTGATGACATCTCCAAGCGGCTACTTGGATACTCAGGACAGGACTGGCAAGCAGCATCTTCACACTCTGAGCTGGGATCGGAGTAGAAGCAAAAAACACAGGCAGTCAGTACAAGGTCACAAACTGGATCAAAGAAACTCTTACAATCTATAAACTAGATCAGGGCCTTAGCCCTTGTTACCACTGTGGATCATCTGGCTGACTGGAAGTTAGGCTGGGGTTTCAATGCTCTGGTTACTCTGTGCCCTCTAACCAATGGCGCCACTCTTCATGCACTAGCTTTACCGTTAGTAGCTCTCTGTGCAGACATCATAATTTTCTCAGCCAGGCTTAGGTGAAGAGAGAAAAAGTCATAAGCATTTTCCGATCTAGATTCGACTACTCAGAGAGAATGGCCCCCACCCCACGGTCTGATGAATCTACTTCCACGATAAACTGCTTAGCGGGATCTGGATTGGCTAGAACGGGGGCAGATGTGAGTCTTGTGTTTGGAAAAGGCTATGTGTGCCTCAGGGTTCCAGGAATAAGCATTCTTAACTTAGGTAAGCTGTGTGAGTGGAGCTGCTTCCTTGTTTTAGTGATACTAGCCACTCAGCGACTGCTCTTATTTTCTTCAGGTCTGCCTTCATCTGCCTGCTCTCAATGATGTACCCAAGGAAACTTACGGATTTGGAGTGGAACTTACATTTTTCAGCTTTAACAAAGAGCCTCCTGCAAAGGAAGAGGATATTTGTTTTTGATGGTTATGTTGTTGAGACATTGCACAAAAAAGAACCCAGCTCTAACAGGGGAATAAGATGGATGGATGAGGCCTGCTTTTAGAGAGTCTCTGATATAGTTCTCCATCGCCTTTCTCTCATGGTGGGAAATGTTATAAATCCTGGCAGGAAGTGGTGTGCCCGAGAGCAGTTTAATTTTGCAGTCGTAGAGCCTATCCTTACTGAACACTCAGATCATGATAGTCAGATGGAACATTGGACAGATCAAGGAATTTCTGGGCTGAGCGGGGTAATGGCTCCCTCTGCAGGAGAATCAGAATCACAGAAGGAGATTTATTGCCAAGTAGTGTTTTACACATAAGAGGAATTTGCTTCTGTGATAAGGTGCTACACATAGACAAACATACAGTTGACCATAAATAAATGTAGAAATAGGTAGGGTACATTGCAGACAGGTGGCCAGACAAAACGGACTACAGCTAATGAGTCTACCAGCAGACCAATCTAAGTGTGGGTTGTGTTTCTTGAGCCAGGGGAACCCCAAAATTACAGGTGTTCTGGGGGCTGAAATTAGATTGAAGGGGATGCTCTCACGATGGTTGCTGGATAAAACTAACTCAATGGGGACAGTGGTGTGGGTGAAGTGGGCCACGATACGACCATCCAAGGCCCTGGCTGTACTGGGCTCTGAGAGCAATTCTATGGAAAAACCTTCCTGAGCAGTCCAAAAAGTTCCCCTCAGCACCAGTCCACTAAGGTTAAGACAGGCAGGGATAGGTACTTAATCCTTGGGGTTAACAGGAGTAAAGGCTAGCGGACGACGAGATAGAGAGGTGGTTATAGCCTGGTTACTTCGTTCTCTGCGTTGCTCACACAGGCATAGCCAATGAAAGCAGAGAATTTAGGTTTGAGGGGTTATCTCTAGAAGCCAACTCATCCTTTATCTTCTCATTTATGCCCTTCCGGAAGACCTCTCTCAGGGCGGCCAATGCAATCCAGCTGGCGTCAGCGGCCAGTGTTCTGAACTCCACCGAGTAGTTGTCAACACTCCTAAATCCCTGCTGCAGGTCTAGCAGGCGCCTAGCAGCATCACCACAATGATTTGGATGATCAAAAACCTCCTATATCATGGCCTCAAACTCCCCCAAAGTCACGGCAGAAAATGGGGTACTCATATTCACAGCCTCAGCCCAGGTCAGTGCTCTCCCTCTTAATAATCCTAAAATTTTACGTACCTTTGATTGGTCCGCTGAAAAGGTTTGTGGGTGCTGGGTGAATACCGTGGTAAACTGCTGGGTGAATACCGTGGTGAACTGCATTAGAAAACTATGGCACCTGGTGAACTTGTAGGTTCGTGTTTTAAATGGGAACCCTCTTGTAGAGAGGTGGAGACAATAGGTGGGACAAGCACTTCTGATACAGTACTTACTGTAAATTCTCTGGGTGAAAGCCCCACGGTGGAGTTGTCTGAATTAGCTTAGTTTTGGTGATGGAACAGTAGATAAAACATATGCCTCTAGTGTGGGAGACCCTGGTTCAGTTCCATCCACCAATGGTGTCCCTGAGCAAGACACTTAACACCTAGTTGCTCCAGAGGCGTGTGACCTCTGACATATATAGGAAAAGTTGCTTTGGATAAAAGCAACTAATTAGTTAGTTAGCTTGTAATAAAATTGATCAGAGCTATCTCTCAAGACTTAAACCCGCTTACATAAACACCAACTGAATCTCCTACACATTATATTTTAGTTGATTCATATTGTACTTTTATTTAGTTACAAAATTCTTACATAAAACATTTCCCTTTCATTTTACTTCAATGCTGAAAAAATGCTTAATGTTTGATATCTCTGTCAACAGTGTGGTCTACCAGGATGGCTTTTATGGGGCAGAAATATATGTAAGTCAAAATCTAGTTATTCACTATTATCAATCAAGAAAATAATGCGGTGTCTTGAGCATTTGATCTAATGCTTTCTCTTTCCTGTACCTTTACCTAAAGTCACTTGTTGTATTAGCATAATTTTGGTGACGGTCTTAAGTTCCTACTTTGAGCTGATATTGCATTCCTCTGTCTCTGCTCAGGGAGGGTATGCAGCTTACAGATATGCCCAACCAGCTGGTAATGCTGCAGCTGCATACAGTGACAGGTATGTTGGTTTCCGTTATCCTTCTGAGGATCGCTTAAAGGTACACTGTTAAGGTTTCATTGTCAGTAGTCATGAATTTATTTACATTCAACATTTCTCAAAACACATTTGATACCATACCTGGCTTAAAACCTCACCAGAGATGTGCAAAGGCATTGTTATGGACGGTGGCTCAGTTCCTTCTTAACGCACTAAAAGAAGTGAATCCGACACTCAATGTGATGATGTCTTGTAGATCACTCAAGGAACAATTGCACTTTTTTACAATTGTAAGAACAGAAGCAGCTTCATTTTATTGTTTTTTGTGTAAGAAAATAAACTACAATATTCTTTTTAAAACTATTTTCCACTTACTGGTGACCAGACATGTATAGAAATATAATAGTATTTAAAGAATGTGTAAAAGAGATTCAAATTTAATCAATCCAAAACAAATGTGCTTCAAAGAATAACAGAAGGAGCTTATATACCTGTGTAAAGCACAATAAAGACAGTACAGTTACTCCACACCTCCGTCGAGAAAAAAACTGCAACAAGTTGCATAAGAACCCATACGCAAACTCCACTAGCCTAGCTTGAGAATGGTAAACTAGCATCTGTTGTGGAAATTGTATCTTGCTGGTGAGGGTTTGAGCAAATAATTGAGTTACAACAAACTGTTTTTATTAATAAAAAATAATAAACAGAAGTACTAAAACACATATACAGCTGGTCCAGAGACCTGCTGCCCAGGGCAGCTTCAGGCGTCTGGCCCCTTACAAAGGGATGCATAATCCTTTACACAGTCCAGGTTTCTATGTTTTGGGGAACAGAGATCCTCTCTCAGCCTTGAATGAACATTCCAAGCACAACTCGGTACAAGACCATTAATGCTGGGGGTCGTCTCTTCAGCAAGTCCTGCCCTGCACACATACATGCTACATCTACACATGCGCACTGACGACCCAAGGTTAGGGTTACAATTTTGAAATTATTTAAACACTTTAAAAACATTTATTGAACATTTTATTCTTTTTAAATGTTTATTTACAGCATTAAACGTTGAAATGTATATTGCAATAAGCTGTATATTAACTTATTGGGAGAAAACTGGTAGTTCTATGTAAAATCAGACGTTGAGCACGGCCACTGTGCCAAAATGGCATGATCCTTGTTTCACTGTGAAGCTTCGACTGTGAGATTGACAGATTGATCGAAGCATCGAATCTTCGACTGTTCGGGGTCAGCCCTACAAAGGTCACTGCATAAGTTCCACAATTAACAAAATAAAACACTATATACATACGCGGTATAAAAGAAACAACAAAATGTGATATAGAAATGCAAACAGTAAGTTGTAGTGGTACAGACTGAAATGAATAATGGTGCTAAAAATGATAGTAATATTAATGATAATAATAATAGGACTGTAAAAATAATTGTAGCAGCGGGTGTTGACCAGGAACATGGGGGCAGCAGGTGACCCGCAGCCACAGATCTAGACCCAAAAGCTCCATAGCCAGAAACACCTGCAGAAAGTGATAGGAGGAGAGGGATGAATTACAAGACAATGGGAAAAAGAAGAAGTTGAGTTAGTAACATGCACTAATGGGATAAGAATGCAAACAGATGGAGACGGACAAGACAAGACAGGAGCTTAGTGCATCACAGGAAGTCTCCCAGCAGTCTAGGCCTATAGCACCATAACTAAGGAATGGTTCAGTACTCACCGGTTCAAAGATCTCTTTTCTTGCTTCTTGTCAGTACATGCGCTGCAGCATTCTAGATCAGCTAGAGAGTGTTAGGATCCTTATTCGAGCAGCACAATAATAAAGAATTGCAGTAATCCAGCCTAAAAATAAACTTGTTTTAGTTTACCATTGACTATAAGTCTTGTAGTGTAATGTCACCTTAAAACCATTTGGAAATGAGCATCAGCTCTGGATGGTCGTATGCAGAGTAGAAATTACTAAAGGTATAGGCTACTTTATGCAAATCAGTGGCATCCCACGCGATTCACCGACCCTGAAAACTCCTGAAAAACATCAAAAAACTAACCACTATTGATCTAAAACCCTGTGTGACTTGTTACTTGTCTATTAACTATTCAATAAACTATTTTTGTAATTTAAGATAAAAGCTAAACATTTCCAAGCAATCTGGTTTTAAATCCAGGAGCAGACAGCCCAGAAAGAAAGCATTTGTCTAATAAGGAAATAAGGAAGCAAGCAGCAAGGAAGTGTTTGTGTGGTTGTAGAAGGGTGTAGCCTGTAATCATGTAAGAGAAAATGATAACTGTATCATGACAATGCACACCCATCAAGCGTCCATTGCTGGGAAGCAGCCTGACCCTTCATGTCCAAAAGCGCCCCTGTGGACTGCTGATCCTGGATGACTGGTATCATGAAGCTGGTTATCATCTGGCTCCTCTGAGGATGACCTACTCTGGAGCCTTGCAGTACAGGTTACCATGGTGATTTCCCCCAGTTAACAGTGAGCCAGCTTTATTAAACAAGGAAACTTGCATTAATCCCCAAGAAAACTGGCTAGGCCACTAATCTTGTTTTGTGGTACAGGCACCAGGAGCAGATTGTGTTGTACTATATACAGCCCAAATTCTCCACGAAGGCTCACCTGGACAGATGATGACCAGAGCTAAAGACAATTTACCATCCTACCATAGTGCTGTGGAACAATATGTGTACACAAACTAAAGGACAGCAAAGGCAGGAGAAAGCAGTTTGAGCCACTCCATCTTTTAATTGGCATTCCATTTGGCACTCCCTCTCACCAGCTGCCTGTGATCCCTGAACCTTTGGGGACCATAGATTTGATTCCCCTACTGCTCTTTTCCCTGTGCAGCTACCCTCAGCCTTCTTGGAGCCTGCTGTCTATTAGTGAGTGAGTCCACAACATCATTGGTAGCCATTCTATATGGAGTAGAGGCTGCTACTCATACCCTTGAGAACTGCTGTGAGCTTTGTACTGTGGAGATCTGGGCTGCTGGTCCACAGTCTTGTGGGAGTTCTCTTCTGTGCATCCAGTATTTGTGTCCTTGTGTATGTGACATAAAAAAATTGTTAAAGTGTGTGTGTGTGCAAGCCAGAGATGGGGACTCGAGATAGAGACTCGGACTCGAGTGCGACTTAATTCGCACACACAGTGACTTCAGACTCGACTTGAGACTAGACCTCAATAGACTTCAGACTCCACTCAGACTCGAGGTGTGGGACTCGTGAACAATGTTTATTTTTTAGGAAACTTCTAATGAGCTTGCCTTTATTCCCTACCTCTGGTTATTCCCTATAACCTGCCTACGTAACACGTGAGAGAGGACAACAAACACTGCAGCTGCTGAGCCATTCATCATAAACTTTGGCTTTAAAAATTTATACAACAAGATCCAGACAAAGAAGCGCTGAACACAAATAGGTTAGTAGCCTGTGGTGAGTAAACATGTTTAACTCAGCATTGGCCATCTAACGTTTGCTTGCTTCTTGCTAGAGCAGGTCTAGACCATACTCTGAAGTTATTTACAGAAGCCCAACAATTCCCACCAAGAGCAGCACTAGGCGACACAGGCAAGGAAAAACTTCCTTTTAAGAGGCAGAAACCTCGAGCAGAACCATGGCTCAGGGTGGGCGGCCATCTGCCTCGACTGGTTGGGAGTGAGAGAGAGAGAGAGGGGGCAAGAGAGAGAGAGAGAAGGACAGGGAGAGAGAGCAGAGGTAGGCAGCTTACACAGTATACACAGACGTAGTAGTAGTAGTTAACGTTACACTGGGTTTAAGAGTCTGGGGAGTGTTTTGACTTACAGTATTTAATAAGCCGTCAATAATTGCATTGTACATTACATGGTTGTGCTCTGTAAATGAAAAACAGGTTACAGTAACAGAATTCCTATGCAGTTTTATTAGCAATCTGGATTGAACGCAGCAGGTGATACAATATTCGTGATAACCACAAGAGACTTGAGACTTGACTTGGACTCTAGCTCAAAGACTTGAGACTTGACTTGGACTCTAGTTCCAAAGACTTGTGAGCATCTCTGGTGCACGCGCATGCGTGTGAGTATTGCACGCACATGCTACTACTGTTGTCTAGTTGTGTGTGTATTAAGGTGCTTGGGGAGCTAATCTTAGGAAGATTGAGTAAGTCAGGCTTGATAAGAAACAGCCACAGCAGGAGCCTGTAGGCCTACTGATAATGGAAGATTTAGCAGAGGCAAGCAGCGAGGGGCAGCTTGGAAGAATTATGAACAGAACAGCGGGGCAGGTGAGGAGGCACGTCTCTCTACATGAGACTTTTTTCCCTTCCTATTCTTTCTTATTCTCACACCTTCCCTCTTTCTCAGTTACTGTTATTTGTTCTCTCTTTGGCTGATGTCTAGCATATCCCTCTCCACTCCCTCTTCCTATTTCATCTTTTAGACTATTGTCGGATAAGAAAGGTCTTATACAGAGTGCATGGGCTGGGGATTGAGAGATTATATTGTCTCTCCTTAGAGTACACACACACGCACACACACACATGCACACACACACACGCACACACACCAGACTACCACTAAACTACCACCCGAGACCAGGTAAAAGGAAGCAAACAGATTACTATTGACCATTAAATTCACCTTGTCTGTCTTCATTCATTTCTAACAGCACTAGCACTGAAACAACCCTTAAGCAGCGTTTTTTGTAGTGAGAGGCATCTTTTTCCACAGGTTCTGTATAGGCAGTAAGCGTTTTGTGGGCTGCTAAGGCACCATGGGTACCTGGTGTTTTAGATGAGAGCACTTGAGTTGAATAAACTTCAGCTCAGAGCAGAAAAGCACCTGATGTCATTGCCATTATTCCCCTGTTGTCCATTCAGATGGTAAAATTGGATGGTAAACTAATGGTGGCTGAGGCTGGATGCTGGAGCTATATGATTTTACCAGCTGTTTTACCATGATTTGAACAGAAAACTGCAGGTCTGGAATCAAATTAGTGCTGTGCTTGAGATTTCGGGTAAGTTGTTTTCACTCAAAATTCATTTAAGTAATAGTCAACTTGTAGCCCATGCTTTTAGAAACATGATCAATTTATCGTTTAGCTAGTCTCACATCAGTCAGAACATCTGTCTGCTGTTAGATAAAGAGTAGGCTGAGCCTAAAGCCAAAATAAAGTACTGATGTTACTGTTTTTCTCAGTTGCTTTGGTGCATTTCTTGAATCATCCTTAACATTTGCAAAACAGTAAGTGCATTTCTCGAAATAGGTACAAACAGCACAACACAGTGTTTTACCTGCAAAAGCCCGTAACGTGCTCAAAATCCTTAGTCTATCTCTCAAAAGCAAATCTTTATGTCATTGAACATGTCAGTGCCGTCAGAATGAAAAGTCCTTGTGTCTTGTTTATGAACAAGATAGTCAAAATGTTTAGTCATGTTGTCAATGTTGTCTGATATAACTACAGCTAAGGTGTTGTTTACTATAATGTCAACAGTACAAAGTAAGACATTGCAAGAGACTGGACAGGAGACTGGATAGTCTAATGGCATTATTTTCTATGACCACGGTGTATATAGCCTCCTCCTGTTGAGGTGTGAAAAGGGGGCCCACTCCCACCCCTGTGAGGTTGTCTTGCAGTCCTATGTGGGGAAAGAACAGTATGCAAAACACAAGATTGAGATTGACAAGATATTCAAAAATATTATCTAGCAGTATATACAGTGTCTGTATATACTGCATGTGTTTGTGTGCTACAATATACTGTACACTATGTATCTGTATGAAGTAGTATTTGCTTTATACTGTGAAACGCAAGCGGAATACTGTTAAATGAAGCATTTTACAGAATCTCCCTTTGGGGATCAATAAAATATTACCGATTCTGATTCTGATACAGTAAGTATGCAATACTACAGTACAGTGCACATTGTTATATTACATACCTGTTCTGTCTACGAAACGTTTGAACGATTGAAGACACGGTTGTTCTCCCAACATTTGGCTGCAGCCTTCAACCAGCCTCAGCCATTGTAAGGCCATGATTGAGAACACGGTCCACAATTGTGGCCCTTATTTCATCAGGAACTTGCCTATGTCGTTGGCCTCTTCTACCTCTTCCTCTGTTTTGCCTTCCTACCCTTCCACCATGTAGTCTTACTGCTCCTCTTCTTCTTCCCATCTGTTGACCCTGTTCATTTCCTTGTTCTTCCATTGCCAGATATTGTAGCATTGTGTTGTGCTATGTCTATATATGCTTGCAAATTGAGGGTTCATGAGATGCACCTTTGAGATATTTTAGAGAACTGGTTGATCATTGGTTGATCTAATATTTAACACACTCCCCTTCATTGGTGAAAGTCAAGATCCACATGAGAGCAATTTAGAGAATATTTACAAAAAAAGTCTAATAGAATGTATAGAAAATATGCTTGACAGATTATGACAACATGTTCAACCATTTTGCATGTAGTGACTTATGCGATGAACTTGTGCCAAGATGTTTTGGGGAGTAAGACTATTCAACAGAGACTGGTATAATTCATTGTGATCAGCATGACATAAGCAATTGATAATGTGGGAAAAAGCAGACAATTGATGTATAATGATGTGCACAAGTGACGAGATGATGTGGAGGTTGAACAAGTAGTTTTGAGAATTTCAATTCTGATCTGAGAAATGTACTAAAGCGAGTGAGAAAAACTGTAAAAAACAAAACAAAATCTAATCCAAGCAAATGGTTAGCCACTCAGCAAAACCAACAGACACCCTGTAGTTAGTGGCCATAATGTGATGCTAGGTCCGACAATTGACAGCAGATTTTGAAACTGTCCCTTGCTAAATAAGCCATCCTAAAATAAGCCATAAACCGACATAAAGCTCCTCGTACCTGCTGGTGGTAACATTATTCCCAGTGATTTTTCCACTTTGAGGGTACCATGTACAGTAATGTGCAAACGCTTTTAGGCAGGTGTGTCTTCAAAACAGCATCAATTCTTCTAGGTATACCAGCACAAAGTCAGGTATTTTGTAAGCATATTGCCAGGTGTATGTTTAAACAATTAAACCAGACAGGTGCAAATGATCACCCATCCAATATGTAGGTTGAAACATGATTGTTAACTTAAACAGAAACAGCTGTGAAAGAGGAATACAACTGTCTGAGGAACAGCCAAACTTAGCTAACCAGGTGATGCTGCTGAAGACAGTTTACTGTGAAAAGTCATACACCATGGAAAAAATGGGCACAGCAACAAGACACAAGGTAGTTATACTGCATCAGCAAGGTCTCTCCCTAGCAGATATTGAGGCAGACATGGGTTTCTAGATGTGCTGTACAAGCTCTTTGAAGAAGCTAAATGAAACAGGCAACGCTGAGGACTGTAAACGCACTGTTCGGCCAAAGTATCTTACTACAGCTGATGAAAGAAACATGCTTCCCTACAATGAAGTAGATGTCCAGCAGTGCCATCATCACAGAACTGACAGAACACAGTGGCTCCCTAGTATACACATCTACTGTCTGGAGAAGTCTGGTCAGTTGTGGCCTTCATAAAAGAATTTATGGTGGCCAAAAAGCCTCCAACATGGAAAGGCCAAGCAACTTAACTATGCATGAAAACACAGAAATCTTGGAGTTATCTTTGATCAGGACATGTCCTTTAACTCTCACATGAAGCAAATTTCAAAGACCCCCTTTTTTTAACCTACATAATATTGCAAAAATCAGGAACGTCCTGTCTAAAGATGAAAATGAAACTAGTCCATGCAAATGTTACTTCTAGGCTGGATTACTGCAATTCCAAGCTTATCAGGCTCCTCTAAAAAGTCCAGTAAGACTCTTCAGCTGATCCAGAATGCTGCAGCACGTGTTCTGACAGGAACCAGTAAAAGAGATCATATCTCTACTGTCTTAGCTTCTCTGCATTGGCTTCCTGTAAAATCCAGAATAGGATTTAAAATCCTTCTGCTCACCTACAAAGCTCTTAATGGTCAGGCACCATCTTATCTTAAAGAGCTCATAGTACCTTACTACCCCACCAGAGCACTGCGCTCCCAGAATGCAGGGTTACTTGTGGTACCTAGAGTCTCCAAAAGTAGAATGGGAGCCAGAGCATCCAGGTATCAAGCTCCTCTCCTGTGGAACCAGGTTCCAGTTTGGGTTCAGGAAGCATTTAGACATTTAACTCTACATTTAAGAGTAGGCTTAAGACTTTCCTAGATGATAAAGCTTATAGTTAGGGCTGGCTCAGGTGAGCCCTGAACCATCCCTTAGTTATGCTGCTATAGGCCTAGACTGCCGGGGGATTACCCATGATGCACTGAGCTCCCCTCTCCTCTTCTCTCTCTCCCTCTGTGTGCAACCTCATCCCATTAATGCATGTTACTAACTCGACTTCTTCCCTTTCCCGTAGTCTTGTGATTTCTCGTCCACTCTCTCCTCCTATCACTTCCTGCAGGTGTTTCTGGCTCTGGAGCTGTGGAGTCTGGATCTGTGGTTGCGGGTCATCTGTTCCTGCTCGTCACCCTGCTACAATTATTATTACTAGTTATTACTATTATTACTATTATTATTACTATTATTGTAATTACTATTATTATTATTATCATTAACAAATTATCATTAACATTACTATAAATATCTGTATCATTTTTCCATTCAGTCTGTACCACTATTACCTTTATCCCCTCCCTCTCTCCCTCCTTCTCTTGCCCTTTCTCTCGTTCTCTCTCACCCCCAACCGGTCAAGGCAGATGGCCGCCCACCTTGAACCATGGTTCTACTCAAGGTTTCTGCGTCTTAAAAGGAAGTTTTTCCTTGCTTCTTTCGCTTAGTGCTTACTCTTGATGGGTATTGTTTTGTTTCTGTAAATAATAGCTCAGAGTATGGTCTAAATCTGCTCTTTTATGAAAAGCGCTGTGAGATAACTGTTGTTGTGATTTGAATAAAACTGAATTGAGCTGAACTAAGCAAAGACCCAAAACATACAGCAAAAGTCATTAAGAATTATCTTCAACGTGACAAAGAACAAGGAGCCCCGGAAGGATACCCACAGAGCCCTGATCTCAACATCATCCAGTCTGTCTGGAATTACATCAAGTGAGAGAAGCAACTGAGGTTGCCTAAATCCACAGAAGGACTGTGAAGAGTTCTCCAAGATGTTTGGTTCAACCATGTGCCGAGTTTATTCACAAACTATGTGCAAGTGTACCTAGCAGAATTGATGCTGTTTGAATGCAAAAGGTGGTCACACCAAATATTGATTTGATTTAGATTTTTTCTGCTGTTCACTCACTTTGCAATTTGTTAACTGATTAATTATATCTATTAACATGGCTGGTTTGTCCATACCTGTCCACGTTTGCACAGTGATGAATCTCTGTTTTCCTGTGCCCAGGGTACTGTTTGTGCCCAGCTTCTCACCCGCAGTGCCCCCCAACTTTCTATATATATATATAAAAAAAAAAAAAAATCCCCTCTCACCCCTTGCGGGGTGGTATGTGTCATCCTCAAGCTCGGGTCCTCTACCAGAGGCCTGGGAGTTTGAGGGTTCTGCGCAGTATCTTAGCTGTTCCTAGGACTGCACTCTTCTGGACAGAGACCTCTGATGTTTTGCCTGGAATCTGCTGTAGCCACTCTCCCAGTTTGGAGGTCACAGCCCCCAGTGCTCCGATTACCACTGGCACCACTGTTGCTCTTACTTTCCACATCTTTTCTAGCTCCTCTTTCAGCCCTTGGTATTTCTCAAGCTTCTCGTGTTCCTTCTTCCTGATGTTGCTGTCGCTTGGTATTGCCACATCTATCACTACTGCCTTCTTCTGCTGTTTGTCGATCAACACGATGTCTGGTTGGTTAGCCATCACCAGTTTGTCAGTCTGGATCTTGAAGTCCCACAGGATCTTAGCTCGGTCATTCTCAACTACCTTAGGAGGTGTCTTCCATTTTGACCTTGGGACTTCCAGCCCGTACTCGTGGCAGATGTTCCTGTACACTATGACAGCTACCTGGTTATGGCGTTCCATGTACGCGCTTCCTGCCTGCATCTTACACCCTGCTGTTATGTGCTGCACTGTCTCAGGGGCATCCTTGCACAGTCTGCACCTGGGGTCCTGCCTGGTGTGGTAGACCCCAGCCTCTATTGATCTTGTACTGAGTGCCTGTTCTTGTGCCGCCATGATTAGTGCTTCTGTGCTGTCCTTCAGTCCAGCCTTTTCCAGCCACTGGTAGGATTTCTTGATATCAGCCACTTCTTCTATTTGTCTGTGGTACACGCCGTGTAGCGGCTTGTCCCTCCATGACGGTTCTTCATCTTCCTTGTCCTCACCTTCGGGTTTCTGCTGCCTGAGGTATTCACTAAGCCCTTCATCTTTGGGGCCATCTTCCTGATGTACTCCTGGATCTTCGTTGTTTCATCCTGGACAGTGGTCTTGACACTCACTAGCCCTCGGCCTCCTCGCTACGCTTGGTGTACAGTCTCAGGGTGCTGGATTTGGGGTGAAACCCTCCGTGCATTGTGAGGAGCTTTCTTGTCTTGATGTCAGTAGCCTCTATCTCCTCCTTTGGCCAGTTTATTATACCAGCGGGGTATCTGATGACTGGCAGGGCGTATGTGTTGATGGCTCGGATCTTGTTTTTCCCATTCAGCTGGCTTTTCAGGACCTGCCTCACTCTTTGTAGGTATTTGGCTGTGGCGGTCTTCCTTGCTGCCTCCTCATGGTTACCATTAGCCTGTGGCACCCCAAGGTATTTGTAGCTGTCCTGAACATCTGCGATGTGGCCTTCTGGTAGTTCAACCCCTCGGTTCTGATCATCTTCCCTCTTTTTTGATACCATGCGACCACACTTGTCCAGTCCGAGCGACATTCCAATGTCGTTGCTGTAGATCCTGGTAGTGTGGATCAGTGAGTCGATGTCTCGCTCATTTCTGGCATACAGCTTGATGTCATCCATGTAGAGGAGGTGACTGATGATTGTTCCGCTTCGAATCGGTATCCGTGAGCCAGTCTTTGTGATGATCTGGCTGAGGGGTTCAGGCCTATGCAGAACAGCAGCGGGGATAGTGCGTCGCCTTGGTATATGCCGCACTTGATGGTGACTTGTGCAATTGGCTTTGAGTCGGCTTCCAGACTTGTTTTCCACAGCTTCATTGAGTTCTTGATGAAGGCTGTTAGTGTCCTGTTGATCTTGTACATCTCCAAGCATTCCAGTATCCATGTGTGTGGCATTGAGTCGTAGGCTTTCTTGTAGTCAATCCAGGCAGTGCACAGATTGGTCTGTCTGGTCTTGCAGTCTCGAGTGACTGCTCTATCCACCAGTAGCTGGTGCTTGGCTCCTCTGGTGTTACTGCCTATTCCCTTCTGGGCCCTGTGCATGTATTGAGCCATGTGCCTACTCATCTTAGCCGCTATGATGCCTGACAGGAGCTTCCATGTTGTGCAGAGGCAGGTTATTGGCCGGTAGTTGGATGGGATTGTTCCTTCTGGGGATCCTTCATGATCAGGATTGTCCGTCCTTGGGTTAACCATTCTGGGTGGGTCCCATCCATCAGCAGCTGGTTCATTTGTACTGCCAGGCGTTCATGGAGTGCAGTTAGTTTCTTCAGCCAGTAGGTGTGGATCATGTCAGGGCCTGGTGCTGTCCAGCTCTTCATACCTGCCACTCTTTCTTGGATGTCTGCCGTTGTAATGGTTACTGGTTCTTGTTCTGGGAGATTGCTGTGATCTGTTCTTAGATCCACTAGCCACTGAGCATTGGTGTTGTGGGATGCCTCTTTCTCCCATATGTTCTTCCAGTACTGTTCAGTCTCAGCCCTGGGTGGATCTGATCTTGTGTTATTACCCTGCCACTGAGAGTACACTTTGGATGGTTCGATTGGAGAACATCCGGTTTATTCTCCTGGCTTCTGCTTCTCCCTTGTATCTCTTTAGGCGGGTGGCCAGGGCGGTGAGTCTTTGTTTGGCAGTCTCTAGAGCCTCAGGTATCGACAGCTTGTTGTATTTCTTAGGTAACCCCTTCCTTACACCTTTCTGTAGCTCTGAGAGCTGACTAACCTCTCTTCGTGTTGCCTTGATCTTGGCCTCTAACCTTCTCCTCCATGGGGGTAATGCTCTTTGTGGCTTGTGGTGTTCATCTTATAGCCAAGCATCTCTAGGATCACTGTTGCTGTGGCGTACATCAGCTCATTGGTCTCGGTTATGGCTTTAGTAGGGATAGTATGTAGTGCTGCATTCACATCTTCTAGCAGACTTTCAGAGGGTACTTTGTCACTTAGCCTTGGCAGTCTTGGTCGTTGTACTAGGGGTCCAGTTTGGCTATGATCTTCATTCAGTAGGTCAGCCGCCCTTATGTTGAGTTCTGTGCCGTAAGGGCTTATTGGGGCTTGGGACCCAATCTCTGAGTGTGGGGATGATGATGAAATCTCCCCGCTGACCTGTCAGTCCTGGCTCCCCTTGCCGTAGCATATTTGTTGTACCTCATCAATCTCTAGTTGTGATAGGAGCTGCCGTTTGCGGATGTTAGAACACTGAGCTAGGAGTTGTTTCTTTGTCAGTGTTGATGATGGGTTTCGAAGCATCCATATATCCCATAATCTCTGCATATAACCCCTCTCACTGGGGTTGCTTGTATAGTAGCATTGCATCAGATCCAAGTTTTCTGCTCTAGTCCATGTATGTCTTGTTCTTGTTCCAGTAGCCCATTTCTCATCAGGTTGCCCTGGTTCCCTAGCAACTGACGCGGACCTTGTTAACCCGGGCGACGTCCGAGCCGGTATGACTCTTGTGTTTGCGGTTTCACTCATGCCTGAGGTAGGCCAGTAGCATTAAGGACCTTGCCTAAGGGTCCACCTGGATACCCACGCCCTGACCGGAATCGAACCGACGATCACCTGTACCGAAGTCAGTGGCCTTAACCACTCAGCTATCCAGGAGCATATAATATATATATATATATATATATATATATATATATATATATATATATATATATATATATATATATATATATATATATATATATATATATATATAAATATTTTAAAAAATCCCCTCTCACCCCTTGCGGGGTGGTATGTGTCATCCTCAAGCTCGGGTCCTCTACCAGAGGCCTGGGAGTTTGAGGGTTCTGCGCAGTATCTTAGCTGTTCCTAGGACTGCACTCTTCTGGACAGAGACCTCTGATGTTTTACCTGGAATCTGCTGTAGCCACTCTCCCAGTTTGGAGGTCACAGCCCCCAGTGCTCCGATTACCACTGGCACCACTGTTGCTCTTACTTTCCACATCTTTTCTAGCTCCTCTTTCAGCCCTTGGTATTTCTCAAGCTTCTCGTGTTCCTTCTTCTTGATGTTGCTGTCAGCTGGTATTGCCACATCTATCACTACTGCCTTCTTCTGCTGTTTGTCGATCAACATGATGTCTGGTTGGTTAGCCATCACCAGTTTGTCAGTCTGGATCTTGAAGTCCCACAGGATCTTAGCTTGGTCATTCTCAACTACCTTAGGAGGTGTCTTCCATTTTGACCTTGGGACTTCCAGCCCATACTCGTGGCAGATGTTCCTGTACACTATGACAGCTACCTGGTTATGGCGTTCCATGTACGCACTTCCTGCCTGCATCTTACACCCTGCTGTTATGTGCTGTACTGTCTCAGGGGCATCCTTGCACAGTCTGCACCTGGGGTCCTGCCTGGTGTGGTAGACCCCAGCCTCTATTGATCTTGTACTGAGTGCCTGTTCTTGTGTGGCCATGATTAGTGCTTCTGTGCTGTCCTTCAGTCCAGCCTTTTCCAGCCACTGGTAGGATTTCTTGATATCAGCCACTTCTTCTGTTTGTCTGTGGTACACGCCGTGTAGCGGCTTGTCCCTCCATGACGGTTCTTCATCTTCCTTGTCCTCATCTTCAGGTTTCTGCTGCCTGAGGTATTCACCAAGCCCTTCATCTTTGGGGGCCATCTTGCTGATGTACTCCTGGATCTTCGTTGTTTCATCCTGGACAGTGGTCTTGACACTCATTAGCCCTCGGCCTCCCTCGCTACGCTTGGTGTACAGTCTCAGGGTGCTGGATTTGGCGTGAAACCCTCCATGCACTCCTCCTTTGGCCAGTTTATTATACCAGCGGGGTATCTGATGACTGGCAGGGCGTATGTGTTGATGGCTCGGATCTTGTTTTTCCCATTCAGCTGGCTTTTCAGGACCTGCCTCACTCTTTGTAGGTATTTGGCTGTGGCAGTCTTCCTTGCTGCCTCCTCATGGTTACCATTAGCCTGTGGCACCCAAGGTATTTGTAGCTGTCCTGAACATCTGTGATGTGGCCTTCTGGTAGTTCAACCCCCTCGGTTCTGATCATCTTCCCTCTTTTTGATACCATGCGACCACACTTGTCCAGTCCGAACGACATTCCAATGTCGTTGCTGTAGATCCTGGCAGTGTGGATCAGTAAGTCGATGTCTCGCTCATTTCTGGCATACAGCTTGATGTCATCCATGTAGAGGAGGTGACTGATGATTGTTCCGCTTCGGAATCGGTATCCGTAGCCAGTCTTTGTGATGATCTGGCTGAGGGGGTTCAGGCCTATGCAGAACAGCAGCGGGGATAGTGCATCGCCTTGGTATATGCCGCACTTGATGGTGACTTGTGCAATTGGCTTTGAGTTGGCTTCCAGACTTGTTTTCCACAGCGTCATTGAGGTCTTGATGAAGGTGTTAGTGTCCTGTTGATCTTGTACATCTCCAAGCATTCCAGTATCCATGTGTGTGGCATTGAGTCGTAGGCTTTCTTGTAGTCAATCCAGGCAGTGCACAGATTGGTCTGTCTGGTCTTGCAGTCTCGAGTGACTGCTCTATCCACCAGTAGCTGGTGCTACTGCCTATTCCCTTCTGGGCCCTGTGCATGTATTGAGCCATGTGCCTACTCATCTTAGCACAGGAGCTTAGACAGGAGCTTAGACAGGAGCTTCCATGTTGGCCGGTAGTTGGATGGGATTGTTCCCTTCTGGGGATCCTTCATGATCAGGATTGTCCGTCCTTGGGTTAACCATTCTGGGTGGGTCCCATCCATCAGCAGTTGGTTCATTTGTACTACATTTGTTCATGGAGTACAACGTGCAGTTAGTTTCTTCAGCCAGTAGGTGTGGATCATGTCAGGGCCTGGTGCTGTTTGGATGTTTCGGTCAGCTAGTCAGCTCTGAGAGCTCTCTTCGTGTTGCCTCTAACCTTCTCCTCCATGGCCTCTAACCTTCTCCTCTTTGTGGCTTGTGGTGTTCATCTTATAGCCAAGCATCTCTAGGTGCTGTGGCGTACATCAGCTCATTGGTCTCGGTTATGACTTTAGTAGGGATAGTACTTTCAGAGGGTACTTTGTCACTTAGCCTTGGCAGTCTTGGTCGTTGTACTAGGGGGTCCAGCTTGGCTATGATCTTCAATCGTAGGTCAGCCGCCCTTATTTTGAGTGGTTCTGTGCCGTAAGGGCTTATTGGGGCTTGGGACCCAATCTCTGAGTGTGGGGATGATGATGAAATCTCCCCGCTGACCTGTCGTCCTGGCTCCCCCTTGTACCTGTATTTGTTGTACCTCATCAATCTCTAGTTGTGATAGCGGTGTTAGAACACTGAGCTAGAAGTTGTTTCTTTGTCAGTGTTGATGATGGGTTTCGAAGCATCCATATATCCCATAGTCTCTGCATATAACCCCTCTCACTGGGGTTGCTTGTATAGTAGCATTGCATCAGATCTCTGCAGTTTTCTGCTCTAGTCCATGTATGTCTTGTTCCAGTAGCCCATTTCTCATCAGGTTGCCCGAGCCGGTATGACTCTTGTATTTGCGGTTTCACTCATGCCTGAGGTAGGCCAGTAGCATTAAGGACTTTGCCTAAGGGTCCACCTGGATACCCACGCCCGATCACCTGTACCGAAGTCAGTGGCCTTAACCACTGAGCTATCCAGGAGCTATATATATATATATATATATATATATATATATATATATATATATATATATATAAAAGTATATTAACCAAAAAGGTACAATAGTTTAGTACACAACAAAATGAGGTTTCATAGCAACAACTTAAAAAATTGCACCAAACTGATTTTTGGTTTTCACAGCACGCTCTGTCTGATCAGGCTCCTAAACATCTTGAAATGAACTCTATGATACAAAAGACAAAAGTGTTGGAATCATATATCACATACATTACATTCATATTCATGTAGGTTTTCATCAGTCTGTGAAAGTTCTACGTAGTTAGTGGCCCCACAGAGGAACCGTTTATTGGTAATGACTCAGAATGTCATCAGCTGTCAGTGGTACTATTCCACTGTTCTAGGTTTTTATCTGTATTAGCTAATACTGTTGGCACTTTATGAATGGAAACAGACATCACTGGATTACTATTGATATTGAAGAAAACGTATTACATGATTTCTGAGCTAATTTATGGACATTTCTGTTTATTTAGGAACAAGTATTATTTAAAAAGAAATAGTGAGTCATGCTGATTACAGCAACTTCTGTGTCAGATTGGACTAATAAACAAAAATAGTCAATAATCATTGAGGAAACTAATTATTATCTGTTACCCTAAACACTGCCCTTACATCCTTTATTACTTCCTTAGGTGTCCCCCTGTAACGGGTAGTCTAACACATAGTAGTGCAGCCTCTTATCTTTGCCCTCCAGACCTATGTTGGCTTCCCTTTACTTTTAGAGAAGAATAACAAACGAGACAGGAAGAGAGGAACCTAAAAAATGCAGTCTGGTGGCAGTCTGGTGAAAGAAGAATGGAGGGGTGGAATGAAAAAAGAGAGAGATGTTAAGGAAGGGGATGAGTTTGAAACCAGTGCTGGTTTAAGGACTGGCAATAAGCTTCAAGAGACGGAAAGAAAGAGATACTGGGGGAGATGACAGTAAGGGGGGATAAAGGAGAGAAAAAGGTGAAGAGGAAGACAACATGGGGGAAGGAATGAGACTCAGAGAAATTCTGTCCTTCCATTTACCTTCCTACTCTTTGTCCCCTGATTCAACGTCTTTCTTCTAATTTTTTTCTCTTTACATTTTTCTCAATTTTCTTTTTTTCCCCATGCCTTTGCTCTCACTTTTCCCATTTTTTCTCATTTTTCTCTTTATTCATAATATTCTGTCTCCCTCCAGCCATCTACTACTCTTATCACTCTGCCCATTTATTTTCTTACCTTTCTCTCTCTTTTTCCTCTCTGGCTGACGTTACTTTTATTGCAATCCTTCCCCATCATCCAGAAGATAAAACACTCGTCCCCTTTTTCTCATCAATTGAACGAGGTAAAACAAATCATTGCAATCACACACTCTCACCTTTACAACGTACATTTATGGGCAGACATCGATTGCATTTTCATCCTATATGCCTGTCCTTAGCGTGAATGAGAAAGGGAAATGATTATAGATCCCTCCTCCGGACCCTAGTTAAAATCGACGACCCAGTGCATGTGTCTAATGCAAACTCATTGTGGTTAGTTGGCATTTCCTATCCATTATCAAGTCTATTCAATCAAAGCCGACATGTACATGGTTTATGTCTGGTGGTTAGAGTTTGTACTGGTTCTGTGGAATAAGTCTGATTGTGAATCCAGTGCCTCATTAAAAAAAAAAACTTCATTTAAAGCTGCAGAGCTGTCCTCACCTGTTAGGAATTCCTAGCAGGTGGTAAATAAAAGACACATATGGAAAGTGGATAAATTAAATGTAGAATTTTAATTAAATGTAGAATTTTAATTTATTTTTTAAATAATAAATTGTTCAAATAAATACTGATAGTATTGATACTTTAGTTCGGGATGTAATCACTCCACCTGGACCGCACCTAGAACTGTAGTACCACATTGGTTGTGCGTGTATGATCCATGACACAAGGCTGGATCTAGTCTTATGTGTCTAAATAAATGACCATAAACTAATTGACATGCAAACCTGAGGCAGATAGTATTCTAGAATGTGAATACTGGTTTCTGGGCTTTCTGGGCAAACATATAATAATGTGTATTCTTGCTCTTTGCTGCTGTGTGTACCTGAAGGCAACTTAAGGTAACAAGATACACAAACAATCCAAAGACAGTGGGAGTAGCAGGGGGTTCAATGGGAGCCCAAAGCTCAAATTTGCCCCAGTGTCCCCTAGCAAGCTAATCGAGCCCTGTCTTGATGTCGTAGCCAAATGGACCAAGAGACTATCCAGTGGGTGCAAATCATTGCTTAAGTAGTATTTTTGTCAAGGCACATTCCCAGAGTTTCTTACTCATGTTCTTATCACAGTTAGGAATTATCTAAATCCTAGTGTTGTGCTCAGTTCCCTGGAGAGATACTATCATCCCTGATAAATGCAGGCCCTGATGTTTTCAGTGTATCCAGGTACATTTTTGTTAACATCTCTGAGAAGTTACAGTCATAGTAAATACTGCTTCTGCCTGTTTTCTGTTTTATAGTTATGGCAGAGTCTATGCAACAGCAGACCCCTACCACCATACGATTGGTCCTGCTGCCACATACAGCGTGGGCACTATGGTGAGTGTGTTTCCAGTTTCTTAGCTTTTGACTGTCTGAATATTGTGTCAGACTGTGTGAGGTTTCATGATTAAATGGAGAAGGTGCAGCATCCTCACACTGCACCTCGACACATAAATGTTTCATTTTACAGGACATCAATTTTACAACAGAAAATGTCAATTTCAGTATTCATATGAACTACTAAACTAACTGAACTAATAACTGTAAATAAATAACAAAAATCAAAATAAAGTAAATAATTTGCTGACATGCTTTATTAATAGTCTATTAAACAAATGAGCTAAAGGTTCCTATGAGTTGTGTTTCCCTCTGAGTGATTTTAATGTTTAATGTAAATCTTTGCCACTTCAGTAAATGAAAAAGGGACATTGCCTTATTCTCAAACTCCCCATTCAATTTCATTGGCCTGAAGCTACTTACTTGAAATCCAGACTGAGAATTCCTTCCCACAGGAAACAGTCTCTTCAAGTTTTGCAAGGGGAGATAGTCGAATGGTTAATGTTTGTTTTTAGCTAGCTTTGCAGCTAACATCAAAGATGAAAAAAATCTTTAAAAAGAAAGAAACTGAGCACCACATAAGATGTGGGAGAAGAAGAAAATTTGTTTTCTTTCGTGGGAGTGGGTAGGGACTTCCTCCAAAGATTAACGACCATCTAGTAAATGCTTCAATGTGCCATGGGAAATTAAAGTAGAAAGGGAGAATGATAGACCAGAAATGAAGGAAAAGTAGGAGAAGGAGAGGGATAATTAAAGTTATTGGTAGCAAACCAAACTTGGATTCCAGACAGATGAAGCTCGATGCTGAGTACTTGTGGTGATGAAAATTGAAAGCCCTGCCAAACCCCACCCCCACCCCCATGTGTCCCCCAAACACCCCCTTCCTCCCCTAGTGCAGCTGCTAGCTAAAAGCCTTCATTAATTACGACCATTATTTCCTCTTCATTTACTTAATTAAAACAGTGGCCTTTGTTTTCCTTAATACTCTACACTTTCTTCTCTTTTTTCTTTAAATTAGTTCTCCCTTTTCCCCATCCTCCCATATTCAAACTACATTTTTGCCCACTACAAATTTTAATTCCTGATTCTCAATACAAAAAACTCAGTTAATCTCAAACTTTATCATGCCTTACATTCTGCACTGAAACAAAACTTAGTAAGACCAGACCTGTCAGATTTATGATATAATGATGAGACTGATAAATATAAAATTATGGGTTGATAAGTAAGTACCCACAATGTCTCCAGATGAGCAAAAGTGTGCACAATGAATCCATTCATTGTGCTTTGTGTGTTTTGTCCTGAATTCTATTTTCTACATAAATAGACATGATGATTTTTGATTAATGTTTCTTTCAAGACCTGTGAGTTTAGGCCAAACTCCTCTGTGTGGTTGTATAGAGGATGAGATATTCTAGACTAGCTTGGCAGACATCTGGATGCAGGCTTTGTGGGCAGGACTAGGTAACCAATTCACTGATTTGGTGAGGGGGTTTTTTTGTCGAAGCCCTCTGCATTGCCACCCCCTTTGTGCAACAAACTATCCTACAAATACAATATCTCTGGTTTTGCTTAATCTGTTTTATTCTCATCAATATTGTAGAAAAAAGTTGACATTGGGCGTGAAACAATTTTGTAACAAAATGTAAGAATTGTCCAATATTAACTTTCTTATCTGGTGATAAGGGGCTGGTCTGAACAGAGCCTCAGTACCTGGAACATGGAGGGCAGTACAGATCCAGTTTTCTCTCTATCCGTATCTATTCAGCTACACAGGAGGAATTAGAATTAGGAAACCATCTTGTTTTTGTTCGAAAACAATTGCTTAATGTCAACTAGTAGTTGTGGGATAGTTAAGCTGTCATCCAAAGATTATCACAGTGGTCAAAAACAAGAAATGCCATGTTTTTTCCTACCAGAAGCTAGAGCTAAAAAGCACTAAACTTGTAATGTGTCTCTCTCTGGCAGTTTTGAGAGTCGTTACTCTATTTCAGAGACATTAAAGCTTAAAGACATGTGTTTTGAATATTTTCCATGAGGCATCCCATCAAAAGCATTACTGTTAAGGATTCAGAGACTTACCCATGGACATATAACGACAAACAGAATAACCTATGGAAGTTGGTAACAGCTATCAAAAAGAAGACTAAACTTATAAATTCATGCTCATGTACATACAGCAGTCACACACATCCAATTACCTTCTTTCACTTCACAAATTTCCCAGCTACTTTGTCCACAACATCACTCTGAATTAAACAAGTGATAAAGGGAGAAATGTTTCTTTGGAGGAAAGAGAGAAGTTTCTCATTTTAACATTAATATTACAAACAAAGGTTCTATACTGAATACTGATTGGAGCTTTTTCATCTTTGATGTTGCAGGCTAGCCTTTACAGAGGAGGGTGCAGTCGCTTCACTCCCTACTAGAAAAGAGGGGGACACGCCCCGTTCCATGCCCGCAAAACAGACAAAAAAACAGCAACAAATTAAATCCCTAAATAAACATCTTCACCCTCTTCATGGAAAACTAAAAACAAAATGCTTCCAGGTGGCAAATGTGAACCTGAAATACAAGTATCAGGTGCTTCCCCATTTACAGAGTGTACACATTCAATAATGTTGCTTACTTATTTTGGAAAATAACACTTTGTTACTCTGTATTGACTTGAAAGTGTTTGCATTTACATGTCTGTAGTGGATAAAAGGCAACAATAGTCAATGTGGACAAAGTGGGGAAAGAGTGGAAACAGGAATCTTCTCCTCATTCTCAATCTTTTCACAATAACTTATTGGTCTGCAACTCAGTTCCTTTCAGGTGGCCTTTTGCATTTTAATCTAATTTCCCTACCATTATTGTTTCAATTAGTAATCCCCCCGTGCATTAACACCAACACTAACGTTCAGCAATTCCAGTTTAAGCAACACATTCCGATTACATTTATAGAGTAAGTGATACAGCCATTCCATCCCTTTGAGAACTTCCTCCATTCAAAGTGAGCCAATAACAGGAACTGAGTTTCTGACTGACTCAAAGCTGATCAGCCTAAAGTAGAGTGAAACTGCAATGAAATGGCTACCAGGAAGTGATGTATTATGAAACCCACAAGGTCAAAGGAAGACCATGATACATTACTGAGTCTGAATGCAGGAGGAAGTGATGTATAGCAGGGTGTGGAGCAAGAGCTATGACAGCCATTGCAAAATGGGCAGCAGTGTGTTAGAGGCCATTGATCACTGGCATAGTGCCAGAGGCAGGAGGTATCCCATTACTGCTGAATGGTTTTAAAGGAGAAAAGTACATTATTTCCTCACCACTTCTCATTGTTTCATGTTTCCTCACAACCTGCACATAGTACATAACAATCCCACATTTGCTATTTAAGATATCATTTTCATTGGTTAGAAGTTGTGATAGCAGTTACTATAAGTAGTTTTTTTCACAATGATCAATAAATGTAATCTGTAAGTCCACTTCCAACAACCTGTAAACCTATGTCCTTTTCAGCAAAAATCTGTAATTGTATTTTCATGGATGTAGACAGCTAGCTATTTAGGAAATCCCTATTTTCAGTTTCGTCTCTTTTCTCAAGATCCAATTGGTCATCTTTAGCTGCTAAATGCCCAGCACCAAATATCCTGGGGGTTTTTTGCAGTACACTTTTGTTGACAGGAGTTGATGAGAGTAGATGAGGGACAACCATATAGTAAATGGTTCTTACAACCAAAACAAGTGCTATAACAAAAGCACCAAGCTCCATGGAACAGTGTTGGGAGATAATATTTAATGTAGTGCAGACTCAGACTCTTCCTGTCTGCCTCTTCATTCATCCGAACTTTTTATTATTAATTTATTATTATTAAGTTATCAGGCCTCTAAATCTATTTCTAAGAGTATTTCATACATGAGTAAAGATCTTCTTGATTTTACTCATTATCATGAGGACTACATATAAAAAAGTAACTTAAAATTGCTACAGAGATCTGCTGGTTATTTTCCTGATCACAGACTTGATGAAGCTGCTTATTCAGCTTCCACAAACATATACTTCTATTCTCTGCTCTGCGGCTTTGATGCTGTATATATATATATATATATATATATATATATATATATATATATATATATATCACACACACACACATACATACACACACACACATTAAAGGTTTACATGTTTGTGCTTGTTGGACAGGTGTATTGATTAATTATTTTATGAGCATAGTTATCGTCAACTCAGTAATCTTGGAGTCATCCTTACTTCACCTGGTTCACTTCTCCACCGCAGCCTGTTTTTGGGTTATCTTCTTTGTTGCTCTCCTTCTTCTTCTTCTTCTTCTTCTTTCTTCTTGTCCTCTGACAAATATGGTTATGTCCACCATATGCTTCCTCTTAAAGGACAATAACTAATCACATTTAACAGAAGCATAAAATTTCGCTTAATGATAACTGTCAAGATTAATGTATTTGTTAGTCACCATTAGCTTAAGAGCTTTAACCTATATGACCTTTAACACTACATAAATTAGCCTAGCGGCTAGCGGACTTTTCCTCTCCTTATAGCTTAACAATTTATGTGTTATTCATAGTATTTCTTACTCACCGCTGGTTGAGTCACTGCATCTCCCTACACAACACCACGGTTGAATATTCACCCAGAATGGATGTTTTGATGAAACACAGCAGCTGATAGTAGCAGAACAACAAGCCACCCCATGCATTTACCATAAAAGCTAGCTGACCATGTGGTTCTCACACACAGCTCACTTTCCCGCAGTTCTGTGTCTGTCGCTAAATGAAAACTCTGTAGGTCAAAGCGTCCACGCAAAAAAGAAAGAAGATATGCCTGTTAGTAGTATTGTCTTCAAATAGAGCCAAACTCCTCAGGTCACTGAAGGAAACAATCTGACTGTGTGGGGAGCAAGGCTTGTTAATAGTGCATGTAGCAAATAAGGTAATTTATACAAAGGTCAATAAATAAATAAGCTAATTAAATGAGATATATACAGTTATATCTCATCGTATAATTTAATTACTGCCAACACATATTTTTCTTACTTTATTTTTTGTGCATTTAATCGGATGTTTATTTATTTATTGAGCATTTATTTATGTCTGTATTTCTTTCTGAATTTGTCAGGATCTATTCTCAATACATTTTAACAACAAAACAATCATCTATAGTGTTATAATAGTTTTATTATTAGATCAATATCTTATTGTATAACACACTTACGTTTATGTACTGTTTGAGACACATTTCAATTCCAAAATGGTCCAAAATGGTGCAACTTCTCTTTCCCGAGCTACATTAACCAGTTCTGACTGTGGGATCCTGAGGCCTTGCCAGGCCAGTGTGGAGATATAATCTCTCCACCTAGTCCTGGGTCTTCCTCGAGGCCTCCTCCCAACTGGACGTGCCTGGAACACATCCCTAGGGAGACGTCCAGGAGGCATCCTTACCAGATGCCCAAACCACCTCAACTGGCTCCTTTCAACGTAAAGGAGCAACGGCTCTACTCTGAGCCCCTCGCGGAGCCCCTCACCGTTGTGACGAAAAGGTCACAACGGTGGGGTAAAGCGAGTGCAACACCACCCCCGCTGCTCCGATTCCCTGGCCAATCTCCTGCTCCAATCTCCCCTCACTCATGAACAAGACCCCAAGGTACTTGAACGCCTTTACTTGGGGTAAGGACTAATTCCCTACCTGGAGTTGGCACTCCACCAGTTTCCTACTGAGAACCATGGCCACAGATTTAGAGGTGCTAATCCTCATCCCAACCGCTTTGTACTCTACTGCGAACCAGTCCAGTGAGAGCTGAAGGTCACGGACCAATGATGCCATCAGGACCACATAATCTGCAAAAAGCAGTGATGAGATCCCCAGCCCACCGAACCGCAGCCCCTCCTCACCACGACTACGCCTCAATATCCTGTCCATGAATATTACAAACAGGATTGGTGACAAAGCGCAGCCCTGGAGAAGGCCATCCCTCACCTGGAAATGGTCTGACTTACGAGTACTCGGACACAGTTCTCGCTTTGGATGTACAGGGATTGGATAGCCCTGAGAAGGGCCCCCCTCACCACATACTCCCGCAGCACCTCCCACAGAATCACCCGGGGGACCCGGTCATACGCCTTCTCCAGATCTACAAAACACATGTAGACTGGATGGGCATACTCCCAAGCCCAGTCCAGGATCCTTGTGAGAGTAAAGAGCTGGTCAGTTGTTCCGCGACCAGGACGAAAACCGCATTGGTCCTCTTCTGTCTGAGGTTCGACTATCGGCCAAACCCTCCGTTCCAGCACCCTGGAGTAGACTTTACCGAGAAGCTGGCCCGCCGTCAGGGGGGGTCAAAGGGTACAGATGACCCCATCCCAAGGCCTAGAGGAGGCCCAAGCAAAGGTCTATGGTTAACCCTTAAATGGGATCTCGCGCTGTGAGTCACGGTAAATAACTGAAAGAGTTTTGCAAAATAACATCTAAAATCTGAGGTGCTGAAGTGAACATTTGTGTGGATTTGTGGTGATATTTCTGTCCGATCAAAAGTGTAGTTTATCCACCTCCTCCTCTCATCCAGTTGTTCCTCTTCTATCTGAGGTTCGACTATCGGCCGAACCCTCCGTTCCAGCACCCTGGAGTAGACTTTACCGAGAAGCAGGCCCGCTGTCAGGGGGGGGTCAAAGGGTACAGATGACCCCATCCCAAGGCCTAGAGGAGGCCCAAGCAAAGGTCTATGGTTAACCCTTAAATGGGATCAACTTTGACGCTTCAATTACTGTCTTTTATAAATAACAAAACTTTTTAGATGTATTTACATGATAAATAATTATTATTAAAACATATTTCAAACTTGTCATCTAATAACCCGCTGCCCACTCAGATATGCAGGACCAGCAAATGTAAAGGAGTTGCTTTAAACAAACACTGCAGGCTGTCAGGGACCCACAAACGAGCAGCCAAAACAAACAGAGAAGAATAAAATCATAGGGAATTAAGGTCCAAACCTCTGGCCAAAAAATGTGTTCAGAAGCACCATGTATGTCTGACAGGTGAAGGTGAGGAGCTAACAGGCAGACTAGTAAAACTTTAGCTTGCTTAACCTGTAAATAATGTAACACCAGAGCTGCCAACTCTCAGGCATTGAGCGTGGCACACACAGTTCACAATTTTCACACGTTCTCACGCTACACATCGATTTTCTCACACAGGGGCCAAATCAGCAGAGCAACATCGCAGGCTTATGCACAGCAGAGTATAGGACAGGTAGACTGTTTAAAAATGTTATAAATTCTCATAAATAATGACGTTATTCTCGTAATATTATCCCTTTTTTTCTGGACCTGTGAGAGAACACAGACATGTGGGAGAGATTCTGAATGTGCAGAAAGTTTTGAACATCAGCAGAAACACACAAGTTAAAGTGCAGGAGTTTCTAACTGAATTAAAATTATTTAATATCACCAAGGTGAGTAAAGGTGCCACAGTCATGTTTAAAGAGGTTACTTCCCCAAACAAAGACAAAGACATGATAAAATATTTGTATACACATTTAATGTGTATTCAAATATTACTATATTCATTTGTTAAGTTCTCTGTGCGCAGCATGAAGGGACTACAAACTTTTGTTTCATTATACAGTAACCTTGTGTTGTATAAATAAACAACTTTCAAGAAAACTGACCTACAGTAAACACTAGTCAGGAGCACATCACGTTATAGGATACAGCTGCAAATATGGTTGGTATAATCATACTGAGTAACAGAATATGTAAGCATGGCCTGGATGATTCTAAAACACTGAATTTGGAAAAGGTTGTTAGGGACTCCATATGAGTCACTATAATTCTAATGGCCAAGAGCTTCTTTGAAATTGCCCGTGTTTTTATTAGAACTAAGGGTGGGTTGGTCGAGGTTGTACTAGATTGGGTGTCGATGAGGGGCCCAGTTTGGAAAATGTTGTCCCCCTGTCCAAAATTCCTAACGCCAGGCCTGCCGAGAAGTGTAATACCCCTGTAATTGGCACACACTCTCTGGTCCCCCTTTTTGAACAGGGGAACCACCACCCCAGTCTGCCACTCCTTGGGCACTGTACCCGACTTCCACGCAATGTTAAAGAGATGTGTCATCCAAGACAGCCCCTCCACACCCAAAGCTTTTAGCATTTCTGGGCGGATCTCATCAATCCCTGGGGCTTTGCCACTGTGGAGTTGTTTGACTACCTCATTAACTTTCTCCAGGGAAATTGGAGAGAAACCCCAATCAGCCTCCAGCTCTGCCTCTACTAGAGAGGGCGTGTCACCAGATCTAACTGGTAGTGCTCCATCTCCCGCACAAGCTCTGGCTCCTTCCCCCACAGAGAGGTGACGTTCCACGTCCCCAAAGCCAGCCTCTGCCACCCGGGTCTGGTCCGTTGAGGCCCCTGACCTTCACTGCCACCCAGGAGGCAGTGCACCCGAACCCTGCGGATCTTCCGATGGATGGTGGGTCCAAAGGATGGAGAGGGGCCACCAGGCACTCGCCGGCGAGCCCTCCCTCTGGACCTGGCTCTAGACTGGGGCCCCGGGCTTCCTCCGGACAGGGTCTTTCCTCCTCTTCTAATCATTTCATTAGGTGTCTTTGTGAACCATTCTAAGTCTTCTCCCTCACCTGGAACCACTTTCCCTTGGGAGACCCTAACAGGAGCACTAGGCTCCAGACAACACAGCCTCCAGGCTCACCGGGGCATGCAAACCTCTCCACTACAATAAAGTGATGGTTCCCGGAGAGGTAATGTGAAAAGAATCAGAAATGAATAAGGGGCTTTTTACACACACCAAAAAAGTACTCTATTCTCACATTCTTTGTTGATGTACTGCATAACAAATTATGTGATGTTAGGTCAGCGTAACAGGTCCTGGCAGATATGTGACACCTTTATAGAGTGTAAAATGCTCACAGCAATTCAATCGGGAGCACTACTGAAATATGCACTTTTAGGAACTGATAAGCAGAACCCAAATGCAGGTGTATTAAAGAATGCATGGTTCATGGAAATTTGATTTCCAACTTGAACATGGTTCTCGATACCCTACCCTATTGATTAGGTGAACATATTTGTGGTATAGGGGAATCAAATCTTGTGAACACAAGCTTCACATACAGTATTGTTTAGCAAAATGAAAGTATAGTCACACAAATGAAATGCAGCTTCAAAGCTGAAATCTGAAATCTTATTGCTTGCCAGCTTTCTACCTATCTTGTCAAAACAGGCCTATTTCAGTTACCTTGAAATAACCTTAAGGTATGTTAAATGGGAGCACGCTCACAACTAATGGCCAGAAACTCCACAGTGTAGCTTTAATATCAGAAAGTCTTGAGCATATCAGGCTTTGACTTTACTGTGTTCAGCACAAGTTAGGTTATCAATAGTTAGCTCGCTGCTTAAACACAGCACTGTAAGATGTGATTTGTGACATCTTTTTTGTTGTTCAAACATTTCCATTACTCTGGATTTCATTTTTGTCATCATGCTACATTGTATTCTCATGCTTAGGTGACATATCCTAAAAGGCAACACACAGGCAACATTCCCTAATACACCTAAGCGTTCTGTTTCCCACCGATCTCACGCCTTCTTTCGCAGCCACACATACACACTCACACACAAATCAGTAAATAGCATCTGTGCCTGCTGTGCCTGATGGGATCGTAAAGAGGGGAGTCAGTAGCATAGAAAGAAGAAAAGATGAAGAGAAGCAGCAACCGAGGCAATTTACCCCACAGATTAGAGATAAGATAGTTCAGTCAATAAGCACTGATTTCATTTGAAGATATACCAGACTGACTACTGGTATGGCCTTTTGCTGTCACTATCGTGTCTGTATGCAGACTGTCTTTTGTCTAGTTCTCCTGCTGTTTCCAACAAAGTTAAGGCCATTGTTACAGTATGGATTGGACAAATCTCCCACTCTCTGTCTAACCACGCATCTTTTTTTTCTTTAAACACACAAAATGTGGCAATATTCTAACATGTCTGCACTCTTTCAAGACAATACCCTGCAACTTTCTCACTTGTTGTTTCCCTCAGTGGATAGTCAGGCTACTGTCATGCTAGATTGTAGTTTCATGTTTGCCACAATCCTTCCTGTATGGTATTCAGACTCATTGCACTGAAAGGTTAATTTTCTTTTTAGCAACAAATCCCATTAGAAGACCAAAACCTACAATGAATTAATCCTAATAACAAATGTGATATATCTCATTCCTCCTGTGCCACAGAGCTCCATTGCTGTCCGAAAACTATTACTGAGCCACATCATTGCAGTAGTCATCACTTTTAATGATTTACATTTTCAGAAAGAACAAATGGCAGTCACTGAAAGGTTAGAAAGTATTTTGGTTTGGACTAACTGAAGTGAAAATGTGCATTACTTAAAAAAAAAACATTTAAAAAACATTAGAATGCCAAATTTGTCCTTTAAAGTCTAGTATACAACCATGAATAATTCAAATATTGGTGGCAATATAGTTGTGCCAAGCTTGGTGCTTGACAAAATCTGATTCATCCTTAGTTTAACATTGGACACTTGTAAAGATATTTCCTCTTATACACAGAACATGCTTATGTGTTCCATAGAGTAGAATTAACTTTCGGTGGTAATGGGATATGAACTGCTTTTCATAATCTGTAATGTAAATAAAAATCTGGTATTTGCGGGGTTTTTTGTCCCTTGCTCTTTCAAGCACTTTACAATTTCTGTATGATTGTCTTAAGGTTGTGTATCTTAAAAAGAAGTGTAACAATGTAGTATTAGTCTATTATTTAGAGTTATAGGTTCATATACAACAGAACGAGAAAATATAAATCAAAAGAAAAAACAATGATGTGTTCTTCCATTTGTATGCTTATATATCAGTGGTTAGAGGTTAGACAACATTTTATATGACAAGAAAAAGCTCTGTTTTGTGTCTTTTTATGTGTCTGTGGTCAAATTATTGTGTATGCTATGGTTTTTGTCTACAGCAATGTTTCCTTAATATCTCCCACCTTTTAGGCAAGACTTAAGTTTTTATCTGCTGCCCTTCTATTTGTTTATGCTTGTTTCAGAGACCACAGGTTAGTCAGGTCAGTTTCTTGGCTCTTTACACCACAGCAGGCAGCAGCCAGCTAAAAAAAACACAGTATTCAAAGTTGTCATTAATATGCAACAAACTGGTGCAACATGTCCTCATACCTAAACAACATCATAAGTCGATTGTCGACATAAGTAGACTGGAACCTGCTTCTCCACGCTGCACATACTGTAGTTGAACAAGCATTGTGGTTGTTTACAGAAATTTATATGGATGTTTCTTTGATACTTGTACGAGCAACTTTTAAAACGTTTGCATTCTTTTTCCTTTCCTTTGTAGTTGGGTCACTACAACACTCTTAGATGCGTAAGTCCACATTTACATACAGTATATCTTCACAGAAGCGGAATTTCAGTTTCAGACAATCTGACAATCACTACTTTTAAGTGTGCATCACAAAGAAACTAACAGGGATCAAAAGAAACAATAGATGCTGAATAGAAATATACAAAATCATGACCTATATATAAAATGCTGACAGCATATCTCAAGCACAGTCTGCATCATAAAGGTGTAAACTCACCAACAAAAGACGCACAACGGTAAAGATTCACTGGAAGCAAGCAAATTATGCAACACCATTACAGCCGCTTCTCACTTGTCGCTGTGGCCATGACAGAGATGGGGACTCAAGTTTGAGACTCTGACTCAAGTTGCGCGCACAGTGACTTCAGACTAGACTTGAGACTCGTCCTCAAAAGACTTCAGACCTGACTCGGACTCGAGGTGTGGAACTTGTGAACAATGTTTTTTTTTTGGAAACGTCTTATGAGCTTGCTGTTCCCCTTCCAGCGTGACATATAACCTACCTACGTAACACCTATTACATATCTGCTGCAAGCGGCCACATGTGAGAGGACAACAAACAGTTGCTGTGCCATTCATCATAAACTTTGACTTTAAAACTTCATACAACAAAGGCCCAACCAAAAGAAGCCCTGAATGCAAATTATGTTAGTAACCTGAGGTTAGTAAACATGTATAGCTCAGCATTGGCCATCTAATGTTAGCTTGCTTCTTGCTGTAGTTATGACGGGAGGAAGTCTGACTGTCGTTCGTTATGAAAAGGTGAATAAGTGTTTGTTTGCTTGCCAAACTTGTGGTGGTCAAATAACGTAATCATTTACGCCCTGGCTGCCATCACGTTAATTTTTACTGTTGGCTGCAAACAGGTTACAGGTTTATTGTTGATCATGTAATGTTGCAGTTTTATTTAGTCAGCGTTACTCTGGTTCGAGAGTCTGGGGGATGTGTTGACTTACAGTATTTTATTAGCTGTCATTAATTGCATTGCACATTACATGGTTGTGCTGTATAAGTAAAAAGAAACAGGTTGTAGTTACAAAATCCCTTATAGCTATGCAGTTTTATAATCAGCCTGGATTGAACACAGCGGGTGATACAACATTCATTATAACCATGAGTGACTTGAGACTTGACTTGGACTCTAGCTCAGAGACTTGATAAAATAAGATGAGCTTGAATATTAAACATAAGAGAGTTTTTAGTTAGAAAAACAGGAGGCTCAACGTTCAGTGTGTAACTTACCAGCAGTTGGAACAGGAATCTTCAATATAAATGTCCAATCACACCTTCATTTAAAACAGCACATTTTTGGAGTAAAATAACTTAATTTAAATGGAATCATTATGATATAATCACAGAAGCAAAGTAAATCTGTGCAGTTTTCAGAGTTCAACTTTGGCAGACTTAAGTTTAAAGCAAGTTTTAAACTATACAGAATACAGCCCTTCTTACTAGCTACTTCAGCTATTTTGTCTATATGTATACAGTATCTCACAAAAGTTAGTACACCCCTCACATTTTTGTAAATATTTGATTATATCTTTTCAAGGGACAACACTGAAGAAATAACACTTTGCTACAAGGTAAAGTAGCAACAGTGTAAATTTGCTGTCCCCTCAAAATCACAAACATCACACAGCCATTAATTTCTAAACCGCTGGGAACAAAAGGGAGAAAATGTCCAAATTGGGCCCAAAGTGTTAAAAAGCGGTTATGCTTCTACTACTTATGCATGTATGTTTAGTCCTTTGATTATTTTGTTCCAAATCAGAAAAAAACAAAAAACCAAGTCGTTTCTTGTTTTTTCCGTTTTAAAACCAAAAGGGTGCCTGATTAAATGTAATTAAGATGAGCTTGAACATCAAACATAAGTGGGTTTTTAGTTAGAATAACATGAGGTTCAAGTTTCAGTGTGTAACTCACTAGCAGCTGGGACAGGAATAGAAAACTCTCAGAAGTTGCCTGAGAAACCACAATTTCTTCAGTAGGCCTATCGAAGTAATTCACACTGTACATCCAAAGGTACACACTCAGCAAACATGAACTGTTATTAGTTACATTGGCGAACTGTATACTAACGAATCATACACGGATTAAAATGTTCGGTTTTGTTCAGCCTCTCTACACTGTTTTGACATGACCTTTATTCAATGACATGGAAGAATTTAGAAAGCTGCGTGGCGCTGCAGAGAGCCTCCAGCTGCACTAACACATGGATTAGGCTACTTGTAAAATCAGGAGCATCGGACTTCATCCAGCCAGAGGGAACAACCACTGACTGTCCAGTGTGCCGGTTCCACTGGCAACACAACCCATAGTAAGGCAGAGAGGGAGCGGAGCGCTGGAGCGTACAGGGCGAGGGAGAGGAGGTCGCTGGAGCAACCTGGCGGGCTGTATATGGTCAGTAATCATTCCCTCGGGCTGGACGGGTATTTTCTTAGATCGTCCAGCTGCTTCAGATCAGCTCAAAACAAAATGCTTACTTGATGCTGACATACCTAGAAATTGGAGAATTTTGAATGATTTCTTCACTAGGCAAAGCAATGTTTTGCTCTAGTGAGTTTGAACCCAGCTTGATGCGATCTTGCAAAACAAGTATCCTACATTTTATTTAATTTCCTTTTTCATATGTGGCTATAATATAGTGCTCATTTCTACAATGATGTGCGCCACAGTTGTCTGTTAAATATCATATGCCTACCTTTACCGTCAAAGCTCATGCTACAACTGCATTGACCTATGATGCTACAGGGATCCGCAAAAACGCAAAACACAGCTCCTCTGTTTTTCCATTTTGGGTTTAAAACAGAAAAACAAAACAGATGTCTGTTTTTGATGTTCACCATTTTTCGGTTTTGGTTTTAAAACAGAAAAAACAAATGGTTTTTTTTCAATTTGGTTTTTAAATGAAATAATCAAAGAACAAACCATACACGGATTTACCATGCACCACTTCCATGCATGCGTAG
Organism: Lepomis macrochirus; assembly: GCA_024633595.2. Classification (NCBI taxonomy): domain Eukaryota; kingdom Metazoa; phylum Chordata; class Actinopteri; order Centrarchiformes; family Centrarchidae; genus Lepomis; species Lepomis macrochirus. The sequence goes on from JALXJV020000023.1 coordinate 29,100,528, forward strand.
TAGAAATAAAACAGACACCATCTGAACCAAATAAATTTATCTTGGGCTCATCAGACCACAGGTTATGGTTCCAGTAATCCATGTCCTTAGCCTGCTTGTCTTCAGCAAACTGTTTGCGGGCTTTCTTGTGCATCATCTTTAGAAGAGGCTTCCTTCTGGGACGAGAGCCATACAGACCAATTTGATGCAGTGTGCGGCATATGGTCTGAGCACTGAAAGGCTGACCCCCCACCTCTTCAACCTCTGCAGCAATGCCGGAAATCTCATCTAACAGTAGTGGGGGACAACAAACATAAAAATTTCTCAAGAGAAATTTTTGAGGGGGACACAAATAATACAGCCAAAAATACATGTACACAGATACATGTACACAGAGAGATGTCTTCCTTCTATTTTTCTGGCCTACATCACAAAGAAATAGTTGTAATAGTTGTTTAAGTGTGACTTAAGTTCATAGGTTCACCACACGGCCATATTATTCTAAATAACTTGTGTCCTCTAGGCTACATAGTAATTTAGGTTTCTTCTGGGATTGAAGATGTCTCTAACATACATAAATTAGGTATTAATGGCAGCAGGCCAACTGATCTGCTAATCAACATAATCCAAAACCCAATACAATGATAGATCTACGTTATTTGCCTAAAATTGGTTCACATACAGGATTATTGCTGTAGTAAGAGATGCTGATTCCAGTTACTGATTTTTCAAAAGATCTACACTGCTCAAAAAATAAAGGGAACACTAAAATAACACATCCTAGATCTGAATGAATGAAATAATCTCATTAAATACTCCTTTCTTTACATAGTTGAATGTGCTGACAACAAAATCACACAAAAATTATCAATGGAAATCAAATTTATCAACGTATGGAGGTCTGGATTTGGAGTCACACAAAGTGGAAAACTTTCACATCCAACTTTAATGTAATGTCCTTAAAACAAGTCAAAATGAGGCTCAGTAGTGTGTGTGGCCTCCACGTGCCTGTATGACCTCCCTACAACACCTGGGCATGCTCCTGATGAGGTGGCGGATGGTCTCCTGAGATATCTCCTCCCAGACCTGGAATAAAGCATCCGCCAACTCACCAATCGTCCTGCAAGGTGTTGGGCTGTAAGCACAACCCACACCTGTGGACGTCGGGTCGTCATACCACCCTCATGGAGTCTGTTTCTGACCGTTTGAGCAGATTGTCATTACATTTGTGGCCTGCTGGAGGTCATTTTGCAGGGCTCTGGCATTGCTCCTCCTGCTCTTCCTTGCACAAAGGCAGCGGTCCTGCTGCTGGGTCCTGCTGCAGCGGTCCTGCTGCTGGGTTGTTGCCCTCCTACCACATCTCTTGATGTACTGGCCTGTCTCCTGGTAGCGCCTCCATGCTCTGGACACTACGCTGACAGACACAGCAAACCTTCTTGCCACAGCTCGCATTGAAGTGCCATCCTGGATGAGCTGCACTACCTGAGCCACTTATGTGGGTTGTGTACTCTGTCTCATGCTGCCACTAGAGTGAAAGCACCGCCAGCATAAAAAAGTGACCAAAACATCAGCCAGGAAGCACAGGAACGGAGAAGTGGTCTGTGGTCACCACTTGCACAACCACTCCTTTATTGGGGGGTCTTGCTAATTGCCTGTAATTTCCACCTGTGGTCTATTTCATTTGCACAACAGCATGTAAAATTGATTGCCAATCAGTGTTGCTTCCTAAGTGGACAGTTTGATTTCACAGGAGTGTGACTGACTTGGAGTTACATTGTGTTGTTTAAGTGTTCCCTTTTTTTGAGCAGTGTATAACTGACAGCATACAAAAAAACAAAAGCACACAACTACACCTGTCTGTCTGTCTGTCTGTCTCTCTCTCTGGCTACGTTCAGACTGCAGGCCTTAATGCTCAATTCCGATTTTTTCCCCAGATCTGATTTTTTTTTGTTTGACAGTTCACATTATAGTTTAAATGCGGCCCATATCAGACTCCATTGTGAACTGTCCACGGCCTGAAAGTGACCAGTGCGCAGAAGAATAACACAATGTCACACGCAGCGAGCTGTTGCAGGCTACAGAAGTGAACAAGGAGCAACATAGCTCCGGTTAGCTCATGGGAGAATTATGACAAGTGTTTTTTTTTCTTTCTGTTCTTTTCATTACGGTTTCTGGCGCTGTACAACGCATCTGTCCTACAACTCTCTCTCTCTCTCTCTCTCTCTCTCTGTGCATGCTGGGAGTTTGGTGGTGGAGAGCGTGGTGAGTGTGGCTGAGAGTTTGTGAGTAATTTCAAACTTCTTTTGTTTCTTTCCTAACTGTTTACTTTCCGTACTGATTGTATGCGATTGTTGTCACTCTAAGTTGCTGTGTGTTTGGGTGCTTTGGGGGCCAGTAAGTCGTGTTTCTTGACGGGGATGGCGTCCTCGGAGACGCCGTCCCTGTCTCTGAAGCATGGGGTGAGGGTGGTGCCGCAGCCCAGCACCACAGTGGAGCAGGTGCTGCTGGCGGTAGGAGAGCAGGTTGGGCATGGAAACATCTCGTGTGCCTCACGCATGAATAAAGCGGTGGTTGTGTTTTTGATAGATCTAGAGTTTGTCAGTCAACTCACAGAAAGCTGACAGTGAAGGTGGTGATAGTGGCTTAGTGGTCAGGGTTGACGGTGATGGTGGTGATGGTGGTGATGGTGGTGATAGTGGTGACGGTGGCTCCGTGGCTTGGACTGAGGGTGATGGTGCGCTCGAGGTTAAAGTCCCCCTCCAGCCAGTTTTAACGGCTGTTTTTTGCGACCGTTCTTTCTCAAACAGAGAATGGGGGTGTGGTTAATAGTCGGACGTAACATTACCATGACAACCAAAAACTGACCGGCTGGAGTGTTCACTAACGACATGCTGCGTTAAAGTTTAGTCCACTTTGCTGTCTGGCAGGAGCAGCTGTTATTTAGTCTTGATAGAAACTAATGTGCGCGTATCAGCTGTTATCAATCACACAGTCGATGGTCTGTCACGCGCTGCACACGATAACTCCCGCTACATTTTATGGTGCACTTACTTTACCGCGGAGGTGGGGGGTGTCTCCGCCGATGCATTGGTAAAACGGCCGTCGGTAAAATGCATGTTACAGACTGTATACAAGGCGGTGGCAGGTGAAAGTCGCGGCGTGTTTTGTGAAGGACATGATAAATTGGTTAGTTCACAACGATGTTTAACGGTTTGATGCTCTGAATGAGCCCTGACAGTTTTACGGAGGCATGAGAGTGCGCCTGCGCAAGCTTGGAGAATGGCGTTATGACTTATGGAATTTACTAAAGTCATACGTCACCACCCGTTTTAACAACTAAGCAACTTTTGCAACTTTGAGCACAAAATTAAGCCATTTGTCAAAAAATATTTGGTGAACTATGTGGGTAATCAACATTGTAAGGAAGTGACTCAGAAAAATATGAAATATCATAGAAATGTCAAAATACACTGGAGGGGCCTTTAAAGACAGTGCTGCAGGTAAGGAGGAGGCTGTGGTCAGGACAGGGCAGAGGGTGGATGACCTGGGGTGGCCAGAGCAGAGTTGTTCTGCAGGATGTAGAGCTGCTACAGGTCAGCCCTGATAGTGAGCCAGATGATCAGGTGAAGTCCGCTCGTGGCCATGGTGATATAGACTATGAATCTGACTCTGATAGCTTCTCTATAGCAGACAGCTACTCTCAGAGTGTTTATTTGTATTCTCTGGAGGAGATTAATGGCTTCCTGGAAGACACTTTTGGAAAAAAAGCAAATCTCAAAGAATATTTTCCTGATGTGGATAAATTTATTTAGTCAGTCACCACACTACAGAGAGTTGTTGGGCCCGATCTACTGGACAGCAAGAAACGTTATCGTCTCAAGAAGCATGTCACCGGTCTAAGGAAAACTCTTAAAACAACAGAATAAAATGTCAAAGAAAATGAAACTTTCAAATTAAAAGTACCATGATCATACAACACTGGGTGTTTCATCTCTGCAGGTTTTCCCTGCTGGTCTGTCTCTCTTCTCCTTACATGCAGGGTCTAAGGGTGGCCTCGTTAAACATAAATGGGGGTAGAGATGGAAAAAAAGAGAGCTTTAATAACAGACGTAATCACACAGAAAAGACTGGATGTAGTTTTCTTACAGGAAACACTCAGTGATAGCGCAAGCGAAATAGATTGGGGCTTATGGTGGGGAGGGCAGCAAGCCCTTAGCCATGGGACAAATCTAAGTGCAGGAGTCGCCATTTTGTTTTCCTCTAAGTTAAATGTAAATGTTATATCCAGCACAGAGGTGGTGAAGGACAGTGTCCTTATGGTGAGAGCTGAAATAGAGGGCTTCAGCTTCATTTTTATTAATGTATATGCACCAAACCAAGGCTCTGAGCGGGAAGAAACTTTTAAAATAATAAAAGAAGAACTAAATAATATTGGTACAGGAGAGTTTATTGTATTGGGTGGTGACTGGAACTGCTGCACTGACTTTACATTAGATAGGACTGGAGAGGACCCACATGTTCAGTCCTCCTCTGTTCTGTATCATGTATTAGGAAACACCCTTTAGACAGGCAGTACACTTGGGTCAAAATATCAGATGGGAGAGTAAGTGCAGCTAGACTGGACAGGTTTTATCTAACTGCTTCTTTTACTGCAGGAGTTTTTAGCTGTCAGATCTTCCCAGTAGTTTTTACAGACCATCATTTAGTCTTAGTGGAGCTGATTCTTTCTCCCTCTGGAAAACCAAAATCCTTTTGCTGTTTTAATGTTAAATTATTACATTATCTTAATTTTTGTGAAAATTTCAAACTCTTTTGGGCCTACTGGAGATCTCAGAAAGATGATTTTCTTTCCCTGGCTCAGTGGTGGGAGGTAGGAAAAGCTCAGATTAGGGTGTTTTGTCAGGAATACACAGCCAGTGTCACAACAAACATCAAGAGAGCTGTGCAGGAGTTAGAGGACCAGATAAGAGACTTGGAAAATGCCTTACAAAGAGATCAGCAAAATGATCTTTTACGATCTAAAAAACAGGAGCTTAACTCCTTCCTGCAGGAGAGAGCCAAAGGGGCTTTAGTCCGAGCACACTTCACCAGACTACAGGGCATTGATGCACCAACCACCTTCTTTTTATACTTAGTTGTCATAGTCAGTTGCTTAAAAAAAAACTCCCTGATGGGAAGGTGACCATAGACCCAACGGAGATGAGGAGGCATGCAGTGGACTTTTATACAGACTTGTTCAGGGCAGACGGCTGTGATGTGGACGCTGCTGCGGAGCTTCATCAGGGGCTTCCTCAGCAGGATCCAGGAGATCAGGAGGCTCTGGGTTTGAATATAACTCTTGATGAACTGACTGCTGCTGTGTCTCAGATGGTGTCTGGCAAGGCTCCAGGAATAGATGGTCTACCATCAGACTGGTTCAAACACTTCTGGACCATCATGGGACAGGGCCTTCTGGACGTTTTTAAAAGAGTGTTTTATAAAAGAGACGCTTCCAGCATCCTGCAGGTGTGCAGTTCTTTCTCTGCTGCCTAAGAAGGGAGATTTAGCCCTTTTAAAGAACTGGAGACCAGTAGCTCTTTTATGCACAGACTATAAGATTCTCTCCAAGGTCTTATGAAATAGATTGAAAACTGTTATTGACCTTTTAATTGGTGCATTTCAATTATACTGTGTACCGGACAGGTCTATGTTTGATAATTTGTTTTTAATGAGAGATGTTTTTGATATTTGCAAAATTTATAACATCAATGTTGATATCATATCTATTGACCAGGAGAAGGCTTTCGACCATGTGGATCATGAGTTTATTTTTTTCTACCTTACAGGCTTTTGGTGTTGGGGAGCGTTTTCTGTCTTGGGCAAAGCTGCTGTACCGTGATGCTTGTTGTGTGGTGAAGGTGGAAGGTGGGTTGAGTCTTCCTGTCCCAGTTAGGAGAGGGATCGGACAAGGCTGCCCCATCTCAGGCCAGCTTTACAGAATTGCCATTGAGTCTCTCCTCTGCCGGTTGAGGAGCAGACTGAGAGGCTCTCCCTAGCAGAGCTGGCACAGGTGCCCCCTGTTGTCGTATCAGAATATGCTGATGATATAAATGTATGGAAAAAGCTTCCTCTGCCAAGGTGAACTGGGGGAAAAGTGATGCTTGTTTAGTGGGGGAGTGGTGCGTGGGGAGCACTCCCTGTCTTCCTGGGAACCTTAGATGGGGAAAAAGGGGTCTAAAAAGCCTAGGAGTTTTTTTAGGGAATGAGAATTTTCAGAGGCAGAACTGGGAGGGAGTGCTGGTAGAAGCCAGGTTGTCTAAATGGAAATGGTTGCTACCTCACCTGTCCTATGGAGGAAGAGCTCTGATAGTGAATAACCTGGTCGCATCATCTCTGTGGCACAAGCTCATCGTGTTGGTGCCACCATCAGGCCTTCTGAAAGAGGTGCAGCGGCTCCTGGTGAACTTCTTCTGGTCCAGTCAACACTGGCTGAGGGCGTCGGTCTTGTATCTCCCTGTGGCAGAGGGAGGACAAGGACTTGTAGACATTCTGTCCAGAACCACGTCGTTCAGACTGCAGACAGCACAGAGGCTGCTGTATGGCTGCAGTCGCTGCTGGTTAGCTCCTGCTCAACTGCTGCTCAGGAACGCTGGCCGGCTTGGGCTGGATAAACAGTTATTTCTGCTGAGACCATCTGAAGTTGACCTGACAGGACTCACACCTTTCTACAGCTCGGTGATTAATGCCTGGCAGACACTGAAGGTCACAAGTACTCCTGACCCTAGGCCAGGGATGTGGATCTATGAGGAGCCACTGTTTAACAACAACTTCCTTAAAAATGCCACTTTTTCCTCAGCTACATTAAGAACTAAATTTGTTGACGCCGGCATTACTAAACTGGGCCATATCACAAAAGCATCCATGGAAACACTCGGTGACATCACAAACATCAGGTCCTCCAGATTGCTGAGTAGGATTGTGGAGGAAGTCTGGCTGTCCCTATCTGGACCACTGAGAGGTTTTGCTAAGAATCATGCTGGCCAATGGAAGGATGACGGCGTGTACATTTTTCCCTTTCTGAGCGTCTGTCCTGCTGCTGAGGAGCGGCGAGGGTAGAGTGGGTTTCTTCTCACCATGAAAACACCAGTGCTGGGTAGTTTCAGCTCCTGTGGGAAGAAGCCGCTGTACTACAGCTGTGTGAAGGTGCTGAACCTTCACTCTCTAGCTGGAGTGAAGGAGTCGAGATGGTGTGAGGTGTTTGCTTTAGATGTTACCCCTAAAGGCAGGTGGAGGGTCCTGTATAAACCCCCTGTTGAGAAAAGGATGGCAGACCTTCAGTGGAGGATGATACATGGAGCAATAGCTACGAACAGACACAGAGCTCACCTGGATTCAGGCACTGGGGAGGGCTGTCCATTCTGCACTCAGAGGGAAACACTAGAGCACTTAGTGGTGGGTTGTCCTCGGCTAGTTGGTCTTTTTAGAGTTCTGAAGGAATGGGTGGAAGCTTTGAGAGAGGTTTTCTCTGTCACTCTGTTTGTCTTTGACATTGGTTTTAATCAATTTTTTATTTGGGGTAGCTAAATTAGCAATTTGGAAGACCAGGAAGAATCAGATGTTGGGTCATGGCTGGACGGATGTTGTGGGGAGCCTGAAAGGTCTGGTTGCAGCTTGTCTGAGAGTAGAGCACGCTTTCTATACACTGAGTAGTAATCTGGAGCCTTTCAGGGATCTGAGGGGGATCAGACATGTTTTATGTTCCCTAGAGGAAGATGGCTCACTGGTTCTTAATGTTTAACTTGTTAGTGTGTGTGTGTGTGTGTGTGTGTGTGTGTGTGTGTGTGTGTGTGTGTGTGTGTGTGTGTGTGTGTGTGTGTGTGTGTGTGTGTGTGTGTGTGTGGTAATTCTGGTTGAGGGTTTATTATGATGATAGAAATGGAGTCTGTTTTCTAATGTGACGTAAATAAAAGAAGTCAAAAGACTCACTCACTCACTCACTCACTCACTCCTCTCCGAACAAGCAGAATGCACGTAACGCAGATGATAGCGAGGTAGAGAAGGAAGAGAGCCAAATGTTTAATAAAGGCTTTTTGTGGAGCTTTTTCGTTCATGGTGGCTCCGTCTACAGCAGAACTGCTGGTCTACAGTGACGTCAAAGTTGCATCAAATGCGACCTGAGTGTCCAGACTGAGGTCACATTTAAAAAGATCTGATCTGTATCGGATTTGGACCACATATGGAAGTGGCCCAAGTCATGAAAAGATGAGATCCTGGCCTGCAGTCTGAATGTAGCCTCTCTGTCTGCTATGAAGTTATTTGTCAGCAGTTTTTTTTAAAGAACTCTCGTTTTGTGTATTTTCACTCTGGATTCCGTTTTCACAACAGCAGATGAGCCGCGTGTGGGGGAGGCTTGTTGTTAATTACCGATAGAGACCACCGTGGTATGAATGACATCGTCACCAACAGCTGTGTTCAAAAGTGCATAAAACAGTCCTGCCAGCTTACTTAACATTACTGGAGCTCAAAAACTACTGACGGATTTTAACTGGTTTTCTGCCACCAGCCTCCTGTGAGAGAGAAAGCAGGCAGTGGACCAAACCACTGTGAGGCAAGAGAAGGAGGACTCAAAATGTTTTTAAACGCACTTTTATTGCCCTGTTTCATTTGCATTGTTACTGTCACTATTTACACAATTACAATTATTCTAAGTATATATTATATTATTTGATGGGGTTTTTTTTTGGGGGGGGGCAGCATCCCTCATATAGGGAGGGACCTGACCCTCTCGTCCGCCCCGTGATTTCCGCCTATGCTCATATGTCTATTTCCCAAACACAACCTCTGGATATGACACTAAGCACATGCACTCCGGTCTTGGCCACCGTGCTGAAGCTCAGTTTCAGGGTCTTAGCAATCTTCTTATAGGCTAAGCCATCTTTATGTAGATCACCCATTCTTTTTTACCGATTCTCAGAGAGGTATTTGCCGTGAGGTGCCATGTTGAACTTCCAGTGACCAATATGAGGGACTGTGAGAGCGATAACACCAAATGTAACACACCTGCTCCCCATTCACACCTGAGACCTTGTAACACTAATGACTCACATGACACTGGGGAGGGAAAATGGCTAATGGACCTAATTTGGACACTTTCTCTTAAGGGCGTTCTCACTACTGTTGCCAGTGGTTTAGACATTAAAGGCTGTGTGATGTGTTATTTTGAGGCAAGTAAATTCACAGTTATACAGGCTGTACACTCACTGCTTTACCTTTCAGCAAAGTGCTATTTCTTCAGTGTCGTCCCATGAAAAGATATAATCAGATATTTACATATACATATATATACTGTGTGTGTGTGTGTATATATATATAGACATACACATACGCACACACAAGTATGCACATGTATGCACCTTTGTGATGCTTTCAGTTCAGTGTTGAAAGCCACACAAACGTTCCTGTGGGATTGTGGGTGACAGAGCCTGAGAAAAAAGACTTATGAACAGAGTGGGCTTGTACTATCACAGGGGCCACAGGGGAGCCAATTTAAAGGCCACATATTTTTCATAAAGCCATAGTACGACTCATCAGGGCAATGTTCCGAGCAGATGTGAAAAGAACTGCATCAGCAATCTCCAAAGTGCTTTTCATGTTCACAATAGACTCTTTTTTTTCCCATTTGACAGCTTTTAAATGTGTGCTCTACTTGTGTTTTGAGTCATGTCCCTTGACATGTCAAGGGATTTTTAGAGATCAGTCTTTTGTATGAGGAATAACCAAACAAATGCTGTGGATTTCTGGTTTAAACACTTGCAGTGTGTGATTGTTTTGTTTGTTTTTTGTATATATGATCTAATAATGTATCATTTTTTGGGTGGTTTATTGTCAAGTATTTGCTAAATCTAAAGTTGAAAGTTTTTATATTTGACTTTCTCATTTTCTCTGATATACTCCCATGCCAATATCTGAATATGTACTGTGCTGCATATTTGTGCTAAGCATACAAGAATCTCTCTGTCTCTATGGCCAGGTATCAGTGAATGCTGCACTGATTCATTTTGTTTTATTCCTTTCATTAAGTAAACATATATATTATATTTAACTTTTTATCCTCCAATCTCAATATACTTTGTCTTTAACCCCTAGTTGCCTGAATGTATTTACAATTAAACAATCTTACAATTATATAAAAAAAAATATTTATTTGTGTTTTTGCTTTCAAGCTGAAGCTAAATTAAGTGAAGAGTATTCATTTGTCTATAGTACATAGAATAGATAGGTATGATGTAACTTAGACACACCTCCACTCGTCGCCTCAGGTCTGTGGAAGCACTTCTTTGTGGAACACTAAAAACCATCATGACAAAGCGCTGGGCCTTTCCCCTTTCATGCTGCACCCTCCCTCTGGAACGCCCTCCCTCACCACATTCGACAGGCTAACCCCATGCCATCTTTCAAACATGCCCTCAAAACCAAACTTTTCAAGACTGCATTCCCCACTTCACTCTTCCCCTGCGCTTCTTTTTAACCAATTAATTTCATCTTACCCTCTGTAAAGTCTGTTTGAGTACTTATAAAAGCTCTATATAAATCTAAATTATTATAAATTATTTTTATAAACCAATGCTTGCAAAGGCTTCCTAGGTATGTACCGAATATACATAAACTGGCATTGGGGAAATGGGGAACTGCAGTCTGAATGGAAGCGCTGTGATGCGAATTTGTGACATTCGGCATTAAGGGGTTTAAGAAACATCTGTCAGGTTCATGTTTGTTTCTTCTTTTCAAGGATTCTTATGCCCACTTACACAATATGATCAGGCTCTAGCTTTTGAAACATGACTGATGAGCTTGGCTCATCTCTGACCTCTAAAGCGCTTTCTCTCTGTCATTCTTTCTTTAACGACTTAGAGCAGATGAGGTAGTTTCAAGTGTCATGCACACACACATACAAACTCACATACTGGCAGGTTTAGAGAAGTAAGGGAAGCCTATAGGGATCTTTGAGGAGTTGGAGGTGACTGTATAGTGGAGGAGTTGGTTGTAAGGGGGGTGGAGGCTTCTTAACCCATTGACTTCTACAGGAGGTATTAATCCAAAGTGATTAATAAATTAGTCACCTCAGCTTGGCTGTCAGCTAGGCTCTACTCTGCATCCTGAGAGGAATCCAAGTGTATACCTCAGTCAGACCCAGCCCTACATCTTCACACTTCTTCCTGTTTCCTTTTCCCCATTGCACCTCCCCTCCTTTTGCCCCTGAGGCTCCATTTCTGCAATGGACCTGCTATGAAAATGCAACTGGGAGGGAGCAGACTCTTAAGTTGAGCCTGGTAGACTGAGAAGACGCTGTTATTGGCTGTGTTGACTCAACAGTGCAACTGCACAGGTTCTGTCTGTCTCAATCAACTACAAAGTGATGGTGAAATTAAAGTCGGCCTCTTCTGTTTTAATCTGTGAAAATCCAACCTCCCCCGACACACTCACACACATCACCTCCTTCCTTTGCCTCAACAACTCATGTCCCAGAATTAAAGAGGTTGTGTCAAGACGAGAGCCTCCCAGGACACAGTAAGCCTCACTCTCTCCTTCACTCCCCTCCTCCTCTTCTCTCTTCTCCCTGTTGCTGGACTGTGTGGATGTGCTTTGCTGCTCACTCCCTCACTGTGGAAAAAGCAAGATTGTCTTCCAGTCTTTGAGCAGAATTGGTAAAAAAAGATTTCAAAGTGTGGAAATATACCAAAAAATCAATGAACTGAAGGGAATATTTATATTTGATGTATTGGTACAGCTATAAAAGACATGAAGTCTTTATTTTGAACATTTTACTTTGCATAAAAGTTGTCTGACAGTTGTCATCTAAAAATATCTGATACACTGAGTCACTGCTATTTATTAGCAAGAGAATATGTTAAATCATGTCTTTCTAATTACATTTGCTGAATGAACCAAAGCAATCTCAATTCAATTCAATTCAAATTAGCTTTATTGGCATGAATGTGTAACAACAATATTGCCAAAGCATCATACAAACTACATCAGAACAATCAACCCCATACATTTCATTAAACAAATAATGAAAGTGTAAAGTAATCTCACAGCCAATAGTTTCTTCAATTTCTCAGAAAAAGTCAAATAAGTCAGCCAGTTTGTGTAAAATGCTATAAGGTGAGTTTTTTTGGTTATGTTTGTATGTTATTTTGGTCATGCAGCACAAATATGTTAGAATTCCTGAATAAAGATGATAATTGTAATATCTCAAACAATGTGGAAAAAGGTCTCATCCTTAAACAGACAGCAGGATGCAACCATGACTCCTAAAAATTACATTACCAACTATTTTTGCCAAAAATGGTTTCTGATTTACCATCTGGTAAAAAAAATAGTTCTATATTAATGCTTTGTCAAATTAACAAAAAGAATCATAACTATCTGCATTTATTAGAAATTCGTGATCTGATATTTTCCCGTTTAAAATCTGCATCATGGATGACATTAATGTCTGGTAGAAGAGGAGACACTGTTTGTAAGCAGTTTGTCTTTCATGAATAAACAGTATAGTTCATCATTTCCATTCATGTGATGCTGAAAATCCCTGTACATCGCATAGGAAGAATTTTGATGTGAGATGTATTTACATCATTTCCACTTTCCTTTGACACTTTCCTTAACACATTTGAGCTACTAAATAATTTCTATTTTGTACTTCCCTACACAGATTGCAATCATAACCTGGATTATTAAATAATTCATTTAAAAAATATATTATCAATAAAAGCAGGCATAGATAATGAATACATTTAAAAATAGCTCATGTCCATGCAGTGTCTGAGCAGTGAAAGCCATTTAATGTGAAGACTTAGACAACAGGTTTTTAATTCATGTGCATGCAGTGTCAAACTGTTTTAAAAGGAGCTGTATGCAGCATTCACTGCCCCTGTTACACTAGAGCACCACCAGACTCCACTGAGAACAACAATTTTTCATTTGATTTTTTTGCTGATTATTGTAATACAGACTTCATTTAAACTGGACAGAAACAAAATAAAACTCACCAAAACCGTCTTTGTTAGTTTTTCCACTGTTCCAACAATCACCAACTGTGGTTCACCAAAATATTCTGGCTCAACCAGCAACAATACCCTTGTGTGAGTGTGGTCTTTAGTTTGAAGTTCAAGGGTAAGAGCCTCCAATAGACATCCAGTAAATAGTTGACCTGTGTTAAAATAGGTCCATAATTTAAAAATGTTGTAAAATATTATTTTGACCAAGCTGTATACTGTTACTGTAATTGTTTTTAAGACTGTATGTACATTGTAATCTTATTGTACTGTTTCACGAGAAAATCCAATTTCGTTTAAATAAATGTAGCATTATTGCTGTGTGATTGAATGCTATTTGATGAATAGTGAGATTGAGAACAGTGAATTCTCAGTCTCATTGATCATGAGAGTGCAGCTGTTTTGATGTCATTATGTTAGACGTATCATATCCCTTTTGCATTTTTGTTGTTTTTAGAAGGAATGAAAAGGAAACAGTATTGTTGATATTTCTTTTCAAAGTATAGAAGCAAAGTCAGCTTTACCTTATTTACAATGACTTTCTCGTTCTATCTTTTTAGTAAATAAAAGAAAGACTAGACGGATGAGTACAGATGGACATCTTTTAAAACAATGAAGAACAACGCAGACATACACAAGAAGGACACAGAAAAAGATCATCTAAATCAAAAAGAGCAGAGTTGTGAAGGAGCCCTTCTATCAAGAAGGAAAGGGATCTGAAAGGATGGATGGAGGATGTTTGTGGGCCTGCTCGGTGACCACGGCCTGAACCATTGAGCCTGGAGTCCAGGGGGATGGAGACTGCTGGCTCTGACCCCTGAAAAACAAGCCTTGCTGAGTGGAGAAGAACAAATAGAGTGGTCACCATAAAACATTTTATTTTTGTAAACTTTTTTAAGTTTATGATTTCCAAAAAGAGCAAACACTAATGTATGTATATACATATTATATATTATATGTGTGTAATATAGTAAGTATAAAAAAGAAACTTGCCGAAAGATGTTATGTGTCTTTGCGATTTAGAAGAAGGAGATGAGGTGAGGAGAAGCCAGCTTCTTCTTCCTGTCTTCTGATTGTCTTCCCACCACCCCCACCCCCCTCCCACCCTGCTAGATGGGGTAGGGGTGTTGGGGAGGGTGTAGACTTGTGTGCGTGCGTTTGTGTGTGTGCGTGTGTGTGTGTGCATGTGTGTGTGTGTGTGTGTGTGTGTGTGTGTGTGTGTGCGCGCACATTGAGGGGTGAGGGGTTCTGTAGCTGGTCCAGCAGACATTTCACTATGTGAATGTCATGGAAACATGGAGTAGTCTTCAATAAAAAAAACTTGAGCCTGTCTTCCATTAATGGACTGCAGTAGTGTAGTTGTTACTTTGGCTTGTTTTGTCCAGTAGTCTGCATTTTGTAGCTCCAAAAAGATAAGCATAAAATTATCCCTACAGGTCTGTGCAAATGTGATAAGAAAGGATGGAAATGATTTTTACACACATTTGATGGAAATGTGATTATTTGATGAGTGCACAAGCTCAGCTGAAAACCACAGTGAGAGCTGAAAGGTCAGTAGTAGGTCATGTCTGCTGACATCACTACCAAATGTGTCATTTTAGTGTTGTAGTTTGAGGTGGCTGTGCTGTGTAGTAAACTGCTTTTATATGTTTGTGTTTTGTAGGGGAGGGGAGGATAGGATAAGTTAGGGGTGGGTGTAACATGGGAGCTGTCTGCTTTGAAGAGTCACGGGAAACTCTCCGATCCCTGTTTCACCACTGCACTTGCCTTCAACCACCGAGGAGGGATGGTAGGATGAGAGGATAAGGGCAAGGGGGAAAAAAGTTCTATATGAGGTTAAAAAAAAGGTTTATGAACAAACTAAGTTTTCCTAAAAGTCTCTTTAAACCTTTCTATTTATATGGATCTCTACTTCAGCGACATCCTTCTATATTTAAACGTTGTACTAATAACATGCTGTCAGGCATGGTCAGAGAGTCACTTGTAGCCATTTACTAATGTTGTATTTATTGTATTACCAGTAAGAAGAAAAACATTTATATATGAATATATAATATATCTATTTGTGATCTGCAACTCTTGGACATAAGTTTGCCTTTGATTTTAAAATTTTATTCAGGATTCAATGCACTGTCAATGTACAATGAGAATTCTACTTTTGTGATGTTTTAATCTGTTGACATTCATTTGGTTTTGTCTCCTTTCAGTTCAGCTACTGAATGTAAACTTCAAAAACTTAAAATTTTTATGTAGATGTTGTTGTTTTCTATATACTTTAAAAAATAGAATACTCTGTAAATTATATACACATGTAAATGATATAGCAAAATGTTTCTGATAATATGCTGGACTTCTTCTTCTGCTCACTCAGATAGACTGTAATGCCATGGCCAAAAGAAAAAAGAAGTAAAGATGAGAGAAGCATTTAAAAGGAACACCAGTGTCCTGCAGCCAGTGGGAGAGATGTGTAATCATAACAAGATCAGTCAGAATTTTTCTCAGCCAGGCTTTTCAAATTTGATAAGGACATGGAGACAGGGGGGAGCCTGTACTGTGTGAGAGAAAAACACAGACAGAGGAGGGAAAGTTAAAAAGATTTTCTTTTAAATATTGATTTTTCTCCTATTTTTGTCTTTATCCCTTGAATCTTAGTGTTATCAAGGTGCTGTGAGCGAATGCTATGTGAGGTTGAGGAAGAGGAGGAGTGAAAAAGGGGCCATAGAGGGGAGGAGCTACAGTCTCCTCTGTGGTACATGGGGCGGACAAAATAAAGGAAAACTCCAATAGTATTCCATATCGACATCACATTCTAAAGAAGTACTGTTTAAATGTCCACCTGTATGCTGGCGAACTTCTTACCACAAACCAAAACCACCACCAGTTTTTTATGCAAGATCCACGCCTTTTATATAAGTTACTACAGCTTACCAGTTTAAGCTCAGGTGCTTATTATGTTAAAAGTGTGTATACACATTTATGTGATTCAAAAGGGGATTCAAGCTACTATTATCATTATTGTTAGTATTATTTGACACTACAATATCAAATACAGCATAAAAAGACTACAAGGATATTTCAGTGTGTATATATCAAATTCTATCAGCTCCAGATTTATCAGCCCTTACTTCACATTGACCATGAACAGGAGGCCAGAGCCATGTAAGATATCACGAGTTGTTCTGACCCCAGTCAACATAACGAGGGGTTGTCCTTTACTCTGACCTGACTCTGTCAGATGCTTCCATTGTGTGTGAGGATAAGCTAATACAATGATCTTCCAGCCTTGACATGCCAACCAGCTGAATGTAGCTCAGTGTAGCTGAGAGAAAGCAGCACAAGCTGGTGCTGAACATGGCTATGAACATGGTGGCCTTCATGACAAGTAATTTTTTACCCAATGAAACCTTTTCATTCTTGATGTACTGTGTCACATACTGTGTAATGTTTTGCTGCTTGGTTGTCTTTTAAAGCTTACAATTTGCTTATTGACTGCGTAGATGCATTTGCTGCTGTCATTCAATAATTTTGATGTTGAAGTACCTTTGTTATGTTGTGTTTCCATTATTTTGTCCACCTCCTGTAGGGCAAGGTAGAGGGTGTAATGGTGAAAGTGGACCATCCTAAGCTCCTCCTGGGTTGGTGACCACTTCTCAGTTCTCTTGTGTTTCAGTCAAATGGATTTTGCTTATAGGTAAAAAGATCCAATGATACTTCCCATGATGCTGCATTTATTTCTCTCTCAGTCATTCAAAGTGCATGTGGCACAGTGGACAGAATGGTTGCTTCATAGAATACATGACGGTTCTCTGAATGGATCTCCTACATCTTCTTCAAAGACTAAATGAGTGGATGTGTCCAGGGGACTGACTTTTTAAAAATGCCTTTCCAACACCATCCATTAGCAATCCAATGCTGAGCTAATGAACTGAGCTGAGACACATGCAGTTGGATGAGGCGGAGAAAAAAATGAAGACAAAATAAAAACAGAGTGGGACTTTACGGAGAGAAAAAAACAAAATAACTAAAGATGTCAATTTTAGCAGAGATCCAGGTATCCTCAGATCTCTGCAATGTTCTTCTGATTCTGAAGATTTCTGTTCTTTCCGTTGTTGGTTAAAGACTTTTGTCCTGTTTACATGTACTGTAAATGCTGTCCATCCATTACTGGTTGGAGAGATTAAAAAAAGGTGTGAAGCAGCTTTCATTCTAGCTCTGGTATTCTCTATGGCTGATTACTGTAACCCTGAGAAAACCATTCTATTCAGGCTAGCATGTCCTCCTTTACCTTGATCCCCAGACCTGTTCCCAGAAAACCCTGCCTTTAAGAAAAGAATTGCCCACACCATTGTAAAGTCCCAACCCTTTTCACCTATACTTCAGTACACATACTGAAGGAAAAATCCTTGAGCTTCCTACGAAACCCTTTGTGGGTCTTCTGCAAAACTTTCCCTTTCTTCCATTTCTTTACATTGTGTATACCTCAGATGCAGCTATTATTCTCTGAAACCTCCTAGCAGCCAAACCACATTCATCCTCTCTTAAGTGTAGCCCAGCTAGAACCCAACTACAACCCATAAGCTAAAACCACACCTACCTCCCCATTTCCACCATAAATGCCATGGTATACTTTCTGCATGGGACTCATTTTGGCAGGTTTGCTCAAAAGGACACATATAATTTTTTCCCACACCAGACAGTTTCTTGTGCATTCATCTGCAGTTGGTCTAAAACATCATAACAGCAACTCTTTGCTAACAAGGCATTTTTTTAATGAGCCAACTTTATCTTACAGCCATTAAATTTGTATGTTTGTCTAACGTTTGTATAAAATCCTGTGTGAAGTGAAGTTTTGCCTGCTTTGCATAACAGCACTTCAAATTTCTGTTTTTGTCAAAAACCGATTAGGGTAATGGTACATGGGTTACAATTAAACTGTTTTGTTAAGATTAAACTAGGATTTAATTTTGAGTTGGCATTGTCCACAATTGTATATTAATGAAAAGATGTCTTTTATTTATTTCACGATCAGGCTTAATGAGCACAAATGTAAGTACTATGCAACAAGCATAAAAGCTGAAAAATATTTTACACTATATAAATGCTAACCTGTGCAATTAACTACTGGGGAAAGTAGAAACAAGTGACAAAAAACAAATGACACACACTGAGAAAGTCCATGTATGTTGAACTTGGCATGAAGACCTTGTGGGAAGTAACAGATTACAATTCCATTAAAATATATTGAACTGAATGTGGAATATTGTTGTCATAATGTAAATGCTACTGTGACCTGGCCCTTAGTCCACATAATACCTTAGTATTTTGTGTGATTTCTTCACCACAGTACTCTATTTCCACCTTTATTCACCTATATATTCCAACAAGTTCTGTGGTTTAGAAGTCTTAATATTTTGAAAGGAGTTCCAAATCGTTCTACACTATATTGCCAAACGTTTTTGGACACCCCTTCAAATCATTGAATTCAGGTGTTCCAATCACTTCCATGGCCACAGGTGTATAAAATCAAGCACCTAGGCTACAGACTGCTTCTACAGATATTTGTGAAAGAATGGGTCGCTCTCAGGAGCTCAGTGAATTCAAGTGTGGTCCTGTGATACACGGTCAACTGTTGCGGTATTATAACTGTTGTGGTATTATAACAAAGTGGAAGCGATTGGGAACTACAGAAACTCAGCCACAAAGTGGTAGGCCACATAAAATCACAGAGCTGGGTCAGCACATGCTGACGCAAAGTGCGCAGAAGCCAATTTGCGCCCGCTAGTCGGCAGTAGCGCTACAGCGTCCACTGTGTTGACCTTTGCCGGTCGAGCTGGCTAACTTCCGGGCGAGTATTTGTATAGCGCCTTTCTAGTCTTTTTCGATCACTCAAAGCACTTTTACACTCCATCTGCATTCACCTTTGTAAGTGCTCAAACAGAAACTAACATGAATTCACACACATTCATACACTGGTGGAACAGCCACCAGGGGCAATTCAGGGTTCAGTATCTTGCCCAAGGACACTTTGACATGCAGCCTGGAGGAGCCGAGGATTGAACCACCGACCTTCTAATTGACAGGCAAACCGCTCTACCTCCTGAACCACAGCCGCCCCTATGTGCACTGCTAACATGAATGTGAAATTGTATACGTGCAGCTGGTATAGCTGTTTCAAATGTTATTGACCGAATGGATCACATTCTTATAGTGAAACAAGTAATTTCACATGGGTTGTGACGGTCAAATATATTGATCCACCACGTTACAGTTGCTGTTTAGGCCAATAGCAAATGTTAAGGTGAGGCAGCTAGATGAAGGAAATGAAGTGAATTCACTCTCAAAATCTGTTCTATTAACACAAAATTTTTCCATGCCACATTGAGGCTGTGCCAACAATTTGGTGAGGCTATCCAGCTGACCAATCACAGTGCTTACGGTCCAGGTCAACACGACATGTAGTTACATTTTTGAGGAGATGCACATCAGGTTATGATTTAGCCTCTGCGTAGCCCCATAGCCAACACCGTCGATTGACTGACTTTCACCAAAATGAGCTCCAGGCGACAGCAGGGGCAGGGGTATTAAAACTTTGCCGTCAAGATGGGGGAGCTCTGACTGCCAGCACACTGCCATGAAAGCAAGCAGAGGAAGTGAACAGGGCTCGAGGGAGGACTATCATTTATAATACCATAACTAAAAGTGTACAGCATTTCTGTCCATGTGGCCTCACACACAAAGTCAACAGTGAAAGGACAGTACAGCAGGCAAGATATGATTACATTACCAGGTTAGGCTAACTGTTGCTGACATGCATGAGTTACATTATTGTCGGTACATGTAGGTTTTAAATGATCCACTCAGGGCGTTTTCTCTCACTTGGACATAATTTACTATTCATTGAAGGCTTGTATTTTATCTTGCAGAGTTTCTATGAGATCTATAATTACCGTGTTTTATTTTGCTCATTATATTATGCATTAAATAGCACAGAGGTGCAGTCTGACGGGAGAAGCTGCTTGTCTTTTATTGTCACCATATATAATTGCTGCTGTTGCAACTGAATTTCCTTTCTTATTACATTACATTTATTCATTTTAGCTGACGCTTTTATCCAAAGCGACTTACAATTGCTATACATGTCAGAGGTCGCACGCCTCTGGAGCAAGTAGGGGTTAAGTGTCTTGCTCAGGGACACAGTGGGGATTGAACCCGGGTCTCTCACCAAAGGCGGGCATCTTAACCATTGCGCCAACCCACCACACCCCATCCCTATCTTAACTAGTATACATGATCATACAGCCTATGGACTTGCACAGTTTCTATGATCAAGCGTTGTGATATACCCAGTCTATGGCTATACCATATTTGCTTCTAGTGGTGGGTGCTGCTGAAATTACAAAGATATTTGTAAAAGGGCTAATTTGGCTTTTAGTTATGATTATGTAGTTTGTCATTTGTTCTGCTGTCTTTGGATGAATTTGCTAATTTGTAGAGGCAGCGAAATAAAAGTGGAAATAGGCATTTCCAGAACATTTCATTATTTCATTATCCAGTTTTACGATAATAAAATGTTAAAATCAGTGTTCTTTAATTATGTATAGAATCTTCCTACACCAGTTAATGACAGATAGAGATAGTGATGTCACCTAACAAGGCCTGACCTGCACATGTTTAGTTGAAGTCATTTTTTCATCCTGAAAATGTCTTTTAAAAACTATTTGTAAGATATAAATATGTACCTTCTGAACCATGTCCCTCTAATTTCCAAGTTTTGCAGTTTAAGAAGCAACATTATATATTTAACACAGCCCTGTTCTTCCCCCATTTACATTGATCTGGCACTGTTGACAAAACCTGGACACATCACATGAAGCACTGTCAGTGCAGTAACGATAGGTGACAATCGAACAGACCTTATAATAGCGACAACGATTATGTTGTCTTATTAAAATATTCATTAATTTAGGTAAATCATCATCATCATCATCTTCGTCGTGACTCGTGGTCCAGCCAGGCCCATTCACTATCCTCCTGCACCCGCCCTGATTAACACTGCCTCCCTACCATGCTTAACATTTCAATTACACTCTCCCGCTCACTCTGTCTCTCCTTGACTTCACTGTCAGACACCTGCTCCTCTGCCTGGACGCCGCCATGGCTAGTCACCTCTCCTTCTATGTCTATGTTCGCCTGTTTGTGCAAAATGTCGTCAGGTACTGTCGGCTTGGAAACTGAAGCTGCGGCACTAAACATGTCTGTTATTTTTGAACATGTTGAGGCTTCAACCTCTAGACTTTTTTTTTGCCCGCAACTTCTCCGCACCACCCTTGCCCTTGCGCTTTTGTTTATCCATCCTAAACAGATCTCTGGCTCTGAGCCACTGACTGCATCTGACACAAGAAACAGAGGGGGAGGGTGGAGCCTGTTAAGGCCAGCCCAGTGTAAGTATGGAAAATGAACCAATGGGCCGCTGTCCCTGCTTTATGGGCCGGTCGTTGGCCAAAAAAAACCCCAAACGTATTAGGCTATACCGACCGGCCCCCAAGTGCGTCAGCCCACCGGGCATTTGCCCGGTATGCCAGATTACCAGTCCAGCCCTGTAACCGCCACACACGGACCTGTATGTGCAGCCCGGAGAAGCGCTTCCCTGTGATGGTGACATCACGTACCGATCCTTGGGTTGATGTTTGCGACTTTGCTGCAGGGGAATAAAGACACGTGCGACGGAGTGTCTCTCTCTCTCTCTCTCTCTCTCGCTCTCGCTCTCTCTCTCGCTCTCTCGCTCTCTCTCTCTCGCTCTTTCTCTGCCATGAATGTTTAAGTTGTTTAAGTTGCAATGTTGCCAGAGCACAAAGTCACATATAAACTATAAAAAATATAGAATTAATTAATAATGAATTAATAATATGATAATTAAGTTGTTATACAAACAACAATGGTTCTCTGTTTGTTGCATGAGGAAGAACATTTAGCAGCAATGATATGGCAGTAAGTAGGAGAGTTTCTGTGTCTGATTTAGCTCTCTTGCACATTGGAACAGGTTTTTAGTCTTTCTTCTGTTGCTACTGTGGAATGAAGTTCAATATAAACTAGGCCTATGTTGTGTGTGTGAGTGTGTGTCTATAAATATTTATATAAATCACCAAACTATAAACTATTAAAAAATTAAAAGTAGCTTAGATGTAACATGGTTGATGTAATATGGTTTTCTCCAACAGGATCTCAGTCTTTTTTTTACTGCAAAAAGTTTTTGATCATCCAGTACTTGATGTCACTGATACAGTTGTCAAGATCATTAATAAGGCTGAGGATATCATGAGAAAGTGAAATACACAACTGAGCCTAATGGAACCTCAAAGAAAAAGTCATAATTGCCAGTTTAAAAGTTCTCAAGAGACACAGAGAATGTCGTCCCAGTTACTGTAGATAGGAAGAGAGCCCCTTTAAGACACGGCCACATTGCCAAATGAATTTCCTAGTTTACTGATTAAAATGCTGTGGTTGACAGTGTCTACGGCTGTAGTCCATTCTAGAAATACTAGGATAGAAGGTTTGTTTGCAGCATTGTTGATCTTCCGATCACTGACTACTTCAAAGCTGTTTCAGTGCTGCGGTTGGTCCTGAAAAGGGATATTGGAGATTGTTCACAAATGGGTCTAAGAGGTTCTTTAAAAAAATTGTGGGTCAAGGAAGCAGGTGGAGGAGTTTAGCTGCTTTATCACCTCTTTTGGATCATAAAGGGTAGTAGGTGAAAAATGATACATTGTGCCCACAGTATTGTGATGGTGTAGGGGCATTAGATGAACGAAAGATGACTAGGGTTGGAGATCTGAAGGAATCTGAAGGAAGTTTGTGAATAATGTCAGACGAGATGACATGGACATTGGCGAATGGTGGACGCATGGCTGGCAAACGTGAGGCAGAGGAGCAGGCGGTGATCCTGAGGTACAAGAAACAAAAGGTTAGTCACAGAGAAAGAACACTAGGAAGCAAAGGAGAGATGATGAGGCAGGAGCTCTGAGTTGATTGAGCCTGAGATCTGAAATGAGTTTTCAGTTCTTAAACAGCTGATCAAAACTAGTTCAATCTACCCTGTTTTCACTGAGTTAGTAAGTGGGGAATGAAAAGAAAACTACAATTCACCATGGCAATGAGTAAATAAAGAGCAAAGTCTCCATTTTAATCCAGTGGCGGTAGAAATATGAATTCATGCTAACATAGACCATTTCATTTATCTTAAAATGCTGTAGTGGAGGAAGGATTAATGATTCAACACTATTACATTTGATTCAGTGAAGCACATTCATTGTTTTATAAAGTGCTGATATCCTTCTGTATGTTGCATTGGATTTATTTAACTGATGGAGACAAAATGTAGGTGGCAATAACTGAAGATGAAATTATGAATCAAACAGATAAGACAGTTTACTCAAATACCTGTGAATGTAAACTCACAGTCCAACCCGTTAATAAAGATTATGGTGATTTACTGTTGAAAATTAGTCTAGGTTCAAATTGACTCTATTTTACATGCATTTTGAAGACTATGTGTAGATGTTCAAAGACTTTGGAACTCCATTTAGTCCATACCCAAAGTTAATCATGGTGCATCCAATTTTGGTTATTGTGTTTGTTAAAATCTAACTAGCCGTTATTAAGTCTCTAGTGTTGAGTTTATGCCCTAACTTAGGAGAGAAGTAATTGTTGCACATCTGAATAAAAACTCAGTGTGGCTTTGAATATCTTTACTAAAATCTACAACATCCATAAACAGATCGAAACCTTGTTATCAGCATGGTCAGTTCAGACTCACGTTAAGTTACAGAAATCCACTGCTATGTTGAGGCTTCTCACATAACCCACCAACAGAATACCAATAAAGGAAAAAAATTGGCACAACTTCTACATTATACAGATTTGTATTGTAGCTCCTGTTTATTACAGCTGCATCTACAGTCATGCTATAGGCTTTACAGACAGTTTCTTATATGTACCACCACAAAGTCTTTTGGATGATATTTACGTCTACTTACTTGTGTACGTTCCATTCATATATTATGTCTGCTTGCAACATACTTGCAACACTGCCTTGTTGAGGCTGCTCCTAACATAACTCACTAACAGTATACTCCCTCTTGTGGTAAAATGCTCTGCTTGTGTACAGGACACTGGAGCACAATACATAATTAAATACCAAAAAGCAAGTAGAAATTATCACAAAACAATACATGAAGAAACAAAAAACCAAAAACCACTGCTACACTCTAAACAATATGTAAGGGGGTGTCTGTGTTATGAAACTAAGAACCCATAAACCTCACATAATACAGAGCTAGTACAACCCAGTGCAGGTGTGTAGATGTAGCTGAGCATGGGGCAAAAACAAACACTAGGAAAAAACTGATGATAATCGCATTAATCACCATTCACTCCCTGGTCAAATGACATCAGCAGTGATGCAGGTAGTGTCCTCTGTTTCTGATTAGCGGATGTCTATCAGGCCTAAAAGTTACATCCATATGCGTGTAGTAATAATACCATACTACGTCTGCTGGCTGAAACTTTATAGCTGCGCTGTTGTGTTTTTCATAGCATACAAACACTGTAAACACACACCTGTCACCTGCCCAGCATGGTGCTATTACCCAGAAACACAGCTTCTACACCTTATCTTTACAGTTTATACACACAGCCCTCAGCGGGGTTAATAGCCACATTTAAAACCTGCATGTACCGACAATAACGTAACTCATGCATGTCAGCAACAGTTAGCCTAATATAGCTAACTTGGTAATGTTATCATATCTTACCTGCTGTACTGTCCGCTACTTTCTCGTCAGATGGATAGCATTCCTTTCACTGTTGACTTTGTGTATGAGGTCACATGGACAGAAATGCTATACACTTTTAGGTATGCTATTATAAATGATAGTCCTCCCTCGAGCCCTGTTCACTTCCTCTGCTTGCTTTCATGGCAGTGTGCTGGCAGTCAGAGCTCCCGCTGCATTCTGTAAAGTGGCAATGGCGCAATGGATAAAACTATGCCTTTGGTGTGAGAGACCTGGGTTCAATCCCCCACCACCATTGTGTCCCTGAGCAAGACACTTAACCCTAGTTGTTCCAGAGGCATGCGACCTCTGACATGTATAGCAATTGTAAGTCGCTTTGGATAAAAGCGTCAGCTAAATGAATAAATGAATAAATGTCCCTGAGCAAGACACTTAACCCCTAGTTGCTCCAGAGACGTGCAACCTCTGATGTACAGCAATTGTAAGTCGCTTTGGATAAAAGCGTCAGCTAAATGAATAAATGTAAATGTAAAGTGCCTCTGCGCCACAGCCCTTCCAAACCATCCCTGCAGCCTTTAGGTCACACCTCCTCATTTGCATACACAACTCAAACCTCAATCCCCAAATTCCTAATCCTAAATTCCCAAATTCCCAATCCCCAAATCCCCAATCCGAAATGGCTAAATGACTAAATGCCCAATCCTAAATACCAAATTCATTTTCGACTTTGACTTTTAGATTTTGATTTCAACTTTTAGTTTATGATTTCGACTTTTAGTTTTAGACTTTTAGTTTAGTTCTGACCAAATAATCCCTCCATAGACCTCAAAGATCTAAGACTTTCTCTATGAACACAAAAGGCCTATTTCTCTCAAATATTGTTCACAAATCTGTCAAAATCTGTGCTGGTGAGCACTTCTCCTTTGCCGCGATAATCCATCCACCTCACAGGTGTGGCATGTCAAGATGCTGATCAGACAGCATGGGTATTGCACAGGTGTGTCTTAAGATGGCCACAATAAAAGGCCACTCTGTACACTGTTGGGTGTATACAGAGCCCCAGTCTGGCTCCTACTCCGTCATCATGTCACCCCCAAATCCGTGTGTTTGATTCTGAGCTTACCTCTGTGTCTGCTCCTGAATACTAGTATAACTCAGCTCAACACACAGATCCAGACTCCACAGCTCCAGAGCCACACATACCTTCAGAAAGTGATAGGAGGAGAGAGGAGGGGGACGAGAAAGCCCAAGACTACGGGAAAGGGAAGAAGTCGAGTCAGTAACATGCATTAATGGGATCAGAATCAGAATCAGCCTTTGTTTGCCCAGTATGTGTACACATACGAGGAATTTGACTCTGGATTGTACAAAGGTCACGATGTGCTTACATACATTAATACGATAATACAGTAATAAACTCAAACACAGGCTACAGTATAGAGAACACATACACCCTACAAACAAAACAGACAGATTGAGCTCGATGAACAGAGTGCAAAGGATGCAGGAGTAAATTATTATTACCGTTATTATTATGTACATATTCGGAGGTGGATGTGATATACAGGTGCACATACACATACAAGCATACATGTACTCAGTGTGATGAATGCAAGGAAAGCTACAATAAATAAGTATTATGTGTGATGTTATGTACATGAGGTAGGTGGATTTGGTATACAGTATACACAATATACAATATGATAATATGAACAGCTTTGAAATGGAGAATGACGAATAGATGATGGTAGCCAGTAAAAAGGAATTATTGCACAGAAATAGTTCCTGACGCTGTGAGTCAGAGTCAGCTGTTCATCAGAGCAATGGCATTTGGGAACAAACTGTTCTTGTGTCTGTTAGTTTTGTCGTACAGTGCTCTATAGTGCCTACCAGAGGGGAGAAGCCGGAACAGGTTGTGTCCGGGATGAGATGGATCAGCAGTGATGTTTCCTGCCTGTTTCCTGACTCTGGAAATGTATAATTACTGAATGAAGGGCAGGTTGGCACCGATGATCTTTTCTGCAGTCCTGATAGTCTATTGTAGTCTGCTCCAGTCCTTTTGGGTGGTAGATCCAAACCAGACAGTGATGGAGGTGCAGAGAACAGACTGTTGTGTAGAAGTGGATCAGCAGCTCCTTAGGCAGGACGTACATCCTCTGGATGCCTTCTTGATGATGGTGTCAGTGTTGGGCTCTGACTTTAGGTCCTGGGATATAGTGGATCCCAGAAACCTGAAGGTTTCCATAGCAGACACAGGGCTTTTGAGTATGGTGATGGGGGGTAGAGTGGAGGGGCTCCTCCTGAAGTCCAAGGCCATCTCCACAGTTTTGAGCGTGTTAAGCTCCAGTTTGTTCTGACCACACCAGAGAGCCAGCTGATCAACCTCCCATCTATAGGCCGACTCATCACCATCCAGGATGAGGCCGATGACTGTTGTGTCTTCAGCGAACTTCAGGAGTTTGATAGATGGGTCTGCTGAGGTGCAGTTGTTGGTGTAGAGGGAGAAGAGAAGTGGGGAGAGCACACACCCCTGGGGCGGCGTTGCTAATAGTCCGGGTGCTGGATGTGATGTTCCCCAGTCTCACCTGCTGACTCCTGTCAGTCAGGAAGTTTGTGATCCACTGACAGGTGGAGGCTGGCACAGTGAGCTGGGTGAGTTTGGTGCTGAGGATGTCCAGGATGATGGTGTTGAACACCAAGCTTTAAGTCCACGAACAGGATCCTTGCATATGTCCCTGGGGAGTCGAGGTGTTGCAGGATGTAATGCAGTCCCAAACTGACTGCATCATCCACTGACCTGTTGGCCCTGTAGGCAAACTGTAGGGGGTCCAGCAAGGGGCCTGTAATATCCTTCAGGTGGGCCAACAACATCTCCTGTAGTTACTAAGTGTCTGCTTTTCATCGTAGCTCATCTTTGCTGCTTTGATCTCTTTAGTACGAGTGTTCCTGGCCTGGTTGTACAGGATCCTGTCCCCACTTCTGAAGGCCTCCTCCTTGGTCTGACGAAGCTGCCTGAAATTCACTGTGAACCAGGGTTGTTGGTTGTTGTATGTACGAAAGGTTTTATTCTGCACACACATCCTCACAAAAACTGATGTAAGATGTCACAGTGTCAGTTAGTTCATCCAGGTCAGTGGCTGCAGCCTCAAAAACACTCCAGTCAGTGCAGTCAGCAGGCCTGTAACTCCAGCTGTGACTCATTGGTCCTCTTTACAACAGGAAACAGATTTCAGTCGCTGCCGATAAGTCGGGATAAGAGGAACCAGAAAGTGATGAGAGAGTTCTAAGGCTGCACGGGGAAAGGAACGATAGGCGTCCTTTAATGTAGTGTAGCAGTGGTCCAGTATGTTAGTGACCCTGGTGGGACACTTAATATGCTGTCTGTACTTTGAAATGTAAACAGCGACCAGGACAAATAAGGATAACCCCCGTATATAATACAAAGGTTTACAGTTTATCAATAATGTAGTAATAAGAGAGGCATGCATGATTTCTTCAACACTGTGACATCTGTACACCAATCTTCAATTATGCAGAAACAGAGTCGGTCTCCCCTTGTTTTTCCTGTGAGATTTGTTGTATGGTCCGCCGGGAAAAGATTAAATCCCGGTAGGTGAAGTGCGCTGTCTGGGATGTGCTCAGTGAGCCAGGACTCGGTAAAATGGGATATGTTTGCATACAGAAGCAGAGAGAGTAATGGTTTTTCTACCTGCCTGTTCATCCCTGACTCTGTCTGTTCCCAGGTTCTCCAGGCGGGCGCATTATACACATCTCACCTGTCATCCTGATATTAGCTGGCTACACTCAACGGCTCTGGTGGCTCACTATGGATGCCATCATCTAGGCTTTCATCTCTGCCTTT
This sequence comes from Lepomis macrochirus, assembly GCA_024633595.2. NCBI lineage: Eukaryota > Metazoa > Chordata > Actinopteri > Centrarchiformes > Centrarchidae > Lepomis > Lepomis macrochirus. Next base: position 29,129,195 of record JALXJV020000023.1, read on the forward strand.
GAGTGCCCAAAACACCAGCTCCAATCTGTGCCTGCTCTTGTGGGAGATAAAAAGCCTCAGATAGGCCAGAGGCCTCACACTCAATTCTCTTGAATGTAACTGTAACTTAGACTTAGATTAATTGTAAATCTTCCAACATAAATAACATTCTTTTCAATGACACACAGATTCCAGTGAAATTCAAATTAACTCAAGTTTAGTAGTAATTTCAAGCAAAAAAGACAAATACAAATACATGGGTATCTGTGCTGGTCCCGGGAGCAGACTCTCCAAACTCTGCATTGCATTGGTTGATATCCTGTTTGGCTCCTCCTCTTGTGGGTGTCACACCCACCTTTTCCACCTCCACACATATTCAATATTAAAACAATAGTGTATTCTAGCCTTCTAAAGTAATAAGACTGAAATGTGACACTGATCAATAAGAACTTAATCTTGATATTAGCAAAACATTGTATATGCATAAAACAGTTACACAGTTGTTAACATCAACACATGCATTCCAAGTATGTGTGCTGTGCCACATGATGACCTTCACAGCCTTCAGAGTTGGAGCCCACTTGCAAAAGCCCATTGTATTCATGTGTTTAGTCTTGTATTTTATCAGGTCTGAGTGCAGGTGCTAGCAACAATTTGTTAAAATCCCTAAAGGTCTCATTGGCCCGAGCCTCTGATATGGTCTGCTAGCAACTCTGTTCAACTGGCCGGGTGTGTGTGTGTTCTTTACAACAATGTGAAGGCCATAGCCTGAGAGCAACAGCGTGTGAGAGAAAACTGCACCTCACTGTTACAGTGTATACACTGTAACAGTGAGGTGCAGGTGCATTACCCTAGTATTAATTAGTTCAAACTAGGTATATGGAATATTCAAACATCATGGCTAAATGAAAAAAAAATCTTTAACACTCTGCTCCTCCTACTTCTCACCCTGAAATTTCCAACAAAGACCACACTCGTTGCCAGATCATTGTACTTCAGTCAGTCAGTCTCTGTCTCCAGGCTTCTCCCTGCTGGCCTTGCCTCTCTGTCCTGGATGCCCACTTAGCTCAGCTTCACTCCGGATTCCGCTCTGGTTTCTATACAAGATGTTTAAGCCAAATTTAAAGATGTGATTCCATCAGTTTTTATTCATTATAAAGTCACAAACTAACAAAGGACTCCTTTGCTAATCTCAGTCTCTCGCAAATCGATCATCTTGTTGATAATGCTGCAGTCTTGCTGCGAATAACAAAGAAAATAATAAAAGAAAGACAATTAGCTCCATAGTGTAACACTGAAACTAGCAAATTACAGCAAATATCGTGGAAATCTCTAAACTCAGGAACCTTAGAAATGGCTGTAAAATCAAATATGTGTTTATACTGCTTTTCGTACCTCGATCTTCAAGTAACTTCAATAATTTCTTCATCTAAACCATTAACCTGTTTCTTAGACCCCATCCCGACCAGGCAGCTTAAAGAAGTTACCCTTATGAACCCTTAAGCCTAGTTCACACCGGTCGGAGAGCTCGGCGACCATTGGGCTGTGATCAGGAGTAAATCAGCGTTCAATCAGCGGTTGCCTGTCATTAGAATAGAACTTTATTGTCATTGTTTGGTAACAACGAAGCACTGTTCAGCAGCTCTGAGTCAACAGCAAGATATAAATGCAGCAATATAATACAACAAAATAATAACAAAATAGCTGCCAAAGCCTGAAGAGCTGCTGTGTCTGAACAGCTGCCATCTTGCTTGTAAACTTGACATCTGTGTCCAGCCAATGAGAGCATAATAACAAACAATTGTTTCATGTGTAGTGTCGAGTCATTTCATATTTCAAGTGTGTTTTCCTGACAAAACCTGGTATGGAGACCAGTGTCAGGTGACAAAGCCATTGTCAGCTCTTGTGTGACCCCCTGTCACCCATTAGTCACATAGTGTGAACACCAAAATGACTTCATGACTCCCGTCACCAGACAGCAAGTTGTGTTGTGTGAACAGCACGGCCATCAGCCAACGCTGAAAGGTCTGTGCTTTACATATGCTTTCTTTAGGCAATATTAGCAGGAAAAATTCCATAGACTTTCATTGCTATGCAGACGATACTCAATTATATCTATCGATCAAGCCAGATGAAACTAGCTAAACTTCAAATGTGCCTTTAGGATGTTAAAACATGGATGACCTGTAAATAATTTTATCAATGAAGTCGTGCTTGCTGAGGAATGAATCAACCTCAACAAAAGACTACGTCCACACGTGGAAGGACCAACAACAAAAATGAGGGCCCCCCGTGGATGTACTAACAAAGGTAGTGTGCACGTTGTATTACATCAGTGAAGTGGGGAGACTTCGGAAAACGCAAATGCATTTGGACTATCCCGACAAATTGATTCAGTAATCATCCAACAGGTCTCTAAGGCCATCAACATTTTACTGGGTCCAGAGTACATTAAAATAGGCTGGGCCATATCGACAAAAATGTTATCAAGGGTAAAAACATTTCATATCATTCGATATCGATATAATTATCACGATAAATGTCAAATCATTATTTCTTTGAAGTTTAAAGGCAGATTTTTGCTCCTGATTGAAAATTGAAGAAACTAGATGGTTAATTATCAAGTGACAAACACTTGATGCCAAACAGTGGATCACTTAACAAATCTGAGGGAGAATATTCAATCTTGTTGTGAACTTTCATCGGACACACTGAATGTCACAATGCCTGGGGGCAATTGACTGTACATCCATCGAAATTAATCAACCCTTAGCCAACTCAACAGACTACATCAACAGAAAGGGAAAACATTCTTTGAATGTCCAAGCTCCGTGTGACCACCAGTACTGTGTCACGGATATTGTTGTAAAATATTTGCCAACTCAAAACTGTGTGATGAACTAAAAAATGGTGTGTTGTGAATGTGGAAGTATATAGTGAGGGGTAGGCCTACCTGGACCCACAATATACTGTACTAGCAGTTCAATATTTGAGTTCAGACCATAGACTGTATATAAAAATGGACGTAGCGTCCGTGACGTCACCGATTGGTTTCTGAAGAGCCGTTTTTGAAGCTCAAAAGTGGCGGTGCTGGCGGCCGCCATCTTGGCAGTGCGTCACCGTGCGTCACTCCCGGATAACCAAAAATGGGCAAAGAGGCGGGTCGTAGGTGGAGCTGAGGTGACGTTTTGCTGAAATCACTCCCGCCTAGCTCGACATGACCGAGTTAGCTCAGGCTAAGGAGCTAATGCTACATGCTACTCGGCGGTGTTGTACGGTGGAGGTTGGAAATTGCGCGGCCGTGTTGTTACCAGTTTACGGACATTACCAACTACAGTCAAGGTAAGACACCGAAATATAATAAAATAACTCACATATGTTATTGACATTATACTTCATAGGGTTTTAAATGCTTTTTAATATATAAATGTGACAATATTATTTTTCAACACTAACGTTATGTTAGAACAGTTAACTATGAATCAGTTATTAATTAACGTTACCTTAAGTTTACTGAACGTTACAGCTCAAACGAACAATTAAATCAATTAACCCTTTTACATACCGTGGGTTACGAAGCGGTTACCTCAGTTTGTTAACGTTACTTGTAATAAACGTAATAAGGTAGCGGTAGAGTCCTTTGATGGACGCATGATGGACGCTGTATAACTTGTAAAACGTTAGCTATGGCTGCTATCACGTTAGTAAATTCCCCACACCGCTATTTTAAGTAAAGTTGCTGCTGTCTGCGGGGTTTTGTCAACTTGTGTGGGATTATTGTCTGGAATAGGACACGAGAGAGAGAAAGGTACTTTTTATATTTGTCACAAGATTTTTGTTGAGGTTCTGTTGCTTCCACATCTGCTACTCAAAGCTTAAACTGAGTCTAAATAACGTTGCTAGTCTTGGCTACTGGGCATTTTTATAGAAAATATAAAATTGTCTGTCTTAAAAGGACAACACAAAAACATTTAGAGACTATCTCCCTTGTTCCATTTTCTCCCAGAATCACACTGTGGATCAGATGTCCAACCTGGCGCCCAGAGAGCTGCAGAGACCTGGGAGTCCTCATTGTGCTGATGGGGTGGACTGACGTGGAAAGGCCTTCTCTCCTTCTGTTTACTCTGACTTTTTAATATTGTCCATATTTGTATCATAGATCCATTTAAAAATATACAGTTTATGGTTCACTTGTAATAAATTCTGTGTATATATATATATATATATATATATAAGCACTCAGACCTGACCAAATGCATATGTAGTAAACAGGTGAGTCTATACAATGTAAAGCACACAAAACCTTCTCAGGTTGCAATAAATGACACCTACAGGGCTTCAAAACTACTCAGTGTGCAGATAATTCTTTGTTTTTCACTACTGAGTAACTTCTCAGTCAATGTCACGTTTGTCTCTTAAAGAAATGTCAAAATAAAACCGTATACAACACCAACCTTTAGTGTTTTACTTTTTACTAACAAAAAAATGTTAACCTATAAATAACATCTTAATATTTTCATTTACAGCTGTTAACTAGAATATATTTATAAGTTTAGATCACACTATTTAAAATTAAAATATTAAACTGATAATGAAGAATTATTTTATTATGTATTAGTTTGATACACTTTACAACAAAGTGTTCCTAATACAAAAGCAATAGATTAATAAATTAAACTCTTGTCTTGCATTAATGAAAACATCAATATTAAAAGGTTACAAATGTAAAAGTAGTTTTGTATGACTTGAAATGTGTTGAGTTATTAAAATGATGAATCTGTTGATAACAACCCAGTGTCATAATTTCACGTCAGTAGTGTTCAGGTGTTGTGAGTAAAAAGAAAAGCAGGAGCTGAAGAGCTGGAAGCTGGAGCTGTTCTCTCCTGAAGAGCTGGAAGCTGGAGCTGTTCTCTCCTGAAGAGCTTGATACAGCTAATCACATCTGGAGGGTTCTGCAATCAGCTCCTCTGGTACCTGTAAAGACAACAATAGGTAGACAGTTAAGCAGCTTCTTCCAAAGAGCCATAAAGCTACTGAGCTCTGAGATCGCCTCAGCATGAAAACCTCTCTGGCATGTGACAGTAATTAGTTGGCAATGTGAAATACACTCTTTACTAATATGTGCAATATTCCGGTTGCTGTTGGACACTGTACAATAATAACTACTCAAGTCAGATGTTTTTGCACGCTTATTATAAGGATCTTATTTTTTATTTCTTATTGAACTGTACAACCTTTCAGGCAAATTCTAGTCCACCAAACAAACAGAGGCGGCTCTCACACACCTAATTTCTGGCCTTAACTAAACCATCGCCCTAGTCACAGCCCAGCTACCTGTCTGCAGGCAGAACGCGCATTAACGTTATATGCTGACAAAAAGGTGGATGAAAATCTCTGCATGTAGCCTACAACAGCTGTTCTGTCAAATTATGCATCCACATCTTAAACTCTCCAGAAACGTCGCTGATCAAACGCAGTTTTCACCTCAGATTGCTGAATCTCAAGGAATGCTACAGCTAATGAGTGTAATAACTTATTGATGACTCTAAACAGCCTTTAATATGTACTTTGAGTCAATCATCCCCACTGATAAACCCCACAAAGAATAGTATAACGGTATCGTAAACAGTAACGTTACACTCAGAGGTGCACGGCTCCCCTCGGGAGACAGCTAGCTCAAATAGCGGCATCGGTGCTCCTCGGTGTGACAGTTTCAGGCTGCTGCCCCCCCACGGCTCTCTGCCTTTAAACCCTTCTTGACCATCAGGATCATCTGCAGCCACTTATAATAGCATCTGACTAGTATCTAACAGTGATTCCGTTACAGGACGTGGCTAAATCTCACATCGCCCGTTAGTAAAAGTTAACAGTTAACATAACGTCAGCTAACTGAGAGCTGAGCCTTTTACTCAACTTCATACAGACGCCTTTTCTTCAAAGCATTAACACCCCAATGTCTAATTACTAAGGTTAATCTAATGACGTTACATTACGTTATATTACATACGCTTCTCCCTTCTTGTTGACATGTCTTTGACTCATTAAAAGCTGCGGTCAGAGCACACTAACTTAATTACACTAACTTAGCAGCTTGGGGCTGCTCGTATATGGCTAATTAGCGTAACAAGCTAACGTTAAGCTAACAAGCGATATGCCGAGCGATACCTGTTAAATGTTAACACATACATAAAATACATTAATAAATAAATTTTACTCACCAAGTAGAACACGGTGGAGTTCCTGAAGGTTCTCTCTCCAATGAACAGCACAGCCTGCCATTATTCATCCGGTATCTGCATGTAGAAATGTCCAAAAGCCTCCACAGGCTGAGCCTCAGAGCTCCGTGTAGCTGAGTGAGGCTAACAGACAGCGGACACAGTGCTAGGAGTGGCAGAGGCTAGAGACGCATGTCAATCAAAGCGGCCACGCCCCTAATAATGTAGAACTTTAAGGCTTAATATAATTTAAACAGGTGAGTTATAAAAAAATTCACCCCCCTCACAGTTGTCATGAACGGCAAAATTAGCAATATGCACTAAAACCATTTTTTGAACCAGGCCGTAAACATGTTTTATTCTGCTGTAAAGTTGGGCATTTTAACATGGGGGTCCATGGAGATTGACTCCCTTCTGCAGCCAGCCTCAAGTGGCCACTTGATGAATTGCAGTTTTCAGTTACTTCCTGGTTGCATCGGAAGTGAGAGCCGGAGGTTGCCGCTTGGTTCACACGGTCTAGTGTAGATGACCAACGCCCATTGTCTGCACAAAATCGTCATCTGTTGACTGTAGTCAGTTAGGGAGCTGTCTCTTTATGTCCTGGTCTTCCTGTGCAACAGAATCCGAGGAGAGTTTTCTCTTCAGTCGTTCTCTCCTGTGACCACATAGGGTAGCGGTGAGTCTCTGGCGTCGATTCTCCACCATCTCGGCAGCAGCACTCTCTTCAAACTGGTCTGCAAATGACGACCCAGCACCAGTTGGGCTGAAGAACTCCTCTGGGGCCTCCATTGCTACGTTTTCAGTCTCGATACGCTTGGGAATCGCATGCGTTGCAGGAGACCCTCCCCAAATCGACTCGCAAAGCTAAAAGTAGAGCAAAAATACTCGACTGTGGCCACTTCGATGACGAGTACCAACAGCTCGCCTATAGCTTATTCGTACGGCCTTGAGTTTTGTAGATGATTGACCTGTGAACACAAAACACGAAACAGTTTGACATTAAGGTTTTTGTATAACCAGTGTTACTCTCTGGTCTTCGACAATCTTTGCAGAGGTAGCTACTTTCTTCTTCATTGAATCTGCTGCAGGAGTAGACAATCTGTTTCCTATTTACACAGGCATACGCATGCCCAGTGTAGGTAAATGGTCACTTGATCTGCGTTTTCAGTCATTTTAATGTGGACGAACCTACGCAGGTAAAACGCTTGTATGGACGGAGATCGTATTCGTTTTATTTCTCCGTTTGTAAATGAAAACGCAGTAATGTGGATGGGGCCATAGTTACTGTGCATGGCATCGCCCTGGCTTCCAGCACCACTGTGAGGAATCTTGGAGTTATCTTTGACCAGGACATGTCGTTTAACTCTCACATTAAGCACATTTCAAGGACCACCTTTTTTCACCTACGTAATATTGCAAAAATCAGGAACATCCTGTCTAAAAATGATGCAGAAAAAGTAGTTCATGCATTTGTTACTTCTAAGCTGGATTACTGCAATTCCTTATTGTCAGGCTGCTCGAAAAAGTCCATTAAGATTCTTCAGCTGATCCAGAACGCTGCAGCATATGTTCTGACAGGAACTGGGAAAAGAGATCATATCTCTCCTGTCTTAGCTTCTCTTCATTGGCTTCCTGTAAAATCCAGAATAGAATTTAAAATCCTTCTTCTCACATACAATGCCCTTAATGGTCCGGCACCATCTTATCTTAAAGAGCTCATAGTACCTTACTACCCCGTCTCCACATTTAAGGGTAAGAGTAGGCTTAAGACTTTCCTCTTTGATAAAGCTTATAGTTAGAGCTGGCTCAGGTGAGTCCTGAGGTGGCATGTGCGCCACAGTTTTTCTGCTACAGATCACAGCTCTCTGTGAACCGTTTTCCCCCAGTTCCCTGCAGGGCTGAATTTCCCACATGGATCATTTCAGAATAAGAGCGTTTTACATGTCTATGTATTTAGAAACTAACTCTAGCTGTCACAAATGCAAAAATCCACATGTGCCTCACATGTGAACTCAATTGCCATGTTGTCTGACACCCTATTTCTTGGATATTGTTCTCTATCATCTCTCCACTGTTATATATGCCATATGTAGAGGATTGATCCCTTTGTGGTTCAGGAGGTAGAGCAGGTTGCCAGTTAAGTTGCCTGGAAGGTCGGCGGTTCAGTCCCTGTCTCGGAGTGTTTACGGAATAATATTCATGCACACAGATTTATATCGTAATACATTTTCTTTATGCACATACAAGGATATATTTTGATGGGTAGGCAAGCATGAAGCACTTTTTAAGAAAATCCTTGTTTTGACCTGATCATTCACTGGTTGATAAACTGGAAAACAATACAGCTTAAATTATAATAACTACATGAGTAGTTACATCAGAAAAAACAGTCAGACTATAGCTCAGGTCCCCTACAGGACAGTCTATTAGAGCAAATACCTGCCATCCTCTGGCTGTGTATTGTTCAGGTCCTGATTATTACATGGGCAACATCCCATGATACAACACTGAGCCTATCGTCTCACATCACATATCCCATGTAAGAGATAAAGATGTGGATAGCTGGCTGATTGGTTGGGGGGGCATTGCAAAGCATTAATACTACTCAGTGGTGCAGTAAATTAATTTTGGATTGCTTCTCTTGGTTTGAACTAAATTGTTTTGTTGAGTGGAAAAAGAGATTAAGCTTTTTAATTATACTGGGTAATTCATTCTACAAAATAAATCCCCACTAAAATGGTCTCTTCAGAGGCAGCAGCGATGTGTCAGCCATCTCATTGTGTCGTTATTAAGAGATGTCACATGCAAATAAACAGACATGCAGACAGTTTACTGTCGGTCATGGTCACCACACTGCTGCCACTTCCTCTGTACTACAGTTTACCACCTGGTTACACTCCCTGTTTATGAGAGAAGCACAGTCTTTAGAAAGTATAAGTTGCAGTTAATAATACATTTAAATGACTGTTAAATTCACCTCGTCCTCTTTTCTCCACTTTGACAACTTTATTCTCTGAGGGTAACACGTTGTTTCTTCTTAAACTTCATCCAAAACCCACCCTGTCCATTTTTGCCAATCCAACACATAGAGGAGAGGGGAAATAAATGCCACCTGCAAATTACATCAGCTTTGTTTGCTCTTTAATTTATTCATAATTGGATATAATTGAATGCCAATAACTGCTGAATGTGTTCTTTAGTGAGCCTAAGGCAATTAGTCGAGGGAATTACTGACAATTACTGTTGACTTCTTCTGACATCCTACGATTTCCTGTCACACTAGGTTCAGGTGAACTTGCTCCAACTGGCAAAAGTGTGTCTAAGTGTGTCACAATTAATAGGAATCACATTTGAAATGGTAGTTATTTGAAAAATGTAATCTCTTACTCAGTGAAAAACTATTTATATTATTAAGAGTACTCAACAGTTAATGTAACTGTTCACATTAGTTTTATTTGTTGTTTTCTTACTCCTTGGGTGGCCTGCTTTCCAACAATTCAAACGCCTTCACACCCACACATGGCATCTTTTAATGTGGTACTTCACTGATTTTTCAAATGAAGATCAAGTTTAAATTCTTCAGTGTCACATGCACAACAATTACAGTGAAGCAGTCATTGGCGATGCAATTCATAATTCTTTCATTCCTTCAATAATGCTCAACCAACAAGGCTCAAACAATCAAAAAAATCATGCAAGTAAAAAGAGAATATCTAAGACATGATAGTGCAGAAGTTAAAATATAAAATTAAATATAATGTATTCAGTTTAATTTTGTCACAGTTTTGGTCTTTTGGTCTGTGTCCACATGTTTCCTGTTTTAGTCTGAAGTTGTCTGTGTCGTTTATTTGTGTCTAGGTTTGCTTCATGTTCCCTAATGTGCTGCACCTGCTGTTCCTCCTTCTCTGCCTGTTTGTGTCAATATATATTGTCCTCATGTCTTTTCACTGTCTGTCGGATTGTTATCTTATTTGTGTCGTGTGTAATTCTTGTCTGTCACCTTGCCCGGCTGTTCAATGTCGATAGTGTTGGATTTACGTTTCACTTCATAAGATTATATGCTTTTTTTTGTTTTTTGGGAAAACCTGGGCATTTAAGTAGGTCTTTTGGTCTTTGCTCTTTTGGTCTTTGCCTTTTTTCAGTGGACTGCTTCATCTTACTTTTTGGATAAATTTTATTTGTATAGTGCTAACAGAAGATCTCATTGCTTACAGAACTATACCACACTGTGTCACAGTGACCAAAACGTTTCCACAATCAATAAGGTGCGAGTAAAGTGTCAGTCATGAGCTTGATAGCTCAGGAGTTAAACATTGTTATGGCCTAAAAAACAAAGTTGTGAATAACCTGATTGTGCATGTCCAGTAGCTGTGGTACCATCTGCCGGACAGTTTGTGACTAGGGTGTTTGGGGTCTTTTGCCTTTTAGTGTTGTGTCGTTGAAAGAACGTTTCGTTCATTTGACCTAATCTTGTATGTGACTCAGGAGGAACGAGTTGTTTCAGTGAGTAATTCGTTCATTTTCATACATGCGTGAATAGTCTTGAACTCTTACAATCACTCGTTACACAGCAGCTGCATGGGCTCCATCAGCACAGGAAACAGAATTAATTAGTTCACGACTCTCAACTGTGGGTCTCTGGGTTTGAGTCGTTCATTTGTCACGTGACAGCTGGCTACAGGGCTAATCAATGGCACACTCAGGCTACATGAGGCCTGGCATTGTCCTTCACCAGAAGGAACCCAGGTTCCACTGCACCAATAACAATGACTGAGGATTTCATGCCAGTACCTAACATCAGTCAGGGTACCGTTGGCTAGCATGTGGAGGTCTGTGCATCCTCCACGTGCTATCCTTGCCAGACCATCACTGACCCTCCGCCAAACCAGTCATACTGGATGATGTTGCAGGCAGCATAAAGTTCACCACGGCGTCTCCAGACTCGTTTACATCTGTCACATCTTTAGTCATTTCTGAAAATGAATTTTTGTGCACATTTTTAAAATGTTGATGAATTGGCAAAATTCGAATAAACTTCAATTTTGCTGAAAAGTTTTTATGCTGGCTTGAAGATTTTTTAAATTACAACTTGCTCAGTTGAAACACATTCATGAAGACATCTCCATTTCTCTCAGATCCACGGTCCTCAGGTCCATGGTTTTGTTTTCAGTTTGCAAGTTCTACTTCTTGTTTATTACAGCCATGGGTAACGTCATCTTCTGATGAAACTATGTTTTATGTAGCCTTATTTTATTCGCTCCAAGCCAGTTGATGGAAACACGCCTAATAATCTTTTTCTTTTTCTGCGACATTTCAAAAGTTCTATTCAAATTTGCTTGACAATTAGATGGAAACACGGTGTGAACCTACTTTCATCTGTGAAGAGAACGGAGCGCCAATGGCAGGTGTTCTCTGGGGAATGCCAATCAAGATGCACCGTGCTGGGCTATGAGCACACATCCCAGTAGAGGACGTCTGGCCCTTATGCCACCTGTTTCCTGTTAGTGATAGTTTGGCCAGAAACATGCACAGCACTAGCCAATTGGAGGAAATTTTGAAGGTTTCTGGCAGTGCTCCTCCTGTTCGTCCTCGCACAAAGTATCAGATATCCAGTGTTGGGCAAGGTACTTGGAAAATGTAGTGAGCTAAGCTACTAGCTACTCTACATTAAATGAAGCTTCACTACACAGAAGCTACTCCCCAGTGAAATGTAGCAAGCTAGGCTACAGCAATGTGGCAAAAGTAGCTTAGTTACATCTAAGCTACTTTTATTTTTTTAATAGTTTATAGTTATGTCATTTATATATAAATATTTATATACACACACTCACACACACAACATAGGCCTAGTTTATATTAAACCAACTTCATTCCACAGTAGCAATTGAAGAAAGACTAAAAACCTGCTCCAATGTGTGTGTGAGAGAGCTAAATCAGACACAGAAACTCTCCGACTTACTGACATATCATTGCTGCTAAATGTACTTCCTCATGCAACAAACGGAGAACCATTGTTCTTTGTATAAAGCAACTTAATTATCACATTATTAATTAATTTAATTAATTAATTATTTATTAATTCTATATTTTTTATAATTTATATGTGACTTTGTGCTCTGGCAACATTGCAACCTAAACATTCATGGCAGAGAAAGAGTGACAGAGAGAGAGAGAGAGAGAGAGACACTCCGTCGCAAGTGTCTTTATTCCCCTGCAGCAAAGTCGAAAACATCAACCCAAGGATCGGTACGATGTCACCATCACAGGGAAGCGCTTCTGCCGGCTGCACATACAGGTCCGTGTGTAGCGGTGGTGTCACTTACTGATCCATCAGAAATGCTTGGGAAAATGTAGCGTGTGTGGAAGCTACCGCGCTACTCGGTGAATAAAAGAGCTTCGTTACTGAAAAGCTATTTGATTCAGAAAATAATGACGCTACCACCAAGCTACTGAGAAATGTAGTTAAACTAGTTTAACTACATTTCTACTGCTACTGCTACTGCCCAACACTGCAGATATCAGTCCTGTTGCTGGGTTGATGCCCTTCTACAGCCCTGTCCAGCTCTCCTTGTGTGAAGGCCCTTCTCCTGGTATCGTCTTCATGCTCTTGAGACCGGGAGACACATCAACCTTCTTGTGATGGCCATCCTGGAGAAGCTGAACTACCTGTGCAACCTGAATGGCTGCAGGTCCTGCCTCATCTTACCTGTAGTGACATGAACAGTATCAAAATGCAAATCTAGAGAACAATTAGTCAGGAAGGACAAGGAGAGAGCAATTGTCTGTGGCCAACACCTGCAAAAACAGCAAGACAAACCCCAAACGTTTTTGGGGGTTGTCTTGCTGTTAACCTCTCAAGTGCAACAATTTAATTTGAAGCAAAACTGGTGACACTGGACTTCCAGAAGATCCAGTGATCTAAGAGTATACTGACATAGCAAACACACTAACCATATCATCCAGCCAATAGACATTAAAAACTAATTCAGTAACAAACAATATAGTGCAATGAGATACTACAGATGGTTTACGTGAAGAACCATTTAGCATATTCACACATGCACACAGACATACTGTTGACATATGGGAGAGAGTGTAACTATCCCGCTGTGTGGTCAGTGGCCTTGCTCACTGTTGGCTGTGAGAAATAGCTCTATTTACCACTGGTCATCTATCTCAGTCACATCCACTCACATACACACACACATTTTCTTTCTCTCCTCAAGCATGCACTAACACACACACACACGGCTACGGGTGAGACAGGCAGCTCAAGCGGCAAGTATTTAAAATGGAGGAATGCAATAGGAGTGGAATGCCAGATGTTTACAACACTGTTCCCTTCCACTTTTCATCTCCTCCATTTCTATTTACCTATCTTGTGGACTTTTATTTCCATGTCTCTTGTCCTCTCCCTTTCTTTCTATTTTTTCACCCTTTTCTCCCAGCCTGTATAAAACAAATGTCTTCACAGGGCTCAACGTTAAACTTTTTTGCATCTGGCCCCTCTGGGCAACTGGGTTTAAAACTTACCAGAAGACAATTTTTACTGGCCCTCTGTTATTCTTTTAACATGTTTAATCCTTTATTAAATACATCCTGGATATAAAAAAAACTAAATTAAAATGTAATTACAGGTAAACTTATAAAAAATAAAAAGGTAATAGTTAACAGAACAATTTGAACAATTTATTGAACAGCTTGTTCAATAAACCAAAAACATTAACAGCATACAGACGGTAGCCAATTAAGGTCACAGTTATAAAAACTTACACTAAAGAGACCTCTCTACGGACTCTGAAAAAACATATAAAAACTGAGCTGTGCTGCTCTCTTTGCAACAATCCACAACAAGCACATTGCAGCAAACCCCTCTTACCGGCGGAATCAAAGGCGTCCTGTAGGCAGAGCTGCTGAATCACTAACGGTGTCTGAACAGGAGGGCTCGTCAAGGATGAGGTCATCAGGTGAAAGGTCATCAATTGGGTCATTTTATTTACTGCAAAATTATTATTAATTCGTTTTACTGATAGTTTGATTGGGCAGACCTTCACAAAAGGGCCTAAATAAATAAAACGAAGGAAATTTTGCGTTTGAAAAAAGGGCACTTTAGTCAGCAAAGGGCAAAAGGGCAGGTGCTCAAGCACCCATTGCACCCCCCTCTGCACGTGCATACAGTCTCACATATAGACACACACACACAAACAAAGCTTCTCCCTGGTAGAATTATTCTTGATATTTTTCATTCAGTTACTTATTTAAATTAATTGCTATCTCACCAGAATTGTTTATTTATGTTGCTTGATTTTTTTTCCTCCCGTTTTCATTTCTTTCTCAATTGTCTTCCTTTGTCAGCTGTTTTTGCTGCTGGTCGGCTGGTTGTGTCTTTGTTTTTGTTTGTTATTTTGTGTGTTTGTTGTTTTCTGTTTGTTTGTTGTTTGTTTGTTTTTCTGCCCCAAGCCCCCCTCCCCATTCTCTCCCAGGTTTTGTTGCTTCCAGCTCCTCATACTCCTCATACAAGGCTGCCGGACAGGACAGGTTAAAAAAAAAAGAAAAAAAGGTATGCTGCAAGGAGGCATGAGGAGTGCAAATGTGGCCAGGGCAATAAATTGCAATGTCCGTACTGTGAGATTCCTGAGATAGGAAAGACAGCTGATTGTCCTTGCAGTAAGGGATTATGTGTGAGAACACCTGCACAGGATTGGTACAAAGAACATCGCTACGACAGGCACAGGATGGCAACAACAACTGCCTGATTTACACCTGGAGCACACAATCCCTTCATTAGTGCTCAGACTGTCCGCAGTAGGCTAAGAGAGGCTGGACCGAGGGCTTGTAGGCTTGTTGTAAGGCAGGCCCATAACAGATATCACTGGCAACAACGTAGTGTATGGACATAAACCCACCTTCGCTGGACCAGACCGGACTGGCACAAAGTGCTATTGACTGCCTCATGTGGTGCCTTTGAGGGCTAGGGCCGTTCCCCCCATTTCGCTGCTTTCTGCAATTGTTTTTTTCCTCTGCTATTTCCTGTTGTTCCCACCGCCCATCTCGTTCTCTTGCAGTTGTCCTTTCTCTGTGGTGTCTGTTTCTGTGGTGTTTGTGCCCCCTATTCCCATTTCTGCCCCCCTGTCTAGCCCGGTGACAAATCAATACATAATTAAATAAATAATAAAATAGACAAAGGAGTATATTAAAACTCTACTGTTAAAGTAAAATCGGTCTGACATAACATGGTATCCAACTCCTCATACTCTGTGCCAGGCTGCTGGGCAGGACAGGTTTTTTTAAAAATTAAATAAATAAAAAAATAAATATTTTTCAGAACTGATATGTCATACCTGCTGGCCCTACAGCTTTTCTTGTTCAGAATCCATTGTCACAACTGCCAGTGGAAACATGATCCTGTCTCTCTGTCTTTCTCTCTCTTTCTCTCTCACTCACACACACTCACACACACAAACAACAAACAATCCCTTTACCCATCTCAGTGCTTCCGTAAAGGGCCTGCAGGTTGACGTAATAGCCTGCGTTTGTCTGATTGTGTTGGCACTATGAGGGTTTTTATATCAGAGAGACGGTATACACCAGTGTGTGAGTATGTTAATTCAATCCAATTCAATTTTATTTATATAGCGCATAATCACAACAACAGTTATCTCATAGAAGAGCAGGTGTAGACCGTACTCTGTGAGATTATTTACAGAAACCCAACAATTCCCACCAAGAGCAGCATTAGGAGACAGAGGCAAGGAAAAACTTTTTAAGAGGCAGAAATCTCGAGCAGAACCATGGCTCGAGGGGGGTGGGGCATCTGCCTCAATTGGTTGGGGGTGAAGGAGAGAGGGACAGAGCCACAAAGAGGGAGAGAGGGATGGAGGGATGGTGGGGAGTAGCGTACACAATATACACACAGAAGTACAGACAGTAAAGGTTATGTTGGTACAGATTGAAATAATAATGGTACAGATATTCACAGCAGTGTTTATGATAACAATCGCAGTGTTAATGATAACAATAATAACAATAGGACTAGTAACAATAATTGTAGCAGAGGGTGTAGAGCAGGAACATGGGAGCAGCAGGTGACTCGCAACCACAGATCCAGACTCCACAGCTCCAGAGCCAGAAACACCTGCAGGAAGTGATAGGAGGAGGGAGGAGAGAGGAGAGGGACGAGAAAGCACAAGACTACGGGAAAGGGAAGAAGTCGAGTTAGTAACATGCATGAATGGGATGAGGTTGCACACAAAGGGAGAGAGAGAAGAGGAGAGAGGAGCTCAGTGCATCATGGAAAGTCCCCCAGCAGTCTAGGCCTATAGCAGCATAACTAAGGGATGGTTAAGCACTCACTATAAGCCAGCTATAAGCGTTATCAAAGAGCAGCAATATCCAGCAATAGAAACTCAAAAATTATTGAAAAGTGGTCAGATAAAAAAGGGTTCTTACCAGAACAAGGTTGAGGGTGTGGTTAAAACAGTGAGTCAGTTTATGAACACTTTGAAAGAAGCCAATTGAATCTAATAGAAAGAGAAACGCAGTACTAAAGCTGTCATTCTTAATGTCCACATGAATATTAAAATCTCCTATCATAATAACTTTGTCCGTTTTAAGGACTCAAGTTGACAAAAACTCTGCAAATTCAGATAAGAATTGAGAGTATGAACCAGGTGCTCGGTACACTTTAACAAATAGGTTGCATTTCCAACTTGGGTGTGAAAGACTAAGAACCATCCATCCATCCATCCACTTATCCGGGGTCGGGTCGCGGGGAAGACTAAGAACAAGGCTTTCAAATGAGTTATAATTTAGTTTAGGTTTAGGGCTACTTAGTAGGCTAGAGGCGAAGATAGCTGCACTATAGGATTTGGGGGAGGAAACTCCTGAAATGGAGGCACAGAGAAGTGTGTCAGACTGTGAATCTGCAAAGGGTTTTGGGTGGGTAACAGCTGAAATGGAAGGGCAGTGAAGTGTGTTAGACTCCGAGTCTGCCTCCTGGGCTCAACTCTGGACTGTCATGGATTTGTGTGTAAGAACTTAATTGCTGCGGTGTGCTGGGATAGCTCCCTGCCCTTGGCATGTGTTTGACAAGAGCTTAATGTGTAAATCCATTAATTACCACTGTTCAAACCAGTACTGCTGCTGCCACTGCTGCTACAAGATCGAAAGGGCTGTAAGCGCTGGCAGTTGTGTGGGCAGTGTTTGGTCTACTCTTGCAGGTTGGTTTGGTACAGGTTATAAGGGTTTGAAAGGATAGCATCTGGACAGACTCCCGCCCCTCAACAGCCGTGATGAAAGGCCTCAAATGCTCCAAGTGGCTAAAGCAGCTGAACACACTGTGTGTGCATACGCGTAGGAGCCATTATACATGGGGGGGACATGTCCCCCCACATTTCAAAATCTATGTTTTGTCCCCCTCACTTTTTCCCCCGGCGATTTCGGAGTTGGCTCATAGCGGTTTGAATGACAGTCAATCAATCAATCACACACTCCGCATCAGAAATAGACTAAATAAACGGTTGAAACGCGGACAGAAATCATGTCGGCCGATAGAAAAGATGCGATAGAGGGCAAAGGTGGTGCTGAAAAATTAGAGTTCGCTCAGGAGGGAGCAGCAAAGTGCCTCAATATTCCGTTTACTTTGTGCTGCTGTTACTTACAGTCTACCTGAAGACAGCTGTGAGGACCCCCACTGCAGGGTGGGTAGGAACTTGTTACAAATAACCTAAATTTGCAAAAATAAATACATTTTTTAAAAAAGGTAATCGCACCTTTTCACTCCTTTTAAAAACTGCACCTTTATACTCTTTACTCCAGTAGGCCAGTAATCTACTTTTAATTTCGCTACATTTTCCATTCATACTTTATAACTTAACCAGTCTCTAATCTGCATTTTGCTTCATTAACCGAAATGATCCAGTCTGTGCGCGACAGTTACGCAGAAGAGCCTGGTGTCGGGCGCTCCTCAGTGACAGAGCTGGGCTGATGCAAACATTTAGAAAATCAGGCAAATGCTTTTTTAGTTTAAGGCTTTATTGTTCTAATAATATAACTGATAATCAGTGAGCCACACATGGCACTGCTGGCCTGTTGGAAAGCTGAAAAGTGGAATCAGGATCTACTTTCACTTGTCTTTTCCTTGCAAGTATGTAGATTCTTTTACTTTATGGGCAAAATAGAGGTGGGGACCATATCAGGCCTGCAGGACAATATGTTCTGGTGACACTTTATGTTGTGTCGCTCTTTAACAAGCCGGCAAAAAATAAAAACTTTCACTTTCCATTAACGCTGCATTTAAAGCGTCTTTAGTCTCTGCAGAGCAAAGACTTCACACTGTAACATCCAGTGTTTCCCATGCGTTCATTTATTTGTGGCGGCCACAATAACAAGGCTGACCGGATTGATTTGGCGATTTTTTTTACTAAGCCTAGCCCTATTTAAAATCATATTTGATTGCAGAGCCGGAGCGCTAACACCTCATCTCGCCGTCTCTCTCACCGTATCTCTCTCTCTCTCTCCTCCTGGAGCTCCGCTGCACAAATCTGTCCATCACAGCGCTGTCAGTGTCGGAGACCCAGCTTAAAAAAGTTATTAGCCAGCATGCAAGGAGCCGAGCTAATAAGGAGAGCTAATGTTAATGTTAGAATGCAGCTGGATTTCGAGGCTAGCACGCTGTATGTAGCTGGCAGTCAATGTCGATGCACGCATGCGCCCCAACCCCCGCCACAGTTCACAGTCATTCTATGAAAAACACTGGATGATCAGGGGATTGATTCTGATACATTAACAGTATCCTGTTGTTGAAATGAGCATCGCTTTTGATGGATCTGACCCTGTTTTTTCCCACATCAGTTACTCTGTGTTTTATGGTGATGTCCGACGGTGAGTACATAAACAGAATGTCGCAGGATAAACTAATCTTTCACTCATCAGCTACCAGCTGTTATTTATTCAGGAAACAATCATTTTTGAGATGCAGAGAGAGAGAGAGAGAGAGAGAGAGAGAGAGAGAGGAGGGAGAGAGAGTGTGGTTGGATAAAACAGTCCTTTTTGCGTTTTACGCATGACGCACAGCTTCCCTGCTTCAACAACGAGCTGCTCCGTGTTTCTGCCACAATAATTAACTGTGTTGTAAAGATTATTTACATGCTTAGGAATAGTCAGATTGTTTTGGCAGCCTGTGCTGCTGCAAAGCAAGTAGGCTACTTTGGTTGGCTACATGTCCATATGAAAAGATTCAATAGTGGCTGGGCAGCAAGCTGATATTTTAAAGTGATCTTATCAACACCTTCATGGAGATTTAAAAAGGAAATAATTGTATAATAGACAGAGAGAGAGAGAGAGAGAGAAAATTTGGTGGATAAAACAGCCCTGTGTGGTTTTACGCATGAATGCACAGCTTCCTCTGTCTTCAGGTTTACCTGCTTCAACAACGAGCTGCTCTCGTGTTACTGCCACAATAAGTCTTTGCGTTGTGAAGATTATGTAGATGCTTCAGGAATAATCAGATTGTTTTGGCAGCCTGTGCTGCTGCAAAGCGAGCGGTTTGGTTGCCTACATCTCCATAATAAAAGGCACAGGTACCAAAAGCTGGCTGGGCAGCAAAAGTGATATTTTAAAGTGATCTTATCAACACCTTCATGGAGAATTAAAAAAGGAAAATAATTGTAGAAACAGCTAAATTACAGATAATCAGCTTCTTCACTGCATTTCCAGGAATATTTTAATGGGCTACTTAAAAAATAAACATATCAAGTTGCCTAGTCTGATGCAATAAACAGTTTTACTCTGATAGCCTATCTTGACCTTTCCTGATGTGGACACATCGGGCTGTGATCCTGCACAAAAAAACATCCCTACACTACCATGGATAGTAGTGGTGCAACAGGTTGCAGAATCCGTGGTATGGATCCCGTCCACACGGTGCAGCACGCAGGTGGATTGCGGATTGATTGCAAAGTTTATGATTTATCCTGTTTGACCTCTCAAAATATTCCTTTATTCTGGAAACGCCAGAGAACCCAGTTAGATTCTGTGCAGAACTTTGAACATGAGCAGAAAACCTGCTGAAACACAGGAGCTATTAAAGTCCAGGAGTTTGTAACTGAATTAAAATTATTCAGTTTTTTACAGGAGAAACATCTCTGAAATGCTGAAATTGTATTTTATTAAACCTTTATAAAACCAGAACAAATATTTTTCCAACAGTGTCCTGGCCAAGGCAGGCAGGAGTACAACTGCACATTTAAGATGGGAATAAATAATCAGTTACAAGGTCATAAAATGTCAAAATGTTCTCAAATATTCACCACTATTCAGCATCTGAAGGCAGAATTACCAGCCTTCAAGTCATTTAAAAGCAACAGTGAAACAAAGATAAAGCCCCCTGTGGGCTGCCTCAATTTTGTGTGTCCCTTTACATAATAATAACTGGATGCAGAAAATGCAGAAATTGGTGTAAAAAAACACCAGAATGCAGGAAACTAAGTGTTTAACATTCAAAATTTTCTGGGGGACGACCCCCAGACCCCCTGGGTTAACACTGTTGCAGTTTTGTTGTTATATATGGCTATAGGATTTAGACACAACATCACAATTTAGCAGACATCACACAGTTAAAGGTGTTGCCTTGTTGCGCCATATACGTAGAGTATGTTTACTATTGCTTTAATGCTTGGTGGAGGTTTCAATTGAATGGGCTAAGCCCACAAAAAGATCCTAACAAGGCCCCTGCCCCCGAACCCTCCTAGCATTTCTGCGTCCCCCCCACATTCAAAATCGCTCCTACGCCCCTGTGTGTGTGTGTGTGTGTGTGTGTGTGTGTGTGTGTGTGTGTGTGTGTGTGTGTGTTTTGACTGTGTATAAATTCATTAATTAACACAAAATATTTTATCTTACATAAATACAGTAAGATTGTTATTCACGTCGGCGGTAATGACTCCCGGTTACGCCAATCAGAGGTCACTAAGATTAATGTTGAGTCGGTGTGTTCATACGCAAAAACAATGTCGGACACCGTAGTTTTCTCTGGACCCCTGCCCAATCTGACCAGTGATGACATGTATAGCCGCATGTCGTCATTCCGCCGCTGGTTATCGAGGTGGTGTCCAGCAAACGATGTGGGCTTTGTAGAACATTGGCAGACTTTCTGGGGAAGACCTGGTCTGATTCGGAGAGACGGCATCCATCCCACTTGGGAAGGAGCAGCTCTCATTTCTAGAAATCTGGTCAACTTTATTAGCGGACCAAATCCATGACAACCCAGAGTTGAGACCAGGAGGCAGAGTCGCAGTCTAACACACTTCTTTGCTCCTCCGTTCCAGGAGTTACTTAGTGAAAACCCTATAGTGATGGTGTCTGTCCCCCGACCATTAAAATTATTTAAATCAAAGGTAAACAGAAGAGGAGCTGTGCATAAAAACCTCATAAAAATTAAAACCACAGGAGCAATAGTTCAAACGAATAGGAGAGTAAAATGTGGACTCTTAAACATCAGATCTCTCTCTTCTAAAGGTGTACTAGTAAATGAACTAATATCAGATTATGAAATTGATTTATTCTGTCTTACTGAAACCTGGCTGGGTGATGGAGAATATGTAAGCCTAAATGAATCCACCCCTCCCAGTCATATTAATACTCACATTCCTCGAAGCACAGGCCGAGGAGGTGGAGTTGCAGCTATCTTTGACTCTAGCCTAGTAATCAGCTCTAAACCTAAACTAAATTATAACTCATTTGAAAGCCTTGTTCTTAGTCTTTCACACCCAAGCTGGAAATCACTGCAACCAATTCTATTTGTTCTAGTGTACCGAGCACCTGGTCCGTACTCTGAATTCTTCTCTGAATTTGCAGAGTTTTTGTCAACTTTAGTCCTTAAAACGGACAAAGTTATTATTGTAGGGGATTTTAATATTCATGTGGATATTGAGAATGACAGCTTTAGTACTGCGTTTATCTCTCTATTAGATTCAATTGGCTTCTCTCAGAGTGTTCATGAAATGACTCACTGTTTTAACCACACCCTCGACCTTGTTCTGGTATATGGTATTGAAATTGAACATTTAATAGTGTTCCCACAGAATCCCTCTTTATCTGACCACTGTTTGATAACTTTTGTGCTTGTAATGCTGAACTAT
The DNA here is from genome assembly GCA_024633595.2 of Lepomis macrochirus. NCBI lineage: Eukaryota > Metazoa > Chordata > Actinopteri > Centrarchiformes > Centrarchidae > Lepomis > Lepomis macrochirus. The sequence continues at coordinate 29,151,525 of JALXJV020000023.1, forward strand.
CCTCCATTGGGCAAAAATTTCTATACAAGATGTCTGTCTGATAGTGCTATAGCTAAATTTAAGGATGCGATCCCATCGGCTCTAAATTCACTATCAGGTATCAAATTAACAGAGGACTCTTACGCGAATTTCAGTCCCTCCCAAGTGGATCATCTTGTTGATAGTGCTGCAGGCTCGCTACTGAACAACACTTGACTCTGTAGCCCCTCTACAAAAGAAAATACTAAAACAAAGACGGTTAGCTCCATGGTATAATACTGAAACTCGCAAATTAAAGCAAATATCAGAGAAACTCGAGAGGAATTGGCGTTCCACCAAACTGGAAAATTCTCGTTTAATTTATAGGAAGGCCCTCCGTAATGCCAAAGCAGCATACTACTCGTCATTAATAGAGGAAAATAGGAACAACCCCAGGTTTCTTTTCAGCACTGTAGCCAGGTTGACAGAGAGTCACAGCTCTATTGAGCAAAGTATTCCCATAGCTCTCAGTAGTTACGACTTCATGAGCTTCTTTAATGATAAAATTCTAGCTATTAGAAACAAAATCCACCAAGACCTGCCCTCAACTGGCACCGACCTAACTCAATACTCAGGAACCTTAGAAACCGCTGTAAAACCAATTATATGTTTTGACTGCTTTGCTTCCCTCAATCTTTATCAACTAACTTCAATAATTTCTTCATCTAAACCATCTACCTGCCTCTTAGACCCCATCCCGACTAGGCTGCTTAAAGAAGTTTTGCCCTTGGTTGGCACTTCTCTACTGGATGTGATTAATCTGTCTTTATCAACAGGCTACGTGCCACAGTACTTTAAAGTAGCTGTAATTAAACCTCTTCTGAAAAAGCCCAACCTGGATCCAGACGACGACGTTTTAGCCAACTGTAGACCTATATCTAACCTTCCATTTATCTCTAAGGTCCTGGAGAAAGCAGTCGCCAATAGCTGTGTGACTTTCTACATAGCAATAGTTTATTTGAGGATTTTCAGTCAGGATTTCGTGCTCATCATAGCACAGAGACATCACTGGTGAAAATTACTAATGACCTCCTAACTGCATCAGACAAAGGACTTGTCTCTGTTTTGGTTTTACTAGATCTTAGTGCTGCATTTGATACCATTGACCATCAGATCCTATTACAGAGACTGGAACATTTCATTGGCATTAAAGGAACCGCTCTAAGCTGGTTTAAGTCCTATTTATCAGATCGATTTCAGTTTGTACATCTAAAGATATAGTTTCCCTGGATGGCATCGCCCTGGCCTCCAGCACCACTGTGAGAAATCTTGGAGTTATCTTTGACCAGGACATGTCGTTTAACTCTCACATTAAGCAAATTTCAAGGACCGCCTTTTTTCACCTACGTAATATTGCAAAAATCAGGAACATCCTGTCTAAAAATGATGCAGAAAAACTAGTCCATGCATTTGTTACTTCTAGACTGGATTACTGCAATTCCTTATTATCAGGCTCTTCGAAAAAGTCCATTAAGACTCTTCAGCTGATCCAGAATGCTGCAGCACATGTTCTGTCTTAGCTTCTCTGCATTGGCTTCCTGTAAAATCCAGAATTGATTTTAAAATCCTTCTTCTCACATACAAAGCTCTTAATGGTCAGGCACCATCTTATCTTAAAGAGCTCATAGTACCTTACTACCCCACCAGAGCACTGCGCTCCCAGAATGCATGATTACTTGTGGTTCCTAGAGTCTCCAAAAGTAGAATGGGAGCCAGAGCGTTCAGCTATCAGGCTCCTCTCCTGTGGAACCAGGTTCCAGTTTGGGTTCGGGAGGCAGACACCGTCTCTACATTTAAGAGTAGGCTTAAGACTTTCCTTTTTGATAAAGCTTATAGTTAGGGCTGGCTTGGGTGAGTCCTGAACCATCCCTTAATTATGCTGCTATAGGCTAGACTGCCGGGGGATTTCCCATGATGCACTGAGCTCCTCTCTCCTCTTCTCTCTTTCTCTCTGAGTGCAACCTCATCCCATTAATGCATGTTACTAACTCGATTTTTTTCTCCCTCTCCCGTGGTCGTGTGCTTCCCCCTCCTGTCGCTTCCTGCGGGTGTTGCTGGCTCTGGAGCTGTGGAGTCTGGATCTGTGGTTGGGAGTCTCCTGCTGCCCCCGTGTTCCTGCTCAACGCCCTCTGCTACAGTTGCAACTGCTATTACTAGTCCTATTGCTATTATTACTGTTATTATTATTATCATTAACATTACTATAAATATCTGTACCATTTTTCATTCAGTCTATAGCATCATTACCTTTACTGTCTCTACCTCTATGTGTATACTGTGTAGGTTGCCTCCCTCTGCTCTCTCTCTCTTGCTCTCTTTCTCTCTCTTTCTCTTGCTCTCTCTCTCTCTCTCCCCCTCACCCCAACCGGTCAAGGCAGATGGCCGCCCACCCTGAGCCATGGCTCTGCTCGAGGTTTCTGCCTCTTAAAAGGAAGTTTTTCCTTGCCTGTGTCGCCTAGTGCTTGCTCTTGGTGGGAATTGTTGGGCTTCTGTAAATAACTTCAGAGTATCGGTCTAGACCTGCTCTTTATGAAAAGCGCTGTGAGATAACTGTTGTTGTGATTTGGCGCTATATAAATAAAATTGAATTGAATTGAATTAAATGGGTGCTGATGGAGACATGGGTTCAAGTCCCACTGCAACATCCACCAATGTGTTGCTGAGCAAGACACTTAATACCTAGTTGCTCCAGTGGCGTGTGACTGCTGACATATAAGACATATAAGTATAAGTAACACTTTTAAGTCGCTTTGGAAAAAGCATCAGCTAAATGACTAATTATTATTAAACTCTACTGTGCTGCTGTGGGTCCATCTTTACAAACTCATGTTGTTTGATCAAGCATTGTTGGATGCCACCACTGGAGCTGCAGCAAAAACCTTGACTCTCTTGTTCTGCAGCAACCTCCTACCTCTGGTAGCTATCATGTTTGCAGGTTTGAGTGTGCCATCTCTATACCACAAACACTGGACAGTTTTTTTCTCATACTGTAGAGTTTAAAACATTACAACAAAGCAGAAATTGTTTACCAAATGTATTTCAGTGTTTGTCTGTCTTTCTTAAAATGTAAACTGCTGGATTTGGTTGGAGGATTCATCAGAATGTTAATTAAACCATTGTTTGTTTCCTCCTTGTAATGTGAAGAAAACGAACACCTCTTTGTTCCACCTCATAGACACCTAAGATTGGGTGTCGACCGTTTTGGAGTAATAATATAAAGCTACCAATTTGAAATGATTCAAATAAAAACACATTTTTAAATGCATTTAGTGTGTCTTGCAAAGGTGAAAGGTAAGGTGGCCTCAAATGCCTGCTATTGGCTGAAGAAGAAAGATGTTACTGTGAACATTGAAATGTGTAATGCCGAAGGTGGATGATAAACACAGGCTGTTTCAAGAAAGACAGACAAAGCAGTGGGCAAGGCTATTTTTGTTGAGTTGAATAGAAAAGGTACCTACATGATATGCTACGAAAAAAGTTACCATTTTAAAGTAATCTAATGTCAAGCGTCATTACTAGACTAAACACGGAGAGCAATGAGACGCAGGTTACCAGGGAGACGAGAGGATAACAGCCACGCAGCTACAGAGAGAATTTATATTACAGCAAACTCTTTAAAGCCAAGAATGATGCTGAAACTGCAGTTGAAGCAAGTTATGTGTTGAGTGAATTAATCACCAATGAAGGCCAGTTTGAAGGACTATGTGTTGAAAGTTGCGGATATTTTATTTGCAGAAAAAAGACCGAGTTCAAGAATATAACAACAACATTAGGGATGCCCTCGAGTCAGAGTCCGAGTCATTTGATTTTGAGTATCTGCCGATACCGAGTCCCGATCCGATACTTCTGTAATACTTAAAAAAAGAATAAAGAAGAGCGAAAAAACAGATCCAGGATGTTCCTTATTTTTTATTTAATTTGCCTTATTTTAACATTCAACAATTCAACAAACAGAGCACTTCTGTGAGGTAACAATCAAAACAACAAATAATAAATAACATAAATTCTTCACTTTGGGACTTAAGTGCAACAGTAAATATAAAAAAACTTAACTTAAAGATTTAAAATACCCGGCAGGCATGTAAACAAATACAGAAATAAAAGTGCCACAGTGTTTGCAAAGCCAGTAATATGCCGGGAACTGCACTCCTAACTCTTACTGTCATCACAATAGTAAGTTTCACAGAAGGAAATGTGTGTTTTTCTTAATGAAAACTAACATCTCTACCTTGTCAGGTTTGAGCCTGTTTCTGTTCTCATCAAGGACGTTTGCAACGGCACTAAAAAGTCTCTCACTGTCCACAGAGCTGCAGGGGGCACTGAGATACTGGGTTGCAATAGCAGCCATAGAGGGAAACTGATTAGCATGTTCTTTCCAGTACTGAAGTGGCTCGCTTTTTTTAGGGGTGTTTTTGTCTGAGAGGTAGATCTGCACTTCAGTTTCTGCTGATGTGGTACTCTTGGACCGTCCCTGTGACTGCCTCTCTTGTAAGATTTCCTCAAAGGCGATGTCCAGGCTGCTACATGCTTCATGATGTGGTGCCTTGCTCACTGGCTCTGCTGCAGCCTCATTTTCTTCTGGCACTGCACTGACAACCCTCCTCCCCTCTATCTTTGCCACCTCCTGGATAAGGTGTTCCTTTGCAAGCAACAGGTTGGCTGACTTTGTGAAAAAGCTAGAAACAGATAAAAGTAACACACAATTCAAACAATAAGACAAGAAGAGACACCACATAGCACAGCATTTCAGTTTTTAGGCAACTGCCTACACATGTATTCAATTAATAAACAATAAAAAATTTGACCTTAGAAGTTGAACTAAATTTCCCAAAACTAAATTAAAAAGGAAGTAAAAACTTAATTGGCTTAATAGTGGTGTCTGGTGATGACTTGATTTAACATGATGTACAAAATGTGCATTTTAATACTTGCCCATCTTTGTATCTGGGATCTAGAAGAGTGGCGATGTAGAAGAGTGGCTCAGTTTCAACATCAGCAAAGCGCTTCTCCACTGCCTCCAGCAGAGTCCTCTTCATTGTTTTTATTCCCTGGTCATCATCATCCTCCCGAGACAGAACATGTCTGAGGACTAATGAGTTCATTGAATGACTTAATGAATGCATGGGATTAAAGATTGTTTGAAACAACATCAATACATGTTACAGTATAAATAAATAAATAAAAATACAAATTACCTGCTATGGCAGGGATCACATCATCTGCAGTTGCAGTCTCCCTGCTCACATCACTGGTCAGCTCTTCAAAGGGGGACAGCACATCAGCAGTCTTATTCATCAGCTCCCACTGGTGAGCTGTCAGTGTAGCTGGTAGAGTGTGCAAAGACACTAAGAGCACGTTTTTGTTGCAGTAGGCTCTGCAGCATGTAGAGGCTGCTGTTCCATCGTGTCTGCACATAAGAAAACATGATTCACTTTATTTTTGTGCAAATTAGGTGCAGAGGATGTAATGTATTAGTGGCTTACTAAAGCCCACAGCCCACGCTCGGCACTTCCATATCCCTCATAGCTTTCTTCATATTTGCCGCGTTGTCACGCAAAATTACGTGGACCCGTTGCTTGTCAATTCCCCAGTTGTTTAGCATCTTTTCCATTGATTGCTGGATGTGCTCTGTGGTGTGCGATCCACAAAATTCCTGGACATGTAGGGTCGCACGGCATAAAACAAAACTTGAGTCAATCCATTGTGCGGTAAGGCTTAGTAGAGACATGGGAGCTACGGACAAACTCCAGATGTCTGTGGTGAACGAAACATGGGGTACATCTGATAACAGGAGTAGTTTGTCAGAAATCTTCTTATAAAGGGCTGGCAGAGCTTTCTCGGTGAAATAGTGGCGAGACGGCATTTCAAATCGAGGTTCTATTTCGTATAGGCTTCGCCCTCTAAGGCTATCGCTATTGGGTATACCCCTTCCGCGCGCCTGCGCGGCACTGAGAATTTTAGTCTACGCCCACCCACAGCGTGGGCCTCTCCTACGTCCGCACCTTGTATATATACAACAGTGAGACCTAGCCTTCGGCTTCCATTTTTCTTCAGCACTGAGCTGTCTAAAGAGCAGAAGATTGTCTAAAGAACAAAAGATTTTCCAGCCGGAAAACAAGAACGATGTCTTCCAGCAAGCCGGTCAGAACGGGGCGAGACACACGGGCTACATCGCCCCCGCTACGAGGCGTGCCTCGGACTCGGAGCACGCCGGCCGAGCGCTCACTCTCGTTTCGCACTGCCCGTTTTCGTCTTCCCCCCCGAAGGGTGGCGGCGCCAGGCGAATAGCTTGCCGTTCAATACGGGGAGGTGTGACGGTCCACCCGCTCTCTGGACAAAGCCCTCGATCTGCTGTTGACGGAAGAGCGGGAGGTGGATGGCACCGCTCTTGCCATTCACGGGTCTCCGAGCTTCCCGTTCCGACCTCCGATGACGCCGGCCTCGACGCTACTAGGTTGCCGCGGCGAGGCAAGCTAACGTTGAGCTAACGAACGGCAACTAACGTTACGCTCACATGCGGTCTGCCTGGATCAGCCGACCAGGACGACCTCGTGTGCCCACGTTGCTCCACATTAGCTGCGGCTAATGACATCTAGCCACCGGTCTTATTGCTGCTGGCCGACGAGGGTCGGCCAGAGCGGATCACTGGTAAGCTATGGGTCGAAAAAAAGCTGTGTGAAATCTTGTTGCTCCTTTGTGGAAGTTGTTGAACAAATGCTGTCTGTGCCGGTCTCAGTCGAACCAGCCACACCAAGCACTCATTTTCCCACACTGTGTGAGCCAGCTGCCGTTAGCCACATAGCTAATGGGTAGCTTGAAGCTCAAGCAACAAGCAGCACACTCTGTTCACGATCAGAGGTCCCTTCACACACCCCTCCCCACAGAACGGTATTAGCCCACGACAGCGGACATTCGCTTCGTGTGGACAGAACATACACACTCAGTACAGATATTTTCTCATGAAGATATCTGCCGCGCAGTGTGTGATGTTGTTGACATTATGCACGTTTCCCGGCAGTGCCCGACTGCGAGCACGTGCATATTCACGGTATCAATGGCACGCAGAAGCCAGACTGTGTCAAATGAGCCCTCGAAGCGGTCTTTACGCTTCATGCATACAGGATAGCACTACACACCACCTTGTGTAGTGTAGTCCTATCGCCGCTCCACAGATTACGCACATCCCCCTCCCCTGCAGAGCAAGGCTGCGGGCTTGTGCGTGACCACGGCATCACCGCCGCAGTCCCTCTTCCTGCATCCAGAGGTGTGTGACAGGCTGTGTTGTGCACTGTACATGTGCACTATACTTGCGTGCTGTATCAAGTGTGTGCCAACCACGTTACCCACGGCAGGCGTCAGTAACGCTGGGGAGAATTGTGTTTTTGTCAATTGCTTGACCTAGTGTTGCACTTTACAGACAGCTGCTCTTCATTATGAAGAAGCTGCTGTCTCTCACTTCCACACATTGTGTGAGCCAGCTGTGTGTTAGCCAAACGGTTAACAAGCAGCCTGGGCTTGCTGCAAAGCTGCACATCCTCCCTCCTCTGCCCCCCTCCCTGATATGGTCAGGTGGTAGGTCTTCCTTCCCTTTTCCCTTGCCGGTCGAGCAGCGTGGCGATGAGCCCCCCCTCACCAAGGGAGTGGCATAACACAGACAGGCTGCAGCTAGCCAGGTGGCTTTCATGCAGTCTGGCTCCTATGGCTCCAATGCCACAAGCAGACATTTCCTCCTCGGCCCGCCACTGTCTTTACGGAGTCAGCGGTTGCCGTCACACTGCGTGGACCGGCTGCAGCTGGCCGTGTGGCCTTCATGCCGCTTGGCCCCGATGTCGCAGGCAGACCATTCCTCTGTTGCCTGCCCCACCCCCTGTCGGGGGAACGGCATGGTTACGGGCTTACGGGTGTGGCTGCCCCACCACGGCAGGGGACCCACGACTACAACTACGCTGCCTCGTGTGGTCCCTCCCGCCACACACAGGAGGACACCCAACAGACCCCTCTGACTGTGTGTGAAGGTCTCTCACGATGTGGCCCGTGCCCCCGGCCCCCCAGGCAGCGGAGCTCGGAGGGCCCTGGTGGAGCGAGTACTGGCTCGCCTCCCCCGGTGGCCGTGCCTTGCCGTCACATTTACTCGCACATGCAAGCAACGCAGGGAGGCACTCCCTCCTGACTGGCTGCGTGTGTTGGCGCCCATGAGCCTCCCTTTCCCCCGCAGGATGCTAATTCTCCTGTTCAGTGGAACAAGGAGGTTGCTGCCCCCCCCCCCCCCACGAATCGTGACGGCGGCAAGGGCAGCAGAGTGGCTTCCCTTCAGGGCCACCAGGGCGCCTCATCAGCAGGTCCAACCACTCACAGAGCTCTACTCAGAGTGGCTCGCTCCCTGCCTGATGGACAAATGGACGGGCAGCCTGATCCGCCGGGGTCACAGGTTGCAGTTGGCCTCCCCACCTCCCCCCTTCACAGGGATTATAGAGACGATGCTCTCATCCCCGGCTCAGTGCACCGCTCTCCAAGCGGAGCTCCAGGAGCTCCTGGGAAAAAAAGGCCATTTCCAGGGTTCCTCCCGGGCAGGAGGATCAGGGGTTTTACTCCCGCTACTTCCTGGTCAGGAAGAAGACGGGTGGTGTGAGGCCCATCCTGGATCTGTCACTGTTCAACAGAGCGATTATGGTGAGACCTTTTCGCATGTTAACAGTGAAGCAGGTGTTAGAGTGTGTGCGCCAGGGGGATTGGCTCTCTTCCATCAACCTGAAGGACGAGTACTTTCATGTGCCCGTCATTCCCGGACACAGGAAGTTTCTGCGTTTTTCATTCCAGGGCGCTCAGTACCAATACAACCGCCTGCCTTCCGTTACTCCCTGGCCCCGCGCACTTTTTCCAAGTGCATCGAGACGGCCCTGGAGCCGCTGCAGCGGTCTGGCATCAGGGTCCTTTTTTACTTGGACGACCTGCTGCTGCTGGCGCCGTCCCAGGACGAGGCAGTGGTGCTGACACCCCAGCTAGTTGCGTACCTGTCTTACCTGGGCTTCACGGTGAATTGGGAGAAGAGTGCTCCCCTCCCCTCCCAGAGAATCACCTACCTTGGCGTGGTACTGGACTCCTCCCTCCAGAGAGCTCGGCTCTCTCAGGAGAGGGATGCTCTGATGGAGCTGCTCCACCATGTTGTCCCAGGAACAACGGTGGCGGCTCTGTCATGAGGCTCCTGGGCCTCATGTCGGCGGCTCACGTGGTGGTTCCCCTGGGGCTTCTCCACATGAGGAGGCTTCAGCAGTGGTTCATCCGCCTGCGTGTCAACCCGGTGATGCAGAGACGGCGCCGCGTCTCCGTTACCCGGTCTGTGGCCCCGGATCTGGCCTACTGGCGGGACCCCCTCTCTCTCTCGGTCGGGGTCCCCCTGGGCAGGGTCACGTCCCAAATCTCGGTCTTCACAGACGCCTCCCTGACGGGCTGGGGCGGGACATGCCTCTCTCAGGTGGTGGGCGGTCTGTGGCAGGGCCGCAGACTTCTCCACATTACACGCTGGAGCTTCTCACGGTGTGGAAGGTGATCCGACATTTTTCTCCTCTGCTGCGGGACCAGCATGTGTTGGTCCGCACCGACAACAGGGCCGCGGCGGCCTACATAAACCGCCAGGGCGGGGTGCGCTCAGCGCAGCTACTGGGTCTGGCCAGGCGGCTGCTCCTGTGGGCACGCACTGACCTGCTCTCAATCAGAGCGGAGTACATCCCTGGCGTGTTGAACACAGGAGTGGACATTATGTCTCCATCCCGATCTGGTGGCCCAGATCTGGCTCCGGTTCGGCAAGGTGGAAGTGGAGCCAACAGGGAGAATGCTCAGTGCGCCCTGTGGTTTCACTGAGCCCGCGGGATGTTCCCCCTTTGGGGTGGACGCCTTTGCTCATCCTCTTTGGCCCCCCCAGGCTGCTGTATGCCTTCCCACCGGTGCGGCTTATCCCGCGCCTTTCTGGACCGCCTGCAGTTTTCCTCCTCGGCGGTGATTCTGGTTGCTCCAGAGCACACCAGCGCGTACTGGTTTTCCTGCCTTCAGCGGCTGCTGTCGGGACAACCGTGGAAACGTCCCTGGAGGGGGGACGCTCTCTCAGGCGGGGGGTGTGATCAGGAGTTACCCGCTCCTCGGCCAGCCTCTCTGGGTCTGGCCGCTGAGAGGTGTCGCCTGGAGAGCTTAGGTCTCTCCCGTGAGGTGGTTTGCACCATCCAAGAGTCGCGGACCGCCTCCACTCAGTCTTCCTACTCCTCTAAGTGGTCAGCTTTCCAGCGCTGGTGTCTGGATCAGGGGACGGACCCAGTCTCCTGCCCGCTGCCAGCGGTGCTTTCGTTCCTGCAGCTGCTCATGGACAGGGGGCTGGCGTTCAGTACGGTTAAAACCTACACTGCCGCCATTTCATCCTGTCACAAGGGCTTCGGGGACAGGACTGTATTCTCCCACCCCCTGGTGAAACACTTCCTTAGGGGGGTGCGACGGCGTCGACCTGTGACACGGCCTGCTGCCCCTCAGTGGGACTTGCCGCTGGTTTTACACACGCTAACTCAAGCCCCCTTTGAGCCCTTGCAGACGGCGGACCTGAGGTTCCTTTCGTCTAGGGTCGCTCTGCTCCTCGCTCTGACCTCGGCCAAGAGGCCCAGCGATCTGGCTGCCCTCTCTATGGTTCCGTCGTGCCTCAGGATTCAGGGCGACGGCAGCTCGGCTACCCTGCGCCCTGACCTGGCGTTCATGCCTGAAAGCATTAAGAGCTCTTTTCGGTCGCGGGTCACCCTCTCGAGCTTTTTTCCTCCCCCCCATGGGTCGGCGGAGGACGCCACGTCCCACCTCCTCTGCCCGGTGCGAGCGCTGTCCTGATACGTGGCGCGCACGGCCGCCTGGCGCCGTTCGCAGCAGCTGTTTGTGCACTACGGGGAGCGGTCCAGAGGGCTTCCCCTGTTGGCGCAGCGCTTGTCTCACTGGCTGATGCCATTTCCCAGGCCGGGGAGTCTCCCCCGGTGGGCATCAGGGCGCACTCCATGAGGAGCCTCTCCTCCTCGGTGGCGTTGCACGGTGGGATGGCAATGGACAACATCTGCACGGCGGCCTCCTGGTCGTCTCCGTGCTCTTTCGTCCGTCTCTACCTGCGGGATGTCTCCCATCTCTCTCTGACTCACTCAGTACTGAGTGTTTTGGATGAGTGACTCTCCTTGTAGGTGTGCGGTGCATTCTCTCCCACCGGACGGTGCGGGGAGGGCGGCCGCTGCCTACGTGACCCGGCCTTGTCGCAACCCTGCCTGCGTCTGCACGGCTGCAGGTCCCCCGCTCGGTTTCCCGTTACGCACGGGTCGGCCCTCGGCCTCCCGTGTCGCGCCATCGGTGCTCGTGCGCACGCCGACACCAATGCCGCTGTCGGCGGGTGACTGGGTGGTTTATTATGGCTCTGGGCAGGTGGGTTGTGCTTGGTGGTACCGTATGGGCCAGTGAGGCGTTGACTCATCCTGCTTCGCCTCTAACCCAATAGCGATAGCCTTAGAGGGCGAAGCCTATACAAAATAGAACGGGGTTACGTACTGTAACCCGGATTCTATGAGTATAGGCGCAGCCCTCTAAGTTGAAGGCCTCACTGGACCTTGGTTCTCAGTGCTGAAGAAAAGGCATTTGGGAGCCGAAGGCTAGGTCTCACCGTTGTATATATACAAGGTGCGGATGTAGGAGAGGCCCACGCTGTGGGTGGGCGTAGACTAAAATTCTCAGTGCCGCGCAGGCGCGCGGAAGGGGTATACCCAATAGCGATAGCCTTAGAGGGCTGTGCCTATACTCATAGAATCCGGGTTACAGTACGTAACCCCCGTTCCACGTGCTCCATAAGCATAAGAAATCCAGGGTTCTCTACAAAGACGAATGGCAGGTCACTCATTGCGATCATTTGTGCTATCTTGGCTGTGATGTCCTGCGCCTTCGTGCAGTCACGGGGCATTTTTTCTCTCCTGCAGCGTGAGCTGACTCGTCTTCGGCTGGGTTGCCTGGGTAAACTAGCTGAATTGTGTCGGGTGTTTGTTTTTGAGGTGCCGTATCAGGTTTGTTGTGTTAAATGTAGCCTTTTCCTTTCCACCTCTTGCAATCCCTAGTTTACATATTTCACAGTTTGCTATGGCAATGTTGTTGTCATCAATTTTGTAATACTTCCAGACCGCATAACTAGGCTATAGATAAAAAATAATGAGAATATATATGTAGGAGCCTAAATGCAGTTAATTATAAACAATTTTAATTTATGTGTTAAACAGTCAGTTACATGATTCATTTATGTAGGGGGAATTGAAACTTAATTTCAGGGGGGGAACTGAAGTGTTAATGAGAAGTTCAAAGTTTGTCACTGGTTCGTGCTGGATTACCACAGAGCCTACTGGAAGGCAGAGGCAGAAGGCAGAGCCCCATCATGCAGAAATAACAGACTGATGGTGCTGGTACAGAGAAAGTTAAAAGAGGAAAAAGGAGGTGCTGCACTGCATTATACACCAGCAGGCACTGTGCAGCAAGTGCTTGAAATATATGGACATTTCATGTTTGTGCCTTGTGTGTTTGTGCCCAATGTGCCATTTTGGAAGCAAATATCTGCGTGAGATTGTTTTCTTAACTATGAAGTGAAAAGCAGGCTACAGGTCCAGGCTTACTAACTGATGCCCGTGAAGCTGTAGCTACTCAGGGTTTCAACTGCATCAGAGCAAATGTTTTTCAGAGAAGGAGCACAGGTGTCTGGTAAGAATTAAAACAAAGTAGGGTCAACAAAGTATTCAGGGATTGCATTTGTTGGTTCAGATTTAAACTAAAGTATAAAACTGATGTTTGCATTTTTTTGTTAAGTATGCTCAGTTTGCAAGATTTGAGTTAATTTGCGGGTGAGTGTTTACTTCAGTGGCACAGTTCGAATTATTTTAGTACATTTTTGAGTTACTTATACTTGAGAATGAACTACATTTGAGTAAACTAGGCTATATGTTGTAGTTTTTGAATTCAGTACAACTTTAATTTACTATTTATTTAAGAAAAACACATGGAAATGTTCTAAACATGTTGGTAATAATAAAATAAGTACATTTTGAGAATATTGCGCTTTCTTAGAGTACTTTAATGTTGCTGTGGCCCTCCTGAGATAACAGTAGCAAAGTGGCCCCTAGATGTTTTGAGTTTGAGGTCCCTGGTTTAGAGCAAAGACTGTTTGTTCCTGTAGATTGGACGCTCTTCTGTCTGATCAAAAGTAACTCAGAACAATAGTGGTACACCCTTTCTAATTGGGTGACGAAGAAGCCTACCAAAACAACCAATGACTATGGTCCTAAGCCATGTGAGGGAAAAAGAACCCACCCACATACCTGGAGGATATAAGCATACCATTTTGTAAGAATCGGGACTGTAAGCTGTAAATCTTGAAGGAGCAGCAACTCGGTGACTGGAAACTGTGGATCTTCACAGAGAGGCATCTTCAGTCCACTGCAGTGTTTGTGTTTGTTCTATAATGCCATTGTTTACTCCCCAATTTTGTAATTAAATCTTTTGTTAATTTTCATTGGACCAAGCCCATCTCCTTTCTCAAAATCTGGAAAACCCAACAATACCATACCATAACACACTTATAATAAAACAGATAAAATATAACCAAGAACAAGAATAATAAGCATAAGCAGATGTGATAAGATGAAAAAGTTGATATAAAAATTCTTTTAAAACCTATATTTTCTCCAGCTTGAACCTCAGCAATATGGGGTCTCAGACAGCACACTGTAGTATAGAACTAGTGAGCATGTTCTATTGTAAGATGAGCCCTGTTTTATCACAGACCAGGGTGGGAATTATGTAATTATAGGGGCAAGGCCATTTGGCCTCCACCTTTTCTTTTTTTTTAGGGGCACCTAGGCCATATGACAGGGCACAAAGGCCATTGAGTACAATTCGATGGTTTTCCCATTCAGATTGATACCATAACATCCTAATTTGGAATAAGACATGGATTATGACTTTTTTAATAAAAAAAATTTAATGAGAGAGAACCATTTCATCCAGAAGGTATTCATCCTAACAACAATAGAAACAACATAAATGCCAATAAAAGCATTCAGAAACACAAATGCCAATAAAATCATTCAGAAACACAAATGCCAATAAAATCATTCAAAAAGTTAATTCAGTCCATTGCATGTGAGAATGTGTGTGAGTGAGAGAGAGAGAGAGAGAGAGAATGCAGTGGATTATTTCAATCAGACTCATCACTTGAAAGAGAATCTGACTCAGGGTCAGGGTTGGAGTTCATTCAGAGGAGATGTTTGTTGTCCTACGTAGCTAACAGCTAGCTTAGTTCACCATGCAAAAATGGCAAATACCGGTAATACTAAATGTTACGTTCAGTCAAATCCTACCACATTACTCAGTAACTTATCATATCAAAACAGCTTAGCTCGTTTGCTGTGCAGATGCTTACCTGAGTGAGTGTCGTTCTTCTGTATGTGCTGACGTTACATGCTTCTTGCACTGCTGTTTTGAGGCGTGCGCGTGAGATCATCGATGTGATTATGACACTGACTGCACCTGCGCGAATCCACGAACTAATTGAAGTTCAGAGACCTACTTGGGTGGCTCGCTGTAATTCAAAGCAAGCCCACTATGCCGCACTGAAGCTTTATACATGGAACTTGGACAGGGCCAGGGCACACAGGCCACTGTGGCCGTACGCTGATTTTTTTTTCACGGGGCATGACGGCCAAAGTGTAGGGCAACGGCGGCCATGGCCGCGTGGCCGCGGTATAATTCCCACACTGTCACAGACATTGCTGGCCAGGAGAATTGGTCTTTCTCGCATACAAAGGAAGGACACAGCCTTTGGTGCTGGGATAAGGGCATCTGCATAAACTGAAGCATACACCAAACTTAAAAAAATGTTTATTCTGCGACCATCATGTTGTACAGAATGTCACCCTGTGTTATATGATCTATCTCTCAGGCTTCTAGTGTAAGAATTAAGTGAGATATAGATCCTAGAAGAAATCAGAGAGGATTCCAAATTCTCTTCATGGAAGCACAGTGCACCCCAGAAGACAAAAGGGGTATTGCAAAACATGTAATTTAATGTATTCTTTCATGTACAGAAATATAATAGCCTTCGCGATGAACCTGTAAACCTTTACTTGCTCAGTTAAATCTTCTCTCCATTACTTTTAACTAATGTTTAGTAAGTTGTTTTATTCTATTTAGTTTAGCAGAATAGACAATTACAGATAACTGCTGAATAGTAAAACCTCCCAGTTCAGGTAATAACAGGCTTACCTACAGTCCCATCCAAAAGTATAAGAACAGTAAGGCAAATTCCTTTGTTTTTGTTGTTCATTGAAGATATTTGGGTTTAAGATCAAAAGATGAGTATGAGACAACAGTTCAGAATTTCAGCTTTTATTTCCTGGTGTTCACATTTAGATTTGTTGTAGATTTGTAGATTTGAACAACTTAGGACAGATCACAGTTTGTATTAGACCACAGCATTCTTAGGTGAGCAAATGTAAAGGAACAAATAATCTTAAAGTAAATAACATTTAATATTTGGTGGCATAACCGTTTCATGCAATAACTTCCTCAAGCCTGTGACCCATTGACGTCAGCAAACTGTTCCATTCTTCATTTGTGATTCTATTCCAGGATTTTACTGCAGCTTCTTTCAGTTCGTGTTTGTTTCGGGATGTTTCTCCTGTCAGTCTCCTCTTAAGGAGGTGAAATGCAGCTCTATTGGGTTAAGGTCAGGTGATTGACTTGGCCAGTCCAAAAACTTCCACTTTTTTCCCCTGATGAAGTCTTTTGTTCTGTTGGCAGTGTGCTTTGGGTCATTGTCCTGCTGCATGATAAACTTCCTCCCCATTGGTTTCAATGCATTTTTACGTAAACTGGCAGACAAAATGTGTCTGTACACTTCAGAATTCATTCTGCTGCTACCATCAGTTTAGTTTAGTTTTTTATAATATCGTGGAAAGTCCCTTTTGATAAAAAGAGCAGCTTTAGCCTCTACGGCTAATTTCCAGCTGTTGTCCCCGGCCAGTTGTCAATAGGCATACATCCAATAAAATACATTACAATTATATTTACAACAAAACTAAGCAGAAGAAAGTAGACATACTAAGTGTGTGACCCACAATTGAGACAAACACAAAAACAATTCATGCATTAAAACAGTTCAAATCGTAACAAAGAATATTCACACAAATGCCACATAGAAGCATATACAGGACATAACATTGAGGCAGGCAGCAGAAGTCAAATTGCAGTACCATGACCATGTCACATCAAATACATATAACGATCAAATTAATGTGTACAGTTGTAATTGTCAGTCAACCACTTTTTAAGGTGTGGTAGTCTGACTGCTATTATTACGTTGGATTATGAATGAGTTAAAAGGAGCAGGAGCTGTATTATGTAAAATTTTGTAGACCGAACAAATGTTTTTGTATTTGATTACGTCTTCCTAGCTCAACAGTTTATGATTATTAAGGATAACACAATGATGTGAACTGTTAGGCTTCTGGTCCAGAACTTTAAGAGTTTTTTTGTAAAGAGTTGCTAGTGGCTTTAGTGATGAGCTATTAGTTTGGCCCCAACTTGTCAAACAATATGTTAGATGTGGCACAATCATGGTATCCATGAATAATTTTGCAGCATTAAAAGTAAGTTCATTTTGAGTATATCTAAAATTAGCTAATCTGAACTTTACCCTATTGGACAATTTCTCAATATGTGCTTTAAAAGAAGGATTAGAATCAATAGTGACGCCCAAATACTTAAATTGTGGCATAATCCTAATGTTTTGACCTGAAATTGTTATATTTGACAGTGTTACATTGTCTCTTTGTGAAAAACATTCCCACAGTTTTCTATAAATTTAGTTGTAGACATGAACGATTTAGCCAGTCGGTGATCTGATCCATAGCTGTGGTTAGTTTGACAGCAGCCAAATATTTTGTCTTGGCATGCACATAAATAACAGTGTCATCTGCATACATTAGTGTATTGATATCAGGGCAAACTGATGGCAAATCATTAATGATATAGACTAAATAGACGCAGACCAAGTATCGATCCTTGTGGTACCCCTGTGCGTAAGTTACAGACTAATGAACGATGGTTGTTCACAGAAATGTATTGAGTTCTACCAGTTAAGTATGATTCAATCCATTTGATTACAGAAGAAGAGAAAATAAAAGTAGAGAGTTTGGCAATAAGGACCTGATGGTTGACTGTGCCAAAAGCTTTACGAAGATCTAAAAATACAAGTTAGTTATGTCAATAAATATTAATGAGCCTGTTCCAGAAGCAGCCATGCATGCCCAAGCCATGACATTACCTCCACCATGCTTCACAGATGAGCTTGTATGCTTCTCTACAACATATGGACCAGAGAACTTAGTGGAGAGAGCAGAACCAGGTATAGATGAAAGAAGCAAAACTTTATCACCTGGATTGAACAAGCGGATGACCGCTTTTCGGTCATACTGCCGCTTCATTTTTATCTGTGAAGAGGCCGGGGCATCTCCAGCCAAAGAGCAGGCCAACTCATGGCGATCTTTGAGCTTGGTTACATATGCTGGTATACTGGTAACCATAGCCTCTGGCATGACTAGCTGTTCTTTAAGGACCTTTAAAAGGACCTCTAACCTCATGGCCAAACACTAGTTCAGCAGGACTAAAACCCAAGGATTCCTGCACAGCTTCGCGGGCAGCAAGCAGAACAAGGTGAACACCATCATCCCAGTCCCTTTGAGAACTATAGTAGTTCTGTGCCCCATGCCTGTGACCTGCGCAACATGGATTTTAGTGTCTGATGAAACCTTTCTAGTGCCCTCTGGCTTTCAGGATGGTAGGCACTAGAAGTTACATGCTTAATGCCTAATGTTGTAAGGGCATGGGCAAACACTCTTGACTTGAAATTTGTGCCCTGATCAGTTTGAACCACTTTTGGGAGACCAAATTTGAAAAGTACTTCACCAGAGCTTTTGCAATAACTAGGACTGTGATCCTCCGAAGGGGAATGGCCTCCCTAGTGGAACTACACTAGTTAGAAGAAACTGATTACCAGCTTTTGACTTGGGCAATGGTCCAACACAATCTACGATTACTCTTTCAAATGGCTCACCCATTACTGGAATGGGGTTAAGAGGAGCAGGGGAGACCAATCGATTGGGATTTCCAGCAACTTCACATACATGGCAAGTACAACAATGATTGACAACATCACGCTTGAGTCCTGACAAAAAGAAATGCTTAAGAACTTTGTTAGTCTTAGTGACCCCTATGTGTGTGACTAGAAAAGAGTCAGACAAGTCAAGACCATAATTTTGTGACTGGGCCCTTGTGGCAACACTAGCAGGAAAAATGTCAGGTGTGTGCCATGTCAGACTCATGGTTTGTTTCAGGGCTATCTAGTACCTCAGGCACTGGCATAACCTTCCCCCCAGCGAGGTCATTGCTCAGAATGAAGTCAACACCTTTGATGGGCAATGCAGGAAGCAACATTAAACAGTCCACTGACGAGAGGAGACTCAACATGTACATGATGCAAAGGAGCAGGGATGAATCTCATTCCCACAACCTGAACAACTGCACTTGACTGACATGATGATTCAGATGACAAAGGTAAGAGTCCCTTCCTTATAATGGACTGTGAGCCATCTGTGTCCCTGAGGGCAGTTACCGGCAGCTGATCTTTTGGGTCTCCAGTTAGCGACTCAAAACCTTCTAGAATGAAGGGATCAAACAGGGATCAATTTCATCATCATGATTCTTTTTCTGACAGTGACTTAGTATTGAGAGAGTCATGTTTAAGACTTGCTGCTGAACAAAACGCTTGTTTTCGGTTCAAAAATTGGATAAACACCGACTTTATATGAGAAAAATGCAAAAGAAGTGACCAGAATACTCCAGAGGAGAGAAATAGAGGAAAAGAAGGAGAAAGAAAGAGAAAAAAGGAAAAGAGATACAGTTTGAAGAAGGAGCACAGAGGACAGGAGCTCAGAAACAGCATCGAGCTGAAGAGAAACAAACAAGGAGAGGACAAAAACAAACAAAGAAGAAGAAAGAGGGACTACAACAAGTAACAGCAAACTACTGGACACTGAAATCAGTAAGTTTTGCAATTATTACTATAAAACAAGTCCCAAACTGAAACAGTCAAGCTATTAGCTAACAAGCTAGCACTGAAGGGTGGTTACCTAGCAACGGCATAAACAGAAGTAGTGCTGTTTTAAACACAGAAGCTTGAAGATCAACAACTGTTTCATGATGTCTACACACTCTGAAACCATTGACTACCCCCCAGCTTTGCTTTTGATACCCCCTATCAAAAGCAAAACTGCAAGGGGAAAATATAAACAAACAATACTCAGAGAAAGACCAGAAATCCTGTTCCTGGACCACTACAAAGATGGAAGGTCCTGCAATTTAATCTTCTGGACTGATGAACCATGTGCCTGGCTGAATGTGTTCAGCTCTCATTACCCAGCAATAAAGAGAGCAGGCATTTGTAATGGATGGAAAATAAGTGTCCTGGAAGAAAATGACTCTGACACCTACAGAATAACAGTAAACCTGTTCAAAAACGGAACTGCCATGATACAAGGCGACCTGAGACAGTTTGAACTCGACTTTCCTGCTATGAGACTGAGAGCTGAGAAGGAAAAGGAGGTCCTCGCAAGCATCGCTCCAACCCTGGGAATCAAACCGTCTTGTTCTGTCCTTGCTCCTGACAGACAGCCTGCAGATGCTGACACTGACCCTCTCCTGCTAGAGCACCCTGAGGCCCTGGACATCTTGAGAGAACACTTCTCCCAGATGGAAATAGAACTGGTACAGATCAGAGAGCAGCTGGACCAACAGCAGCCTACTTCTCCTACTGCCAGTGACTCCCAGGCCAATAAAGAACAGGACAGTATCAAATCACAGCTGAGAGAGTTTCAACAAGAACTAACTCATCAGAGAAGACAGCTGGATCACCTCAGTGAGGAGGTGAAGGAACTTAGGAAGGACAGAGACAACTGCAGAACTGAGTTGGCTACTCTGAGAGAAGAGCTACAGAATAGGGACAGGCTCAGTCTACAAGCCAGACTGAACTCCACACAACCCCCCTGTGCCCACCTCTCAGACCCAGACCACATCCAGCCAAACTCCCACTACACCTGCTGAAGGACAACGCAGCCCTTTCCTCGAGGACTCCCCCCCTCTCATGCAGCCTGAGGCAGACTCTAATCCCCCCCCAGAACCAACCAGCTGCCTCCATACAAATACGCCAAGCCAAGACGCCAGTCACACCCCTGCACCTGCCCAAGGTCCGGCCTCCAGCCAGCCTCCAGGTAGGAGCTCCAGACCTGAAACCACCACCACAGCTCCACGTCAAGATCAGACAGCTGAGTCTGAACAAACAGACACAGGCAGAAGGGCAGACATTATCCTCCTCATGGACTCTAATGGAAAGTTCCTGGATGAAAAGACCTTTTTTCCCAAGGCACAGAACGGAGAAGATCTGGTGCCCCAACACCAGGAGAGCCCTGGAGCTGTTAACAGTGCCTGAGCTAGGCTCACCTAGCCACATCATCATCCATACAGGCACCAACGACTTAAGGTCCCAGCAGGACAGACTGGCAGACTCTCTGAGGAGAGTCATTGAGCAAGCCTCCACCAATTTCCCTACCAGCAAGATAGTCATATCGACTCTGCTGCACAGGAGAGACTTCCACCCCCACACCATTCACAGAGTGAATATTAGCCTCTCCAGGGACTGTGCCCTCAAACCCAATGTGTTCCTGGCCCACCACCCGACCCTGGACCTGGACTGCCTGTATGATAACGTACACCTACACAGAAATGCAGTCCCCACCCTTGCTAGGACCCTAAAGGAGGCTGCTCTTGGAAGGAACCCTACTACCACTCCAAGGGGTAACCACACAAGGCAGACCCCATGCAGACCTCCAGGACCTCCTAGACCCCCTAGACCTTCAAGACCATCCAGACCACCCAGACCTCCACTATACACCTATCCTCGGCCATCAGAGAGGATGACCAGGCCACCAAACCCACCGCATCACCAACATCACAACCCACAGCCAACACAACACTGGCCACGGGTACCCAGCCAGAGAGCCCCCCAGCCTGGAGGCCCTATACCCCCCCTCATCCCAACAGCAGAACCAAGACCACAGGAGCAGCAGCCTATTGGACTGAACTATGCTGCAGCGGTGAGACGATCCACAGCCCCGCCCCCCTCTGGTGAACTCAAAGACATATTACACATGCTAAACCTGCTCTGCTCTCGCCTCATATAGCTACATGGTGGAAGAGCAGAGACCTCTTACACCACAATAATTCATAGTTTAGCATGTTAGATATCATTTTAAACAGATAATAATATAAGGACAATTCTTAACAGTATTTCACACAGACACTCTAAAATGTCACTTAAAGTTTAATATTTTATTCATTTACCTACAACACTATTTTCATCTTTTTACACTTTTTACACATTTTTTTTCTCTCTTTTCATTTATTACTAGTATTATTTTTAATATCTAGTTTATTATTATTATTTGTTTTTTAAGGTGTTTGTCTAATTTTTGAACAGATTACTCTTGGAGATGAAATCGTTTACAATAACATGTTGGAACATTCAAGGTCTGAGATCATCAGCTTTTGGTTTAAAGAGCAGAAATCCAGATTTTAATAGAGAGTTAAAAGACTCTGACATCATAGTTTTACAGGAGACATGGTGCAGAGAAGATGTTTCCACTGGTCGTCCTCACGGCTACACTGAGATTATCATACCATCAACAAAAAATCCCACAATAACCCAAGGCAGAGATTCAGGAGGCATGATTATATGGTGTAAATCAGAACTGAGCCAGTCTATCACAGTTATTAAAAAAAGAAGAATCTCATATATGGTTGAAAATTAACAAACAGATGATCTGTGCCGAGCAACATGTCTACATGTGTGCCATCTATATACCTCCTTCAGAATCCCCCTACTACAACCCAGATATCTTCTCCATTCTTGAGGAGGAAGTTAATCATTATAAAACCATGGCAAATGTATTACTCTGTGGGGACTTGAACGCTCGAACAGGGGAAAGAGCTGACACTATGAACACCCAGGGAGACAAACACTTACCTGGAAGCACCTGCTTCCCCCCTCCCTGAATGTCCTGCTAGAAAGAGCTTTGACAAGCTTACTAATACAAGCGGTATGCAGCTCTTACAGCTCTGCCGTACGCTGGGCCTATACATAGTCAACGGCAGGCTACGAGGGGACTCTCTGGGTCGCTACACTTACAGCTCAGCTCTTGGCAGTAGTACGGTAGATTATTTCATTACAGATCTAGATCCAATGTCTTTCAGAGCCTTCACAGTCAGCCCCCTCACACCCCTCTCAGACCACAGCAAAATCACTATCTACCTGAAAAGGGCTCAGTCTAAGTCTGGAGCCCCTAGTGCCTGTGACCTGTTTAACAGTACATACTCATACAGATGGACCCCAGCAGGGTGGGAATTATGCAATTATAGGGGCAAGGCCATTTGGCCTCCACCTTTTCTTTTTTTTTAGGGGCACCTAGGCCATATGACAGGGTACAAAGGCCATTGAGTACAATTCGATGGTTTTCCCATTCAGATTGATACCATAACATCCTAATTTGGAATAAGACATGGATTATGACTTTTTTAATAAAAAAACAATTAATGAGAGAGAACCATTTCATCCAGAAGGTATTCATCCTAACAACAATAGAAACAACATAAATGCCAATAAAAGCATTCAGAAACACAAATGCCAATAAAATCATTCAAAAAGTTCATTCAGTCCTCTATATCATGTGGAATGTGAGTGTGTGAGAGAGAACCATTTCATCCAGAAGGTATACACCCTTAACAACAATAGAAACAACACAAATGCCAGTAAAATCATTCAAAAAAGTTAATTCAGTCCATTACATGTGAGAGTGACTACGTTTACATGCTGTCAATATTCGGGTTATGGTCGGGTTAAGGTCACGATTTGAGTTTCTGAAACATTCGGGATAACCCGTTTACATGCGTGAGCAGAGAGAGTTTCTCCTGTATACATGGAATTTGTAATCAATTGGCAATACCCCGATGTAAACGGCCACGCACGGTAACGTGTGGACGTACGGACAACCTTAAGACGCAATATGGGTCATTTCCGATTCTAAATGTAAATGTCAGTATCTCTGTACTTTCTGCCGTCAACAAAAAGACATTATATTCATGTTTTTGACAACATGAATTAAAAAATTGGTTTCCTCCTCGCTCCAGAAGTACGGTGCTGTGTTGCGTCTCGCCGTGTTTACCTTGTTTACTTCCGGTATACTGCACGTGGGTTTGGCGCATACAAGACGTTCCTATACTCAAAAGACCAAGATTCCTTGCGAATAGAGCATGCGCAGAACACAAATCAATGTTCCTTTTGATGGGGATATCCCGATACGCGTTTACATGACGAAATATTCGGGTTAGAAAAGGGGTACCCCAGGGGTAATAACCGGGTTTTTAAAAACCAGGTTATGAGCATATCCAGGTTTTTGCCGGTGTTTACATGGCCGTGCGCGACCGGGTTATTGCTAATATCCCGGTTTTGAACGGGTTACTGGCTGCATGTAAACGTACTCACTGTGTGTGAGTGAGAGAGAGA
Source organism: Lepomis macrochirus (assembly GCA_024633595.2). Lineage (NCBI taxonomy): Eukaryota > Metazoa > Chordata > Actinopteri > Centrarchiformes > Centrarchidae > Lepomis > Lepomis macrochirus. The sequence continues at coordinate 29,175,253 of JALXJV020000023.1, forward strand.
TTGATTGAGACAGAGAGCTAACAGCTAGCTTAGTTCACCATGCAAAAATGGCAAATACCGGTAATACTAAATGTTACGTTCAGTCAAATCCTAGCTCGTTTGCTGTGCAGATGCTTACCTGAGTGAGTGTCGTTCTTCTGTATGTGCTGACGTTACATGCTTCTTGCACTGCTGTTTTGAGGCGTGCGTGTGAGATCATCGATGTGATTATGACACTGACTGCACCTGCGCGAATCCACGAACTAATTGAAGTTCAGAGACCTACTTGGGTGGCTCGCTGTAATTCAAAGCAAGCCCACTATGCCGCACTGAAGCTTTATACATGGAACTTGGACAGGGCCAGGGCACACAGGCCACTGTGGCCGTACGCTGATTTTTTTTTCACGGGGGCATGACGGCCAAAGTGTAGGGCAACGGCGGCCGTGACCGCGGTATAATTCCCACACTGGACCCCAGACAGCATGGGGGGCGTACCAAAAGGCACTGGAAAATCAAAACATCCACGATTTAACTCATTCATTTCTAACAGAAACATTTCCCCAGAATAATTCTGGTGTAAATTCGGCTGTGGACAAAATCAATTCAATATTTCATCATCTGGCTTCATTGTCTAATTTGAAAGCCTCAAAACCAAAACCTCAACAAATGAACAATAACAAATGGTTTGACACTGATTGCAAAAATTTAAGGAAAACTTTAAGGAAATTATCAAATGAAAAGCATAGGGACCCAGATAACCACAGCATACGCTGTCAATATGAGGCCACTCTGAAACAATACAAGTACACCCTAAAAACTAAGAAAGAACAACACAGCAAGAACCAGCTCTGTGAAATTGAGGAATCCTTAGAGTCCAACCAGTTTTGGGAGAAATGGAACAACCTAAACAAAACCCAGTAGGATGAATTGGCGATCCAAGATGGAAATACTTGGATTAATCACTTTAGTGAACTATACAGTAATATTACAAAAAATGATGATCAGCACAAAATATTCACAAAATGGAAAAATCTGGAGGCGATGATTAAAAACAACCAAAACCCTCTAGATTACCCTGTAACAGAACAAGAATTAACAGAGGCCATCCAGTCCCTAAAAGGAAAAAAGGCTTGTGGTATCGATGGAATCCTAAATGAAATGATCAAATATTCAGACCATAAAATCAGATTGGCTATACTAAAACTATTCAACACTATTCTAACAACTGGAACTTTTCCAGACATCTGGAACAAAGGTTTAATAACCCCAATCCATAAATATGAGATAAATATGACCCAAATAACTACAGAGGAATATGTGTATCCAGTAACCTGGGAAAAATATTCTGCAACATCATTAATAAACGACTTGTCAACTTTGTTGATAACCACAATATTCTGCATAAATGCCAAATTGTTTTTTTGCCAAATTGCCGCACAACAGACCATATTTTTACCCTCCAGACTCTAATTGATCAAGAACTAAAGAAAAGTATATGCCTGCTTTGTTGACTTCCAAAAAGCCTTTGATTCCATCTGGCACGAGGGCCTTTTCAATGCCACTTGAAAGTGGCATTGGAGGAAAAACATATGACTTGATTAAAAACATGTATACAAAAAGTGAATGTGCCATAAAGATTGGAAACAAACAAACAGCATTCTTCTCCCAGGGCCGGGGAGTGAGGCAGGGATGTAATCTAAGTCCAATTCTCTTCAATCTATATATCAATGAATTAGCAAACCAATTAGAGAGTTCCACGGCACCTGGACTCCTCCTGAACGACACAGAGATCAGAGGTCTGCTGTATGCAGATGACTTAGTGTTGCTCTCACCTACTAAAGAAGGTTTGCAGCAGCACCTTAACCTCCTGCAGAGATTCTGTCAGACCTGGGCCCTGACAGTAAACACAGCAAAGACTAAGATAATGGTCTTTCAGAAACAACACAGAAATCAGATTTCACACAATTTTTATTTAGACACCTCTAAATTACAACATACAAAAAACTATACTTACCTTGGCCTCAACATTACATACACAGGGAACTTCAACATGGCTGTGAAAGATCTGAGAGACAAAGCAAGGAGAGCTTTCTATGCAATAAAAAGAAACATTAAAATATATATTCCAATTGAAATCTGGCTTAAAATTTTCCAATTTGTACTAGAACCAATAATTCTATATGGTAGCGAAATCTGGGGCCAAAACTTAATAATGAATTTGACAAATGGGACAAAACAATCATAGAATCTTTCCATACTGAGTTCTGTAAGAGCATCCTGCAGGTGCAGAGAAAAACACCAAATAACCTGTGCAGAGCAGAGCTCGGCCAATACCCCTCTTACTAAAAATACAGAAAAGATCACTTAAATTTTACAACCACTTAAAATCAGTTAACCCCCAGACATACCATCACAAAGCCCTAACATACCAGGAGCTGAAACCAGAGAAGAGTCCCCTCAGCCAGCTGGCCCTGAGGCTCTCTGCAGTAACAAGTCCCCAACAGCCTCAGGACAGCAACACCAACTCAAACAGACCAAACCAAATTATTAACAAGCAGAAAGAAAAATATATTGAATACTGGAAAGAAACAACCAAAACACAAAGTAAATCACAATGTTATCTGACCCTAAAAAGAGAATTTACACTGGCAAATTACCTAAGTACAATAAAATGTCCTAAACTAAGAAAAATTATGACAATATACAGGCTGAGTGAACACAGCCTGGCCATAGAAAAGGGTCGCCACAGACAGAGCTGGCTACCACAGGAGGACATACTCTGCTCCCAGTGTGACACAGGACAGGTAGAGACAGAGGTACACTTTCTAACCTCATGCCCCAAATATGAACCACTGAGAGAAAAACACTTTGCAAACATTGCCCAAATATACCCCGAATTCGAATCCCTATCAGACACACAGAAACTCCCCTATTTACTGGGAGAAATGCCCAAATGTCAAATAATTGCTGCAAAATATGTCTCCACATGCCATGAAGTGAGGACAACCAGTGGAACCCCAGACTGATAAATAATTGTACAAATTTAAAAATTATTATTATTTTAATTGTTTGGTATTTTATTAATTCTTTTGTTTTACATTTTATACTTGATTTTTTTAATCTATTAATATAACTATATACACACACACACACACATTCTACTGTTTCATTTATTTATTTTAATTTAATTCTTTTTTAGATATTTTTATTTTTAACACACACACGCTTACCGTTTTATTTATTTTGCTTTAACTTTATAATATATATACTTTTTTTTTAAACACACACGCGCACACACACACACACGCTTACTGTTTAATTTATTTATTTATGTTTTTAGTTGGTTTTTTTTGTTTCTGTTTTGTTTTTTGCAACACACACACCTACTGTTTTGTTTATTCTATTTTTAGTATTTATAACACACACTGTTTTATTTATTTATTTTATTTTTTAATATATACATATTCCTTTTTTTTTAACACAAACACAGATACTTTGATTAGTTTATGCTCGAATTCTTAAATGAAATGTATGGGGGTGATTGATATTTTATATGTGTTGGGATGATTGTTATGTTATATGTATGATGCTTTGGCAATATTGTTCAACAGTCATGCCAATAAAGCAAATTGAAATGTGAAATTGTAGTATTAATTAAACCCATGCCTTTTGACTGTGACACGCCGGGCTGGGTGCATTTATGCTTTAAAGATAATCAGCAATCACATGACCCTTCTTGTGACTGAAGCATTCTTGGTCACCACGTGGTGGTGACTGGCCCTCTCGCATTTTCAAAAGGAGGATGGCCAGGGTTAAGCTTCTCATGTCACGGGCCTGAACTTCTGTCTGGACGAAAGGAAGACACAAACACATTTTTGAGAGTCAACACAAACTCATCAGCCAAGACTGCTGCCTTAGACAAAGAAGTCACCTTTTGCTCATTTAAGAACACCACCATTTTCTCCGGTAAAGCATTCTTAAAATCTTCCAACATTAACTGTCAAAGGGACTCAGAATTATCCTTGACTTCATTAGCAGCACACCACTTATCAAAAAGAACCCCCTTTTCACATGCAAATTCAACAAATGTTTGGCCACTAGATTTTCTGTGATTCCTGAATTTTCAACGATAAGCTTCAGGTACAAGTTCATAAGCATGCAAAATTGACTCTGTAAGCATATCGTACTGCATGCTGTCATCTATTGACAAGGAGGCGACAAGCGCTTGTGCTTTACCCACCTGCTTGCATTGAAGCAAAATGGGCCACATTTAGTGCAGTAGCAATCCTCCTTAGCAAATGCAGTAAAATAAGAGTCAACTTCAGATTCTCTAAATGTTGGTACTAACACAATGTTTTTACTGACATCAAAACTTTGTTTTCCTGTGACTGTCTGCCAAGGTGCAGATTTCTCAAATGTATGTGGTAATGTATGACCAGCAGAATTTTTCATGGCTTCCACATCAAGCTCCCATATTCTGATTTCTTTGTCAGCCTACAGTTTGTGCAGCTGTAATCGAAGCTCATAATCTGCATTACGAACCATCTCCTTTTCCTGCGCCTCCATCTGAAGGTGGGATAGGTGAACCTTCAGCCTGGCACCTACACTGGATCCACGGACCTCTGGGATGAAAGGATCAAAATGAGGCAAGGTGGCAGAAGAAGCCTCCTGTAGTCATGGCAGTTTGCACATTCTCATTATCAAGGAGAGGGGAAACACCTGGTACAGCTGAGTGTGATAACAAAAGCAAACCCCCTGGTACCTGCCTAACTAAAACCTATGTATCTTCTGAGACATACCGGGCCCGAGGAATCTTTAAAAGCCGAACTTCAGTGAACCTTAGCCTTGCAGCCAAGGACCTGAAATGCTTACCCCCACCAGAGAAACATGTCTCCACGAAATCATCTCGAAAAATAAAAAAGGCAAAAAAACAAATGAGTGAACCAATGGAAATTTAGACAACTCTGTCCAGCTGGAATACTCCCTGACTCACCACTGTTATCACCGAAACTTCAGGTCAACAGCACTCAGAAACTATACTCACAGTTTACTCACCAGGAACAGAAGGAACACAGCAGCCCACAACTTAAACCAACTAAAGTTTAACTACAGAGTCTAGGAGAAAAAGAACAAAACTCATCCAGAAGTAAAAGATCTCGGACGAGCACCCAATATGTCACTTCCCTGGCTCGAGGGATGCAACAGAAAAGAAGTGCCGATACGAAGAACTCAGCAGATGAAAGATCTGCAGCTCGGCCAGGTTGCACAGGTGCGAGCCAGTCACCCACTCAGCACCTGAGGAGAAATTAGTGGGGGAGAAAGAAGGCAGGAGGAAAACAAAACAGAAACAAAAACAGGCCTGCTTGGCATGTAACACGTGCAAAGAGACAATTAATTTAGATTAGTATGTTAAAACCACCGAGACCCACAGGGGGGGTGGGGGGGTGAAAGTCTATCCAGACCTGATATCACGTTTCCGAAACAGAGGTCAGCTAAAAAGGCCTCGCGCCCTTCTTTTGTCTCTCTCCCTTTACGACGTTCTCCTGAAACTTTCCTGCCTTTGAAAACTTTCTGCCCAGAAGACCTCTGCTAGCTTTAGTTTCTTTTTTTTTGTCCACCCAAAGAGCGAAGAGAAGGGAAGATCTATTCAACTATTCTCTAAGATTTTACCTGGGATGAAATTTCCTCAGACCAGCTCATTTTTCCACCAGCTGTGGACATTCAAAGTGATGGATGGACTGAGGAAACAACAAAGCAGTAAGGCTACCAAACAGGACATTCTGTGGTCAGGTCAATGTCACTATAGCTTTGAATTTTTAGCTTATTACAACTTAGTGGTAACGTTAGGATTCACAACCTGCATCTACTCACTCATAGCCAAACAGAACACACATGGAACCCTTTTAATTCTGAGGATTCCCTCCTCAGATTTCAGACTGAGATATGTGTTTAACTGATTATCAATAACTAACTACTTGTAACGCTTAAACTCTACCCAAGGATTCGTAGCCCCCTTGGGCGGACAGCAAAGCTAAGTGGTGCCCCTTCAAATGAGCTTATAAAATGAATATCTCTATATAATTAGTATTAATATTCATACATTTATTAACAACTGTAGATTCAGTACCACACAGAGACAGTTGTGACTTCAGAGACATAATATTGTCAGTGTGCTACCTGTCCTGTACAACATGATTAATGACAGCATAAAGCACAATAACTACCTCACTGATTAGGAAGTAAGCTAGTTTCATTACCACAAGCCTCCTACCAATCACCACCATCATTTACAGCACTTTCTCTCTTTTCTCACAGCCCCGAATGACCAGCTCCCCAAAGATAGTGCAGATAGCTCGAGTATCTGCATTTGTGTGTGAGTTTGCTGTTCTTAGCATGTTTATTCAGTTAATTATTTAATGTTTATTAAGCTGGAATCCTTGGCCGTTAAGGCAGAAAAGAAGCATCTGCTGTAAAGAGAAACAAAGAGCAGAAAGCAGCAAGGAAAACACTTTCATGCATACTCTCACACACAGAAACAAACTCACACACACACAAACACACACAAAGAGCAGCATCCTGAACCATTCAATTACAAAAGAAGACAACAGGGAGGATGGGAGTAAGAGGAGGAAGAAAACTACAAATCTTGTGTCTTCTTGAATGATGAAATACTCAGGGAGGCAGAAAGCAGGCCAAAACATCACTGACATCTGGCTTCTGCCTGCATTAAATGCCTATTTTGCTGTTTTAACACCCATAAAATAGGCACTAAAATAGGTCGTGAGTGGCATCAACACAACATTACATCTCCCCACCGTATACTTCTCTTCTTTTTTATCCCCAATAGACAACCTAGTGTGTGGGTTTCACATACAATAAATGCTCTCTGGTGTTCGGGTCAATCAATAGAGCCTCCCACCTCACATTGCTTCATTGCAGCCCGGCTGACGGTGTGTGCCCTGGTTTTTTGTCCCTTTTTTGTCTGTGATTCTGTTTTTCTCTGTACTCTGCCTGCCCTAACCTCGTCAGCCTCCTCCTATGCCTGCCTCACCTGCCAGCATTCAGTCACATCTCTGCCTGTACTTCAACCCGGTTCTCCATCGCTGCTTGATTGTTGTTGCTCCTTACCCGGTGCCACTGATCACCTTTCATAAAACCTGCATGATCTCTTTTTCCCTGTTTTTGGTTTTCCCTGAATGCCTAACCTTGTTTGTCTGTCTGTCTCTCTCTCCAGGTTCACTCACCCAGGTCGTCCTCAGTCAGTCGGCTGGACTTCCCCCTCGGCATCCTCCTGGCTCTCCCTCGTGCCTCCCCAGTCAGCCTGCCACCACACTCCTCCACCAACCCCCTGATCTGTTCTCCTGTGCCTCCTCTCTTCCTCGGCCCCCAGTGCTCCTCGGCCCTCCGGTTCCCCGTGCCTGCGTTTCCCCGGCATCCTCCTCACCCTCAACTCCAGTCCCTAAATCCCTTCTTTCCCTTAATAAAACCTGTCAAACCAGAGCGTTGCATTTGGGTCCCCTCTGTCCCCACACCACACTCATAACACTTTGTCACCCTTTCTGAAAACCATTCGATATTTGAAGCCCTGAGATGAGACCAGGCCTCATTAAATGATTATTTCATGCTCTGTCATGCTTTGTCTGAAGCAAAAACATTTTGTGATTCCATAAATATCCACACAACCCATCCCCTTGTCTTCACTCTTGGATTCTGTACCCCTCCTGCCCACCCCTTTTGGTCTGGTCTCATCATCTCTATCTTCTTCTCCATAGGCTTATAGTGGTCCGTCAGGCCCAGGTGCGACAGTGGATTTCCCTATTGCAGTTTCCCCACAACAACAAAAATTAAAGATAAGATAGGTGTGAAAAGGGTGTGTTTTTACTATAAATGTGGTCTGAAAACGAATCCTGAAACCTCTGCCGCTGCGCTGCATCAACTCAACTTGTTCCAAAGATCTCTCTTGTTGCTGGTAAGTCCAAACATTCAATATTAATGATAATGCTAAACCTACTAGCCGAGGCTATTTAATCTCATTTTCTTTTTTAATATGCAAATTTTTTTTCAAAACAGCTCTGAAAGGCCATAGAGGTTCAGGGGACCAGTTTAATGAGGAGTCAGCGGATATTGCATTTCTTACATAAAAAGGGACAATTCTTACACATTACTGAATAATGTGTTTAATACAAGTCTACACAAGTGGATCATAAGATAAACTAACAAACTATTTCACTTTTTTCTGGAGGAACATCATTTATTCGATGAACAATAGCCAGTGCATGACAGTTGTTTTATTTGTCATAGTTCATATTCACAACTCTTTACAGCTTTCAATAAATATAACGCAGAGTCTTTCTGTGTTTTTAGAGTTTGATTATGTCTCCTACGCGCCGTTATGGATTCAAGAAGACCCGAAAGCGGCACAGGGGGCTGCAAACATTCATCCAGGAGGACCTATAGACCTGTGGATAATAATCCCAGGGCTGCAGGTATAGAGGCATTTTTAACACATGTTGAGAAACTGTATGCGTAATAAACCACATCTTTATTCTTAATAATATGTTTATGTGTTTATATGTTTAGGTGGCGCCATTACAAGGTTCTCAGTGAACTGGCAGACAACTTGGAGCGGGAGAGAAAGGAAGGGAGAGGAAGGCAGCTGTCCGTAGGTTGGGTGAGGCAGCAGAAAGAGCGCACTGGCTCTGGAGTAGGAGGGAGGAGTTGAGCTGGGGGCCAGGAGCAGGTGTGCGGTGACTGGCCACCACTGCCGACCCGCTAAGGGTGTTGTGGTTCAGGGTCGCACCCCGTGAAATTTGGACACCATCTGATGACATCTTCTCCTGGCTGAAAGCTACAGTCATGCACTACAGTCAGTGACTGAGTTAGATACCATCAGTCAAGATGTATCCAATAGTATTTATACTGTTTTTAACATCGGACTTTCAACTGCTCACACTATTCCACCGCTCCTTATCGATCCTGGAACTTTCGCAGAGTTATTTGTTGGAGAAGCGGCAGATCTGTTTGGAATCCTCTGGAGACACAGAAGGGGAAGGCGAGCTGGCAAGCTGGTTAAACTGAGACAGCGGGGTTTTCGCACTGCGCTCCCTTCGATCCACCTGGCGAATGTCCGCTCTCTGGACAACAAAATGGATGAACTGCTTCTCCTCAACAGAACTAACTCAGACTTCTGCAGATCTGCCGCCCTCTGTTTTACCGGATCCTGACTCACCCCGCACATCCCGGACAGCACACTTTTCCTGCCGGGATTTAATCTTTTCAGGGCAGACCGTGTAACTGAGCTCACGGGAAAACAAGGGGAGGCGGACGCTGTCTCTAAAGGAAGGTGAAGGAAGGTTGGTGCACAGATGTCACAGTGTTGAAGAAATCATGCAGCCCTCACTTAGAGACATTATTCATAAACTGTAAACCTTTTTATTCACCGAGGGAGTTTTCCTCGTTTGTCCAGGTTGCTGCCCCCATTTTTTGTTATAATTGATCCATCCTAATACACTAACTCATAACATAAAGGTAAAGCACTTACTGGTCAGTAGATGGTGCTCTGGTAGGCTACTACTGTGGATCAAGTTGGGAGGCTGCAGCTACAAGCTTCACTCATGCGCAGCGCAGGAATAAACGAGCTCTGGCTTGAGCAAGACGCTAACTTTGGTCATCTCTCTATTAATCCACAGGTACATTTCCCACAGTAAAACTTGTTTTTCTATGTTTAGCATGGACCAGTATGTAATGTGAATTCTGTATAAAATGTAGTGTTGTAAGATGATTTCAAGATGTGTGTAAAGTGTAGTAAGCTTCATTTTGTAGCTAACTGCTCGGGCGAGCGTCGCCATGTTCATTAATGGTTAAACATGATTTATATAAAACTATTAATATATTCTAATATTCATAAATTGCAATTAACAATAACACAAACACAAGATTGGAACTTTATATTAATATATAATATATTATTTATTTATTATAATATATTAATATTTGTGTTTATGCACCAAATGGGTCAAAATGAAACAATTGGCCTATTTTAAACTAGAAAAGACTCAAGAGCAAACCAAAGCTGTACAATTCTCAAGATTTTATTAACATTTTAATTAACATTTACTGGCTCTACATGAAAATACACAGACCATTCTTTAAATTGAGTACAGTGACAAAACAAAATACTTTCTTAGAATCTTGAGAATAACAGAAGTCACACCTCAAGCGTCGGCTGACACATATTTGTTTACCAGATTAAATCTCTCTTTTAGAGATGTTGTTTAGATATCTTACAAATAGACAAATGTGACTGAGTATGTATTTGGCCGAGGATAATATTAATTGCTGGACTGATCTGGCTTTGCCTTCATTGATAAAGATCTTAACCTGAAAACCGTGAACCAAGACTTCTGTGCTGGTTTCACATTTATGTCCTCTGTTAAACCGTTAACCGACAAAGGCCAACTGCCTCATCCATCCATGAGGAGCTTTTGGCTGATCTGCTAAGCAGGGCAGGTGCAGTGGATTCCATGATGGCTGATGCGTATGCTGGGGAAAGAAAAAACATGTTTATAAAACATAACACACCATCACAGCAACCTCTCAGCGTCCATTGTGGTTGAAATGCAGAATTAAACGTGGAAAAGGCAGATCATGCAGTTCACTAGTTGTACATGTGTGAAAAAACCCAGAAGAAAAGACAATATATAGAACATTTTTAAGACCAAATTCTTCTTTTATTGTGAGCCAACGCTGCCACCTTGTGACTAAAAAGTGGCATTAGTTTTTGTTTACACTGAATATCCATGTACATTAAACACTAGTTTCTGTTAATAAGAGAAACCAAGCTAAAACTGTTGCTGTTCAGTAAAACAGCCCTGCAAAAAAATAAAAAAAATATATATCTTCATGAAGCTAGTAATATTTTTTGTAATTTGTAAAATGTATTGTTCATGTGCTTTTACTCTTAATCTCCAAAATGGCTGTTTCAAAACAGAATCTTTACTCTACAGAATTAGCTGTGATTTACTTCAGTACAAATGTTAGTGTGATGCATTTCCATTTATAAAATTATTCTAATTCTTTGCACAATCTGGGAAATTTACCTACATAACATTTTATTTCTGGAGGCACTGAAATCAAATTAAACCAGGCAGCAACCAGTACCACTAAAGACTGGACCACTAATCATTTTTAACCACAAACCGTATAAGGGATGTTGTAAATGGTTCCAGTGTGCTGTGTTCATGGATGTTCTGAACGTGGTTCACCATCACATCTCAAGGAGTGGAATACGCTGCAGTTGAGTACAGATGTTTAATAATAGCTGGCCATTATTAAATGGCCAGCCCCAGATTCAAGTTCTTCCTTTCTGTAAAGAAGAAAATGTAATAAAGCTAACCTAAAAGGAACAACCACCAGTCCTGCCATATTAAGATCAACCTTTACAAAGCTCATAGTGTTCTGTCTCTGCTGATGTTCTGTCTGAGATGGGTTAAATAATATGCATGTATAACGTGTCTTCTTAAGTTTCAGTGAACTGAGTGCTCAGGACCTCCAAATTAATGAGCTGCTAGTTGACAAAAACAAGTTAAGACAAACAGTTGTGGTGCCAATGCTCATTATTGAAAATTTACCAAAAGTTTTGATACAGTATGTAAGTTTTCATCATCAAAGTACTTATGACATTTGATTGTACACCTGCTCCTGTCACTTCTTTGCCTCTTGCTTGGCCAAAGCCATGAGTGCTACTTTTATAAAACTAATCAACTTACACATCTACAAAACTCAGTACACATTTAGAAATATTACATTATTCATTGAAACACACATGAACACAGGAAGAACATGCAAGTGTGGTATAGAACAAACCAGACTATAAATCAGAAATTGTTTGTCCAATCAATACAAATCTTGCAGGATATATTTCATAACAATGTTGAACCATGTGTGTGAAATTACTTAAATGGCACCAGCGCAAAAATGTTTGAACTAAGAATCACTGTTTGCGGCTTTTTTTTCTTTTGCTGGCCAGGATTTAATTTCCAAATTAAAGACAGTTAAAGGACCCATTTGGAAATGACATTCGTTGCTTTTGGATTGAATACCTTTTTTTATTTTAATCTTAACTCAAGATTGATGTAAATGTCACTGACCTTTCAACTGCATCTCACATCTACATCAGCATTTTGCTGGTACAGTTATGTAGTTATGGGGGAGATGTCTCTGTTCAAAGATGGCGCCTCAGATGCAGTGTCATTTTCTTTATTTTTATTTTTTTATTTCAATGTGACAGTGCACATTAATGACCATCACTGATGTAAATATGCCAGATATAGCCAGAAGCCAGAAGGCTATTTTTCATCTATAGTGCCCTGTTCTGGTGGTCCCCATTAAGTTTGCAGGTCAGGGCAGGATTTTCATCATCCACTCTCTGTAACTGTTGGCTCTCAGTGCCCCAAGGACCTACTGCACCCCTCTGTCTCTGTCCTCTTCCTCACCGATAAGAAGTTGTGTTGTCCTCACCACTGATCATTAGCTTTTATGTAAGTGATGGTTACAGTTCAGGGCGGCACGGTGGTGCAGTGGTTAGCACTGCTGCCTCACAGCAAGAAGTTTGTGGGTCAAACCCTGGTTACCGGCCTTTCTGTGTGGAGTTTGCATGTTCTCCCCGTGTCCGCGTGGGCAGGGCTGGACTGGTAATCTGGCATACCGGGCAAATGCCCCGGTGGGCCGACGCACTTGGGGGCCGGTCGGTATAGCCTAATACGTTTGGGGGTTTTTTTGGCCAACGACCGGCCCATAAAGCAGGGACAGCGGCCCATTGGTTCATTTTCCATACTTACACTGGGCTGGCCTTAACAGGCTCCACCCTCCCCCTTTGTTTCTTGTGTCAGATGCAGTCAGTGGCTCAGAGCCAGAGATCTGTTTAGGATGGATAAACAAAAGCGCAAGGGCAAGGGTGGTGCGGAGAAGTTGCGGGCAAAAAAAAAGTCTAGAGGTTGAAGCCTCAACATGTTCAAAAATAACAGACATGTTTAGTGCCGCAACTTCAGTTTCCAAGCCGACAGTACCTGACGACATTTTGCACAAACAGGCGAACATAGACATAGAAGGAGAGGTGACTAGCCATGGCGGCGCCCAGGCAGAGGAGCAGGTGTCTGACAGTGAAGTCAAGGAGGGACAGAGTGAGCAGGAGAGTGTAATTGAAACGGTAAGCATGGTAGGGAGGCAGTGTTAATCAGGGCGGGTGCAGGAGGATAGTGAATGGGCCTGGCTGGGCCACGAGTCACGACGAAGATGATGATGATGATTTACCTAAATTAATGAATATTTTAATAAGACAACATAATCGTTGTCGCTATTATAAGGTCTGTTCGATTGTCACCTAACGTTACTGCACTGACAGTGCTGGCCACTCTGTAAAATAACAGCATAAGCTATTTTGCACTGTTTTTGTAGCTAGCAAACTTCACTTATTCAATTGCAACTTCGGCTGTCTATTCTAATGTTAGAATAACATTAGAATAGACAGACCGTCGACGGCCGTTCTATAGAAAAAAACGTACCGGTAAATTATGGTGATCATTTTACTCAATCAGTTATCATTCTTGTCTCTCTCTCTCTCTGGATGCCCTCACTTTGTGTAGGCCCTACTCCACTTGCCACATTTGATCACTGGTCCACTTGCACTGGTACAGTGGTCCATGGCACTTAGATCTCAGCTTTGTAGGGTTTTTTGGGAATTGAACAGTAGATATGCATATCTACAGGGACCGCAAGGATGGTTTGTACTGGTTGGTTGTGTCCGACCGATTGTGGTGGGCCGGTCTGAGCAAAAATGCCAGGGCCGTTTTATTGTCCCAGTCCAGCCCTGCGCGTGGGTTCTCTCCGGGTGCTCTGGTTTCCTCCCACCATCCAAAGACATGCAGGCTAGGTTAATTGGTGACACTAAATTGTCCTTAGGTGTGGATGTGAGTGTGAGTGGTTGTCTGTCTATGTGTGGCCCTGCGATGGACTGGCGACCTGTCCAGGGTGTACCCTGCCTTTCGCCCAATGTCAGCTGGGATAGGTTCCAGCTCCCCCGTGACCCTGTACGCAGGATAAGCGGTTGACGATGGATGGTTACAGTTCAAGTTACAGTAAGATATTGATCTGTGATTCCTGTGTTTCCTGTACACTGTGGTCCCATAAGCAGCTTTGGATTCCACTGACAAATCTATTCCTATTGTCAGTTGGCTCAGTCACTTATAACTTCTTACCATTTGTTATTTACCTGTTGTTATCAGTCTCAGTTTATGAACCCTAATAGCCAAATAAAATTTCACTGAGTACTGCATCAGTATTATATCCCAAACCTACTGCATACATACTGTGGACTTGTTATTGTCACCAATTATCATTTCCCCTCTACACATCTCTATATAGTGTACATCACGTAAATATTAAAAATAAAAATCAATTTAGTATATAGATTTGTAGTTGGGTTCGGGTAAATATCAGTCCTAAACATTGCCAAGAACTAAACAGTGGCAGCTTGTTGTTTATACATACATTCACACCCATATTCACTGCAATGTCATTAGTTCTCTGTTATCTGTCAGTTATCACTGACTTTCTTTTTAGAAAAGCACTTCAGCTGAGAATGGGATTTCTACAAATTCCCCGCACTATTTCCAAACATCCACTAGATGTCACCATTAGTTTGAACTCAAACTGCTAACCACATCTTCAGCGCATGCTTTCTCTGGCCACAAGGTATTCGTTTACAGTTGACAGGGTCACTGTTTTAGTTCCTGAATCATTAGAATTTAGCAGGAAAATGTATTTTCCTGTTATCTTTATCAGTGATTATCCTGCTCACTCTGTATACTCTGGCCTTCTACAGACATGTTAATGTGAAGGTGTTGGTGCACTTTGTGTATCCATCTTCCCTAAAATGTGTATAAACTTATCTACATATTATGCAATTTCTCATTTATGTAGACACATATATATTATGCTGCATTACATACATATTATGAATGGTTTACTTATTTTTTGGTTGGATGAAATGGAATAACTTAAGACAAGTCAGCAAAATGCAAAATCTGAAAGGCAAAGAATGATTAATATGAAATCATTATCACTGCATTATTTTGTCATTCATGACGTTAGTGTTCATGATTTAATGATGTCACCAGATATTCTTTAGTGATAGCGTATAATAATAGGCCTATCACTATAGGCCATACCACAGAGCTTCCTCACTTGGCCTCACTGCAGTGTTTAGTTTAGTGACTAACAATGATCTCTTTGCTTCTACAAACTAGTGCTTGACTCAACTAATTATATATCGCTGTAGATCAGATATTATCTGGGAAGAATCCTTAGAAACCCATATTTTGACCGTTAAGGCAGGTTTGCTTCTTTCATAATTCTCTTTGACTGTAATGTGGCAACCAAAAATACTGTAAATGATAAATGAGCCTGCAGGCCTCTGCTCTGACCTGAGCTGCACTGTAGCAGAATGTACAGTGTGTCCCACACTTCAGACAAATTGTAATAACAGCAAAACGCTGAACAAAAATAGTATTTCATGATAACAGGGTTGTATTTTAAGAGAAAGTATTTCTTTCCGTGCTCTGATAAAGAATTTTGATAAACAGCCATGAAAAGAGGTTCACTGTTTTAACCAAACTGGGAGAACTAGAAAGAAGCATTTGTTTCAGATTTTGTAAATAAAAATACTGGATAGACCTGCACTTCAGTTTGGTATGGGTAAGATACTCAGCTGTTTCTTGAGACTTGTGCAGACTACTCTACATTCAACATCGGCAGATCAATGTGCTGTTCACACTACACAACTTGCAGTCTTGTGACGGGAGTCTTGAAGTCATTGTGGTGTTCACACTACGTGACTGATCAGTGACAGGGGGTCACACACTACACAAGCTGACAGCGACTCTGTCACCTGATGCTGGTCTCCAAACCACGTTTTGTCAAGAAAACACACCTGAAATGCGAAAAGGGAAATAATGCGAACCTACACACGAAACAGCTGTTTGTTATTATAAAGATAGCAATTATAGAGACAAAAAATATGGGTGAAATATTGGATCAGCACACGCAGGAAGCAGGGATTGTCTGAGCTACAGAGAGAGCTTGAGGGAAGTAAAAACCACTGGCGACGGCCGATCGATCACTTGTTTACCCCTGATCACAGTAAATCGGGCTTAAAGTAGTGTGAACTAGGCTTATGGTGTACTCAGTGTGTTCTGTAGTAGGCCATGTACATCCAAATGTTGTTTCGATGTGGAGACAGAGAACAGTAATCTTCTGATGATTGGATTAAACATTCTTAACTCTAGTCAGCTCCCCAACCAGCAGAGCGTAAACGCCATTCTAAAATGTGATGTGCTTTATGTTCACTTTTTAAAAAAAAAAAAGTTTGTGGAAAGTCAGCGTGCATTTTGTTGCTGGATCAGTCTTTACTCAAAGTCTTCACATTAAGCCAAACAACACACCAACAGCCTGATTTTGTTCTTCAATCAGAACAAATAGTTAGTGAGTAACTAATAGGACCTCCACTACTAAACATTCCACTTCAGCTTACAGGAGGCAAATACTACAACTTGCTGGAGCTATGCCAGTATATATGGGCAAGAAGCAGGATACACCATGAACAAGTCACTAATCTATACTACGCACACACGCCTACTGTATACTGTATGTTTTGTACAGTGTGAGGAAACTGGAGCAAATGTTCTGTCAATTTTTGGAAGGAATATACATTTTAAATTACACAAAAGGAAAATTCTTCGTCATTGTTCATAACTACATTCATTTTGTTATTGTGTTATCAAAACCCATTAATTCCATTGCATTACATGGCTAAATGCTGTATTTTTAGTGAAAACTAAAATGATTGGTTTGCTGTTTTTACAAAATTTGATTCCTTTAACTGTCAAAGTGCAAAGAATACTTTGATATGTATATATATATATGTATATATATATATATATATATATATATATATACATATATATATATTAGTGGTGAAACTGTGAAGTTAAAGTCGTTATTACTACAGGATGTGAGCATTGGTCTACTTGTGCCAGCTGGTTACCCAATCTTTGGAACAATGGTCTGCCATGTGACCTGTCTTAGCTCTACGTTGATAGGCCCACAGGCGACCAATGAGAAAAAAATCTGCTTGACCGGGCCAATATGCAACCAATCAGAAAAATCTCAACTTTCATCTGTGGGTGTGGCTATGGAGCTGGAGCTGACCTAACATGGATTTGAGCAGAACCAGAGTAGACCCTCATGTCTGTCTTTCTGTCTGTACACACACACACACACACACACACACACACATACATCCAAATATATTCCTTTCTGGCTGTATATGATAATGTAAACACAATTCAAGCATATAAAAAGAAATGACAAGTGGTCAAGGCACACTTTCCAAAATCTGCCAGATGGGTGGCAGGTTAAAAGCAAAAAGGACTCAAGTTGCCTAACAACAAATCTCAATAATCCATAATCAATCTCATATTAATTTATCACACTGAATGAATAATATCAAGTCTCAGTCATTTTATGCCTTGAAAATGTGCCTTCTGTAAGTAAGTTTGAAAAATGTCACTGCTACTATACTCCTAGTATATTGGCTGACCTTCTGACAATAAGGCCATGACTCTGGTCATTTACTTCTCTATAACAGAAACATGTATTTCCACATGGTTTATCTACCTTAGATGTGTTATTTCCTACAGTCTATGGTACTTTCCTGTGATATGTATAAAGGGGACAGTTACCGTGGAGCATGCCCTACTTCCATATCTGGAACCATGTGGTAAAAAATGCTTGGTAAAGATTATTTCCAATTCTCTGTTCTCTGTGCTGGAGTTGTATATTATGCCCACCTGGCACCGAGTTTTATCTGTTTTTCACCTTGTTTAATATAGTATATGTTTTGTTAGGGACATTGTGTGTGTTGATGATATGGATTATGAATGTTGCAACAACACACAAAATGTATGTGTCTCATCTCAATCAAAACTGGTTTGTCTGAAACTTCAAAATGGTCTGGCCAAAATAAAATCAAATTATATTCATTGGAATGGGGGTCAGATGTTTTTGGCAACCACAATTTTATATGCAAAGCAGAGAATAGTTTGTTGACACACGTCTGGTTATTTACAAAACTAAAGTAATTTGTGGCACACATTCAACTACTCTTTTTTTCATTCACAATATGACAATCTGTGCTAAACCATATACACTTGTTGATATGTTAATCTGACAATAAGACATAGATTAAACATGCACATGCATACTGTGGGCCTGGATAGATGTTTGGTGGAATCAGCGCTACATGGTACTGCTTCTCAACCTTAATATGCAGAAGATGGAGAGCTGGGGAAATCCCTGTCTGGCCAAGTATCCACTAGAATGATCCTACAGCCCCAAGGTCATGGGGTGAGTTTGTCTGGCGCCAATATGTTGCCATGTTGTGCATCACATATTATCTCTATTAAGTACTACTTTTAATAAATACACAGTAGTTATTGGTATGTCAACTTTGGTCTTTGTTTCTTAACATGATGGTCATTCTGCTAAGCATCAATGTGAAAAACACAACATTAAATTCACTAAGAAGAATCCTTGATTTTCAGTTCTGTCTCATAACAGTACAATAGACAGTACAAAGAATCCTGATGTATTGTGTTAGGCTATAGCAGCTACAATTTTATGTAAGCCTAAGAAATGTTATACTGTGCTGTATGGATTATTTAAGTTTTCCACATGTATGATGGAACTGTATGTAAATAACACTCATTTTTCAAATGACTAGCTTCGGGGCCTTTTCCAGATAGTTGCCAGGGGAAGTGACGTCAGCAGTGAATGTCTGCTTTTACAGTGGAGGGATATCTGACAGTGGAGTGAAGCTGCGTAAGTTTATCAGCGATATCTGTCTCCATCCTTGTGTTTTGGGGCACTAATGGCCCTCAAAATACGGAGAACATAAACTACGCCATACACTCTATCGGATAATATCAATATTATAGGCTTTTGCTCCTCAGAAAAATTTAAAAGGGATGGTGAAATTTGTATTGTAACCAAAGGAACTGGGAGTGTGAATAAGGGGGTTGACACCAGTGAACGGAAGACTGGACTATTTGATGTAACGTCAACAAAAGGTTAAAAGCTAAACATTTAGGATAAGCAACGTTAATTACTAAGGTTACGTTATCAACGAAGCAACAGAGGTAACGTTAGCTAATAGCGAAATGGAGCTGAGAGTGGGGAATCGATACAGACTGGGCAGAAAAATTGGAAGTGGATCTTTCGGGGACATTTATTTAGGTGAGTAAAATGTGTTACCTTCAGCTTGCTCATACCATTATTAACAACATGTTATTCCGTTGTTCCCCGTCTGTTATTAACGTTAACGTTAGCAACATTTTAAAACATTTCTGAGTCCAAATATTATTTGTTTCATGACGTGTTTGTATTAATCCCAGTTTACGTCAACAAGCTAGTTGTTACTTTTCCTTATCTCTAACTATAGGAATCCACTAAAATAATGAAACAAGGCAATGTGAGTCGAAATACCCTGACCCTGTGGCATTGAGTCATTATATAAAATGCAGAGAGCTAGCTTGTTTAACTGACATTGTGTTTACGTTACATAAAAGCAGTGAAAACGTTAAAACTACTGCTGACTTAGATTCATCTTTACACAGCGGTGTGACTACATTGTGAAAAGTTACTTAGGCAAAACAACACTTGAGATTAGGCAAATTCGGTGCAGTGATGTGCTTATTGCTACATGGTTTGAGTCAGTCAGACACCAACCCCCCCAACACACACAACACAGGGCAGGCAACAAACAGCAAAGAGTTTGTTCACAAAAACATCTTATGGTTGTTATGAATGAATGAGTAGCGTAAACTAGCTTGATCTTGATCGTCAGCCAACGTTAATTAAAGTTCTTAAGTAAATGTCCTGTCCTCAGACCTGATTAACAGAAATGGTGAACCCACTGCAACCAAACCTAACGTTACCACTCTCTTTAGTTTTCCAAGGTTGTTCTATTCAGTTCTATCACCTGTTTGTTGTATGACATAGATTTACTGTTGAGTAGTCATGTTAAAATGTTGTGATCACATCAACATTGGACGCACGTTTTTTCCAGTTTATGAAGGATTCAGTTAGCTCTCAAATAAAATAGCCTTTGATAGTTGTTTACAAGAGCCAGTTTAAACATGCCATGTTATAACTTGATGGTTGGCATTACATTGTCTCACTTATTACATTATATGAGCAGACCGTGTCATTTTGCACAAAATGTTAGATTCCACAATAAAGGGAATTTTAAGTCAATGTTAGGGATGTTGCAGCCAATAAAATGCACATTAGGTGTGTCTTTGTCTTAGGGCCGCACGATATGCGGCCCTAAGACAAAAAAAAATTGTGATTATTTCGACAGATATTACTATATTTGTGAAATGATTCACTTAGTGCATTGGTAAAACTGCTGTCAGTAAAATGTGCGGTGCAGAATGTATATAAGACGGTGCCAGGTCAAAGTGCGACCCGTTTTCTGTCATCTGTCCTTCAACTCTGCACGCACAAATGCCATAATAAAAATGAACAGCACACTAAACCAAGAGGAGGAAACTAAAAAATTAAATAAAGACCCTCTGTTAGCCAACTTTCTGCAATAACTATGCTAGGTAACTACAACATAGCTAACTAAACTAGAAAAGCAAACCAACAGTCAGACACAGAGAGCCATACCTACTGTAAGTTCTAAGTAAATTACATGATAAATTGGTTAGCTAGCTCACAATGATGTTCATCGGTTTGATGCTCTGAGTTAACGAGGCGTGACGGCATGACAGTTTTTTAACGAGTCGTGAATTACATATGACTAGAATTACTATAGTCATACGTCACAAATCTGTCAAAAAATATTTGGCAAACTATGTTGGTAATCAACATTGTAAGGATATGACTAGGGGGAGATAGATATGACTCTGGGCACCTCACGATTCGATTACGATTCTGAGGGCTGCGATTCGATTATAAAACGATTATCGATGCATCTTGATACATCATATTTTTTTCTAGACAGGATCCCTGGATAATTACTAAGCATTTCATTTTGTCCATTAAAATCCAAAAGAAACAACTCCTAATTAGCTTAAAAGGACTAGTTTGCATACCTAATTTACTTTATTAACCTCAGCTCCATGGTCTCTCATTTCATTAACAACCACTTGTCAGACTCCTGAAAACTGAAATATAGTTATCAGGATGCACAGTCCGTATACAGGACAGAGCTGTACACCAGTTTAGTCTCAGCTTGTACCTGATATTCTCAACCCTTGACTAGTAGGTTAGTTAGTAATGACAGCTGATAATTAATATTACTAATTTAGCTAACGTTACATAAATAAATAAATCTTTTTAGCACCTTTCACGGGATGCTTTACACATAGTTACAGTGATGGAACAACAAAAAGTCATTCAGGACTGAATGCCTGGGTAAAGAGCAGGGTTTTTAGTAGATTTTTGAAAGTGTCCTGACGTGGAGCATTTCGGATCTCTGTGGGGATAAAGTTCCAGAGGGTGGGGTCTGTGACGCTGAAGGCTCTGTCCCCAAAAGTCCAGAGTCTGGTGTTTGGGACAGAGAACAAGCACTTGTACAGGGGAAATGTTAGCTAACGCTAACAGCCTTCACTTTTCCAGCCGTTGGGGAAACTACAGACTTTTATTAACGGACTCATAGCGACCTGCGCTGCACGTTTACTACCAGAATGAAACTTATTGCTAATATATTTCTCCGCTAACTTTCACCGTCACGTTCTGTCGCTCTCTTTCTCTCACTCGCTCGTCCTCACACACATTGCTTGTGCATTGATAATGATTCTGTGACATTTTGGGGTAGTTATTCATTCCTCAGCGGTGACAAATACAGGGGAACACTGGTCTCTCTGTTGTGTGCGCTCCACAAACGTCCGGGCGCTGCGCTTCTGCGAGTTCCGCCTTTTGCGTTCCGTCAACGTTACGTTATCAATTAACATTTAAATAATCGATTTTTAGACATTTGTTAATCGCTTAATAATCTTCCACGTCCGCATCGCGATGCATCTAAGAATCGATTATTTCTCCCACCCCTAGATATGACTGAAAAACATAAAATATCATAGAAATGTCAAAATACACTGGAGGTGGGCTTTAAACTGTAAATCTTCTATGAATAATTTTTTCTTTGAGAGTCACACACAGCCCGGGCAGTCACACCATATGACAGTTTTGATGTTTGAAGATAAAAATTCCAAGTATAGATCTTAGGTCTCGGCCCCCAAAAACCCATATCGGTCGGGCTCTAGTTTTCATTACCTACTTGTCACAAACTCCTCAAACAAGTGTAAAACTCTTAGCAATATTGTGGAAGTTTTGTTGAATTGTGTTGCTTCCATCCAGCTTATCTAATTAGATAATTTGCATAAAAATGCTTGAAAGGAGTTATGGCTTTATGTTTCCCTGTTGCATATTCACATTAGAAAGTAAAATTAAGCATCCTTGTTTTGTTTTCAATGTAGTGAGTCCTCAGGACCCACAGATGGTTGTTGGAGTAGTTCCCAGGGAAATTGAGAGGGTCCCCAACAGTTTTAATTAAGTTAATGAAAACTATGACTACGAAAAATGTCCTTTGACTGTCTTTTTTCCATAACTAAGACAAGACAAGCTAAAAATAGTTCTTTAATATCAACTGAGGAAGAAACTGAGGTGTTTTGTATTTGTTGAGGAGACTGGACTAAAATGTTAGTGGTGGGCTCATATGACTTAGTCATCGTGACGTCACCTGTTGGCTTGTGGACCGCCATTGTGAAGCCTCAAGTTTTGGCTGAAAGGCCACCACCATGTTGATTTTTTTACAACCAGCGGCACCGGACGTGACCATATTTGGACGAGATGGTGGAGCTAACGGCCGTGTGTGGAGCTAGATAGCTCGCTTAGCTAGCTGCATCTGTAATTCACGTTAACTGTCATTTTAACAGGGCTGACAATTTTGTCTAGCGAACAACATTCTTAAAACTAAAGCTACTCACCAGAGAAAGTGAACAGCGAACTCCTAATAAGCTTTTTCAGCGGCGCTGGTTAAATTTACACAGTGCCGTGGGTACGAGTCACTCTAGCCTGATTGACAGGTCGTCATGGTAATGACTTGTCAATCATAGATAATCCCGCACTGAAGCATTCTCTGCTTTATGGTCTATTTTCCTCTAAATGACACCATCATATTGTATTCAAGAAGACTTGTGATGAGACCATAACCTCATTAGGAAATTGTTTACTGAGGTAATAAATCAGCTGAGAAGTAGCCTCATTTAGCATTAATTCTAATGGAGCCAGATTTCTTTTTGCAACAAGAAGAGTCGCCCCCTGCTGGCTGTTCGATAGAATGGAGGTTTAAACAATGCACCCCTGCCATTGATTGACTTGTCCAGGTTGATGTAACCTGACTTCCAGGTTAATGTTGGCTGGGTTAATGTGATAGCTAACGTCAGTTTGCTAGTTTCAGAGCTTGTAAGTGAAACATGCAAGGCTTCACATTTAATGGTATAACTTGTCCGGCACAGGTAAACTTTTTGTTCTGCTTTATTAAAAAATGCTTAATTAAATCATATGTTATCATAAATCACCATGTTTATTAATGTGTCCTTTTCCAGGCACAGATATTTCAGTGGGTGAGGAGGTCGCGATAAAGTTGGAGTGTGTGAAGACCAAACACCCCCAGCTCCACATTGAAAGCAAGATCTACAAGATGATGCAAGGAGGAGGTAAAGTAGCCGCTCACATGCTCGAATCCTCATTTCTCATTTGACTTGTGTTCTCCATCTCAGCCCTAATGTGCTGTTTCGATATCTTCATCATTTCGTCTCTCTCTCTGTCCTTAAGATTTATACATTCTACTTCTTATTAGGGGTGCACTGAATGTAAGGCCACTGAAATTAATTGGCCGAAAGTAGCAATAAAAAGCACTTTCGGTGTTCGGAGACCAAAGAAAGTCAAAAGATCAAAGAAATTTTACCGAACAATTATGGTGACATGTCAGCAGTGTGGAAGCTTTTTAAAGTGTCTGAGAAAGATGCAAAACTTGCCGTTTGCAGACACTGTTAGGCTGAATTGTCTCCGAGCCCATCCTCTCCATCTGTGGCTGACTTCTTAGAAGAGGCAACAAACGGTCTGACCTGCTTTGAGTGTTTCTGTCACTCATATGTGAGAAGACAATTAAGCTTAGGCTGGGGTGGTGATGGCGCAATGGAGCAGACACCTGCCTTTGGAGTGAGAGACCCCGGGTTCAATTCCCCACTGTGACCCATCCACTATTGTGCAACCTCTGACATAAATAGCAATTGTAAGTCGCTTTGGATAAAAGCATCAGCTAAATGTAAGCTAGCCGCACTTAAATTTGGAGTGCACATTCAAGCCTTTATGGTAAATCCACTGAAACGGCCCAGAACAAGCTGACAGGCAGGTTAATGTGTCCGTTAAAAGTAAATGGAAACATGTAATTTACCGGACTTTACTTTACCTCTTGAGCTTTGGACATGCCCACCATAGTCTCTCCCAAGTCCTGTGGGAAAACACTGAGTAAGAAGCACATTTTAACTATTTAATTTATGCAATGGTAAAAAAGGCAAAATAACTGGAAAAATGTGAATGCACTTGTTAGGTATTCGGCTTTTTTTTTCTTTTTTCAAACGTGTGTGTTGTATGTTAATATTTGTATGCTAAATGCTAGAAGCATGTATATTGTTTTCACAGCTTTAATGTTGTGTATTTATTCTTTTTTAAATCATTTTTAGAGAATCAACAAGAAGAGTATCGTTAAAGAACCAAACCAATAAGGAGTATTGTTAAGAGTAGTAGTATCAATCAAATCCTAGCAATACTCTTCCCTATTTACCATTGGAATTGTGTTTATTCCCATGTTTTTGCAGTGGGTATTCCAACAATAAAGTGGTGTGGAGCAGAAGGTGACTACAATGTGATGGTTATGGAGCTGCTGGGGCCCAGCCTGGAAGATCTCTTCAACTTTTGCTCTCGCAAATTTAGCCTAAAGACAGTCCTGCTGCTTGCGGATCAGATGGTGAGACTCCCTGCTCGCTTCACACACACGTTCTTTACCAACAACTTCTCACGCATCCCACATCCTACTTTCAGATTGTATCACAGTTTATACTACTAATCCACAGCAACGAAAAACGAGAGCTGAAAGAGTGCGTGTTTGTCACAGAGACACCCAGTGCATTCAGAAAGTGTTCAGACCCTTCCCTTTATTCACATTTTGTTGTTTCAGCCTCATGCTATAAATCTTTCATATCTTTTAAATGTTTTTCTTTATCAGTTTACTCTCAAAGCTTAAACAGTTAATTTTGCAAATTTATTTAACATTTTAATATCACATTGACATAAGTATTCAGACCCTTTGATATGACACTTGAAATTTAGCTCTAGGGGCGTGGAATATAATGAATATTTAGATGCATCGCGGCACTGACTTGGACGATTCTTCAATTATCAAGAGGGAAAGTCTTAACATAATGTTGACTGAACAAAAAAGGCAGTCTGTCATGTGCAGAGACATGTTCTCCCCGTTCGACACAGACAGCTAGCTGTTGAATGACTGTCGCTACAAAACTTTCACATCAATAAAATCAATGCGCAACTAACGTTAATGATTTTCAATTGCACACTGTGCAGCATGGTAGCGCTTAGCTAGTGTCCTCTCAGTAAATGTACAGTGTAGGTCAAAGTATGCCTGTTAATTAAAGGCTGTTGTTTTCCAACTGCTGGAAAAGTGAAGGTGGTTATCGCTAGCTAACGTCTCCTCTTCAGACTGCAACCTGGAAGCTGAGCAAGATTTTTTTTTTGGCTGCTAGTTCAAGTTTGTTTGTCATTCATCCACATACACATTTGAACGAAATGCTGTTTCTCGCCGGTTTCTATGGTGCTCAATATAAGATTACAATAATCAACTTTCAAGACATGACACAAACGTGGATACACTAGACGAGACAAAAAAAACCAACAGATATATTTAGGCGGAGTGAACATAGTGTGGCTAGAGCATTGTAAACTGCATAGTTCAACCCTTAGCTGAATCTATACTAATAACAGCAGCATCAGAAGTGAAAATAGCAGCAACAGAGCTCAGTAATTATTATTAGTTATGTTACTAACTTTATTTTATTAAATAATTTATATGTAGTAACATGAAATTGCTGCATTTAATAACTACCTATTTAGTTGAATTGTTACAAATACTTTGCTTTAAAAGTACCAAGTAGTCACACAGTGAGAAACATACATCTTTAACCTATTTGTTTCAGAATCGCATTGTAGCCCTCATAATTGTAATCAGGTGCCTAGAAATTCCCACTCCTATAAGTGACGCATTGTGATGAGTCAAGATATCGAATCGTTGACAGGATAATGCACACCTCCAGGTGCCTCCCTTTTCTTTGAGATGTTTCTCCACCTCACCAGACTTGAAGCCAATTGTACAACTGTATGGAGACCTGAAAATGGCTGTCCAGTCCCTGTCCAAATTCATGTGTGTAAAGCTTGTTATGTCATACCCAAGAAGACTCAAGGCTGTAATCGCTGCCAAAAGTGCTTCAACTAACTACTGGTTAATGTGAAGTTCTGAATATGTACAGCAGGGGTCAGCAAAAGTGTCTGGCATCTCTTTCAAGTCATTAGATGGTGGGCCAGAACATTGTCAATTGACCATTTATATTCTGTCAATTGGTGTGTATGGGATTAGCTCAGTTGGTAATGCACAGGACTTCTGTTAGGAGGGTTGTGTGTTCAAACCTCACTTGCTGCTAGTAATGTTTTCTTCCTTTTTCAAGAAGTTGATTGTGAAGAGATCGTATTGTATATCACAGTTAAGCATGTACAGGAGCGTACATCCCAGTGATCTTGAGTTTTTGACGGCTTTTTCAGAGGTGTGTCAAGCAAGCCAGAGACTCTTTTCAAAGCTCTTAATTAAACACAACATATACATTGAGGAACAACCTCCTTCCCTTATTTTCCTCACTGTAGTACTGCTGCAAAAATGTTCTCATGCTTTTATTTTGTAGGCACACTTAACTTTAGAGGAGTGAGTAGAGAAGAGAAGTGATTATATGAGTTACTGTCATAACTGAGATCTGTTTCAGCACCAGCCACTATAATTATTTTTCTTGCTGCCATCAAAGTAATCTGGCCACGGGTCAGATATTACTGACGTACAGTTTCTCACAAAAAGTAAGTATACCCCTCACATTTTCTAAATATTTGATTATATCTTTTCATGTGACACTGAAGAAATGACACTTTATAACAATGTAGTGAGTCTACAGCCTGTATAACAGTGTAATTTTGCTGTCCTGTCAAAATAACACATCACACAGCCATTAATGTATAAACCTCTGGGAACAAAAGTGAGTACACCCCTAAGTAAAAATGTCAAAAAGTATTTTTTGTGGCCACCATTATTTTCCAGCACTGCCTTAACCCTCTTGGGCATGGAGTTCACCAGAGCTTCACAGGTTGCCACTGGAGTTCTCTTCCACTCCATAACGACATCATGGAGCTGGTGGATGTTAGAGACCTTGCGCTCCTCCACCTTCTGTTTGAGGATTCCCCTCAGATGCTCAATAGGGTTTAGGTCTGGAGACATGCTTGGGCAGTCCATCACCTTTACCTTCTGCTTCTTTAGCAAGGCAGTGGTCGTCTTGGAGGTGTGTTTGGGGTCTTTATTATCAGGGGTCGGCCAATAATCGGTCTGGGCGATTATCGGCACAGATATTCAGCATTTTTCAAATAATCCACATCAGTCATTTTAAAGACAGATAGCAACTACATTGAATTAATTAAAAAATGCGCTCTTTTGCCTCTGATGCAGCCGCTTCTTTCCATCTGTATTCACCACTGTCTAGGCTGGAACAATGTCCCACCCACAGTACTAGCTGATTGGTTACAAGTCACGAGTAATAGCCTATCAACACTGACTATAGCGACGCAGATAAGTGTAGATTACACAAGTTGACTATAACAACGCCCGTTACGGGAAGTAAGTGCAGCAGTACTAGTAAAAGGTTGATACTGCATCAGTACAACAGGCAGGTGCACCAAGCGATATTTTAATTTGCTCTGTCTCTCATCCACTGCAGCTGTGTTCTGGTTTTACACAATCACATGTGCTAGCTCGGCTAATAGCTAGTTATAAACAAGCTAAATTTCTCTGTCTTTAACCTGGTTAAATCCTTGTTGAGAGAAGCTCCTCTCTACAGCAGCAGCAGCAGAGGGAGGAGGACATGAGGAAGGACTGATGTCTGCACTCTTCTTTCTAAACAGCACTCAGGATTTTGATGTCAGGAATATAGTTTATTTAACATGTTCCATTTGTTTCCCGTGAGATATTGATTTCATATTGTAACTTCACTGCTGTAAACTTTACCTTTGTTGCTGCTCTGAAAACAGTTATAATACAATATTAAATTTGATTACTGTTCTGAATTTGTTTTTTAAATAACATATCTTTAAAAGGCAAATAGTAATGAAAATCCAATATGAGTATAGATGAAGAACACAACCAATAAATAGTATCAATAAATCTATCAATAATAGATTATATAACAATAAAATAAATACAATATTAATGGCAGCAGGTAAACCCAAAGTTGATGATAATTTATCATCATAGTTAACAAGTCCGTCTCTGGGATGGATCTCTAATTCATTTAGTTTACTATTTATAAAGATTAAACATGACAATTAACTTTAATCTTGTTATTTTCAACAAAGTTTTGAGTTGGAGTTTGTGTTATTCTAAATTTTGATACCAAGCTTAAAAATTTTACAGCAAGTGCATATTGGTTCCACATATCGGCCATCGGTCTAATTGGTTACTAATAATGGGGATTGGGATCAGCCTGGAAAAAAACATATTGGTCGATCCCTAGTCAGGGCTCTATTAAACTTTTTTGCAACTGGCCCCAGTGGGTTTGAAACTTACTGGCCCGAAGACAATTTCTACTGTCCCTCCCACGGAAAGTTTTTTATCAGTGTTACAGCCAAACCAAAGACTTATAAGTTATGTTATACTGTTTGTTTATTAAATACATCCTGGATAAAAAACTAAACTAAAACAAAATCACAGTTAAAATTATAAAAAATAAAAAGGTTAACAAAGAAATTTACTTTTAAAACAAAACATACTAACAGACTCAAACATGATGTGCTCTCTCTTCTGCTGACAGCCATTTAATTAAAAAAAAGAAGTATACACAGCAGTGGATATTGACAGGTTGCCATGGTAGTGACATGTCAATCACAAGGTAGTCCGGCCCTAAAGTATACGCTGCTTTCTCCCTAAATGGGACCATAATTTACTAAATGAACATCATGCTGTATTGAAGAAGACTTGAAAGTAGCAATTGAGAACATAAAATAATTAGGAAGTGTTTACTGAGGTAATAATTGAAATGAGAAGTAGCCTCATTTTACCATATTTTGTAATGGAACCGGACTTTTTTCTACAACCAGCGGACTCGCCCCTGCTGTCCGTTAGAGAATGCAAAATGTAAACGTAAATGCTCTGTATTTGTATAGCGCCACACAAAGCGCACTACATCTGCATTTACCTTTCACTCACATTCACTCACTGAGCATAAGTGCTCAAACAGAAACTAACATTCACACACATTCCGCTCTAACTCCTGAGCCACAGCTGCCCCTGCAAAGCAGGTTGAAGTTCCGTCTGCATGGTTTCACTTTCAGACAGAGGTTGCCGCAAGACTGAGATTAGAGAAATAATATTTTGACAACCATTTGTCATGTCACTACAATGGTGCCCGCCAAGAGTTACAAAACAACTGTAGGATGTTGAGTTTCTAATGTGTGTTGATTTTTTTTTTTGTTTGTTTTTTGGTTTTTTTTTAAATACTAGTGGCCAGTGAGTTGCTAGCTCAACTGTCACGCTACTTTTTACTGGCTCTGGTCCATTGGTCCACTGTTATTGTCAGCCCTGCTAGTTATCATGTTGAAATACTGCCCTGTGGCCCAGTCTCAGATGGGAGGGGATCATTCTTTGCTTCAATATGTCACAGTACATGTTGGTATTCATAGTTTCCTCAATGAACTGTAGCTTCTCAGTGCCGGCAGCACTCATGCAGCCCCAGACCATGACACTCCCCCCACCATGCTTGACTGTCGGCAAGACACACTTGTCTTTTTACTTCTCACCTGGTTACTGCTACACACGCTTGACACCATCTGAACCAAATAAGTTTATCTTGGTCTCATCAGCCAACTGTTTGCTGGCTTTCTTGTGCATCCTCAGCAGAGGGCAACTCTTCTGGTTGCATAAAGAAGTCTGGCTACATTAAAAATAATTGGAAAATGACCCTACTTCTCAGCTGAATAATTACCCCAGTAAACACTTTCCTGATGAGTTTATGGTCTCAGTCGCTAGTTTCAAGTCTTCTTCAATACAAAATGATGTTCATTTAGTAAATTATGGTCCCATTTATTTTAAAATAGACCACAAAGCAGAGTATGTTTCAGGTCCTGATTATCTATGATTGACAAGTCGTTACCATGGCAACCTGTCAATCAGGCTTGAGCCAACTCATTCCCTCGGCGCTGTGTAAATTTAACCAGCACTGTTGAAAAAGCTTATTAGGAGTTGGCTGTTCACTTTCTCTGGTGAGTACATTTAGTTTTAAGACTGTTGTTTGCTAGACAAAGTTATCAGGCCTGTTAAAATGATGTAATGAGTTAATGTGAGTTATAGTTGCACCTAGCTAAGCTAGCTAGCTAGCTCCGCACACAGCTGTTAGTTCCACTGTATCGTCACTTCCGGGCACTTCCTGGTTGCAAAAACTCGATATGGCGGCAACCTATCCGCCAAACTTGAGGCTTCAAAATAGAATAATTAACAAAAACCAACTGGTGATGTCACAATGACTACGTCCATTTCTTGTATATAGTCCATGGGGACGACAGCCATGCAGACCAGTTTGATGCACTGTGCAGCGTATGGTCTCAGCACTGACGGGCATTTTTTTGTTACATCACTATTTTTCTGTACATTATCCAGATGTCTCTTGATTAAGTTAAAACCTTACAAAATTACTCAGAATGTAATGACAGAATAACAGCGATATGAACGTTAAAACTATCTTACAGCTGTGGGTCTTTACTATGCCGTTGTTGCTGGACTCTGCCCCGTTGGCTGCAGTGGTCTGCATGTCTGAGGGCTCTGTGAGCCGTTCTGGCCGGCCGGCTCATTAGCTTCCCACGCGGGCTGGTTCGCTAACACCCCCCGCTGACAGTTGCGGAGAGTCACAACTCCGAAAATGACTGAGTACATTTTCGATTCGTCAACTTCTTAGAAGTGGATTTAGTGATGAATAAAATGTAGAAAATAGTAGAAAACGTTCTGTTGTTAGCCTCTCCCTCAGCTTCTTTCTGCCCCCCTCGCTTCACTTGAATGCCGAAATGAATGCTGGGATATCTCTGCCGTCAAGTTCACACAAGTTACCAACCAATGCATCCTTGGTAAAATGGACATGTCAAGAACACTTCTGTGATTTTTAACCATTCTTGCCAAAATGCAATCTTGTGTATTGGGACAGTACTTGGGCCACAAAAGATGACGTTTCACAAGAACACAAGTACAAACAAGAACACAGATTGAGAAAGGCCCAACCTCTGGATAGGACACTAAGCACGTGCACTCAACTTCTTTGGTCAACCTTGGCGAGGCCTGTTCTTAGTAGAACCTGTCTTGTTCAACCGCTGTATGGTCACTTTCAGGGTCTTGGCAATTTTATAGCCTAGGCCATCTTTATGTAGATCACCCATTCTTTTTTACCGATTCTCAGAGAGT
Organism: Lepomis macrochirus; assembly: GCA_024633595.2. Classification (NCBI taxonomy): domain Eukaryota; kingdom Metazoa; phylum Chordata; class Actinopteri; order Centrarchiformes; family Centrarchidae; genus Lepomis; species Lepomis macrochirus. Next base: position 29,207,180 of record JALXJV020000023.1, read on the forward strand.
TCTTTGCCATGAGGTGCCATGTTGAACTTCCAGTGACCAGTGTGAGGGAGTGTGCGAGCAAAAACACCACATTTAACACACCTGCTCCCCATTCACACCTGAGACCTTGTAACACTAACGACTCACATAACACTGTATGAATGTGTGTGAATGTTCATTTCTGTTTCTGTATGAATGCAGATGTAGCGTAAAAGTGTGAGTGGTCGAAAAGACTATAAAGTCGCTATACCAATACAGAGCATTTACATTTAACTTATTGGTCACTTTCATTTAGGGGTGTACTCACTTTTGTTACCAGTGGTTTAGACATTAACATCTGTGTAATATGTTATTTTGAGGGGACAGCAAATTTACACTGTTATACAAGCTGTAGACTCACTACATTGTAGCAAAGTGTCATTTCTTCAGTGTTGTCACATGAAAAGATATAATCAAATATTTATTTAAATATGAGGGGTGTCCTCACTCTTTGTGAGATACTGTATGTCAATGTAATATTTCAGGGGTTTTTTCTTTTAAATAAATTTGCATTGATTTCTAAAATCTTGTCTTGGCTTTTTCAATATGGGATATTGATTATTTTAGCATAAGGCTGCAACCAGGGTTGGGGAGTAACAGATTACATCTAACAGCATTACGTAATCAGGATACAAAAAAAACTTAACTGTATTCCGTTACAATACAGAAAATAAAGATGCAATCAGATTACAGGAACATTTTGAAAAATCGGGTATTACTTTAAGCAGAAAGTTTCCATAAAACAGAAAGTGCAGTGTTATTTGTCTCCATATGACTGTATATACAGTCTATGGTATATGTACGTGTTTCTGTAAAAACACAAAGCAAGGGAGAACGTGTCTCAGGAATTGATTGACGTTTACAGTCGCCAGTAGTGCTAAACATGTGTTTATGCCCCCATCCCATCATGCAGACTCTGTGCAGACTGGTTAGTCTTTATATAAATAATCACTTTAATAATCAAAAAATCAGTTTAATAATCAAAAAAAACACATTGTTTATTGAAACAGTGTTTATTATTCTGAATTTAAACAAAGAAAACAACTTTTCACAGACTATGTGGAAAAATTAACCAGATTTTAATTGCATTTAATAGGTCAATGGTTTGCTCTGGTAAACAACATGGTCATTAAGTTTAGTCAGTGACCTCTAATCCAGCCCAAATCCCCCAAAATCTGACCACTCCGTGGTTTACAGACTGAGCTCTCAGACAGAGGTAAGTGGATTGTTGTTAAGGTGCTCGGTGAATGCTCTTATATGTGCTTAATATGGTTTAGTGACCAAATTTGTCTGTTATTTTGTTCTTCTCCACTACAGATCAGTCGCATTGAGTACATTCACTCCAAGAACTTTATCCACAGAGATGTGAAGCCTGATAACTTCCTGATGGGACTCGGCAAAAAGGGCAACCTCGTCTACATTATCGATTTTGGCCTGGCTAAAAAATACCGTGACGCTCGCACACACCAGCACATCCCCTACCGTGAGAACAAGAACCTGACGGGCACTGCACGCTACGCCTCAATCAACACACATCTGGGAATTGGTAAAAAAAATATATATATATACTGAATAGGCCTTTGATGTCTCTGATTCAGACATTTCTTAGAAAAAAACAACTACAAATTACAGTGCAGTGATGACATTTTGTCTTTCTCTTCACTTTTTTCGTTGTTTGTCCTCTACAGAGCAGTCAAGGCGCGATGACCTGGAGTCCTTGGGCTACGTTCTCATGTATTTTAATCTGGGCTCGCTGCCTTGGCAAGGGCTTAAGGCTGCTACCAAGAGGCAGAAGTATGAACGGATCAGTGAGAAGAAAATGTCCACCCCCATTGAGGTGCTTTGCAAAGGATACCCCTGTGAGTCCCAGCTTATATAAAATATATATATAAATTATTTTCATAATTCTATATTGACCAATAGAATTCAAGAACAGTCAGTCATAACCATCAGCTGAGAAACCTTCTCTCCCTTTTTGTCACAGCTGAGTTTGCGACCTACCTGAATTTTTGTCGCTCTCTGCGCTTCGATGACAAGCCAGACTACTCATATCTACGCCAGCTCTTCAGGAACCTGTTCCACAGACAGGGTTTCTCTTATGACTATGTATTTGACTGGAACATGCTGAAATTTGTGAGTACTAGTCATAATGTCTGAACAGTTTGGAGTGAAAACATCAGCTGTATGTACTGTATATACAGGTGAAACTCAAAAAATTAGCAAATCGTGCAAAAGTTTATTTATTTCAGTAATTCAACTTAAAAGGTGATACTAGTATATTATATAGACTCATTACATTCAAAGTGAGATACTTCAAGCCTTTATTTGATATAATTTCTATGATTATTGCATATAGCTTATGAAAACCCAAACTCGAAATCTCAAAAAATTTGAATATTACAAGAAATCCATAAAAATAAAAAGGATTTCAAATACAGAAATGTCAGCCCTCTGAAAAGTATAATCATGCACATGTACTCAGTACTTGGTTTGGGCCCCTTTTGCATGAATTACTGCCTCACTGTGGCGTGGCTTGGATGCTATCAGCCTGTGGCCCTGCTGAGGTGTTATGGAAGACCAGGATGCTTCAATAGCGGCCTTCAGCTCTTCTGCATTGTTCGGTCTCATGTCTTTCATCTTTCTCTTGGCAATGCCCCATAGATTCTCTATGGGGTTCAGGTCAGACCAGTTTGCTGGCCAATCAAGCACAGTAATTCCATGGTCATTGAACCAGGTTTGGTACTTTTGGCAGTGTGGGCAGGTGCCAAGTCCTGCTGGAAAATGAAGTCAGCATCTCCCTATAGCTCGTCTGCTGAAGGAAGCATAAAGTGCTCTAAAATGTCCTGGTAGACAGCTGCGCTGACTCTGGACTTAATAAAGCACAGTGGACCAACACCAGCAGATGACATGGCTCCCCAAACCAACAGACTGTGGAACTTCACACTGGACTTCAAGCATCTTGGATTGTGTGCCTCTCCATTCTTCCTCCAGACTCTGGGACCTTGGTTTCCAAATGAGATGCAAAATTTGCTGTCATCAGAAAAGAGGACTTTGGACCACTGAGAAACAGACCAGGCCCGTATTCATAAAGATTCTAAGAATCCTCTCAGAAAACTCTTAGGGTGCTTTCACATCTGGATCGATATGTTTTGTTCCGGAACAGATACTTTGTTACGAATCAATTAATTACGTCACTCGTGTTCACACCAAAATCTCCATGACAACAGTTACACAAAATGAATGGATGGACTTCACGTTGCAAAAAGATGAAATAGATGTTTGGTCGGAACACATTTCTTCTCCCTTTTCGTCTTTCTGCCATTTTCTCCTCTACTAAAGAAACTCATAAGCCTCTTAAAAGTCCTCGTCCATGCTCCTAACAATTCTGACCTTAAGACCTCTTTTAAGGGTTAAGATGCTTTATGAATTACTTTTTTCTTTACTACACCCACATTTCTAAGAATTTTCTTAGAATTTCGTCAGTAGGAGCTACTCTTTGTCTTAAGATTCTCTATGAATACGGGCCCAGTTCTTTTTTTCTTTAGCCCAGGTAAGATGCTTCTGACGGTGTTTGTTGTTCAGGAGCGGCTTGACAAGAGGAATATGACATTTGAAGCCCATGTCCAGGACCCGTCTGTGTGTGGTGGCTCTTGATGCAGTAACTCCAGCCTCAGTCCTTGTAAAGCTCCCTCACACATTTGAATGGCCTTTTTCTTACAATCCTGTCCAGACTACAGCCCATCCATCAGCTACAGCCATCCCTGCTGCTTGTGCACCCTTTTCTTCCACACTTTTCCCTTCCACATAACTTTCTATTAATGTGCCTTGATACAGCACTTTGAGAACATCCAACTTCTTTTGCAATAACCTTTTGAGGCTTTCCCTCCTCGTGGAGGGTGTAAATGATGGTTTTCTGCACAACTGTCAGGTCAGCAGTCTTCCCCATGATTGTGAATTCCACTGAACCAGACTGAGAGACCAATTAAAGGCTCAGGAACCCTTTGCAGGTGTTTTGGATTAATTAGCAGATTAGAGTGGGACACTTTGAGCCTACAATACTGAACCTTTTCACAATATTCTAATTTTCATAAGCTGTAAGCCATAATCATAATCATAATCATGATATAATCAAATTATATCAAATCAAATATCTCACTTTGCATGTAATGAGTCTATATAATATATTAGTTTCACCTTTTAAGTTGGATTACTGTAATAAATGAACTTTTGCACGATATGCTAATTTTTTCAGTTTCACCTGTATATACTTAGTGTTTGTAGATACCTACCTTGATTGAGAAGGGGAGGAATTTGTGTGAATATCTTGGTATTTTAATTCAGATTAGCAAAAAGCAAAACTGAGATGTTAATTCTTTTGGGTGTTTATTTATTTGCATTTGATCATTTCCATGTCAGTCATTGTCCCTAAGTGTTTTAGCTCTTGATATGGTGAGAAAGCCATCAGAAGCATTTAAGCAGGGAAGACTGTACAAATCCTTATGATAAAAAAAAAAAAATTTCCCCTCTCACCCCTTTCGGGGTGGTATGTGTCATCCTCAAGCTCGGGTCCTCTACCAGAGGCCTGGGAGTTTGAGAGTTCTGCGCAGTATCTTAGCTGTTCCTAGGACTGCACTCTTCTGGACAGAGACCTCTGATGTTTTACCTGGAATCTGCTGTAGCCACTCTCCCAGTTTGGGGGTCACAGCCCCCAGTGCTCCGATTACCACTGGCACCACTGTTGCTCTTACTTTCCACATCTTTTCTAGCTCCTCTTTCAGCCCTTGGTATTTCTCAAGCTTCTCGTGTTCCTTCTTCTTGATGTTGCTGTCGGCTTGGTATTGCCACATCTATCACTACTGCTTTCTTCTGCTGTTTGTCGATCAACCACGATGTCTGGTTGGTTAGCCATCACCAGTTTGTCAGTCTGGATCTTGAAGTCCCACAGGATCTTAGCTTGGTCATTCTCAACTACCTTAGGAGGTGTCTTCCATTTTGACCTTGGGACTTCCAGCCCGTACTCGTGGCAAATGTTCCTGTACACTATGACAGCTACCTGGTTATGGCGTTCCATGTACGCACTTCCTGCCTGCATCTTACACCCTGCTGTTATGTGCTGTACTGTCTCAGGGGCATCCTTGCACAGTCTGCACCTGGGGTCCTGCCTGGTGTGGTAGACCCCAGCCTCTATTGATCTTGTACTGAGTGCCTGTTCTTGTGCCGCCATGATTAGTGCCTCTGTGTTGTCCTTTAGTCCAGCCTTTTCCAGCCACTGGTAGGATTTCTTGATATCAGCCACTTCTTCTATTTGTCTGTGGTACACGCCGTGTAGCGGCTTGTCCCTCCATGACGGTTATTCATCTTCCTTGTCCTCACCTTCGGGTTTCTGCTGCCTGAGGTATTCACTAAGCCCTTCATCTTTGGGGGCCATCTTTCTGATGTACTCCTGGATCTTCATCGTTTCATCTTGGACAGTGGTCTTGACACTCACAAGCCCTCGGCCTCCCTCGCTACGCTTGGTGTACAGTCTCAGGGTGCTGGATTTGGGGTGAAACCCTCCATGCATTGTGAGGAGCTTTCTTGTCTTGATGTCAGTAGCCTCTATCTCTTCCTTTGGCCAGTTTATTATACCAGTGGGGTATCTGATGACTGGCAGGGCGTATGTGTTGATGGCTCGGATCTTGTTTTTCCCATTCAGCTGGCTTTTCAGGACCTGCCTCACTCTTTGTAGGTATTTGGCTGTGGCAGTCTTCCTTGCTGCCTCCTCATGGTTTCCGTTAGCCTGTGGCACCCCAAGGTATTTGTAGCTATCCTGAACATCTGCAATGTGGCCTTCTGGTAGTTCAATCCCCTCAGTTCTGATCATCTTCCCTCTCTTTGATACCATGCGACCACACTTGTCCAGTCCGAACGACATTCCAATGTCGTTGCTGTAGATCCTGGTAGTGTGGATCAGTGAGTCGATGTCTCGCTCATTTCTGGCATACAGCTTGATGTCATCCATGTAGAGGAGGTGACTGATGATTGTTCCGCTTCGGAATCGGTATCCGTAGCCAGTCTTTGTGACATCTGGCTGAGGGGGTTCAGGCCTATGCAGAACAGCAGCGGGTATAGTGCATCGCCTTGGTATATGCCGCACTTGATGGTGACTTGTGCAATTGGCTTTGAGTTGGCTTCCAGACTTGTTTTCCACAGCCTCATTGAGTTCTTGATGAAGGCTATTAGTGTCCTGTTGATCTTGTACATCTCCAAGCATTCCAGTATCCATGTGTGTGGCATTGAGTCGTAGGCTTTCTTGTAGTCAATCCAGGCAGTGCACAGATTGGTCTGCCTGGTCTTGCAGTCTCGAGTGACTGCTCTATCCACCAGTAGCTGGTGCTTGGCTCCTCTGGTATTACTGCCCATTCCCTTCTGGGCCCTGTCCATGTATTGAGCCATGTGCCTACTCATCTTAGCCGCTATGATGCCTGACAGGAGCTACCATGTTGTGCAGAGGCAGGTTATTGGCCGGTAGTTGGCTGAGATTGTTCCCTTCTGGGGATCCTTCATGATCAGGATTGTCCGTCCTTGGGTTAACCATTCTGGGTGGGTCCCATCCATCAGCAGTTGGTTCATTTGTACTGCCAGGCGTTCATGGAGTGCAGTTAGTTTCTTCAGCCAGTAGGTGTGGATCATGTCAGGGCCTGGTGCTGTCCAGCTCTTCATACTTGCCACTCTCTCTTGGATGTCTGCCGTTGTAATGGTTACTGGTTCTTGTTCTGCGAGATTGCTGTGATCTGTTCTTAGATCCACTAGCCACTGAGCATTGGTGTTGTGGGATACCTCCTTCTCCCATATGTTCTTCCAGTACTGTTCAGTCTCAGCCCTGGGTGGATCTGATCTTGTGGTATTACCCTGCCACTGAGAGTACACTTTGGATGGTTCGGTGGAGAACATCCGGTTTATTCTCCTGGCTTCTGCTTCTCCCTTGTATCTCTTTAGGCGGGTGGCCAGAGCGCTGAGTCTTTGTTTGGCAGTCTCTAGAGCCTCAGGTATCGACAGCTTGTTGTATTTCTTAGGTAACCCCTTCCTTACACCTTTCTGTAGCTCTGAGAGCTGACTAACCTCTCTTCGTGTTGCCTTGATCTTGGCCTCTAACCTTCTCCTCCATGGGGGGTAATGCTCTTTGTGGCTTATGGTGTTCATCTTATAGCCAAGCATCTCTAGGATCACTGTTGCTGTGGCGTACATCAGCTCATTGGTCTCGGTTTTGGCTTTAGTATCACATCATCTACAAAAAGTTCAAGACAATTTAACTTTGGCGGTGAGCGTGTGCATGAGGTGAGCAGAAACACAACAGTTTCACGGCCCCTGACCTTTCCTCTAGCACCACCAGCAAGTTATATATTAAATATTTCAACAACTATGAGATGGATTACCATGAAATGTGAATATACATGTTGCTGAGAATATGACTCCCTACTTACCTTTATGATCCTCTGGCTTTTTCTGTGGTCCTTTGTTGATTGTTTATTATTGATGTACACAGGGAGCTAACCGTGCAGCAGAGGAAGCAGAGAGAGAACGCCGGGACCGGGAAGACAGGCTGAGGCACGGCAGGAACCCAGGGGCCAGAGGAATACCTGCTGCATCGGGACGACCACGAGGAACCCAGGACGGAGCCCCTCCTACCCCGCTAACACCCACCTCCCACACAGGTCAGTTCACTCAGCCTGCTTTAGCTCCTCTGGATTCAGGACAGTACATCTGTGGCGAAACCATCGGTGTAGTGTGAAGTGTTTAACCTCTAGACTCCATAGTTCCAGTGACCCAGTGTATCAAAACATGGTAAATAAATTCCTGAACTTTCCTGACCGGAAATATTCATCGGCCCACAAAGGACATTTGTGATTTTTTGGGGGGGATGGTCAAAGAAGCCATTTACACCTGGGTTGAGAAGCTGTCGCTGAACAGAGGAGGGGGTCTATGCCACCACTTATCCCCCACTTACAATGCAGCTCTTTCATCACTTCACAGGAAACTGAACAAATGTAACCTCTTGGCCTGAGGTGAAGATAACAATGTTCGTTCAGACTTGGCCACAGGTAATTTCTAATGACCATAACAACTGTCGTTACAACAGACAGAAACACTAACGAACCAGCGGTATTGATGATCTTGATTCATATCAATGATTTCATATCATTCAATATCGATAATTATCACGATAAATCTCAAATCATTATTTCTTTCAACTTTAAAGGCTAATTTTTTGTCCCCTGAATAAAAATAGAAGGGCCAGATGCTTAATTGTGTGGTTAAACTATACTTTATGGTCAGAACGCTTGATGCCAAACAGTGGATCACTTCACGCATCAGAGGGCAAACATTCAAAACAATAATGATAAAATCTTTTTTTCCAAAATACGATTAGTAACTTTTTTGAGTCCCTCTTCCTCAACAAAATAAACTTAAATAGAAAAATTAAGTGCTAATTAGTTTGTAATTCTAATACATTAAATATTTTATGATGATGCTTTTATCCAAAGCGACTTACAATTGCTAATTATGTCTCAGATCGCACGCCTCTGGAGGAACTAGGGGTTAAGTGTCTTGCTCAAAGACATATTGGTAGATGTGTCATAGTGGGGGATTAGATGCGGGTCTCACACCAAAGGCAGGCACCATCACCACTATTGAGCATTTGTTTTATATTATTATTTAGGCAAATTATATTGCGATAAATATCATTGTTTTATTGCCCAGCCCTAATTTGAACCTTCATTGGATACATCTCCATAACTCTTGCTTAGACGGCATTTAGGCCTCAAACGAGTCCACTCCTCTCTAGCATGAGCTTTGCAACTTTATAACTGGCTGTGCCTAACCAACTGTCACTCGTAATTGCAGCATAGGGCAGGTCTCTAGTCTGTGGAGTCTGACAGCTGAACACGTGAGGACGGTAAAAGACTGCCGAATGAGCTGTCCATCAGAAAGCAAGCCTGACGTAAGACAGACGTAAGCTAGCTTACAATGTTAACTGTCCTGTCATATACAGGATATACATATACACTGTGTGCAGAATTATTAGGCAAGTAAGTATTTTGACCATATCATCATTTTTATCATATGTTTTTTAACTCCAAGCTGTATAAACTTGAATGCTTATTGGATTTAAGCATTTCAGGTGATGTGTTTTTGTGTAATGAGGGAGGGTGTGGCCTAAGGAGAAAAAACACTCTATATCAGGTGTGCATAATTATTAGGCAGCTTCTTTTCCTCAGGCAAAATGGGCCAAAAAAGAGATTTAACTGACTCAGAAAAGTCAAAAATTGTAAAAAGTCTTTCAGAGGGATGCAGTACTCTAGAAATTGCTAAGATATTGGAAGTGATCACAGAACCATCAAGCGTTTTGTAGCAAAACCTCAACAGAGTCGCAAGAAACATGTTGAGAAAAAAAGCATAAATTAACTTCCAAAGATTTGAGAAGAATCAAGCGTGAAGCTACCAGGAACCCATTATCCTCCAGTGCTGTCATATTCCAGAACTGCAACCTACCTGGAGTGCCCAGAGGTACAAGGTGGTCAGTGCTCAGAGACATGGCCAAGGTAAGGAAGGCTGAAATCCGACCACCACTGAACAAGAAACATAAGTTGAAACGTCACAACTGGGCCAGGAAATATCTGAAGACAGATTTTTCAAAAGTTTTATGGACTGATGAGATGAGAGTGACTCTAGACGGACCAGATGGATGGGCCCGTGGCTGGATCAGTAATGGACACAGAGCTCCACTTCGACTGGAGGTGGGGTAATGGTATGGGCTGGTATTATTAAAGATGAGCCAGTTGGACCTTTTCGGGTTGAAGATGGACTCAAAATGAACTCCCAAACCTACTGCCAGTTTTTAGAAGATACTTTCTTCAACCAGTGGTACAGGAAAAAGTCTACATCTTTCAAGAAGTCCATGATTTTTATGCAGGACAATGCTTCATCGCATGCATCGAAGTACTCCACTGCGTGGCTAGCCAGTAAAGGCCTTAAAGATGAAAGAATTATGACATGGCCCCCTTCGTCACCTGATTTAAACCCTATTGAGAACTTGTGGGCCCTTCTTAAACGGGAGATTTACGGTGAAGGAAAACAGTACACCTCTCTGAACAGTGTATGGGAGGCTGTGGTGGCTGCTGCACAAAAAGTTGATCATCAACAGATCAAGAAACTGACAACTCCATGAATGGAAGGCTTATAACTGTTATTGAAAAGAAGGGTGGCTATATTGGTCACTGATTTTTTTTTTAATGTCAGAAATGTTTATTTGTAAACTGAGCTGTTTGTTTCTGTAATTCTCACTTTAACAGATTAAAATAAACTGTTGGGTTTTTTTAAAAGTGAGATGGGAAAATTTTCATTTTGCTGCATAATAATTCTGCACACTAAGAGTTGCCTAATAATTGTGCACACAGAGATTCTCCTAAGAAAGCCAACACCTCACTTTTGCTTCCTTAAATATTCAGGATTGAGGGTTTATTAACATTTTGGATTGACTGAGAGCACTGTATTTGTTCAATAATAAAATTAATCCTCAAAAATACAACTTGCCTAATAATTTTGGACACAGTGTACAATGTTGCCCATTTTATAACTTTGCCAATTGTTATTAACCAGTATTGTTGCACTTAATTTTTTTATGTAAGAATAAGCAAGTTACTGATTTATAAAATGACCCCAAAATGTGTAGCACCAGTCAGTAACTTTAACTTTTTGTGGCAAATTTTCCATTCTCTCTGTGTGAATATGACAAGAGGAGGGAAGACTAAATACATGCCTGCGTGTGTGCTAATTCAGCAGTGAAGATAGTACATGAGCAAAGTTGATATACAGAGAGACATATGTGAAAGCAACACAGAATGCTGCAGAGAGATTCTGTAATATGTTTAGATTTTTTTTATTTTTTTTTTTAGTTTATTAACATTTATAAACAAACATACAGGACTAGACAAAACAACCACAAGCCGAGAATAACCACACAGAAACCAAGAACTCACATGGTTCCAGTTAGATGTGACAGGTATATTATGCAGTATAAAGTGAGATACAATGGGAGCTGAATAAGAAAAGAAAGCAGAGATAAATAATCCAGTTTTTTATACAAATGCTCTTGTAAGTATGGCAGAAATATTTACATTTATATAATCGAGAAATGGTTTCCATATTCTTTCAAATGCATTAGTTTTGGAGTGCAGAAGACAGGTGAGAAAGTCCAGAGGTATGTATTCCATTATTGTCATATGCCATCCCACCACTGAGGGGGCCTTATCTGAGATCCAATGCTGAAGAATAGTCTTCCTGGCACAGAGTGTCATAAAATGATACAGTTTTTTCTGATATGTATCAGTTACACGAGCACTGGGAAGACCCAGGAGGAGTGAGACCGGGTGGAGTTCAAGCTCCCTCTTCAGAACCTTCTGTATTTCCAATATTCTTGTATTTTTACACAGGACCAGAAACAGTGACTAAGGCATAATTTGAAAGCCCTGTAAGGCAGCATTTGAAAGCCCTGTCCAAGGTTCCTGGTAGAAAGTCAGGATTTTCAGCAATTGGGGTGAAAACCAACGTAAGCCCTGACCTGCCTTCTTTTAGCTTCTGATCCTCCATGCTCTCACAGTATTAATTGTAACTGGGTTGCTGCAAAGTCTTTTAACAATTGGATAGGGACTTCTTGTTAACAAGCCAAATTGACGAGGCATCATTTTTGAATCAACCAGACACGATTGGACGTGGGCCTGACGTGGGGCCTAAGTATATGTATGTGTATATGAAACCTGTAGGGGACCACTTGAATGGGAAAGGATTGGGATTATCTGGTGGTTGTCGTAAAGTACCCAGAGGCATTGACTCTGATTTGGAAAAATTAACTTTATATCCTGAAAAGGCAGCACACACGTCAATAATCTGAGAAAGACGAGGGACTGATAATGAGGGGTTTAACATGAATAGCAACGCATACAGCGTAATTTTATGTGATTTTCCTGACGCGGGCCTGACGTGCACCCGACAGGGTGCCTGATGGCTTCCGCTAGAGGTTCAATAGCCACTGCAAACAAAAGTGGCTACAAAGGACAACCCTGTCTGTTACCCCTCTGAATATCAAAATTTGTGGACCTCAGTCTGTTGGTTACAACTGCAGCCACTGGTTGGGTATACAGGACCTTCACCCATCTAACAAAGCTATCACACCTAAGCCAAACCAATCAAGTGTGAAAAATAAATAAGATTATTCGACGCAATCAAAAGCTTTTTCTGCATTTAAGGAAACACCAAGACCATCCTGTTGTTCAGAAAGCTGGATAATGTTTAGCAATCTTCTAATATTGTTGTAAGAATTACAGCCTTTAATAAAGCCAGTTTGATCCTCCTTCACTATGATTGGTAAGACGGCCGTCTAAGCGTCTCGCTAAAGCCTTAGAAAGATTTTTTAGATCCACATTCAACAGCGAGATCGGTCTATACAAGGCACAGTCCTCAGGACATTTCCCTTTTTTTAGAATCATTGAAATACTAGCTTCCCTTAAAGATGGTGGCAGGGTGCCACATTCAAAGGAGTGATTAAACATATTCATCATGGGCTCTAATAAAAGACTTTGAAATTCTTTATAGAACTCGCCACCAAGACCGTCATTGCCTGGTGCTTTGCCTGTTTAGAGGAACTGAATGGCCTCACGCAGCTCAGCTGCTGAGATCAAGGCATTTAATTTAGAATTTTGAGCTTTTGATAAAGTTGGGAGGTCAAGTTTAGAGAAAAAAGCTTCCATTAGTGCTTTAGCATTGTTAGTTTGCTATTACTGATATAATTTTGTGTAGAAATTTCTAAAAGTGTCATTAATTATCTTAGAATCAGAGGAGCAGGTCCCTGACTGGTCTAAAATTGACTCAATAAATTGAGAGGCCTGTCGCTATTTTGTCAAATTGGCTAAATATCTTCCTGGTTTGTCCTCATGTTCAAATAGTCTTTGTTTTGCATATCCTAATTTTCTCCTCGCCTTTTTTGTTAGCAAGGAGTCTAATGTGGAGCGGATAGCAGTAATTTCTTGCAGTTTAGCTGCAGTAGGTTTTTTGAAATATTCCCCCTCTGATGTACTCAACCTTTTTTCCAATAAAGCTTGTTCCATATTTTTTGGTGGCAGTGTAAGATATAATCAGCCCCCTGGCATAGGCCTTGGAGGTGTCCCAGAGCAAAGATGAATTACTGACAGAAGGGGAGTTAGTGGTGAGGAAATATGAATTTGTGATCTTTAAGAATTGAGGTGTCCATTCTTCTACCTGCGGGTTTCTTAGAGAGAATTATAAATATAACGTTCATATACACTGCTGCGTGTCTAATATGTTTCCAATTGAGCAGGAGCCAACCGATTCTATAAGCTGTTTGGGGGCAAAAAAATAATCAATTCTGGTGTAGCAATTGTGGGGATTAGAAAAAAAGTTGAATTCTACAGGGTGCAGTACCTCCACATGTCCGAAATCCTCACAGAAACCAGTGACTTGTTTGGACTGTTTTGATAGGGGTAAAGCACCAGAAGGAAATTTGTCCATCAAAGGATAAGGCGATTAAAGTCACCTCCCACAATAGCAAGATCAGGTAATTTGGGAATGTCATCCATCAAAAACTGAAAGGGATAACATGGAGGACAGGAGATATTTAGGAGTGCAAATTCCTCCCCATATAAGGAGGCTGAAGTCAGGCTAAGTACAAACTGTCCATATTTATCTTTAATACATTTTGACACTTTAAAGTAAAAATTTTAAGGTAAAGTTTTCCTAATGAGAATTGCCACCCCTCTGCTTTTGGTAGTGAAAAAAAAGAAATACTCTTGATCAAAGCCACACTCGTTCAGATGTGTTTCTTACAACATAGCAATATCGATCTTTTCCTTTTAATGGGTGAGTGGCTGCCACTAATATTCCAAGTGCACAGCCTCAATGTGTCACAGGTCATAATACTTTTTACTGAGACGATTTAAGCTCCCAAATGTATTTTCTCTATGTCGATGTTGTACCTGACTGTTACCCAAGTGAAGTGTGTGCGTGCGTGTATATGTACTATATATGTACATTTAATACATTTTTACAGTGACATGTATGCATTTAAAAACTAAACTCATCAAAACACACAAGACAAAGTGGAAAAATGTTGTCATTTTTCCACTGTCTTGTCATTACACAAACACATTTGAATCAAAAAATTGCAAACATGCTGTGGGTGTTCTTTGTTTTTTGTCTCTGATCTCTAGCAAATACATCCCCTCGACAAGTGTCTGGTATGGAGCGTGAACGAAAGGTCAGTATGCGACTACACCGCGGCGCTCCTGTCAACGTGTCATCCTCAGATCTAACAGGACGGCAGGACACCTCCCGCATGTCCACCTCACAGGTACAAGACACATCTGCTTTCTTATAGTGTTTCCTCAACCTACCAGCATTTGCAGAAAGAAGAAACTATTACCTTTTAAAAGAGGTTATTCCACCTCTCCCAAGGCTACAGTGGTGAATAAGCAGGAAGAAGCTGTGCATTAAGCTTTATAGTAACCAGCAGCAAATTTATTAAACTTTGTCTTCACAGAAGTCTGTTAAACATTGAATACTGTAGAGTAGGGCTGAATGATTTTGGAAAACCAATAATTGCGATTGTGATTTAATATGCTATTATTTTTTAAGCTCTTTTTCTTCTGTATTATTCAAAACAGACAAGCAAAAATCATTATATAGTATGACCAACACAGTACTAGATTGTGTTCATACGCTCTTCTTTCTTGTAGACTAGGCTTATATGTTATGAAATTAGGTGATGCATGAATTGCTTGAATTTTATTATGAGCAAGGGTTGAAAATAACTATCAAATTATAATAATTTCAGAGATATTTGCCCAGTCAAGTAATGGCATTAAATAATATATAATATCATCAGGGAGGCCACAGTGTGTCAATACCAAACCCACAGTACAACCAGCAAGTAATGAGTCCTTACCTTAGTTCAAATCTCCACAAGAAGCCCATTGCAACTCCAAAAAACTCCATATCTGGATCTCAGCAAGCAAAAAAAACAGTTTGAGGTTTGATACAGAAGTTGGCCAACAAAAATAAACCAAGTGACGTCTCTCACAACTAATTGACAAGCTTAGTAATTCTCTAATAACACTAAAGACCCCCACATCTGGTCGATGCTGCTGGTTAGCAGCACTCAGGCTGTAACCAGGCTGTAACTCTGGACTGGGCCTCTTCCAAACTGGTGAGTTTGGTTTGAAACGCCATCACAGATATTACCTGAGCTGACTGCTGGCTGTGTGCGTGGGCTACAGCCGCCTGTGAGTTTCGCTACAATATTGCATTTTCCCTCTTCACCTAAGTTTTGTATAACCCAACGATGTCACCTGCCACCGCCAAAAAATTTACCCATGGGTGCTAATTGGATTCCTGTTTCTGTAGTGTCAGGTTCTGTCAAGCCTGAGGCCATTCTACAACAAGTATTACGGTACAGCATAACATTTGAGTTGATGCTTCCTCTGTAGACTGCTTTACTCTCGCGTGTCATGTGATCAGAGTGCTTGTGCAATTAGAAAATCTTATTTTATCATATTGATATTATTGCAAATGCAATTAATCATTCAGCCCTACTGTAGAGTGATGTGATTGTCTACATGATTTACAAAAGTCTGATCTGTAGTTACACCAGCCTTCTGTTTCTTCTTAGAGAGAAGTGAAGTGCTGCTGTTCAGTTTTCTCCAATTGTTTTGTTGGTGCATGATGTGGGTTTTGACTTGACATATTGGGCCTTCTCTCTCCCTTCCCCCCAACCTTAGAATAGCATTCCCTACGAGCATCACGCCAAGTAGACGCTCGCCACGTCCTTGTGTGACGGCAGCAACACTGGGTGAGTCTTGTCCCAAAAGCATCGGGGATGCATGGGTCTGAACTAGGGCTGGCGATATGGCCAAAAATGCTATCATCATTATAAAAACATTTCACATCATTCGATATCGATAATTATCAGGATAAATGTCAAATCATTATTTCTTTCAAGGTTAAAGGCTGATTTTTGCTCCTGAGTGAAAATTGAAGACACCAGTTGGTTAATTATGTGGTTAAACTTTTCTTTATGGTCAGTATATGACAAACACTTGATGCCAAACAGTGGATCACTGAACATATCTGAGGTACAACATTCAGAACTATTCTGAGAAAATCTTTTTCAACAACTATGATTAATCTTTTTTTCAGTCCCTTTTCCTCAACAAAATAAATATTTTTATAGAAAAATTAAAGGCTAATTTGTCTTTGATTCAATGTAATAAACCAAATATTCATTTACAATATATTGAACATTTATTATATTGATATTCAGTAAAAATATATTGCAATAATTATCCTTTTTGTTTTATTGCCCAGCCCTAGTCTAAATTTCACTTCACCTCAGAGTCTTGTGTTCAGTCCTGGTTCCAGCATGTTTCTCTTCCAGCCCAGTGTTTACCATTTTAAATTCTATAATATAGTCTAATAGACAAGGGGCACAAGAAGAAAATATGGTTTGCATGAGATCAGCAGCATCAACAGGTTCATGTCAGTACAAAAGAAGCTGTAGGGTGTTGGGCATTGCTCCAAGAGTTTTTTTTTTGTGCATCTGAACATGATACACGTACCACAGAAATTTCGTACACATAGGTGAAACTTTGCCCGGGACTGCTCTGTAACCGAAACTGAGGTACTTTGCAAAAAAGAGAAAGAAAGAAAAATAATTCCTTCAGTTCCAATAGAGACCTTGCATGTTTCATGCATGGGCCATAATAAAAGTCAAGTTTTCCCCTCAGATATGTGCAGCTAGCCCGCTTGAAACATACTGATGAGTCTACTTTGGATGATACTGTCCATATCCACTGCAGATGAGAGTGAATATGAGTAAATCAGCTGGGCCTGATAACGTCCCTGGCCGTGTACTAAAAACCTGTGTCCAATCAGCTAGTTGATGTTGTTATGGACATTTTCAACATCTCAGTGTCTCAGCAGAGGGTTCCCACCTGCTTCAAGACAGCCACCATTGTTCCTATACCTAAAGTCTGCAGTGTCTAGTCTGCACCACTACCGACCTGTGGCTCTCACCCCCATTCTGATGAAGTGCTGAGAAACTGGTTCTTCAGCCCATAAAGAACAACATCCCAGCCAGCCAGGACCCTCACCAGTTTGCTTTCAGAACCAACAGACCCACCGAGGATGCCATCTCCACTGCCCTCCACTCAGCCCTCACACACCTTGAGGAAAACATCTGCATCAGAATGCTGTTTGTGGATTTCAGCTCAGGATTCAACACAATCTCCCCATGAAGCTGATCAGCAAACTCAGCAATCTGGGTTTAAATCCAACACTCTGCAAATGGATATTGGACTTCCTCACAAACAGACCCCAGTCAGTTCGGATTAGTGAACACAACTCCTTCACTCTAGTGCTCAACACCAGGAGCCCCCCCAGAGCTGTGTGCTCACCCCCCTCCTGTTCACGCTGCACACCCACAACTGCATCCCCCGACATGGAAGGAACTCTGTTGTGAAGTTTGCGGACGGCACCACCATCATCATGAGACTTATCAGGAGGAAATTCATAATCCTGCAGAGTGGTGCTCAGAGAACAACCTACAGCTCAATGTCAGCAAAACTAAGAAACTGATCGTTGATTTTAGGAAGAAGGAGATAAAGACACACACTCCTGTCTACATCAGTGGAGCACATGAACAGTTTCAAGTTCAGACACATCAGACTCAGGTGCAAATTTACAATCAACTAACATTTAACATGATAGTGATACCAACCAAGGCAACTGTCCAACACACTTCCAGACTGGTTTGGCAGCAGCAGTAATCTTCGGTATAAAATAGTTCATCAGATTAAAAGTTCAGCATCTTATCGGCTGCCTCTCCAAACTTTGTAGAGGTATCAGAGCTGCACAGTCTTGTCACCAATCCCATGGATGGTAAAAGACTGTCAAACGAACTGTTTGTCGGAAACCAAGCCTGACATAAGGCAGAAGTAAGCTAGCTTACAATGTTAACTGTCCTGTCATATACAGTTATGTTGCCAATTTTATAACTTTGCCCACTGTTATTAACCAGTATTGTTAGCTAAGCTAATTGTTCAGAGCAGTGGCAGCTACCTGGATTTAAGAGCATCTATGTTTATGTTGGGGATGCTGGGGACATGTCCCCATCAATTCTTGAAATTGTTTGTTAAAAATGCTTTGAAAAATAGTTTGCAAAATGAAATGGTAAAGAACCAATGAAAGTGCTTTGAGAAAAGTTTATTTGCACTTGCAATTATTTTTTAAGTAAGAATAATAATATCCTCTCTGTGTGAACATGACAAAAAAGGAGGAAAGACTAAATCATGCCTGCGTGTGTGCTAATTCAGCAGGGAAGATAATACATGAGCAAAGCTGATATACAGACAAATATATGTGAAAGCAGCACAGAATGCTGCAGAGAGCTGCACCGCATTAGATAATATTTAATTAATCATTAATATTTTTAGATTTTGAAGTCACCTGCCACCTGGTTGTAACTGGGGGTGGCATTTTAAAAACTATGAATAGTGCTGCTGTTCATATGAATGCGTTATTTGGCTTCATCAAATGTCCTTTGTGCATTTGCCACTGTTGCAGAATGTAGGGGTTGTTTGTAGAAGCCTGTGGTGTTTCTAAGCAGTCTGGATCTTTGTCGCAGTGTAGTGGTTACCACATCACTGGCTGTTTGCTAACTCACCACATCATGTTCATTCCACTAATCATTCTATTACCATCTATAACCATTCTTGAACTTTACTCAGTTTTTAGTCAGCTGTAATGGTGCTTTCAGATCATCTGTGAATTTTCTCCTCACGACGCTTTCCTTGTGTGAGTACATTCACTGCAAGTGTTCACACACAACGCAAGAAGGCGATTTTAACGCGATAACGTGAATAAACACAACTTGCCATTACTACAGCTGTATGAACCCAAAGTAAACATTTTGCTGTGATTAAATAGCAATAAACAGATCAAACTGATGCAGAAGTAACCACAATATGAATGAATGAATATAAATTCCTGCTTTGTCAGGTCTGTCAGCAAGGCAGCAGGACACAACTGCAAAAATGTTTGTTTTCTGAATGGAGTTAGGAACGATCAGGGCTATGCTATGCTACCTTGTTTACAGTAAAGTACAATGACAGCTAGAATAAAGTTACATACACCTGTTTCCTGAACTCTTTTCTCCCAGCAAATGTCCAGTTGTGTCTGTTTTTTATATAAATACGAAGTTCCGCCAAACAACGCTAACAACAGCATGGAATGTAGCTGCTGAGAAGCTCAAGTGAAGATAAACGTTGTAATCCTAAAAACTAAAGTAAAAAACTAATTTAATAAAAGCAGTTTACTCCAAGCTCCTCCCTCAAGCAAACAGCGTAGTTGCGAGCAAAGTCCAGTCCAACCACGGATGTTTATTTGTCCGAAAGCTGAAGCTGCTCCCAGCTCCTCTAGCCCAAGTTTAGCAGCTCTCAGCCAGCCTGCAGATTTTCAGTCTCCTGCTCTGCCTGGCCCTCCCCACACAATGCTCTGAAGCTGTTGGTGACAAACGGACAATCTCAACATTGATAGCCTCAGTGTTGTGCAAATTTCTCATTTGAGTGAAAAATATTCAACTCATGTGAATTCCTTCGCGTTGCCTTCCCTTCGCCTTTGCGTCGCCAGCACTGCCCCCTTTGCGTCGCTTCGCGCCAACCGACAGGAAATCGCGGCTCTACGCGTCTTTGCATTGACTTTGTATGTAAACTCACCACCCCCGAACGCTTGCTTCGCTTTTGGTCAGAAAGCACCATAAGCCTTCAGATAGCTCGTTCATCACAGCAGTATTGAAGCATGTTTTTCTGTGATAATTGTACGCTATCCCTCATTGTCCAATCAGGATGTCACTGAAGAGAAGTAAAAATGTTTCCCAAAGCTATAAAATATTGAGATATTGTTATTGACACCAATAAATCATACTCACAGCCCTACAGCTGTTCCCTCATTTTAGTTATTTGATAATGTAGCTTACTGGGTGCATAACATTTTAGGTGACTTTGTAACTTAAAAAATCATTTAGTCAGTTTAAAGTTAAACATACATGTTGAGCAGTGAAAGTACAGGGAAGCTTAATGTGTCCAGTGATGTAGAGCAGAGGAGGATTGTTGTTTTATTTTTGTGAACGTCCTGCTTCTTGTCATTTGTTTCCTCTAGATGGCGTCCGGTGTACCTCTTGCAGGTATCCATCTTCTAGCTCCCTGATGAGCCCCACAATGCAACCTGGCGGACCAAGCCCTAAAGCAACCTGACATGCTAATACTACAACCACCACTATTAATTACCGCTACTACAACTACCGATGGAAGCCAACTTCTGACTCGCACAAAATCCTTTATGATTGACTGCTCTCAGTACTGTTGCCTCCTTCAGAGTCTTCTTTTCTCTCCTTTTTTCTCTTACCATTTCTATGTGTTGGTCGGACCTCCTAAAATATTAAAGGGCATCAGGTGTGAGCACATTTTTCTGTCCACTTGTTCAGGAGACATTTGCACAGTCCCGTCTCCCAACCACCACCACCAGATTCTGAATGGGAGGGCAAACATGGCAACCCAGCAGGATTTTGTAGGACACTGACTGTTGAAACATTTAACAACACTGGGTCCTCTTTCCTTTGCAGAAACCACTCCACTGTCACTGTCTGTCTGGTCATATCTGATCAATAAAACTGCTTTTCTCTCGTTTGCAGTAAGGTGTCAAGCTGAACCAGCAGCTCTTCATTGTGTGTATACATCTATAGGTTGCTTTTGGGGTGTGATGCTTTTCATTGGTATTTGGAGTTTTCATTCCCTGCACTCACCGCCACGTTTCCTGTTTTTACTAATCACCACCACTGATGGCTCTCTTCAGTAACTCTAGCCATTTGTGTTCAATAAAAAGAAACTACGTCTTTGCATGTTTAGAGGTGAGCCTTCAGTCAAGTGCGAAGGGCTGAGTGATGCCAAAAATATGCTTTGGTGTCTTAGGTGCAGGAGGTTGTGTATTCACCCATTAACTGTCAAGTTGTCTATTCACCTCCAAGCTCTGGTGTCCTGTCCAATGAGCCCTGTTCCCAGTGGTTTGTACAAAAGCAGCATACTTGATGTATGGGTGCAAGGTGATCATCTGACATATTACCAGATGTCCATTCACTGTGGACAGATAATCATTCTCATTTTTCTTATTTGTATTAATTTGAAGCTGTGAATTACTTGTAATATTGATGTGATAATGTCTCATTTTGTGTTCACTGACCTGTAGGGATGGGTCTGAACATGACTTGTCATGAAGTTTGGACTGCCAAAAGTGTCCCATCAGTCTGACCCCTTCAGAGCCATGGAGGTATTACAGAAAGCAGTGATTAGGGCAGACATGTTGCACTAAATGGGAAAGACATTTTGAATGACGTGCTTTCCTGTCACAGCTACTATAAGTGACTCAGTGATCCTGCACCAATGCGGCAGACTGCAATGTTGTCATGGCACAGAAAATGCATTCTTTGAGTCCTCTTACATAAACCTTTATTGAAATGATTCTTTGGTGGGACGGAAATTGACCATTATCCGTTCACAACCTTCTCCAGCAGCACTGTTTTGGGGTTTTTATATGTGATGAATAACAACCTGTCAGAATGAAATGACCTATTGTAATTCATTCTTCCTGCTTAATATTCTCTAGTTTTTTATTTTGACCCTTGACCTCTTTAGTCAGCTACTCTACACGTATTAAATTATGTGAGCAACCAGTTCAGCAAGATTTACTTTGTGACATTTATATTTGCCACTGTATTTGTGTACTTTAACTGTAAATAAATAAGTTACTTGTACTTTTTTGTGTTATTACTTCATAGTGCCTCTGAATCAGGTTATTTTAGTGACGGGGCTACATGAGAGCTTTGAAAGGTAGTATTTGCACATGAGTTGAATCTCACACGCTCTGCCCTCTACTGGACTGTATGGGTGGTACTTGCTTGTACACTACGGCAAAGACAGGTTAAGAAGAAACGAAATTTTGTTTAAGCGTGCTGTTGAGAGCGAGCGTACTATTTGGCGAATTAGCTGTACCAGAGTTTGAAAAGTTGTGCCAAAGAGAGTAAGAATGGGACATCTAAGTTATGATGTAAGAGAGTTTATCCTAGCACTAGCTAGCACTTCGATGTTTCAACTGTCAAAGAATGTCTCACACGGCAGGACAGTGTAAAGGAAAACATATGTGTGATGTGGAGGTGAACATGAAGATGGAAAATATGGTCAGGATACAAAAGTAAAATGCTACAATTTTGGCGGTGAACATAGTGCTGCTTTTGGAGGATGCCCTGTTCAAAGGCAAGCTAGAGAGGTACAGAAATATCCATCCATCCATTGTCAGCCGCTTATCCTGCATACAGGGTCGCGGGGGGGGTACAGAAATATAAAGTATTATGCTGATGCAGCAAAAAAGTGAAGGAAAGTGAACTAGATAGCATTACTGGTATTACTAGTATACACTAGTAGTAAAAAGAGCAAAAGAGTTCTAAGAATAGACGAGTAACTGAGGTTTCATCTCCCACGCCAAGCAGTGACTGTAGGGGGCCCTCTGCTACCTCTGTGACCTCCAGAAGTTGCAGTCATTTGCTGTTGATTGACATTCTTGAAAGAACCAAAAATATGTCTTGTTTTCTTTGCAAACAAAAACAAAGCCTTACGCTTACACTATTTTTAAGATCCTTGTCATTGCACACATTAAAGGGGTCATATTATACTCATTTTCAGTTTCAAAATCTTATTTAGGAGTTGTACCAGAACAGGTTTACATGGTTTAATTTTCAAAAAACACCATATTTTGCACATTGCTGCAACTCCTCTTTTCACCCTGTGTGTTGAATGCTTCGTTTTACCTATGGAGTGATGCATCTAGTGATGTAACGATATTTCTGATACCAATGTTTCCTGCTGGGCACTGTTGCCTCACAGCAAGAAGGTCGTGGGTTCAAACCCCGGTTGCCCTGGCCTTTCTGTGTGGAGTTTGCATGTTCTCCCTGTGTCCGCGTGGGTTCTCTCCGGGTGCTGCGTCTTCCTCCCACCATCCAAAGACATACAGGCTAGATTAATTGGTGTCTCCAAATTGTCCTGTGGATGTGAGTGTGAGTGGTTGTTTTGTCTGTGTGGCCCTGCAATGGACTGGAGACCTGTCCATGTAGACTGATCATCTGAGGAATTCAAACAGCACTGCAGTGAAATGTCGTCACTATGAAAGGCTTTACAAGTGGATGTGAGCCTGTAGCTGAATGGAAGAAAGATGCCATGTTAGTAATTTTTCACAACAAAAATATTTTTATTTGGAAGAAACTGTAAATGTGGACAACACTCAGATAAATAGCTGTGTTAACTGCAGTTTGAGTGCTATATTTCTACATCCAAACAAGTTGTGCTTGCTCTGAGTGTCAGTCTGTTGAGACTCATCAAAAAGATACACAGAAGGCACAGGGCACACAGCATCACAGCATCAGTGCCACACCGAAACGTAACACAGCAGGTCCTAGACACAGTATTAAGCGGACCTTTACAGACAACATAGGACATACATTAGCTGGGTGTACCAGTCCAGCAAGTTTGTTCCAGTGTCCGGCAGGTTGAGTGCCAAAAAATACTGACTACTCATATCAGTTTTTGATAGGAGTTGTTATCCTATTACATAAAATGTCAATAAATAAAGCAAAATACTGCAAAAAAACAAGTATATTATTTAAAATTTGAGTGTGAAAAGTCAAGTCCACTTACTAGCTTTTCCAGGGCTTTTAAGAGCTTCCAACAGTCTTTATTAGCAGAGGGGCGCAGTAAAGAGTTACATTTACTCTGTTACTCATGTATTCGAGTAACTTTTTTTAGTAAACTGTACTTGTCAGAGTAGTTTTAATGCATCATACTTTTACTCTTAATTGACTGTTTTTTTAGAGAAAAATCATTACTTTTTAGCTACGCTACATCTGGATACATTCATCAAGCATCCACATGACTGTTAGAACAGAATAATGGCTGAAGCTACATCATGGTGGTATGGCTTTCAACAGCAACTAACATTTAGGCTACAGATTAAAATTAGCACACCGTGCAGCCAGCCTGGTCACTTTCTGCCTTAATGTAAATATTCAAGCTAACAGTGTGCGAGAAGTCTGTATTTAACTGGTCGTGCTCACTGGTGTAGCCTGATGGAGAATTTCATTTGGATACGACTGATGTGTTTCAACCACAGGTGATCTTCCTCCGGTAAACATGAAATAACATTATATTATGAAACATTTCCAAAATTATCTCCTAATTTGATGTCTTTGGCAAATCATAATTTAATGAAAGAAACAACAAGAATATAACAGACTATAATATTAGTGCAATAATATGTAATCACACTTGATGGATACACACTGAGAATACTGTCCTGGTGTAAATGTAAGTTAGTAAGTAAGTATGTAAGTTAGTACTTTTGTAATTTTACTCAACCACTTTTACTGCTACTTGTTTCTGCAAAGTAACAGTTCTTTTACTTGAGCTTTTTTTCCCCTAGGATTTTTTTCAAGGGGGGTGATTGACCCCCCAGAATTACTGGTGTCATGGACATTCCTGAGCGGGTGTGTTACGGATCATCAATCGTCATCGATGCAACACACTCATTTTCGTCTTTTAAGGCCAGCTTCTCTATTTATCTTCCATATTTTTAATCACTAAAGTTACTATCTCCTGATGGAGGTTGCTATAGTTATTCTACATTCAGATACTGGGCGTTGAGAAAATAGATAGGGCTTTGAAATGCATAAAAATTTGCCAGATTCTGTTTAATTTTTGCCAGAATTCATGTTTTCACCTTTTGTCATCAGAAAAAGTGCGTAACCATGTGGCAGTGAATAAAATTTCAATTCAATTCAATAAGAAAAAAATCTTACAAATCAAATCAATATAAATAAATTTGATGCATCATGAAAATATTCAAATGCATGTGCAATTATTTAATCAGTTCCCAATAAGTGTAGGCTACTGCAACAGAAGGATATTAAGGATTTATTATATTATGTTATATTATAATACTATTTAATAGAGACATTTGAAAATGAATACATTGTTGCAATATATGTACCACACAGAATATAATTGGATCTCACGAGCCTACTCACATATGGGCAACGTGCATCCTTGTTTACAGGTCTGACCAAAGGTATGTTTAAACTTTAAGGATTATTTGACTCTGTTCACACAGCCACAGAATCTTCAACAACCTTGCATCTTGCAACTGCCGATATGGTTTCACTTCTGTGAGTTTGATGAAGTTAGCTCTTGCTAGTGTGCCGTCTTCAATATGAGGAGCCACTACGCAGAAACACTGACAGAGAGGACAGAAGCAGCTCCGTTAAACACCAGAACAAAAGAATTTAACTTTTGAGGTGTAACTTCCTCTAGGTCTGCTCAATGTGGACCACCA
The DNA here is from genome assembly GCA_024633595.2 of Lepomis macrochirus. NCBI lineage: Eukaryota > Metazoa > Chordata > Actinopteri > Centrarchiformes > Centrarchidae > Lepomis > Lepomis macrochirus. Next base: position 29,232,734 of record JALXJV020000023.1, read on the forward strand.
GGAATCTCAAAGGGCAATTCCCTTACTTGACTGCACTGTCAAAACTACCTAGCCAGACTCTTCACAGTCCTTAAGTCACTAGGAGTCAACATTTACCACAAACCATTCAACACCTTGCGATCTCTGCTGCTATACATTAAAAAAAAGACTCCCCGCCATACAGTTGATGACAACTGAGCACCCCCATCTGGTGATAAAGGCTATGAGATATGTTTGAAAGCTCCAGACAAAGCCAGTAAGTAGACCTTTAAAGTTTTTGTCAACGTATTTGAAATCTGTAGGAAATGGAAAATAGAATAGCTTTAGTCCTAATTGGTGAAAAGAGATCTGTCTGAGAAAAATGTTAACATAGGTATGCAAAGCTCCTTTAATTTGCCACAGGGCATCATCAGAACTTTTTATGAATCACCTTGGTGCACATTTTTTCTTTTCTCGGTGTTATTCTTCATAATGATGTATTTTCCTCTCCACCCTCCTCAACTTTCTCCTTCACTATCACCACCTCCTTCCCTGCTTTCACAGCACTAACATTTCCATTCTCTTTTCCCTTAGGCTCCTCTTCGCCTTCATCATTTTCCTTGATTTCCACCCCAAGGTAGAGCCCTTCCTTCTCTGTAGCCGTCACCGCCATCTCCATCTCAGCCTCTGGGTCTTGTTTCCTGCTGATGCAAAGGAAGTTACCCAGAGCAATAACGAAGGCCGACAGTGTGACCTCACAGCCCGCCAACAGGAAGACGTACATGTACTGATGAGTGGCATCCAAGAGGCGACCTGGTGGAGAGTACAAAAACATCTAATTACAAAAAAGTGATTTGCAGCACAAACTTGTTTGTACTATTTATTGGATTTTCTTTTTTACTTTCACTTGTGCCGCCAAAACAGCTTTTCACTGCTTCGTGGGCTTGAACCAAAAGTTCAACTTGGTTGTACTGAACCCACCAGCAAGTACAGCTCAAATTGCATTGTGTCTGAAAGGGCCTTAAGACTGGGAATTGTTGGGCTTCTGTAAATAACTTCAGAGTATGGTCCAGACCTTCTCTTTATGAAAAGCGCTGTGAGATAACTGTTGTTGTGATTTGGCGCTATATAAATAAATTGAATTGAATTGAAAGACTATCAACCACAACATGCCCAGTTCAAATCCACCTTTGTTTTATTTATCTATTTTTGTTGTATAAAATGGCCAAAAGAAAAGAGTGACTTTTTGCAGACGATATGGATGCTCTGGGACATAAAGTTTAAAAATTCTTTAAAAGATCTGCAGATAAAAAAATAAATAAAAGATGAGCCCTAAGTATTACATTATCTCAGGTGAACAAACATGTCAGTGAAGGTTAGGAGGCACACATTAACATTTGTTCCTTCCGTGATCTGACCTGCTCCAGGAGGTCCCACTAGTACAGCCATAGCTTCCATTAGCAACACCAGGCCAATGGCGCTGGAGAACTTCTCTGTCCCTACAATAGCCATGAGGACCTCGAACTGTAGCGCTCCCACCATGCCATATGAAATACCAAAGAAGATACAGAACACCACCAGACCTGCATAGTTATTTGCCTGCAAGGAGAGAAACAGGGAGATTGGACAACAGGTTTCTCTTACAACTGTTTTACCAGCCTGACTGATATTATATATATTAGATGACATATTCTCTTTATTTTTAAATTCCAGTTTTGTCCTGTTTTCTCCCAGTAGGAGCCAGGCAGGTCCAATTCTTTTACGTATGATTACAACAGACTTGGTCTGACTCTCCATTCTCCTTGTAATTTTGAACTCATTGCTGCATTGCTACCTGTGATCCTATGATGTCGCTGCAGCCATTGAAGATTATTGCAAAGCTGAACAGGTAGACACTTCTGGGCCGTACACAATTCATGCCTGCTATGAGTCCTGATGCAGGGCGAGCAAACATATCAACAAATCCCAAGATGGTGAGCAGCAATGCCGACTTAGTATCCTCATAGCCGAGTCCTTTAGCATAGCTGACCACAAACACAGGGGGCACAAACAAGCCCAGCACCATAATAGAAGCTGCAACGGTATAGATGACAAATCCTCTGTCCTTGAACACACTGAAATCCAACAGTTTCTTTTTTGGCTTCTTCTCCGCCTCTGCAGCTGCCAGTGTGCTCTCCTTCTGCTCATGGGGTTTCTTAGGGGCCAACAAAGGCCTCATGAGGGCACCACAGGCACAGCAATTGAGCAGCAACCCTCCTAGTATGAGGAACCCCCCCCTCCAGCCATACTGGTACTGGAGAATCTGTCCCAGTGGGGAGAGACAGCACAGTGCCACAGGGCTGCCTGCTGCTGCCAAGCCATTGGCCAGAGGACGTTTCTCAGAGAAGTAGCGATTCAGCATTATAAGAGACGGCTGGAAGTTTAATGCCAGACCCAGACCTGAGGAGAGACAGACCTGTTTCAGAAATAATTTAATTTGCAAAACATTGTGTATATATGTTTAGCAGCAAATCTTCTCAGTCTCTCTTGATGTTTTTCAACAGCTTTTTGAGCTGCTGAGTTTTCTGATCTTTGATGCCATTATTTTTACCAGCGTTCATCAGTTGTGGCAAGTGTAACAATAGCAGCATAATCTGAAATACCCGGACTACACGGAGAATGTTTCCTCAGTAGTGGTGTTAGGAATGTAGTTTATCCTTACAGTTGCATTGGGAGAATATCTCATATGGCCATTGAAATCTAAGGATGGTCCACCTACCAGCCTGAATGTGCTCAGGAATGTCCATGACAATCTCCAGGTAATATCACTGTGCGTGAATGTGCTCAGTGAATTCACATGCTGTCAGTTTGGACATTTTGTGGCGCGCTCCCCTCTGGGGAGCAAGAATATCCACATCAAAAGTAATGGCAACTTTGGTAAGTAGTTCTCAATATATGCTGCTGTGGACCTAGTCTTTGATAAATGGGCAGATTGACTGACAAAACAGTTACAGGTACATTACTGTATTTATTTTTATTTAGGTCTCCTTTCTTGGGTGAGGGCCATAGCATTGCATATATAACAGGATCTTAAGTAACTCTGAAAGGGAATTTGAATGTGTAGATCACATCCACTTATTAGCACAGTAGGTTCTTTTCTTCTTCGCTGCTATGTATTCTAATCATCAGACTTAACAGAATGGATATGGATGTCTCTACATGTCTGTCTTTTTGTTACATGTTTTTGTTTTTCCTATGTGTGCATGTATGTATGTGACTCCACCTGTAATAACTCCAGTGCAGAGGTAGATGTGTATGATGCTGGTGGCAAAGGAGGCCAGAATCATTCCCAGCGACGCGAAGAGCCCCCCAATCATCATCACTGGTCGACAGCCAAACCTGTTCACCAGTACACTGCACAGAGGGCCTAAGAGAACACATCAATTGGATGTAGTTTGGTACTTGGCACTTAATTACTCCAAGATATGTGTTATTCTTGTGTACCTGTGCCATACAACATGGCAAGCAGTATTGAGGAGATCCAGGCAGTGTCGCTGTAGCCCACATCAAACTCTCTGATCAGCTCCTTAAAGAAGACACTGACAGCCTTGGGGAAAGCATAGGAAAAGCCAGTGATGACAAAGCAGCCAGCCAGCACCGCCCAACCCCAGCCTCCGTCTGGTGCCTTCACTCCAGGAGGCCCGTCGTCCACCACTGCTCCTCCCATGATGCTCTCTGAATGCTGTGTTGAGGTCAGTGGCTATAAACACAGTGGTAAAAAACTCACTTTAAATTTTCATACAGACTTATGCTTTAAACTGTGTTGTCACTCTGCCTCATATTGCTTTCATATGTCCTTAAAATGTTCATGTCCAATTCTTTTTCCATGTCCTAGAGCATGTCGTGTTTACTATAGATTAAAACTAGGAGGTCAAACAATATGTTCAGAATTATTTAAGTAGAAATCATTTGTGTGCAAGACAGTGCATTCACTATTGGTGATACAGCTACTGTGGTGTGATGGTAGAACAGGTTTCTGTAAACTCTCCACTGGACTTGTTAGCTTTTGGGCCTATCGTTTATAGAAGAGGTAGTTAGTGGGAGAGCTGTGTACAGCTCTCCCACTTTTGTTCTCTTCACTCTTTATTATTTATTCCGCTGTTTTTTGCCATCTAACTAGTCCTGAACCGTTTGTCCTAGAAACTTGGTTCGAACTTTAAATTGTACATCTTCTTCGTGGGAGGGGTGTTATTACTTTTGTTTCTGATATCTGTTATGGTTGATTTTATATTAATAATTTTATGATTTTAAAATGAATGGGTTCCTATGGGAGCAGGTACTCCACCCTCCGAACTTTAAGAGCTTAGTGCTCCGGCATATGTGCAGCTAGAGACTCAGGTTAAGCTGTAAATTGCAAAAAAGATGTTGATCGTTCAAAGCTGGATTTGGTGTTTGCCAAAAAAATGTTTAGTTTAGGAGCTATGCCCTTCCAAAGTGAAGGGTTTAACAGCTTTTAGCAGACGTTAGAGTGTGTCATGTGACCATGTTAGAGTGGAGTTTGCACACCAGAATTTTTTTTGTAAACTGCTGCTCCTCGTGCATATTTATCTCTATAAGCACAAAAAAGGCACCAGAATGTAGCCACACGCCTTTTCTCCCACAAAATGTCAAAATCCTGCTCAGTGGATGTTTAGTTTTTTATCTCTGAACCTTAATTGATTGGAATGTCTGAGTCATCTCCCATTCACTCCCTGTTGTAGCTGCAGGCTGAGTTCTCCCTCTGTCACTAATTCTTTAACTTGTTGTATCTTCCTCCCTGTTTGGAGTTTGGACACAAGAAGTACATTTTTGTGCTCAGCTACTCAAGCACTTACTAAAAAGTCCAAAATGTTAGCTGTAAGGCTTTTTTTATTAAGCAAACACACTTTTGTATCAACAACACATCAAATTGTTTCATGATAACCAGGCTGGCTGGTGGTGCAGTTAGTTAGTGATCAGTCTTTGGAGCCAAACCTCCAGTCCAATCATGGTTCGAATCTTGCAGCTGGCACCAGTAGTAACTGGTTTCAGCTTTCAACACCTGTAGCCTATAGTGTTTTGAACTTAATGATAAACTAAATATGGTGACCTTCAGTCATTCATCCGTCACACTGACAGCGGTAGCAATCACAAAACATAGCTGGAAGCGCTCCCATGCATTTTCTTAAGGAAATGCCCATTCTTGTTTGTTTTTTACAGTACAACCACTTCTATTTCAAGAAGAGAGTGTTTGTTTGCCATGCAGGAGACTGTGTGTGTTGTGTTAGCAGTGAAGCATGTAAATATGGGAACATAGTATCTACTGGGGGTCATTAATTGCTGACAGCTTATCAGGACAGATGAAGCTTCCTCCTGACACATGCACTCGTATACCCTCAACACATGCAGACACATCCTCTTGTTTCCTGCACAGCCTTGTATCTCTGCTATGTACCCTTACAATACTAGAATCCACTCTTTTCTCTCACAAATTGCATTCATACATTCTAAGTTGTTAGAAAAAGTATGTATATAATTTATCTCAATTATTCTCTTTCTTATATGTGTACTGTTTAAGTTGTGCAAAGACTTTTCAGGTTTCACAAACCTTTGAACAGGAAGTGCTGTGCTAGCAGGATGTGGGGGTTTGTGAAACCAGGTATCATGCAGTTGCAGCTTGTGTGTGCCTTCCCCTTTAGAAGACTGCAACTTATGTAACTAGGGCATTCCCAAATGAATAAAAGAGTGAGGAGAGCCAGAGTAATTCAGAGTGTGTTGGAGATTGTAACTGAATACGTCTCTGGGGCACTCTCCTCGCGAGTAATACATGATCTAACGTGTTTGTGTCTTTCTTTCTCACAGCGTGTGTTACAAATGTTTGGTATCTAAACCCAACATAAGTCTACAATTATTTTCACATTCTAGTGTTTAAAATGACAGTGTGTGTGGTATAATTGACCTTCTTGTACGTGTTTTTTTCCACATATATCTATATTACCACAATCGCAGTTATAGTTACATAAGGTTCTTGTAATATTTTCTTATCTCAGGAAATTAATTATTCTTATTTACTAAATCGTTCTGAGAACAAGATTGTGGCCTATGGCTCATGAATGACATCTGGGCTGACATCTGGACATGTTTAGCTGTTGTCAGTCACTTGCTCTGCTTCTCTTTCTGGCACATTCTGTAAAGGTGGAAGGAAGCTTTAATACATATATATATACATATATATATATATATATATATATACATATACATATATATATATATATATATACATATACATATATATATATACACATATACATATATATATATATATATATACACATATACACATATATATATATATATATATATATATATATATATATATATATATATATATATATATATATATATATATATATATATATACACATATATATATATATATATATATATATATATACATATATATATATATATATATATATATATATATATATATATATATATATAGTAAGTGAAATGTGGTCTGACTACACCACACCAGATATATGTTTCCCCACCACACCATTATAGCCATTTCCCGCCCTTTGCAAGCCACCTGATTCTGCTCCACTCAGCACACATGTCCCTGATTCTCTCATTCACCCACACCACACCTTCAATTAGCCCCAGCACATATATACCAGCCACTTTATCCACTGTAGGAACACTTGTGCAGAGACATGGGTGATAGTCCTCCATCTTTTAGTCTTCAAACAGAGCCAACTTTGTTTACTGCTATACAAATATACAGCAGATGCACAAACAGACACTGAAACCCACTGACATCAGTATGGCACCTAACTCGAATCCCCCTCCCATCTGCCCAGCCACATCATCCACACCTTCCATGAACCCAGCGTGACCGTGCAGCATTCTTTTGGGAGCCCCAAGTATCACCACCCTTACTAAAATAAGACCCTTACATTCTGCACACACACACACACACACACACACACACACACACACACACGCACACACACACACACACACACACACACACACACGCTATCACAGATTTTACTTATTTCTAAAATGACTGCAACACTCTGCCAACAAACTTAACTAACATATATTGCTCTGTAGGTGCTGTATCAATTTAGTTTAATAAACTGTTGTCTTCCTGAAGTTGGCTGAGTGATCTTTCTATCCCTACCAGTTCTGAGCACACATTGTGCAGGTGTCCTGATCAGTAGGTGCCACAGCAATGATATGACAAAGAACCCATGACCATATCCTACGCACCAACATAAGCGGGAATGTAGTATTTTACAAAAATGCTCTTAAATAGCAAGGGGGCATGTAGAGAAAGCTGGAACTTGCTGGTGAGGGCTGAACATATTTACATTGTGATTTGATACAAAGTATTTATTCTAATTATATACTATACACTTTTTTATCATGCCAATGTATCAAATGATAATGCAAAAGGAGTCACTCTTAGTGATGAATCCCCCCTCGAGCTGTAATTCTAGGGAGTTGAGCTGTCTGGCTCATAACTGTTGGGAGCAGGGACCAAAACGGGACTAAAAGCTCTCTCTGGAGGCAAGGGAGACCAAAAGAGAGCTGAAGGAGGCTGAATGTTGGTCTTGATCATGTGAACACAAACATGACTACAAATGAATTATAATGTTGCTCAGTAACTGCTGGATGTGTAAATAAGCAACTGTTGGCTGCCATAGTTGCCTCTTTGAGGAAAGAGATGATTGATCATACATCATACACATTTTGCATGTTATAATGTCATAATGTCTGTGAAGTTGCCTAGTAAAGCTTTAATGGTGAATATAACCATAAATTACTTTTTAGATCGAAATATATTATCTGATTAAAAGTCTTCCAGTTGTTAAAAGCCCCCATCCAGCCAGTTTTAACTGCCGTATTTGGTGAACGTTCTTTCTGTAACGGAGAACGGGGGTGTGGTTAACAGTCGGACGTAATACATTACCAAGACAACCAAAAACTGACTGGCTGGAGTGTTCACTAACGATATGCTGTGTTAACATCACTACAATGAAAAGTTTAGTCCACTTTACTGTCTGGCAGAAGTAGCTAATACTTACCCATGATTGGAACTAATGTGCGCGTATCAGCTGTTATCAGTCACACAGTCGATAGTGCGCTTACTTTACCGCGGGGGGGGGGGCTCCGCCGATGCATTGGTAAAACGGCCGTCATAAAATGCATGTTGCAGACTGTATATAGCCTACTGTAAGACGGTGGCAGGTGAAAGTGCGACGCGTTTTCTGTCATCTGTCCTCCAACACCGCGCGCACAGATGCCATAATGAACATACCTGCTGTACGTTCTAAGTAAATTACATAATAAATTGGTTAGCTAGCTCACAAAGATGTTTATCAGTTTGATGCGCTGACTTAACGAGAGGTGACGGCGTGACATTTTTTTAACGAGGCGTGACTCGAAAGTCACAACCCTGTTTTAACAACTAAGCAACTTTTGCAACTTTGAGCACAAAATTAAGCTATTTGTCAAAAAATATTTGGAGAACTATGTGGGTAATCACCATTGTAGGGAAATGGCTCAGAAAAATATGAAATATCATAGAAATGTCAAAATACACTGGAGGGGTGCTTTAAGGTCAGCTCAACATTTCAACAATGGACAACACAGGTTTTTTGTATTTGCCACATGTCTCAGCAGCCACATCATGAGGGGACTCTCCACCTTAATCAGTCTGAGGGCTGTCAGGCTTCCCTGAAATGATTCCAAATTGACCCCAATGAAAAGAAGCAGCCTTTAAAGCATAAAGACAGTATAGACAACTCCTTTCAACAGTTCCAATAACAGAGCCCAACTGATCACACACAGATCTGAAACCCACCCGAAGCAATATAAAACAAAGTGACATCAACATATAGACGTAGACAGGGTGACATATCACTCTCAAAATGTCACATGATTTGTCCATCTTAATTAATGCTCGCTCATTCTGGTGATGAGATCATTTCATCCATCCAGTCAGTCATCTAAGTTGCTGGAATCAGTCAGTCATAGATATCCTGCTGTCAACCAGAGACAATTTGTTTATATTGTTGCAGAGAATGCAAATATATCCCTCACTCCAGTAATATAGGACGCGATTCCTACAGAACCCCTCCCAAACACAATCATAGCATTCACCAAGTCCACAAATCACACAAGATGGGCCAACTCCACTGGGGTCTGACCAAAGTCTTATTAAATTCTGTATGGGAGACGGTTGGGATATTGAATATTTTCCACCCGTAATTTTTGCTTCATGCAGTTTACCACACAAAGTCCATGTTGAGCTCCCTGTAAGCTCTCTTCTTTAGCTCTCTAATCTATGTTTTATTTTATTGCTATCTTTATTCTTCATGTTGCTGTTCTGACAACTCCACCAAAACCAAATCCTTGTAAACTTGGTCATGGTGAAAAAAAGTTGAAACACGTTTAAGATGTGTTAAAATGCTTGACTATTTAACACGTTTTTATAGTGCATCCTCAAATTCACATCAGGGGTATTATTAATTCTCACAGTAGGCTATGAGAATGTGTAGTTTTAAATGCTCCTTGCAGAGAGATATTCGAGATGCCAGCAGACTTGTCCGTTTAGTGGACTTGATCATCTCCAGGTTTATTAAAACGGGGAAAATGATGACGTCTAGTCCTGACATCATCAGCCTCAGGGATGCAGCCGAGCGCACGTAGGCAGTCTACTAGACTACTACTGACCATCAGGGGAGCTCAGCAATAATAACATGTTATAGTTAGGCTACACTATCCAGAGGCTACACGTTTCTAACAGAGAAGGCTATAATACTGGACATTTAAATCGGCTATTCAGAACGTAAAGTGCACTCATCTGCTTTACTCCCAACCTACCTGTTACTGGCGGTCGCGAAATACACTCCAGAAAGGCAGTAACAGATCATAGACTGTAACAGATACATGTATACCACCAATTGTTTTAAAGGTGTGGGGATCACTCGGTGGCCTACCTGCTGAGATGCTGTCTCCCTCCTACATAAACCGCGTGTGGCGTGTACCCGCTTCAGATGCTGTCTGTATGTAAGGTGCAGACAGAAACCCCGCCTCGCCTCGACCCGCCCCCTCCTGCATAAATAAAACATCTTGGGACGTCTAACACTGTCTTATATAGTTGTATTTTGCCACCTGCGTGTAATTGGATCATTTGGCAACAAGCTACAGAGAGTCCTATACTCACACAGTTTCTGAAGAAACATCACAGAGTATGGTCTAGACCTGCTCTTTTATGAAAAGAGATGTGATATAGCCTAGATGTTGTTGTGATTTGGCGCTATATAAATAAAACTGAATTCAAGTGAATAGAAAACGGGAGCAACGTCAGAGCGGTGATTCAGCAGGCTATTTGAGGTTAAGATAGTGGCATTGGTCCTGGTGGTGCCAATTTCTGCTTAATGTTTACACTCCATTATGATAACAATAACCTCAACCTTAGGATATGTCACCCCACTGAACTAAGCACATGTTTTTAAACAGTCCAGCTTTCTGTTCTCTCCATAGAACGCTATTGCCCCTTTTCCACTGAATGGTACCTGCTCAACTCACCTTGCCTTGACTTGCCCCGCCTTTTTTGGTATTCCACTGGGAAAAAGTTGTACCAGTACAGGCTACCTGGTACTCTTTTTCGTATCACCTCCATCGAGGTTCCAAGCAAGCTAAGTTAAGGAAAAGACCTACTTTAGTGACCTTCCATAATAAATATATGGTACCAGGATGGAACCGGGCACCCATCCTACCTGGGTCCACTTTAACACTTGATTGGAACCTATGCTGAAAGAGGCTTATGTTGTCTTTATAATGCCAAATATAAAAAATTTATGCCAACACACCAGTGCTATTGTTATTCTAAGTAATGAGCATATGACAACTGTGCCTGTCAAGAATGAACCAAAAGCAAAGATTCTGGTAGACTTTTGATGATCATTGCTCCAAGAGAACAAATACTTTCATTCATGAAGCTATCTCATAATTGTGCATTTATATCACTGAATAGATCTTTTAAATGTTGTCTCTATTTATGGAAGAACTGTTATATACTCTATATACACACTTTATTAATGTCATAAATTTTACGTGAGGCGGGATATATTTCTCTCTCCCTCTATTAGAAAGACATGTGCTGTCCTGGGACTTTGAGAATGGGAAACATAATTGTTCTTTAATTGTTTTATTCTATAGATATTATTATAGTTATTATTATAAGTATAATAATAGCTATAGAATTCTATTAGATGTTATATTATTATACTTATATTGGCTGGCTGGCTGGATGCATACTGGTGGGCACCAGAGAAAGGCTTGCTTGGGGTGTGCCAGCTTATGGACTCCTCTTTCAGTCTTTTTCTTATGGACATTACATTTACGAAGAAGAAGTGCCATCATGGGAACTTTGCAAAATTGCAAGCTTGAACTAAACTGATGAAGTACAAATCTCCTGTTTGTGACTGGAGTACTTTTCCTGATTAAGACATGAATTCTTTTGAACTTGTGTAACGGCATGAGGTAAACTGACAACATGTGATGTTAATATATGACTGCAGGATTCAAGGTGGCTAATTTTGGCTTAGCTATATGTGGTGAACATGTAATGACCCCTTGGCCTCCAGTTACAATGTGTTGGCTGTGTGCTTCGTTGTCCCGTGTGGCTGTTGAGGATGTGGCTTACTGCTGACTTGCCTATGCTTCACTTTTTCTTGTTGATTGTATTATAGCTGGCTTGCTGGATTATGAAATAAGGAATTTCTTATCATCTTATTTTATCTGAAGTGGGATTTAGGAGTCAAGACAAACACTTCTTGTAGTTGTAGGCCTCAGCCAATGTTAACTTCACACTTGATGCATACTTGGGCATGGAATCAGCTGCAGGGGTCAAATGTATTATTAAATAAATTACTAAACATTACCTTTGAGCACAAATCTAAAATTAACATTAAAGCAATGTGTGCTGGTTATAGCTACTGTGTTTAGTTTTTGAAGAGTTGACTCATATGTAAAACATTATCTACTCTACACTGATGTGTTAAAAGCACCATGAATTATGACATAATGTGCCTTTTCTATAGGCCAGATAAGCCTAAACCCTGATAAGCCTAAACCCTGAACCCTCACAGATGTCACTAGAGAAAAAGAAAAGAGAAGTTTACATATAGGCCTAGTGTTTGATGCAGTTTTGATTAAACAATTCAATTGCTTTAGGTCCTTTTCAAATAATCGCTTTACTCTGCATGAGCATGGAATAACGTTCAGATCAGACAGTCAGCCCCTTTGGCGATGAAGAAAGTAAAAAAGTAAACTAAAAAGTCCCAAACTCAGAATTGTTTTGGCGTACACTGTTAAAAAAAAAAGTTGTGAAAAACAGAAATATTCCTGCAGCTGGGGCGCCAGAAAAATACCGTAAAATAACAGTAAATAACCAACTCGTAAAAGAACGGAAATATTCCGGCAGATGGGGCGCCAGAAAAATACCGTAAAATAACAGTAAATAACCCACTTGTAAAAATACGGTAATATTCCATAATGACAATAAGGTCTGTAACTTTAATTTTACATATTTTATTGTTTAACTAAGAACATATACACCTGTAAAAACAATTAAATTACCCTTAAATATAGTTGAACACTGCTATAATACAAATAATCAGGCTTAAAATTTATAGTAGAGTGCTGCTTTAATTGAGTTTTATTATATAATTTCACATAAAAATCTTGTTAATGTAATCAATATATATTGTAAAAAAAGTGATACAACGCCCGCAAATACTAGATTTTCGTTTTTAAAAATGTCAAAATACTGTTCTAAAACTGGTAATCAGCTGTGTGTGTGTGTTCACTGGACTTTTGGACCATTCTTCTAAAAGCACATTGGTGAGGTCAGGGACAGATGTTGTTGGATGAGAAAGCCTGGCTTGCGGTTCTCCACACCAAACTTGCTCATCCTTGTCTTTATGGACCTTGCTTTGTGACTGGTGCTCAGTCCTGTTGGAACAGGAAGGGGCCATTCCCAAACGGTTTCCACAAAGTTAAGAGTATGAAATTGTGCAAAATGTTTTGGTATGCTGAAGCATTAACGGTCCTTTCACTGGAACTAAGGAGCCAAGCCCAACCCCTGAAAAACACACCTACGCCAAACTTTACACATTTGGCACAATGCAGTCAGGCCAGTACCATTCTCTTTGCAACCGCCAAACCCAGACTTACCCTTCAGATTGCCTGACAGAGAAGCGTGATTCGTATCCGACACTTTGCATTGCACTTGATGATGCAAGGCTTGGATGCAGCTGCTCGGCCATGGAAACCCATTCCATGAAGCTCTCTACGCACTCTTCTAGAGCTAATCTTAGGTTAGGTTAGGTTAACTTTATTGTCCCCAAGGGGAAATTTTAATCTGAAGGCCACATGACATTTGGAGGTCTGTAGCTCTTGACTGCAGAAAATTGGCAGCTTCTGCAGATGCGCTGACCCCGCTCTGTGATTTTATGTGGCCTACCATTTCAAGGCTGAGTTTCTGTTGTTCCAAATCGCTTCCACTTAGTTATAATACCACTAAAAGTTGACCTTGGAATATTTAGTAGTAAGGAAATTTCACAAATGGACTTATTGCACAGGTACCAAGCTTGAATTCACTGAACTCCTGAGAGCGACCTATTCTTTCACAAATGTTTGCAGAAGCAGTCCACATGCCTAGGTGCTTGATTTTATACACCTGTGGCCATGGAAGTGATTGGAACATCTGAGTTCAATGATTCAGAAGGGGTTTCCCAAATCTTTTGGCAATATAGTGTATACCGTCAGACACAGCTCTATTTATCAATGCAGTTATATTGTAAATCAAACGCTGTCAAGTTTTTTGGATGTATGGAACAGCAAGCTAGTGTAGATCATCTGCCTTTCGCTTATTGCTCACACTTAATGGAAGAGCTCACTTGTCTTTCTACTTGCATATATTTGCATCTTTTTTTGTATACCAACTTAATTTAGAAATTTTGGACTTCCCCAACTCCTGTGCACACAGTTGTGCACTGGCTTGCAAAGCCAGGTGGACCTAATTCAGCAATCAGCTGTAGCACTCCAGGGGTAGAACTAGCGGACAGAAAAGGAACAAGGATGCACAGCACAGAGAAACACAAACAGCTGTAGCAACATTTACCAGATAGAAAAACTTTCTTTAGAAAGTCATAAAATATCATATTGAAACCAGGGAAGAAGTCTTCGGATTGTGCATTAAGTTCACTGCATGTAAAACCACCATTTTCCCCTCTCCTTTTGCCTTTCATGTCTCTGTACAGTCCTATCAAAGTAAAATCCCAGCATTTTAAGAAATACTTTCCAATTACTTTACATTCCTACTGCACTTTAATCTTGGAGCTGTGTCTAACAGTATCCAAAATATTCTTTATGTTGACGCAGTTGGGTTTCTAATAATTAGATCTGAAAATGTCATCAATAAGGTAAATAAAAACGAAACTACTTTTGTTTCAGGAGAACAATTCTTTACACTGAAATGGTTGACTTGTGTGGCTTATTTGTTGTGAGCATGGAACTGAATAAATTGTCTATAAATAGTATCAGATGTGGGAATTTGTATTGTGGTGGTACTTTAAAAGGTCTGTGGGGTGTTGATGGCTCAATAGATAAAACTATACATTTGGTGTGAGAGACCCAGGTTCAATCCCCCACTGTGACCCATCCACCATTGTGTCCCTGAGCAAGACACTTAACCCCTAGTTGCTCTAGAGGCATGCAACCTCAATTGTAAGTTGCTTTAGATAAAAGCATCAGCTAAATGAATAAATGTCTGAGTTTCCTCAAATTAAGTAAATTTAAGAAAGTCTGAACCTGTCACAAATAAACCTAGTACAAGATAAATGGATATATATTACTCTAATGTAAATTATGAAAAAACAGAATTTAAATAAGTTTGTTTTAGATTTTGATAATACACCTATAGCTAAGACTCTTCAATTGAAGTATCTGTAAAATTGCATTAAACTTACTTTTTCATCACAAATCCATAATTTTACAGGAAGTTTTCTTTTTTAACCCCATTAAAAGGTGTGAACGCCTGTCAAATATTACCTTTCTGTAATTTTGCCACTTTGGCAATTATATACTATGTTAATCTAACTTGTAATCTAAGAATTATAATAAAAGTCAAAAGCTGGGAAATTACAGTAATTATGGCTGTTTTCAATGATCAAAACTGTGTTTCGACAGTTTAACAATACTTGTAGACAATATATACCAATTAAAATAACATTTATTCAATGTTTTTATTTTCCAAATAAACATAATTAAAGGAGATATATAACAAGAAAATCTATGTCAAGTTACGGAACAAATGTTTTTTGTTACAGTTAACTGTTTGGTTAACTAATTGCACCAAGTTTGAGAATTTTTTTTGACAGTATTAAACCTATATTTAACCCTTTTTTCTTTTAAATAAGAAAAATAATATTTCTGAAAATACTGGCAATTCCCGAATGTATTGTAACAGTTTGTTTACGTGAAAAACTTAAAAACTTAAAAACTTAAAAGTTTCCTTAAGAAAACAGAAATGTTATGGTTATTCACAGCTACAGGTTTTTCATGTTATTTTACATTAGACATGTAAATTCAAAGCTTATCTTTGTAATTTTTTGATATTTTCATGTATTTCAAAAATACAGGAAAAATCTGTGAAATATATAAAAGAATAAAACTGTCAAAGTACAGATTTTTTTTACAGTGTAGTCATGGTGATGTAACGTGATAGCCTATGTAGCAAAGTGTGGCTAAGCATTTACCAGGTGTAGTCAACTAAGTCTTGAAGGTCAGGGTTCAGGGTTTAGGCTTTAGGCCGGAGATTGGTTTGCAGCAGCCGGTAGCTCCTTCAAACTTCGCTACACTTTTGTTGTTATCTGTTTCTTTTGTTGTTATCTGTTTTCCGACTTTATTGCCAAAAGATGCATTAGGCTACCTCTTACATAAATACAGTCATTGGAAGATGAAGACAAGGATTTTGGATTAAAGAGCAGCAGACCACGATCCCCTTTGCCCAAACAAACGGATCAGGCGCTCAGGCGGGTGCGGTGATCGCTCAGAGGAGAGGAAAGAGAGCCAGAATAGGAGCCTTGCTGGCCCAGGACTTAATTCTGCTCCTAAACAGTCAGTCTGGACAAAATAGGACTCATGTTGACCAGACAACGAAATTCAGAGACTGTTGTGCCCACATCGTTACAAAGACCTGTTCTTTCCGAGCTGTCAGCGCAACACTCTTTTTTTAACACAAACACATATGCTTTGATTACTTTACGCTTTAATTCTTTAATGAAATGTATAGGGTTGTGTTATGTTATATGTATGATGCTTTGGCAATATTGTGTCACAGTCATGCCAATAAAGTGAATTGAATTGAATTGAATTGAATTGAATTGAATTGAATTGACTCTGGCAAGATGAGTAGAAGTCAAGATGAAATCATATTATCATCTGGTTGCGGCTGTTTACATTCTCCCCAGATGCTAATTCAAATAATGCACTGTGAAAAGGTTGGGGAGTAGCCTATATGTGTAGCCTATGTAGGCTATATATAAATAACTGGATATATTGTAAATTGTATTTTATATTACCATATTTTAATATAGACCTACACTTAATTATATGTTGTGTGTGTAGCATGAAGGAAATTTCGTTTCATTATGCAGCCTTGTGCTGCATGACTAATAAACAACCTTGCCCCTTGTTCCTTGAACACGCCTCAAAGTCCGTGAGTGAATGAATGGATATATGAAAACCGTGAGTTCATCACTTTTTCTTCAAAATGTCCTTACTGCAACATTACAGCAAGATTTATTTTCTAGATTTTCCTTTTGTAAATTCAAATAAAAATGTAATTATTAAATTACATTCTAATGTGTTCTATTCTAATTACTTAAGTGTTTTGAAGGGTTTTTGCTAATAAAATCATAATAATAATTCAAATAAAGCAATGATGTGGTAATGATATCTTGTGTCGGTAAGGACACAATTTTAATGGTAAATGTTACCTCTGTTATCTTTAGATTTACTTACATCTGTTATCTTTGGGGTCATTTTGACATCTAGAAAATGAATTTGACAGAATATGAACTGCATATTATTTTTTCCTACAGCCCACCTGAGAGTGTGAGTGCACCTTGCTTTGCATTTTGACTTGTAGCCTACACTCCTGCTAAAATGAGCAACCCAATGTAAACGTGGGACTCTATACCCATACACACACTTCCTTTCTAAGTTTGTCTCATAACTTTTCATTTGGAAGAGTGCTGGTGGTTGAAAAACTACTGGAAAGTCAACACTAAGGGTCTCATCCTCATCAAAAGAGGATGCTTCACAATCAGGGTCTTCAAAGACCTGTGACAAAACCTCATTAAAAACCTTTGCTTATAGGTCAAAGAGAAATGGTTTAGAAGGTTGCTTTGCAGTGTTGTTAAGTGTGCTCATTCCCTATGCTGTTAACTATTAGCGTTCTCACAGAAACCTTAGTCCCCTCTCCCAACGTGAGGAAAACATTAAAGTTCTCTGGAATTATATTTTCCCCTCCCTCATGTCGCGTGAAATATCAGTGGTTCTTGCTCTACTACAGGTATGGTCATGGTCCCTAAAGCAGTGACCTCAATATCATCCAGAACAACCACAACAAATGTGTGTAAAATGTAAACTTTTTACAACTAAAACTTGGTCTCATCTGTCGTTGCAAAACTACATGTTTGTGCTACATATACAATAGCCTTAATAATTTGCCTTGAATTTGTCTCTACCGCAACACAAGGTCTTTACTGCGACACCTAAAGCTGCTGCTGTAAAATCATGTTGCTGTTTTGACATTTTTGCTAATATAGCAAATAAATGCCAGTTAGCAATGTCTGCTACATTAGCTTTGATTCTTAGGATCTTATATACATGAATTCAACAGTAATATTAATTTATTTTTTTAATGTAGTTCAAAATACACATAAGCTGTTTGGTAACGACACACAATAAATAGGGAAGATTGTGTTTACATTGTTTTTCTTGATCTTGTGGGTCACCTAGTATGGGTGGCCCCACCCGTCATCCATGTGCTCACTTACTAATTTCTATTTCCCAAGAAACTAGATTTTTTTTGCTTTGAAAAAATTTTTACTATGGCATTCGTTCAGTGTTGCGGTAAGGACTCAGAAGTGTGGGACAGGTGATTTTACATAAAAAATGATATAAATCATTAGTAAACAAAAAAAGTTTTTAAGTTGTTATAAATTAACCTTTATATCTAACAATTTCATTGGAAATAATTTCATATTTTAATTGAATGACCTTGTTCTGCACATCTCAACATTGAGACCACAAATGTGTTTTGACCGATAAAATGCCTCATAAATGTTATTAAATCACATTATTTTGTGATTATAATTTATGTCAAGATGTTTAAAAAACAATATGCATAGCCTATATTTTTAATGCATCACATGACAAACTTTAACATAAATCCAAAATGTCACTGCTTGGGACAAAGGCCCATAGTTGCAGAAACACCAAAATATATGTGGTGATAACGCTGTTGGATCAATGAGCATAGAAAAGTGTCTGAGAAGGACCAAAAGAGGTGGATGCATAATTCGGCAGATCAAATTATGTAGGCTACCTGCCGAGATTTGCATCCACCTCTTTTCTCAGCATAAATAACCGTTATCAATTGCATACAATTCTGGCCAGGTAGGCAGAATTCGGCACAACACCGGGCACACATCCACACAGCCATAGTGGTGCCTGATTGTAGTTGTGCTATTTGATAAAACAGAACAAAGTAAACCAGGTTTAATAAATTCCAGATTTGCATTTTAGTGCAGTAGGACCAAGAAGCATTGTCTATCTCTGTAGCTGGGGAAGAATTTGACAGACGAACGGTTGCCATGGAAAACATTTGCATCAGAGGAACGAGCAAAGTGTTAAAGTTGGCGTTACCTAACGTCGAATTTATCTCGTCAAATTGTTATTATCTAAGCTAACCTGATATGTGTGTTTGGCCGCTAAATGTCGTGTTGACTATGAAGTAGAACATTACGAGCCCAAACGGCTGCCTACTCATTCTGCATAGAGGCCTACCGTCGAGTGCTACGAAAGCTAACGTAAAACCTCTGTATCATGGTAAGTTAGGCTAACTAAGTGCATGTTCATTTATTGTTGTCTGTTAACCCCTAACCCTAATAGTTTGTGAAGTACACTTGCACTCGTGGTCCCACGGGCCCCTGACGTCCCAACATAGGCAACATAGGGAAATGAATAACGTCATAACGTTAGTCACGTCGGGTCACATCTGGTTCCAAAAAACAAGATAGTGACGGTGTGATAGTTTAACTGGTGGCAAAATTAACTGGTGATAGTCCCAGATGTGTCGTAGGCGTGGCTTCAGGATCCACTGACTGCAAACCAGCATACGTTCGGATAACTTTTATCTACGTAATGTATTGTTATGTAGATATCTGCTTCGGAATGGAGTTTGCAGGCTACATCGTTAGCTGCACGATGATCCTCAGGGACCTCTCCCACCTGCAGATTAGTTCAAAGCGTAACTTACATTGTCTATTCTATATTTATATATTTCTACATTTATTTATGTCATCTGTATGTTTGTCTACATGTAGCACCTTGTCACCAAAGCAAATTCCTCAAATGTGTAAAACACTCAAAGCATCTTGATTTTTTTGGATTCTGAACAGAGATTACAGTATTAAAAAAATATGAGAGAATCGTGTTACACATACACGAATTATTGTATGAGTAAATGATTTTATTTACTCATACAACCTATAAGTAGTAGGATAGGCTAATAGTTTTCCACTGTGTGCCACAGACTGCAGGTAGCCTGATTTACTCAGTCTGAAAGGGAAGAAAAAGCAGATCATTGTCAGACATTTCATGTACTTTCATGTACCGTGGATGTAGCCTCAGTTCCAGGTGCATGTCGTTAGCGGAGTGTGGTGCTTTAGGTTTTTAGTTTGTGATTTGCTGAGCCCTCTCCAGACAGAAGATCCTTTTTCCTCTTGCGTCTTTAGTCTGTGAACCATTGTTGTAAGTCACCTGGTGTGTGGTTCCCTATATTGTGGTTCCTAGGTGTATTGCAGTTCCACCATGCAGTCAGAAGAGGACAGTGGATTGGAAAACCTTGAGGCCCAGCTGGCCTGTAAAGAGAGGGAGTGGAAGGAACTCCAGGCTGGAAGGTTTCACCAACTGGAGAATTCCCTCAAAAAGGCCCAGGAGGAGTGCTCTTCCCTCAGGTACAACGTCTACGTCCACCTCACATCAGAATAACAGTAAATGTGAATTTCCACTGTGTGCCTCAGTTTTTAGCAGGAAATACTTAAAGAATTTTACAAGATTGCTAACACCAATAAGGGAATACATGCAGGACAGACACATTTATTTTCACAATCACTGTCAATTTGTAGATATTTTTCAGTTAATTGATTCATTTTTTAGTATATGAAATGTAAAAATTGTGAAACATGTCCACCATAATTTCCTCGAGGCTAAGGTAAGTATTCCAGAACGCAAATATATTCAGTTTTGTTGCTGTAATCACTTTAATGTAATGCACACTGAGTTTATTTGTTACAAAAGGAAAATATAAATTGAATTGCCTTACGTTAAGTGTGGAAAAGTTTAATAATCAGTCTCCAGTAAACTGAACTTATATCTTTTTGGCATGACACTAGTTTAATCATTTGAACTTTTAACTCTCATTTCTTCATTTACCTGTAGTGGAATCTATCCCTGCAGATAGCTTTGGTTTTATTTACACAAGTTTTGAAATATGTGTCAGAGATATCAGCCTATAACCCAATACAAAGGAAGTCTGTGTATTATCAAGATAACCAGCACGTTGTAGCTAGAATAACCCATTGCCATTGCATGCTATTGAAATGTTTAAATGTTTGTTTTTCAATTTCATCCACCTCCATTGTATTGGGGTAGTGGCAGAAATCTCAGAGAAAATATGACATAAGGAAATATGTGACAAAACATGTTTTTTTGAGCGATAGAGACTCAGAATCAGATTTATTGGCCAAGTATTTTTACGCATAAAAGGAATTTCACTCTGGTGTCCAATGTACTTACACATAGTTCCAAGAACATTGGGCCTCATGCAAGAACGAATTGCATGAGCACATTCGTCCTTAAGCACCATGCACGAATTGTGTCAAATAATTTGTTTTCATACTTTTTTACTGTAGGTGTGAACAAAAGACTTTTATGTTTATGAATGTTTAAATGTTTCTTTTTTTCACCTACTTGTATGAATGTAGTAGTTAGAATGTGTTTGCTTATCTTTGTTTAATGTTGTTCACCTTGTTTTAGCTGTAACATTTTTAATTCTAACCCTAACTATCTTTTTTTTCTATAAGGTTTATTCATACAAGTGTTCCAAACTCTCTTAACTGGACAAACTTGTTGTAAATGGCTTGTTTCAGGCTGATGAATGTCAGCATTACCTTAGACAGATTCTATGCAACTCTGCAGAGAGCTTGTTGATATTCAATTTTGTGGAAGCGCATTGTGAAGGTGTTATGCTGAATTTTGCATGCCTGCCGAGAATTGTATGAAAATGCATTGAAGTTCTGCATTTTAACGCTATACTATTCTTTGTGGGGTTCATCAAGAGTAATAAATGATCAGTATATATTTTATGAATGTAAAGAATCGTTAATATATTATTACAATTAGTAAAAGTACCATTTCTTGAGACTCAGCAAAAATATGTGGCGTTAACGGTGTTCAAACAATGTGAACAGCAGTGTCCTAAAAGGACCTTAATAAGCAGATGCATAATTCGGCAAAACAGATGTTGTAGGCTGCCGAAATTTGTATCAACCTCATTTCGCAGTATAAAAGAGCATTACCTCCCGCGAGGTGTATGCAATTAATGGCAGTCATGCAGAATTTGGCAACACCTGCGCTGCAAAACGTCACCAGACCTCGTGGGAACAAGGTCAATGAGTGGGAAACACTCGAGTAACCTCTCGAGTCTAGACCATACTCTGAAGTTATTTACAGAAGCCCAACAATTCCCACCAAGAGCAGCACTAGGCGACACAGGCAAGGAAAAACTTCCTTTTAAGAGGCAGAAACCTCGAGCAGAACCATGGCTCAGGGTGGGCGGCCATCTGCCTCATCTGGTTGGGAGTGAGGGGGAGAGAGACAGAGAGAGAGAGAGAACAAGAGAGAGAGAGCAGAGGGAGGCAGCCTACACAGTATACACATAGAGGTACAGACAGTAAAGGTAATGTTGCTATAGACTGAATAAAAAATGATACAGATATTTATAGTAATGTTAATGATAATAATAACAGTAATAGCAATAGGACTAGTAACAGCAGTTGCAACTGTAGCAGAGGGCGTCGAGCAGGAACACGGGGGCAGCAGGAGACTCCCAACCACAGATCCAGACTCCACAGCTCCAGAGCCAGCAACACCCGCAGGAAGCGACATGAGGAGGAAGCACACGACCACGGGAAAGGAAGAAGTCGAGTTAGTAACATGCATTAATGGGATGAGGTTGCACTCAGAGGGAGAGAGAGAAGAGGAGAGAGGAGCTCAGTGCAATTGTTAACTGATAATTTCAGCAGAAGCAATCATTTAATTTCTACATTTGCACTCTCTGTGGTGGTCACAGTGTAACTATGAGTGGTGTATGATTTTCAGTCTCAGTGAGTGGAAGTAGAAGGTACTGGGTGCTGGTGCTGTTTGCAGGAGCCTGTTGGCTGATGGCACAAAAGAGCCCGCTAAGTGCTTTGAGGTACATGGCGGGATGAGTCTGTGGCTGAACATGCTCCTGGGCCTCGCATGGAGAGGAGGGGAGGAAGAGGGAAGGGGTGGTTGTGGTGACGCTGCCCTCCGGGTTGCAGGAGGTAGTGGGGGTGAACTCCAGGGCCTGGGAAACATTGTCTTCTGCTGGGAGGAGACAGGCAGTGACTGCAGTGGCTGCAGTGCCTCTGTCTTGTGGTGCCACAGGGAGGCATACGGAGGAGGGGTAGAAGAGGTGTGAATAGGGACGTTAAAAGGTAGGTAGGTTTTATTGTCACAATATAACAAGTTATAGAGTGAAATTGTGTTTGAACTCCCTTCTGCTACATAGCAGACAATATACATTAATACAATTATTTAAAAAAAATGGTAAACAGAAAAAAACTACCATCACTGGAGCAATGCTGAAGATGAACTAGAGTTTAATAGTCTGATAGCTTGGGAGAAAACAAAACTCAGTTTCACTCTATAACTTATGTTGTGACAATAAACCTACCTACCTACCTTCTGTAGCTATACACAGTCGTCCTCCCCTCGTCATACCGGACTCTAGTCTCCTGTCTGCGCGGAATAAACTCCACCCGTCATGTGTGACAACTTCCTCTTGTACGCTGCTGTGCAGCCAGGTCTCTGTGAAGATGAGGACACAGCTGTCTCTGCTTTCCCGTTGCTGAGCGAGCCTTACTCTTCCTCAGTTTTACTCTGCAACAACCGAAAGTTAGCCAGGAGTAGGGTGGGTAGTGGGAAAGCCCTTGGTCCAAACTTATTTAGTTTCATTCTTCTCCCCGTTCACTTTCCTCTCTTCTTTCTCCAGTGTTTCCTCCGGCTTGTCTGCTTTTGACAGGAGATGCCTTTGCTAGTTATCATTTCCAGATCCGCTGCACTCAGTCCAGTCCCTGCACTTTCTTTTCCAATGTTGATTAATGTATTTCTGTCATAGGTGATCATAATTAGATTAGTTTCTGTAAAAAAAGGAGAAAAAACAGTTTAAAAACAAAAATATAGCAAAAATTAAGGGAGCTACTGGTCGCTGCATCTACACGCGCTGCCGTTGCCATGGAGAAAAGATTATAAGGCAGTCTAGGGAGGTTCGGCCTGCATTGAAAAACTGGTTTAACTCATTGGAGTCTCCCTTTGTCACCTCTATTGCTCCTTCTGAGAGCTGTATCAGATTTGCCATTGTTGGGAGGCGCTGTGTGTCTCCTAAACATGGGCAGACATTAAGACTAAAGTCTCACCCCCTCTAGTGCTGCAGGTTACATTCTGTGTGATGTTAAAATGTGGAAGATTGTGGAGCATTTGAAGTAGGGGGGACTTCACACTGGTCTAGTGGTCTGTTGAAGATTTGTGTAAAGGGAAAGTACATGTCTTTCTTTTTGAGCACAGTAATATTTAATTCATAATTTTTGAATTAATTTGTCAGTGAACGCTACCAGCAGCTGAGGGAAGATTTCGAGTTCAACCTGTCCGTCCTGGATGAACGAGACAGAGAGCTGGAGAGATATGATATCATATTTGCCAGAGCTTTGACTGTGGAGCACAACAGGTACAGTTCATTTGACCATCTTAATACAAACTCATGGAAGGTATAGTTCATGTTTGACATTTAGATAAGACTGTAAAATAACAATAGAACATAAAAAAAAATGAATTTAATGAATTAATACATCCCATATAAAAACACAAGAAACTTGTGAAAATAGTGCATGTATTTACATTGGCCCTCATTTATCAAAAGTGCGTACACCAAATTTCCAGCGTACACCTGGCGTACACCCAAAACCACGGTGACTTTGAGATTTATCAATATGGACGTTGGCGTACAGCACGCTCAAATCCTACGCCAGCTCAGGAGGTGGTGTACATGTACGCAAGTTTTGAGTTAGAGCCGAAATGCGCAGAAATTATTTCCTAACAGCACAAAACGCACTGACAAACTAAAATACATGATATATTATGAGCCACTGTAACAGAAACAACGTTTGAAACATTAATTTGGGTGTTTATATTTGAGCAACACAGACTTTATACAGCCTATTGAGCAGTCAAAACATGCTTTGATTTGTATTTGGACTATTTTATCGTAGCTTTTGGTGTCTTTTATTTGGGTTTACTTTTAATAAAATGTGTACCTTCAAATGAAAAGGCTACAAGCAAAAAATGTTAAAACAACGAAGAGCACAAGTGGATGGCTTGAAGCACTGAGATTGGCTGCCGAAATGGACACAGCCCCACGGCCTTTAGGTGAGGCGGGCACAGACGTCGCGCACAAAGCCCTGCATTTATTATAAGACAAACTTCATGTTATGACCGCACAGCGAACACCGACACCCCCGCTAAAGGCCCCTCGTCCCCAGACTCTGGCATGCTGATCTCTGTTCATGTGTGAGTCCTGGGTCAGTGCGTAAAGCCCAGTCCCGGAGGTGCTTGAGCAGCTTTTTATCAGAGCAACATTCTTTCATTTGGAGCTTATTTGGGACTTTTAGTGCTAAATCTATCTAGTTTGCACGGAACGCGCTCCACAAACAGGTGGTTTAGACATGGTGCAGCTCATCATTGTGTTTGGACAATGTTTCACTCTGAACATAAAAGAAAAGTTACCGCGGACTGGATCTGACCACCGCGGATGGTCAGATCCAGTCCCTGCGCGTCCAGACCCATGTCCGTGCGTAATAGTCCCAGGACAGGGCAGAGCACTGTTTCCCAAAGCCACAAAACATTATGAAGGCTTGCTTTGCACGCTGAAGGGTTAGGGGTACACCGCCCCGTATCTGTCCATATGTCCTCCGGTCATCAAAGTAAACGCTCAGCGAGAGGCTCTTGGCCCGAGCAATGCTCCTCAAGGATGAGTGCATCCTCCTCTGGGGCTGACAGCGCACTGGTTCGCTCCAGTGAGGTTGACAGCGCGTGGTGGTCCGCCTGACTCCAGCACTGGCTCTCGGGCTGGACCTGAACTGTTTATGGCTCATCTGACCGCTCGTGTCCAGTTTTAAGCGCGTTGAACATTTTGTCAAAAATGTGTCCAGTTTAAATCATCGAATAAAAAAGTATTAAATTGTTTCCAAATGAAAAACCTCGTAATATTAAAATGCACAATATTTTTGAACATTTATGCCGGGGATGGGCTCTAGTAGTGAAACTAAACATTTAATCTTTATTTAAATCTGTCAAAACAACATAATATTTTGTTTCTGAAGTTTTAACTTGTGGATTTCCTGCTCCAAACCATGTATTTCTTGTCAGTATTCTGTCAGTCCCTGCCGTGAAGTCCTGGGTGCAGCCTCCTGAAGCTTGAATAATTGGGGCATTTCATTCAATTACGCACGCTTTCAGCCACCGCGATTTATCAACACCAGGTGGTGCGTACACCTGGATTTCAAAGGTACGCACAGCTTCATAAATCAGGCGCTGAGAACAGTGATAATAATAACATAATCTCATGCACAAAAATACGCCCGTTTCTACACAAGAATGATAAATGAGGGCCAGTAAGTGCAAATTGTGCCAAATCTGTGGTGGTGAGTTTTACTGTGACAGTTAATCCAATCCTGACAGATATGACAAGGCTTACGCAGAAAGTGTTCAGTGTTTTTAACTGACAGTTATGAAGCTTTTCATTCAAGTTATATTTGTTTTGTTCCTTTTGCACTGAAAGTGTCTTTGTGGTATCTCAAATGCACTTAAAATCAAATGGAATATTATTGATTTTACAACATTATCAAATTAATTCATGATCTGGTAACTGACAAATTGATCAATCAAGTGATCATCTTGGTAGAGGCAATAATTTAATTTCTCAGTTCCTTTGTTTCAAGTACACTGGATTCATTTTTCTCATATACTATAACATGGCATAAAGAACTATACTGCAGGCAGGGTGACTTTGTGGAACCACAGCTCTCCTTGTTAATGCATTACATTAAATGCAGAGTCTAGGCACAATGAGAATGGTAATGACCCCAGCAAATACAGTGACTGTCTGAAAAACTGCTCACTTACAGGCAGGAGGAACTGAATCAGCTTCGTATGCATGCCGCCAGGCTGGAGGAGCAGAAAGCCAGAGAGGCCGAGGAGAGGCAGGAAGAGCTCAAAAAAAGTGCTGCTCAGCACAGGCTGCAGCTGGACGAGCTCAAGCGGTGAGTTGGGAGAGGAAACTGAGAACCTAAAGGTCAGCTTTCTGAATTGAACCAGGATGAGGCACTGTTTTAATTTTTCAACTGATCTGGTTTGTGTTCACAAAGGCAAAACTCAAATGATCCAGAAATTGTCGTTCAGAATTTAAAAGTTCAGAAAGTAAAAGCTCAGTTCAACTCCAACTACAACATTAAAGGAAACAAGCTGATTGCACTTTTATTTTGTAGGCAAAACTACTAAAGAGGAAGTGATTAAATGAATAACTGTTGCTGTCATGACTGAGATGTATTTCAGCACCGCTATCAAAGTATTTATTTATTTATATTTTATGCCGCTATCAAAGCACCATAATGCCCTAATTTATCATTCTTGCGTAGAAACGGGCGTATTTTTGTGTGTGAAATTATGCTTACACTGTTCTCAGCGCCTGATTTATGAAGCTGTGCGTACCTTTGAAATCCAGGTGTACTCACCACCTGGTGTTGATAAATGCGGCGGCTGAGGCCACGTTTACACATAGCTGGGTATTTAGAGAAACGGATATTTCCCCCCCTCCGTTTTCAATAATAACATCGTGCACACAACATCGTCGCCCCCCTCGCCCCGCCATGATTAGTTGTTCCATACGGGCGGGCCCCAGAGCCAATGCAGGGCCTGTGGACCAAAAATGACCATAGTTGTAAATGAAAGGGGCTTTCATCAATGGAGAATTGAAATGAATGTATGTCCATGGGAGTGTTATTTGATTTCCAAATAATAGCGGCACGTAGAGGCGGATTGACGCCAAATTTCACGCAGCCCATTGGGAGGGCGTGCCAGTAAAGTTCCCCGAGTTTGGTATAGATCGGACATTGCAAAGTGAAGATCTGAGATGATATCCTGTTTTTAGCCTTTGCGCAAATATTTGTTAGCTTGTAATTCGGATACTTTTGGTTGAATCAAAATTCCCTCTACAAACTTTCTTTAGCTCGGTCCGTACAAAGTTTGGTGGCGATCGGAGTGGCGGCTTTGGAGGAGTTAATTAAAATATGTTTCCCAATTGTTGCGATTTTGCAAAATGAAACCGTCATCGTACAGAGGCGTGTCATATACCATTGGAATAGGCTGCATCCCCCAAACACGTAGACATAAGGTTTATGAATGTGCGATGTAGTGTGCCGTAGTTATGAGGCAATATGTCCTTTCATTGAAAATCCCATTGAAATGAATGGGGTATTTGACCTGCGATTGTAGCGCCACCTTTTGACCGAAGTGCACCATATTTTTCAGGTGTCATCAGGGCCCCATGGGGAACAATTGACCCAAATTTGGTGTCAATCGGACTTGTGATTATGGAGAAATAAAATGAATGTACGTGCGAAATGGGATTTTTTTTTGGGTAGTGCCAACTAGCGGCTAACTGCACCAAATTTTGCGCAGCCCTTCTAGGGGGCAGGGCAGATAAGGTCGTCAAGTTTTGTGTTGATCGGCCTTTCCAAGCCAGAGTTATGTTATACTTCGTGTTTTTAGCGTTTTCGCAAATATTTGTTAGCTTGTAATTCGGCCGTTTTTTGTCGGATCAAAATTCCCTCTACAAACTTTCTTCGGCTCGGTCCAGAGATGGTCCGTGGAAAGTTTTGTGGTGATCGGACTTCCGGCTTTGGAGGAGTTAATTAGAATAGGTCTTTGAGTTTTCGCAATTTCGCAAAATTAAACCGTCATCGCAGAGAGGCGTGTCCTACACCATAGGAATCGGTAGAATCCTATGGTGTAGGATGGCAAACACGTAGACATAAGTTTTATGAATGTGCGATGTAGTAGGCCGTAGTTATGAGGTAAAATGTCCATAGTTTGAAAATCCCATTGAAATGAATGGGGTATTTCAGCTTCGATTATAGCGCCACCTTTAGGCTGAACTGCACCAAATTTTTTGTGGTGTCATCAGGGGCCCATAGGGAAGAAATCTTCCAAATTTGGTTGGAATCGGACTTGTGGTTATGGAGATATAAAATGAATGTAAGTCAATGGGATTTTTGAAAACATTTTTAATTTGCAATAACAGCGCCACCTATGGGTACATTAGGGTCCCTTTGGGGCCTGGCATCAGGGGACCATGCTGAACAATTTGGCACAAATTTCATGTCAATGTGACTTGTGGTTATATAAGAACTAATCTTTAGGGTTAAACAGTGCCACCTAGGGTCGAGTCGCACCAAATTTTGCATAGGCCCTCAGGGTGGCGTCCCAAATGAATGTTCCAAATTTGGTGTCAATCGGCCATTCCAATCCGAAGTTATGCCCTCACTTCGTGTTAGTAGCGTTTTTTGCAAATATATATTAGCGTATAATTGCGACATTATTTGTCAGATCAAAATTCTGTACACAAACTTTGAAGAGCTTGGTCCAGAGATTATCTGTGCGAAGTTTCGTGTCGATCGGACTATGCGGCTTTGGAGGAGATGATTTCAGGCGGTTTTTCAGTTTTCGCGATTTTGCGCGAAAAAAGTCTAGGCAGAAATGGGCGTGGCCTATACCAGGAGATTCAGCTCGATCCCCCGAAGACATGGATATAAGGTTTTTGATATCTGCCTTCGTAGGCGGGAGATCCAAGCCCAAACGCGTTGACCTTGCTTATAGCGCCCCCTAGCGGTAGAAGTGTACGAATTTTTGCGCCTGAGGTACTCTTGAGGCTGCGAACCTACCTTGTGAGTTTCGCGTCCTTAGCAGTTACGAGGTATGCTGCAGTATGAGTTTTATGCACGGAAGAAAAAAATAATAAAAATCCTAACGATTACAATAGGGTTCCCAGCCACTTCGTGGTACTGGGCACCGCGATGCCTTGCAATCGCGGGTTCCCAGCCCACTTTGGGCTTGGACCCCTAATAAAAGGCACCAAAAGCTACGATAAAATAGTCCAAATACAAATGACTGCTCAATAGGCTGTATAAAGTCCGTGTTGCTCAAATATAAACACCCAAACTAATGTTTGGGAAACAAACGTTGTTTCTGTTACAGTGGCTCATAATATATCATGTATTTTAGTTTGTCAGTGCGTTTTGAGCTGTTAGGAAATGATTTCTGCGCATTTCGGCTCATTTCGGCCACCTCCTGAGCTGGCGTAGGATTTGAGCGTGCCGTACGCCAACATCCATATTGATAAATCTCAAAGTCACCGTGGTTTTGGGTGTACGCCAGGTGTACGCTGGAAATTTGGTGTACGCACTTTTGATAAATGAGGGCCAACGTGATTATAATGATGCTCTTTGCAAAGTGGAGGAAGAGAGAGGGAAAAAAAAGAGTTCTCCATCATAGTGTCAGAATTACGACGTGGGACATAATTATATATTCAACAATATATAATTATGTCCGTGGAAAATATTCTTGTGTATTTTTTTAACCGTCACCTGATATGTGTGTGAAGCACCAGTCCTCAGCACAATCTATGTTAGTGTATAAATAAAAGGGGGACTGGCACTTCCTGATTACGTGGACACTCAATGGCTATTGTAAGTAATTTGAGTTTGTTAAGTAATTGCTACAGCAAACTTTAGAAATGTTGAACTTGTTGTTCTGCATGAATGATTATTGACGAGTACTTGGCATTAACTAATTAGAAACTGACCACTATATAAATAACTTTTCTTACACAAATTTAATGAATGGAAACAACCCACACAAATGAAACTGCTGTCCAACTGGAACTAATATTATACTACTAATACACTAACATTAGCCCTAATACCGGCCAATAAACAAGGCAGCATGTAAATGGGGAGTACCAGCTGGGCTGGGCAATAAAACAATAATTTATCTCAATATAATTTCCTCAATAACAATATATAACAAATGATCAATAAATGTTTAATTTAATTAATTTGAATCCTAGACAAATCAGCTTATTTTTCTGTTAGATTTATTTAGGAAAAGGGACTAAAAACAGATTTTACCTAATTTTACTCGCATATTTGTGTAAAAAAGATTTTGTCAATTGTTTTGAATGTTCTGCACTTAGATTTGTGAAGTGTCCACTGTTTATCATTAAGTGGTACAATTAACTGTTGGTTTCTCCACCTTTCACTCAGGAGCAAAAATGAGCCATTAAACTTGAAAGAAGCAATGATTTGACATTTTATTGTGATAATTATCAATATCCAACAGTATGAAATTTTTTATCGTGATAACATTTCTGGCCATATCGCCCAGCCCTTTTCCTACTTCAATCATTGATTATAGGTGGCGGCAGAAACGTTTTACCAGAATGTAGGAAATGAAGTGTTTAATGCTCAGTTTTTTCAGGGGGAGGACCCTCTGACCCCCAGATTGAATATTTCTTCATAACTGTGAACATTTATTTTCTCGTCTTGTTTTTGCGAAGCCAGTATTGTAATTCCTCATGTCCTCGTAACACAGAGTTACGCTCTTGAACCTTTCATCTTCGTTGTAATCCCCTGCACACAATTCAGGCACAAAAAATTTCTTGCTTTAAGCACTAGGAAATGTCAATGTTAAGCTATGATGAACTACTCCCAGAAGGTTGGCCAACTTCAAAATTGTCCCAGAAAACCCTTAAGACATTGATGATGCCATATTGTAAAATTTGTGAGTTTTCAGTTAACAGCATGTTGGCGGAGTGGCGGCAAAGTTCCACGCTTTGCCATGACACAGGAAGTTGTTGTAACTTGACTGTCATGCTCAGATTTGTAATGTGTAAGTTTTACAAGTTTCTGAACACATTTACATGTCAACATTTACTCATAGTCATCGTGCCACCTACTGCCAAAAGGAAGTGACCTTAAACGTAGCAACGCCTGCAGCCCGTTTTACTTACATATATAACATATCTGTGGCACATGTATCATGTTCAGACGTACCAAAAAGCCTCTTGGAGCAATGCCCTAAACCCAACAGGAAGTCGGCCATTTTATGGTCATTTGGGACGATTTGCACATTCCATACTTTAATGAACTCCTTAATTGAACGGATCAGAGGAACAGCTTTTGTTTGTTTTTGTTGATTTGTCAGGTCAGTCCTTCTGACTACAGTGCAGCCTGTGACATAACCACATGTTTAACTATAAAAGCACAGAACCTTGTGGTATTTGTTTCTGTTAGATAGATAACATAAACACACAATCACAGAGATATTTGACGTTCATACTACATCGTTTTGAGTAGAGTTACTTATGTGAAGGCTAGAGTGGATGATGTTATCCACAAAGTGAGGGGCCAGGTTTTAAGACAAGAAAAACACATTTGAAACTGTTCAGTCATGTTACAGGTTTCTTTATTTTAATTCAATTGTATTTATATTGCGCCAAATTACAACAACAGTTATCTCATAGTGCTTTTCATAAAAGAACAGGTCTAGACTGTACTCTCCAGAAACACCTGCAGAAAGTGATAGGAGGACAGAGGAGAGGGACGAGAGAAAGCACAAGACTACGGGAAAGGGAAGAAGTCGTGTTAGTAACATGCATTAATGGGATGAGGTTGCATACAGTGGGAGAGAAATATGAGGAGAGAGGAGCTCAGTGCATCATGGGAAATCCCCCTGGCAGTCTAGCCCTATAGCAGCATAACTAAGGGATGGTTCAGGACTCACCTGAGCCAGCCCTAACTATAAGCTTTATCAAAGAGGAAAGTCTTAAGCCTACTCTTAAATGTAGAGACGGTGTCTGCCTCCTGAACCCAAACTGGAATCCAATGCAGAGAAGCTAAGACAGGAGCAATCTGATCTCTTTTCCTGGTTCCTGTCAGAACACGTACTGCAGCATTCTAGATCAGCTGATGAGTGTTTTTGGATTAGCCTGATAAGAAGGACTTGTGGTAATCCAGCCTAGAAGTAACAAATGCATCTCTGGAAAAAGTGAACTCAACACAACAGATAATCTCACATCCAAAATATCTGTGTCTGTGTTTGTGTGTCTCTTTATGTGGGTGAATGGTAGCTCTATGGCTGGTGAAATTCAACAGCAAAAGGAGGAGTGTGAGAAGATGAAATGGGATTTGCAGTGCATGATACATGAGATGGAAGGAGAGCTAACCCTACAGAGACAGGTGACCCCCCCCACACACACACACACACGTTGATCCCTTTAAAGGTCTGAAACTCTTTTTGTCTAATGCATTTATATAAAATGGGCCATGATGTTGATATATGTTGTTTATTGTTGTGGATAAAACTAGTATGGCCTTTGCTAGCTGCCCCCAAAATAAAGAGTACATTAATATGACAGTGTTAACTACTTTTGGCTACAGACACATATGCACAGCTATGCCACCAAGTAATTCAACAGACTATTATGCTCTATGTCTTGTGTTACAAATGCTCACAGTTGGCTCTTTACCATGGAGAGCCATCCAGCCTGCCAGACTGAAATAACTGGTAAAGCAGCCAGACATTCAAAAGAGATCAGCAGCAGACCTTTAGGATGAACCTGGACAAAGGGTCCTCTAACTGGTGTCTGAATTGGATGGCTCTGTTGTCTGTTGTCATGCATACTGTGTGTGTGTGTGTGTGTCCACATCTTTCTGTCAAGTAAAATAAGCAGCTGCTAACAGCATGTGATAAATAGGAGAGCATGAATCTTGTAGTCTGGTGTTTGCTCTGTGACACCAATCTGCTGTTTGTCTGATGCTCATCAGATTAGCAATGTAAATGATTCATTATCATTCATCATTTTTGTGTAGGTCATATTTGCAGATCTTTCTCCTTAGTGCTAAAAACTGAATAAGACCCACCAGAGCTATTGTATCAACTCTCTTGTCTGATCTGGACACTCATTACAGAGGAAACTGTAAAAAAGTTACTGCTAACCCTCAGAATGAGAATCTCAGTCTCTTGCACACTTGCTCTCTCATGTTCTTTACTCACCCACGTTCTTTTTTTGGTCATGTAGATGGTTACATAAAATTAGTTTAAAAGCCAAAAACATGTAAGGAAATTCCCTTTATAAAAGTCAAAGGTATGTCACTGTGAAAAGGCTTTCAGAGATGCACCACCATATCCTCATCTTTCAGCTTAAAATACATCATTTGTTTCATTTTAGTTTCCAATATTTCTGATTTTGGTTTAATGGCAAATTGAATCTATAATCAAATTAACACTTGCTAGTTGGCAAACAAAAATGATCTGTTTAGTGTCATGCCTGTGGCAGTGAATTGTTTCTCAAATGTAAGATCACAGTTTTTATTAATTCTCTTGTCTCCTGACACAAAGAAGATATTTCCATCAATCTTCACTCCATCCACTATCTGACCTTTGCTTGGAAAAGGTTTGACAGTGTTTACAGTAGAGATCATTGATCTCTACTTGATTTGTGCTGTAAAGAAATTGATTTTTGCACTGTATAGCAAGCAACAACAAGCAGAATTGGCACCACACAATCCACATGCTGGTAGGGACAGAATGTGCTTAGTGATGTTTTGTTTAGTTATAGCAACTATGCATATATTTCACAATTTAGAAATTCTACACACAACATCTCTAATGACTCTCTTCTGGCCAACAGGAGATGACAGCAGCTTTTGACAGTGAGCTCAGACAGCGGGAGCATGAGTTCAACTTGAAAATGGATGAGATGCGTGCTGTGGGGTTGTCTCATGATTTGAAGGTGAAGAGAGTAACAGAATGGTGGTTCTCTGTAAACAGGAAGTGTTGAACTCAAGTAATGAGTCCATTTATGTGGTCCATAAATACCAGGTTGTCATCATTTGGTGTGTGTCCTTGGCCAGGTGAAGCTGCTGTCTAAAGAAACTGAAATTCACTGTCAGGCTCAGCTCCAGGCCACAGAGGCTCTTAAAGCATCCAAAGAGTTCTGTCAGAAGATACAAACCGAGCTGCAACATAAAGACGAGGAGATCAAAGACCTCACTGCTGTCAAGGACTACAGGTTTGCTCATTTACTGTGTGCATGTGCATGTGTGTATGTATGTAGTTGGGTGACTATCCTCTGTCTCAGGATAAAGGAGCTTGGGGACGAGCTGAAATGTATGGAGAACAAACTGAAGATGCAGGAAGACAACCACATTAAGAAGTGAGTTCTGAAAAACACAAACTCCTCTCAGTAAGGAGCAGAGTCTATTTCATTTATAATTCTAAGTATGCCACCTGTACTGTATATCTTGCCACTGTATATCTTGAGAAATATGAGTATGTCACAAATAAATCCTTGAACATGTGTGTTGCATCTGTAGTTTGCAGAAAAGTACCCTTTTCCACCAGATACTACCAACTCAACTCGGCTCTTCTTGCCTTTTTTGGTTTTCCATTGGGCGAATACCTGGTACCTGATGTCTGGTTTTTTGGTATCACCTCCACCGAGGTTCCAAGCAAGCTGAGGCAATACTGTAGCAAAACCTACCTACTGATAATAACGTTATGAATAATATTGGGAAATATTATTTAGCACTCGTTTTGGAGCACCACCTAAAATTTGCTGTCCGCCCAAGGCTTTAGGACTCCTTGCGTATAGCTAATAATTACACAATTATTCACCAGTGATCAGTTAGTTAATTATTATAATTAAGACATGAATCCTTCGTTCAGTGACCTGGATTTAAACAGCACACACACACAGTTCCTGTGATTAAGGTGAAATTTATTAACTAACTAAAGTGAATACAAAGTGAGGTTAAATAAATCAAAGATATAAAAACAATGATGATTAAACAACCAGGATGTAATCAATGGGAATAATGGAGTTCAATGTGAATTTAGTTGGTCTATTGTGGGAAAGAATCTGATTCTAAGGGAGAAAGATAACTAATGAAAGCAAGTTATATGATCATAACTAAGATAAATTTGGCTAGGAGTTTTAGGCTTAAATGACTACGCATTAAAGGCTAAAGGATTAAAGATAAAGGACATCACCTCGACCACAGAATGTGATTTGTTTGTCTTACTGCTTGTTGGTTTCTCAGCCGGGTGGTGTTTGGACTGCCCCGTGACTAGTTAGTGCTCAGGTCCTTGCCGTCCACAGTTTCAGCAGCTTGGCATGCCAGGATCAGCTTTTTACTAGCAGGTTTGTCCTGGAGGTGCGTCCTAGCCGGCTTGTGGTTAAAGAAAACTTGCAGTGATAGGCCGTTAGCCTGGCTTTGTTTGTTGGTTGATGTCCTCGGTGTTACAGAGAGTGTAACTAACCCACGTGGCTGGGTCCAAACTTTGGTGGGAGTGGTGAACGTTAATGAATAAAGCTTAAAAAGGTAACTTGGTTGTTCCTGAATTCAAAGTTGCGTGGCTTAAACAATCTGATAATTCTTTACAAACAAAGCAAAAGAAAGTAAATTCAACGAAGGTATGGTCGTAAGTTGCTGGAAGACAAAGGAAATTTTGGGCATTGGCGTTGCTTGGACACGGAGCACACTCCAGTGCTGAGCGTAGAGTCTAGAGAAGAGAGATGAGAAGAGAGCAGCGCATGGCGCTGTGTTTTTGTTACCTGGGGCGTGTCTCCAGGGGGAGGGCTTTGTTTCCACCGAGACTTCTGTGCCTTAACTTTAATATGTTCTTAAAGTCTATTTACGCGTTTTTAATCAAATACCTTTCAACAATCATCTCATGTAAAGTTCTTTAATTTTAAGCTTTTCCATCCATCCATCGTCAATCGCTTATCCTGCGTACAGGGTCGCAGGAGCCAATCCCAACTGACATTGAGCGAAAGGCAGGGTAAACCCTGGGCTGGTCGCCAGTCCATCGCAGGGCCACACATAGACAACCAACCACTCACACTCACACTCACATTCACACCAAAGGACAATTTTAGAGACACCAATTAAGCTAACCTGCATGTCTTTAGATGGTGGGAGGAAGCCGGAGCACGCGGACACAGGGAGAACATGCAAACTCCACACAGAAAGGCCTGGGCAACCAGGGTTGGAACTCACGACCTTCTTGCTGTGAGGCGACAGTACTAACCACTGCACAACCAATAAAAGGAAAAGTTATTGTTAACGTCCATAACAATTATGATAGTTACCAGTTAAAACATTTCATATTGATCACCGCAGATAAACGAACATCTTAACTAAACAGGAGGATACTTATTGTTACATTCTTACTATAAGAAAATATATAAGAAAGTTATAAGGACATGGCATCCGATTACGAACAATAAAACACAGAGTAATGTAAATTAGGCACAAAGAGAGGCAGTTAACAATGGCATGCAATCCTGTGTGGGGGGGTAATGTTCCATGAGAGGACCTGGGAATCCTCTGACTATCTACTTATAGTTAACTCAATCCCTGGGTCAGGAGCAAAAGTTGGTTATTACATGACAATATTTCTGTACCATATCATTTATAAATAAAGTATATAAAGGGTTTGGAACAAAGCATTAGTTACACATAAATTAAATGCAGAAAGGACAGTGAGCACTGTTAAAGATTAAAAACATTGCAAAATTATCTTATTTATGGATTCTTCTTTTAACACAGTTTTTAGCAAGAACATGGTTATTGAACTGCTGAAATTGACCTGGCAGGCCACTAAGTAACTTAACAAAGATTATTTTATTCAAACAAGGTAGTAAGGCAAGTTTATAAGGAGACAACATTTATTTGTCTACAAAGGAATTTGAGGCCATTCCTTTACTGGCGTCTGGCTTTCCTCACCAGTGTCACAACTGGGTGTGAAAAGGGAGAGTACATGTTAATGGCTCTTTGGTGGAGTAGAGAATCAAGACTGAAAGGGAGTTGTTTGATGTCTGAAGTAATCTGAAAGATGAACATTTTTACCATGGTTACCTTACCCTTCTGGTCTTGGGGAGTTTTATGACCTTTGTCCGAAGAGGTCCTCACAGCCTGGTTCAGGATGAGGTTAGTCCCTGGACAAGGTTAATATTGTCATTTTAACAGTCAGCCATAGAGTCTGATATCTCAACTTCACTGGAGGTGGTAGGTTTTAAAACTGCCCAAACAGCACTTGGGAGTGGAGCAAATCTTTTCATTCCCTCCTTTAAGCTGATAATACACAGAGCAACTTTTAGAGCAATCATGCAGGGCAACATTGTTGTCCATTGTAATGAGTAAAGATTACTACCGTAATCCCCTTCCCCCACCACTCCGCCACCAGCCCCGAACCGCTGCTATCCATTTAAAACATAGTCGGACTTGCCTCTAGCAAGATTGCCCAGCAACATTGCTCAAAAAGTTGCCCAGTGTATCATCAGCCTTAGGGTACTTCAGCTGTCTGTTGAGGGTTGATATCTCTTTCTCTCAGGGAGAGACAAAGACAGATTCTGGATTCTTCCTTTTTGTTATAAAATAATTAAACCAACACTGGCTGGTTCACTACAGATACCAAAAGGCGATGTGAAAACACTGCAGACTACTGATTGGTCAGAGAAAATCATCACTATTTACTACATCATCATTGCATGCACCAGACGGGGTGTCAAACCCGCCATTTTAAAATTGTTTAGCCAGAGATTGTGAGATAGTAACTTTAACGATACTCTGTACTTTACTTTGCAACCTGAAAAACCTGTGGTCAAATGAGGAGGTGTGGACGTTCCTTTTGTTTGGTTGCTGACAAAACGTAGTGGGTCACGGGTGTGTGTCCCAGCAGTTTTGTGCAGCATTGCTATGACGACTAGCTACATTGAGAGGGTACTATATTTGCAATGGAAAATGGAGGATGGGGCACCAAAAGTGAGGTGTGGTGAGGGGAGCTGGTAGCAATGGGTAAGCACCATAGGTGTCCAGGTTGTTTTTCTATGTTTACAGAAGAGGCATTATTGTGCATTTGTAATGTAAACTGAAAGACCTTACCAAAACTCTTGTAAATGTATCCTATTGTCTAACTGTATGGCTGTTTCTGTCAAGATATGAGGATGTGGTCTGTGCTCTGAAGGAGTGTAATTTGCATCTGGAGGCTCAGTGTCAGGGCCACACAGAGCAGCTGGAGAAGGCTGAGAAACACATTATCATACTACAGGAGAATATGGAAGTTCTGGCTGCACAGGCACGCGCCAAAGAGGAAGACCAGCAGGAGGCCATGGAACAGAAAGATAAGACGATCCAAAGGTGTGGTGGATAATGATTTAAAAAAAAAAAAGATTAGATTGACATTAACAAACATGATAGCTATTGATCTTTAGTTCTTATATGTTTCTGTGCATATTTCATATGTGGTGTTTATACTGTATGTGACTGCTCATTACAGACATAACGATGTAACCAGTTGACCGGAGATTGTGTGTGTTTTCAAAGCCTCCGCAGAGAGGTAGATAAAACCCGGACAGGCTGGGACAGATACATCAATCAGGTGTCTAGTGAGATGGTTTTCAAGGACACAGAGATAATCACCCTGCGGGAGAGAGAAACCAAACTTAGGACCGAGCTGGAGAGGTGCAGGGAGGAGATGGAGAGGTGAGAAGACCACAGAAACATTGCAGTCGGTAGTGATAAATGAAGAAGAAACAGATTAGAAGACAGGTGAAAACGCATTGATGTAGTCTCAAAAGGAGTCTTCTTTAATCTCAAGAGAACATACAGGTTACAGTGAAGACATTTGAAGGTGACAAAAGACAAACCAAAAACAATGGAGGGTAAAATTTGTGACGTTTATTAGCTTTTAAGACAAGAATATGTATGTATGTAATATATATGACCTAGCCTGAGTTGTTCTTATAATTTATAAAATGTCTGTGTGTGTTGGCAGGTACAAGCAGCAGCTGAGTGTTAGTCTGAAGAGAGAGAGGGACTTAAAACAGATGCAAGTCCAGGTGGAATTGGAGTGGCAGAGACGCTGTGAGGACATGAAGGTTAAACAGTGTCTTGCTAATGAACAGCTACTACAAGAACTGACCCAGGCTAGAGACCAGGTCAGCATCTCATACATACAACCCAACCCCTCTCTACACAGTGTATGTGGATTTACTAGTCCACATGTATAGTGGTGTTCCTCTAGATGTGAATGCAAATTGCCTTCATATACACTGCTCAAAAAATAAAGGGAACACTTAAACACACACAATGTAACTCCAAGTCAATCACACTCCTGTGAAATCAAACTGTCCACTTAGGAAGCAACACTGATTGACAAACACTGCTCAATTTCACATGCTGTTGTCCAAATGGAATAGATGGGGGTTGTGCTTACAGCCCAACACCATGCTGGACGTTTGGCATTTGCCAGAGAACACCAAGATTGGCAAATTCGCCACTGGCGTCCTATGGTCTTCACAGATGAAAGCAGGTTCACACTGAGCACATGTGACAGACATGACAGAGTCTGGAGACACCGTGGAGAATGTTCTGCTGCCTGCAACATCCTCCAGCATGACCGGTTTGGTGGTGCGTCAGTAATGGTGTGGGGTGGCATTTCTTTGGGGGGCCGCACAGCCCTCCATGTGCTTGCCAAAGGTAGCCTGACTGCCATTAGGTACCGAGATCTGATCCTCAGACCCCTTGTGAGACCATATGCTGGTGCGGTTGGCCCTGAGTTCCTCCTAATGCAATACAATGCTAGACCTCATGTGGCTGGAGTGTGTCAGCAGTTCCTGCAAGAGGAAGGCATTGATGCTATGGACTGGCCCACCTGTTCCCCAGACCTGAATCCAATTGAGCACATCATGTCTCGCTCCATCCACCAATACCACGTTGCACC
The DNA here is from genome assembly GCA_024633595.2 of Lepomis macrochirus. Classification (NCBI taxonomy): domain Eukaryota; kingdom Metazoa; phylum Chordata; class Actinopteri; order Centrarchiformes; family Centrarchidae; genus Lepomis; species Lepomis macrochirus. The sequence goes on from JALXJV020000023.1 coordinate 29,273,270, forward strand.
ACAGACTGTCCAGGAGTTGGAGGATGCTTTAGTCCAGGATCCCTCAGGAGACCATCCACCACTTCATCAGGAGCATGCCCAGGCATTGTAGGGAGGTCATACAGGCACGTGGAGGCCACACATACTACTGAGCCTCATTTTGACTTGTTTTAAGGACATTACATCAAAGTTGAATCGGCCTGTAGTGTGGTTTTCCACTTAGATTTTGGGTGTGACTCCAAATCCAGACCTCCATTAGTTTATAAATTAGATTTCCATTGATATTTTTTTGTGTGATTTTGTTGCCAGCACAACTATGTAAAGAAAGAAGTATTTAATGAGATTATTTCATTCATTCAGATCTAGGATGTGTTATTTAGTGTTTCCTTTATTTTTTGAGCAGTGTATTTTTGAAGCTGCTGCTGTTGTATTAAAAAAGATAAGAATTGGGGTCCAGGGGGGACTGGAGCCCAGTTTGACAGGATAGGTACACCCTGGAATAGGTCATTCAGTTTGCTAAATTACATACAAACATAGGAATACTGGTTAGCCTCATGAGGTACAGGATGTAGTCAGAAAGGGTAGGCAGGTCTTAGACAGAGAATGTTACCCTCCTTTGGTGCTGATGAGAAAGACACTAAACTGAATGCACATGTAAGCGCACTTTCATCCCCAGTGTCAGTTACTGTATCTGACCTTGTGCTTATTGCTCCTGCTGTCAGGAGGTAGTGGTGGGCACGTGATGTCCATTTTTGTCAGATAATTTATCATTTGCTACACTGCACTGACCGGTACCAAACAGTAGCCCGGTCACTAGCAATCACTGATACTAATTACACACAAAATGATTGCACATAGGCTTTTATTAATCTAGGCTACTGTTTCTCTTCAGGCAGTGATCGACATTTTAACTGCTAACTTTACTTTAACACCAAATGGAAGTTTATTTCTACAACAAAAAATACTTTTTAAGAGAGAAAAGTTTGTTTTAACAAGATATGTTGATTTTTCAAAGTCATGAGAATGTTGTGATATAAGTGATGTGTTGCTTTAAAAATACATCTCTTTAGACAGAATCCGCTGAGGCAGAAATATTATCACCTTTCTCTCTATGCTGGTTTGATGCCCAATGTGATGGTGGAGTTGATAATGATACTAATAGAGGTTTTAATTTGGTCTCTATCAGGCTAAAGCAGAGCTGAAAGAGAAAGAGCAAGAGCTGCAGGACCTGACTGTCTTACTACAGTGTGGTAAAAAAGAGGGAGTCGAGGCAACACAGGTGAGAATACATCCACATTACACTGCACAGACTAATAGAACCATTCAAAAGTGCTAACCTGTTAACCAAAGCAAAGTAAACAAGTATCAGGTAAGGGCCTTGCAAGTTTGAAATCTTACTGATCATTAATCCATGAACATTTAGTGGGTCTTTACATAGAGGTTGATAGATTGTGTGGTGAACTGACAGCCAGGCATGCTCCTACTTGTTTTTACATCTGTAGAGAAACAAAAGCAAAAGTGCTTCAGCTCAGTGGAATAAAGCCCCTAATTGATGACATGTGACACATTTCACATTACAGGTGGCCTTTTCAATTAGTTTCACTGAGGTAAGACCCTTGTGAGACCCTTTGGGAGCTACAATGTCGTATTATGCAGCAGGCGTTAACGTGAGACTCTTATCGGGCGATAAAAAAAATATTGCCATTAATCTATTCTCAAAGTTGGGTTGGGAGCTGGGTCTATACTACTCAAGCTTGATATCTTAGCGCAGATGTATACCTAGCCCGGCAGCCATCTTATTGAACATGATTTATTTTCATCACCAATTATCATAGTAGAACAGCTTTCTCAAGCAGTTTGTAGTCCCGTTTGCACACACATTCTGAATGCCTTCGGCAGAATTCAAATGAGCCATTTTAATCTAGATTAATCTAGATTAATTTCAAGATTACAGTGAGATTAATCTAGATTAAAAAAAAAAATATATATATATATATATATATATATATATATAGATAGATATATAGATAGATATAGATATAGATATAGATATATATATATATGTAGTGTAAAAGCGCTTTGAGTGGTCGAAAAGACTAGAAAGGCGCTATACAAGAACGGAGCATTTATATTTATATATATGTATATGTGTATATATATATACAGACAATATACATTAGACAATATACATTAATAGAGAAGCAATTATAAAAATCAGAAATAAACTATCATCACTGGAGCAGTGCTGAGGATGAATTAGAGATTAGGAGTCTGATAGCTCAGGAGAAAAGGCTGCTCTGCAGTCTGGTGTGTGGCAGCAGAAACTTCTATATATCTTCCCAGAAGGCAGCAGGCTGAACAGGCTGTGGCTGGGTGGGTATTGTCCTTTAGTATCCTTTGGGCTCTGTAGGCACCTCACCTCTCCGATATCACAGATGCTCAGGAGATGGGTATCAATGATCTTCTGAGCAGTTTTAATCACCCGCTGCAGAGCCCTCCAGTCCTGGGCTGTGCACATCCCATTCCAGTTTGTGATGTTTCCAGTCAGGATGCTTTCTATTGCTCTTCTGTAAAAGCTGACAAGAACTTGGTCTGGGAATTTGGCCTACTTAGGGTTCCTCATGAAATACTGTTGAAAATATGTAATACAAATTATCATTGTAGGTCATGCAGGCTGATGTTATGATCAAAGCTTAGCATGCCACAGCACTGTCAAATTGTGTTAAGGGGACCAAAGGCAAAAGGCCATTTATGTAGCTTACTGTGACCAAAGGTGACTTTGCATTTCCAGCACAGGGATGGTTCAGCCAAGCAACAGATATGTGTTGATATGTGGGAAACATTAGCCTGTTTCAGACATGATCTCCGTTGCATAAATAATCTGGAAACATGTTGGTCTCATGCCCGAAAAGTCATGACTGTGATCTTAGTAGGACAGCCCTGTGATTTTATGACTTGCCCACGGACATTCATCTTCCTTTCTAGTTTAGCAAGACAAGCTGTTGTTGTGATGTTAGCAATAGAAGCAGGAGAGATATATCACATCACTACCTGGAGCTGATGTGCTAGCTCTGGGGCCGTCTAATCGTCTCTGTATGTTAGCTCCATGTTAGCTTGACAGTATCCACTGAAGCTACTTTTTGAAATTTTCCCATTTCTTTGCTCTGTAGGTTTACTCCTCTTAATACTGACATTACCTTAAGCTGCCACAGATGGTCCTACTTAAGGACCAATACCAGCTTTGGCACAAACCCAACTGACAGTCACCGTTTTTCTCCCTGCTCCCATGATCTCATTAGTGGGGAACCAATAATGCTGATTTTACTTTGTTTAAGGGTTAGCTAACCTATTACAGGCTTACCCCCCAGACACCCATATATTAACTGAGGGTGTTGTATTTGCAATTCAGCTGATGCCTCGAAGTTCTCCTAGTAGTACATTCAGAGCTGTACTGTTTTGGCCTTTGGCATTTTCCTTGGGCATGTTGAGAGGTATGTTGGCCTTTCAGTCTCGCTTAGTGCCTCCCCAACATACCAGCCTCCTTGAGCTCCACTTGCACCAAGAGGAAAAAAATACACCACGGGCCTGTCCATGTAAAATGACTCCAAAACCCACTTGAGCTGAATACCTGGAATGAGGCACTACAAAGCAAGGTGTGATATATGTGTTGACTTATTATTTAAAGTGTTAAGTCCCGAGGTGTCTAGGGGTTTCAGGACATAAAGATAAACCAAATGTATTTGGTATTGAAAGGATATTTATTTAAAATAAAGTAAACTGAGCTTACAACAGAAAATGGGCCTATGGTTGCTGTGGAAATCAACAAATGAATATAACAAAAGGAGGTCCTCAAAAGGAGGATTACTAACTTAAGAAGAGGCAAAATAAAAGTAAATCAAAAACCTCTCTAACTAATGTACGTTGCAAAAAAACGAAGCGCACAGCACCTCTGAACCTAGTGGAAACTAACATAAAACACAACTACTGTGGGTGCAAGAAAGGTGTCAGTTATTAGATCTTAAACCCTGGCCCACTTCCTTACCTTTACAGTTTTAACAAAGACACGTACACCATGTCTGTCAAGATTAACAAGAAAGCTAAAGACAATAAGCTCCGAGACATGTGGCACAAAGGCAACCAAATCGGGTCTGACAGCTGCCTCGAATGGCAGACCGAGCAGACTTTTTAAGCAGATGGTGGACTTCGCTGGAGCTCCTCGATTGGCTTGCGGCAGCTTGCTGCACCAGTCAGCATCGCTGTCACAGGAACCCAGGAAGTAGGCAGGACTTTTTCTTACAGCCAGTCCGCAGCGTGGGTTGGCACAGCCTGCTCAGCATAATAGATACTGTAGACACATGCACAGGTGCCTGCTGCATGTTCCAATGTCCTGTGAAAATGTTGAAACCAGCATTATAACTTTTTATCAAATTGGAGGGTTAGTTATAATGTTAAACATCCTGAGAGGATCATGGCTTAATATTTAGCCTCACACCATGTAGTCAGTGTAAAAAGTGTATGTCAAATGTGAAACTAAGTGTGTCATAAGTTAAGATAACTTTATTTATTCCGAAGTTAGGATTAAAATGAATTTACAGTATAAATTAGTTTAACTTAAGCAGCGCGTGTTGATCAAAACAATATTTTTTGAATATAGACCTTATGTCCATAGCACAAGTTTTAAAAACATATACAAGTCATATTTTGAGGTATTTCCAGCTGTGATGTGAAGTGCTCTCCAACTACAGTTCCGAGACTTTCAACAGTGGCCCACACCTTTTCACCAAGTGGGAGTCTGATGAATTCATGTTCCCCGTGACACCAGTTGAAGTGTCTCAGATCTGCACTACTCATCTCCCTTTCCCTCAAAGCAAGTAAAGCATCGTGAGGCAGTGCTGGGTTCCGCAGGGATGTGAGGAGGGGTGCTGTAGTCCTAAATTGTTGTCCCACGTCACCCACGTCACACACAGCCAACTGTGGGCCTAGCTAGATGCAAAATGCTAAAATTTGTGGTGGATCCTTCCAGTGACTTCTGTGTTTACTGAGGAACCCTTTCTCTTCTCTTCTGTGAAGACTGCTGGGTATGATCACGCACAAGGGTGAGTTAGAACAATGACAAACACTGGTTCACAGCTAAGGTTGAAAGAGGAAAAAGTGTTTAGTAGTGAAGACAGGGCCAGGTTTAGAGAGTACAGTACAAAGTACAGGGCGGTGAGAAGATAAACGTCTATATTCAGAGTATCTACAACACCAACGACTCTGCTTCTGTCTGGGGGGGGGGCTCAGACAGATCACCAACTACAAACTGAAAGCCCCCCCCGACTTGACAGTTCTCACACTACCCCGGGACTCCATCATCAGCTCTAACTTCCCAACCTAAGCAGAAGCCAGCTCCACCACCTGCACCTCAACAGGGGCCTGGGGCTTTAAATAACTGCCCATTCCAGAGGCGCCCCACTCCCCTACCACAACAACAACTCTCTCTATCTCAGAGAGGGATGTTAATAGACTGTTCAGGAGGCAGAACCCCTCAAAGCAGCTGGGCCAGACTCTGTCTCTCATTCAACCTGCACTGCGCTGATTAGCCTGTCTCCAGTGTTCATGGACATCTTTAACACGTCACTAGAGACATGCCATGTGCCAGCCAGCTTCAAATCCTCCAACATCATCCCTGTCCCCCAAAAAGCAAAGACTACAGACCTTCAACACCATCACACTGACTCTGCTGCCTACCATAGAAGCTCTCCCAGCTGAGCATTCCTGACTTCATCTGTAGGTGGATCACAAACTTCCTGTCTGACAGGAAGCAGCAGGTGAAGAAGGGAATACATTTCTATAACTCTCGGACCAGCAGCACCGGTTACCCTCAAGGCTTCATTCTTTTCCCTCTGCAATTCTCCAAGCTGCACCTCCAGTCATCAGTACGTTAAGCTCTTTAAGTTTGAGCATGACACCACCCTCATTGGGATCATCCCTGGTGGCGATGAGGGCCAATACCCCTTCAGGACTATGAGGCCAGCAGGACAAATTGTGGTTGATCCTTCCCACCCCGGACACAAACCATTTCAGACACTCCCCTCTGACAGGAGGCTGCGTTCCACCAGGACCTAAACCTCTCCCACAAGAACAATTTCTTCCAGTCTGCAGCCGTGTAAACTTACTTGGTTTACACATACAACTGATTCTGATTCTGATTTTAGTTCTCGTCTGGTTCATGTTCACACTGACCTTTCACAGGGCACATGATAGAAGTTTGTCTGCCAGAGAGCCTTACTACTTGGTTAGATTTAGAACTTGTTGTTGGTTTGACAAAAAGGGCGCAGTTGTTCTGCTAGAGTATACCTTGCCATTTAGAGTAATTTATTGTGTAACCCGAACCTGTAGCATTCACTCAGAGTATTTTTTAACTGACCTACCTTTTACTTTTATCTGAGTATCTAAGTACTTTTACCGCAGTTTATTTAAACCATTTAGCTCAAGAAAAATGGCTACAAATATTAAGTAAATATCCCCCACTGAATGCAGTACTTGCACTAAAGCATAAGTGACATGCTACAAATGCATGAAGATATATGAAAGATGAGTGTGTATCTGTCCACAGGGTCTCACACCAAATGTTGATTCTATGGCATCTGAAAAGATTAGTCATCTGCAGGAGCAGAACAGCATCATGCGGGCTGTGATTACCCAGATGAGGAAGGACATGGAGGGCCTCAGCCATCTCCTACCCCATTCCCAGGCTCAGCCACAGGCCTCCTCTCCTCAGCCAGTACACCATCCAGGAGCCTCTGCCACCAGGTCCATTACCCCGACAGCTAACACTCAGATGGCAGCAGGTGAAGACTCTTTTACAAAAACATGGTTGATAATTTGCAGCATCCAGTAATTATATTGTGGTAATCTACACTGACCTGTTTATTGTTTGTTTTTTATTGTTTTCACATAAATAGATTATTACTGTGGCTTAGATCTAACTAATAGTTGAACTTTAGATAAATGACTACATGAATCTGTTGCACAAAGCTGTGTAGTTTTTGACTGTAGTAAGTAGGACTAATTTGCTAATCTAAGCTAAGACTTTTTACAAACTAAGAAATATGACTGATGGAACAATTTTGACAAACCATTCAGCCTGTGGATAGGGTGTCCCACAATAAATGTTATAAATGACATGTTTTTGGAAACTGAATAATTTAGAAAATATTACCTATTAAGACACTCAACATGAGTCCGAAAATGTCTATATCGGCATTCAAAAGCGTACGGGTGCGTCTCAAAAATTTACATTGGCCAAAATTTTAGCTACACCTGTAAGTCTTGGCTTCCATTGGGTTTCAAATACATATTAAATTATTGTAAAAAAAATTGTTACGTATATCCCATTAGTTACAGTAAATGTGGTTTCCCTCAAACCAGACACACAGAAATGCTGAAAAAAAGAGTGTACAATTTTACAGTTGAAAATGCATTTTGTGAAAACTTGATCCTAATTAGTCTTTTTCATCTGCTATATGGTATGAATCCGGTAGGTCATCTGTGCCCGGAGAAATGTGCCAACACCTCTGCTTTGACAAAGCAGGAGTTCACAGTGGCACATTCAGAGTCTGCTCACACCAACATCATGGAACAGGTACTACTGAAGGAAATCAGTGAACTAGTGAATAGTGAATTTGACCAGTCAGTTCCATCCAGGAAATGCCTGTTCCTGGGATGTGGAATTAAAGATAATTCTCTTTTATTGTATCTCAGTACAGTATAATTTTGCCCCAGAAAAAATAGTAGTTTATTAAAAGGTCAGTTCACCAATCAGTTATAAGAGATGATGGTAAGAGATTGTGTTAGCTGCTGCGATAACCCAATTCCTTTAAGTTTCATTGCATCTTCATTCCAGAGTGCACTGGTGCGACATCTGCAAAAGGAGAACCTGTGTTTGCGGCAGCAGCAGTCCTCAGGTCTGATGCCTGGTGATGTGTTTGAAAATGTCCAGGGTGCTAAAAGCAGCCTTCCTCTCCTGCATACCAGGCTGAAGCAGGCAGCGTTCTGTATCGCCCGTCTGAGCAGAGAGAAACAGCAGCTGATAGAGATGGGGAATCACCTCCGTGCTCAGATCACCACTACTGGACTACAGGGTACAATAACAGACACACTCACCACCACACACACTACATAAAAGAGTGGGCAGTGTTAGCTGCAAGTCATTTTAGAGGCTGTTTTCACTGCTGTTTTTATATTTATCACCTAAATTTATTATAGCTTTACTAATAGACTATTTGTAGTGTCTCATAGGGTGCTTTCCATTCATCCAATGTGGCTCCACACTAACTTGCATCTCTTCTGTTGTCTTAGCTCCTCTCAGCAGAGATAAAACATATTAACCAAACGGGACATCCTGTCTGACTCGCTTGAGGAGACAGCAAATGACTGATGAATCACAGCATCTCAACTGTCAAATGTGTAGAAATAATTACATGACAGTTTACAGTTTAATATCACTCTGTGTTTGATGAATGCTGCTCCACTACCAACTGTGAATCTATTGCAGCGTCACCTGAAGCTACTAAGATGCTTATAGAACGCTAAGAGACAACTGAAATTCTTATATTATAAAAGAACAGAACGGACAGGAGGGAACAGTTTTTATTGCTTAGAAAAAATAGACAAAAGAATTGACAAAGTTGCAAAAAGTGTTAAATATTCAAATTGATCACACACATAACATGTTCATTTTAGGAATAAATATAGAGCCACTGTTGGTGCTGTTATTCCTGAGAACGGTTAAGCGAGGACAGTAGGAATCATACTTAACAGAATGGAAAACACATCCAGAACTCTGTATGTCCAACAGAACCAGAGAGGGACTCCTCCGCAGAGAAACAAGGGGACCAACATGACCGGCTGTCTGCTCTGGAACAGCTGCAGTACCAGCTCACCACACAGGTATCTCCTCCAATTCAGTTTTGTATGTCTCTTCAAATCAATCTCACAACAATAGATGGTAATGGACTGACCTTCTAAAGCACCTTTCTTGCCTTCCAACCAAAAATCTTTACACTACGAGTATGGAGGACGTGGTAAGGCTAGCTTACCTTGAAGGCTTGAATAAGGGGTACATATCAGAAGCCGTATCTGTCCAAAGTTCCAGAATCAAATTACCACACAGAAATGCTTGTCTGATCGATGAACTGTTGAGCCAGGTTAGCTTTTTTCCTTCCCTCTGCCTCCAGTCTTTCTGCTGACATTCTCAACGGAATCACACTTACATTACTGGGGAATAGATGCTTTGAATGCATCCTTCATTTCTTGATAGTGTGAGAGCTGTGTACAGCTCTCTAGTCCTGTACCGTTTGTCCTAGAAACTTGGTTCCAACTTCAAATTGTACATCTTCTTCGTGGGAGGGGTGCTATTGCTTTTGTTGCTGATATCTGTAATAGTTGATTTTATATTCATATTTTTATGATTTTAAAATGAATGGGTTCGTATGGGAGCAGGTACTCCACCCTCCGAACTTTAAGAGCTTAGTGCTCCGGCATATGTGCAGCTAGAGACTCAATTTAAGCTGTAAGTTGCAAAAAAGATGTTGATCTTTCAAAGTTGGATTTGGTGTTTGCTAAAAAAATGTTTAGTTTAGGAACTATGCCCTTCCAAAGTGTAGGGTTAAACAGATTTTAGCAGACTTTAGAGTGTGTCATGTGACCATGTTAGAGTGGAGAGAGGAGGATTTTGCTGACCAGAAATTTTTTTGTAAACTGCTGCTCCTCGTGCATATTTATCTCTATAAGCACAAAAAAGGCACCAAAATGTAGCCACATGCCTTTTCTCCCTCAAAATGTCAAAATCCTGCTCAGTGGACATTTAGTTTTTTATCTTTGATACTTAATTGATTGGAAAGTGTCAGTCCTCTCTCATTCACTCCCTGTTGTAGCTGCAGGCTGAGTTCTCCCGCTGTCCTCCCTGTTTGGAGTTTGGACACAAGAGGTATATTTTTATGCTCAGCTACTCAAGCACTAACTAAAAAGTCCAACATGTTAGTTGTAAAGCTTTTTTTTTATTAAGCAAACACACTTTTGCATCAACAACACATCAAATTGCTTCTTGCCAGTCAGGCTGGCTGGTGGTGCAGTTAGTTAGTGATCAGTCTGCGGAGCCAAACCTCCAGTCCAATCGTGGGTTAGAATCCTGCAGCTGGCACCAGTGTTAACTGGTTTCAGCTTTAAACACCTGTAGCCTATGGTGTTTGAACTTAATGATAAACTAAATATGGTGACCACAAAGTCATCCATCGCACCGACAGCCGTAGCAATCTGCCAGCTCTCACACGCATTTTCTTAAGGAAATGCCCATTCTAGTTTTGCTTATTGTTTGTCTGCCTAATTAACATATTACAGGAACTCAGAGAAGAAAATGTATCTTCTATCACAAAATGGAAAATTACTGTAGTCTGTAAACCTTGGCAACTGTGGGGAATAACATGAACAACCCATGCCTTCCAGGCTAAGCTCAACACTAGTAAGTGAAAAGAAGAAGCTGGTGACACCATCTGTAATGGAGCTCAGGAGGACAAACACAAAAAGATAAAATATATAAAAAAGACAAACAATAAGAACTATTATGTGAAAGACCTCAGAATGATCCTGGTGTTGTGTACTTCTCTGCACTGCCTCCAGAGAGCACACTGGGTCCACTAATGTATGTGTGCCTTCAGGAGCTGCAGTATGCTTTAAGACAGAGGGCTTGCACTGATCACATCCTCACTGAAACCAGCAACCGAGGTCCTGCAACAAATGCCAACCCCTGGTCCCTGGAGCGCAAAACCACAGACAGGATTGAGGTAACAGCAGGGTCTTAAATACTGCATTAACTGATAAACAAAACAGCTGAGTTGCCCATTTCACTCCTCACATTGAAGGGATATTTGCTGGTGCAAAACTGTATCTTACTTCATTAAATGATATGTGTATATATATATATGGATAGATGGATAGATGGATAGATAGATAAGTCTCCAGCTCTCTTCTTCAGACGTCCAAGAACGAAGAGACCCCTCCTCCAATCAGTCACTCACAGAGATCAGGTCTGACAAGGTCTGAGTTGTCATCAGAGAAATCACTGCGGTTGTTAAAGGAGCTGTGGGGGACACTGGACCATGGACTCAGTCCCTCTGTCTTCTCAGAAGGTAACCACATCAGAATAACTACCAACTTTGTTTGGGCACAGATACTGTTTTTGGGGGTTTCTTTGTTTTCACATTTCTGACATTAAGTCAGTATTCAAAATGGCTCTTTTTTATAATGCCTAAAATCACAATACTGACAAAATAGTCAGCATTTTTCCTGGTATCTACTATCAGATCAGAAAAACATCATGATTACACCAGATGTTGGGAGCGGCTTATGTGCTTTTACTCCATAAAACACCCAAAAGTTGAAAATCCTTCTCCAGAAATGTCTTGGGGCTAAATATTCATCTAACTGGTGAGATCGATGCGAGTTGATAAGTTAATTTTCTGGACTTTTTTATTTATCAGTGTCACTGTTTTATCAGCTTTTTTTCATAAAAAATAACTTGACAATATATTATATTGGGAAAGTGTGTTTAAATGCTTACATGCATTTTAAGTAGCTTTAAGTAGTAGTTAAGTGGTCCAGCTAGCTCACGTAATGTCCTACATTCCTCACCAAATTGAAACAGTCCTAACTAATTTATTACCAGCTATCTTGTTTTTAGGTCCAGCCATCAAACTAGTTAACTAACAAGTATGAGTTTACATCAAAGAATTTTAAATTCTTTGATGTAAACTCTTTATACTTGATCTTACATTTTTATTAGCCAAATAGATGAAGTTTCAGCTGCCACAACACCAGACTGCAGTGCAGCTTTTCCCCCAAGCTATCAGACTTTTAAACTCAAAGTCATCCTCAGCACTGCTCCATTGAATATAGTTTATTTCTGTTTACAATTTTTGCTTATAATTGCTTTTATATGTATATTTTCTGCTTGTAGCAGAAGGGAGTTATAAACTCAATTTTACTCTACAACCTGTTATAAATCTACCTTGTACCTTGAGGAATTCTTCAGCACATAAAGAACAACATCCCAGCCAGGACCCTCACCAGTTTGCTTTCAGAACCAACAGACCCACCGAGGATGCCATCTCCACTGTCCTCCACTCAGCCCTCACACACCTTGAGGAAAGCAACATCTGCATCAGAATGCTGTTTGTGGATTTCAGCTCAGGATTCAACACAATCTCCCCATGAAGCTGATCAGCAAACTCAGCTCTCTGGGTTTAAATCAAACATTCTGCAACTGGATATTGGACTTCCTCACAAACAGACCCCAGTCAGTTCGGATTAGTGAACACACCTCCTCCACTCTAGTGCTCAACCCCATCCTGTTCAGACTGTACACCTGCGACTGCATCCCCAGACATGGAGAGAACTCTGGTGTGAAGTTTGCGTATGGCACCACCATCATCAGCCGGATTTCAAACAACGATGAGACTTCATATCAGGAGGAAATTCATAATCTTGTAGAGTGGTGCTCAGAGAACAACCTACTGCTCAATGTCAGCAAAACTAAGAAACTGATTGTTGATTTGACACACACTCCTGTCTAAATCAGTGGTGCTGAGGTAGAGCACATGAATAGTTTCAGGTTCCTGGGAATCAGAATCACAGAGACCCTGACATGGTTGTCTCATATCTCTTTGTATCAGGTTACCATAACAAAAGGGCCCCATATTTTCATGTAGATATCTTGCCTATCAGCTGATAACATAATCTTTCATAGGATGGGTTTTTGCTATTTCATCCAACCATTCCTGGTGGGCATATAGAGCACTTACCATTGGCAGCACACCTAATAGGCAAAGCATTTGGTCCCTGTACTAGTGAAGAAGTTATTACTATACTGACGAAGTTGATAATGTTAGACCATAGAAGATCTATCATGGGGCATGAATACACGTATAAGAGAGTGCCACAAGTATTATCACATCTCCAACACTAGTCAGAGCTTTTGGGTCTAGCCTTGTCATTTTACTTGGGGTCCAGTTTATTATTATATTTTGGAGTGTATGTTTTTTTTCTTTTGTGGCCATAGTCTTATGTTAGGAATATGTCCTCAGAAAAACTAAATAAATAACCCCTTCATCCAGTATGAACACAGTTGCAGTGGTTGGATAAATGATGGACAGATGGAGAATTGTTGCCCAATTAATGGCTGGAGTCTGTGTCAACTCACCAGGGAACAATTTCTCAACCAGCGGAGCTGCCAGATCAGGCTGAGTCGCTGTGATTACAATCATATCATCTAATCATTGTGAAACCAGTTAGACCTTGCTGGGTCAAGGTTTGTTACAGATATTAAACAGTTTATGAGATAAAGTTCATCTTTTCTGTGCACAGAGGTCCTGTGCAGTTTTACCATGAAGACAGAACAAGAGAAATTGTGAAATCTTTGGCATCATTTGCATCAAAATGCACATTGGGATAGGTAACCATGGGTTAATGTGCTACATCTGAAATGTTAATGTGAACTATTTAAAACTATTTTAAAAAACAAATGAATTGTTCCTTGGCCCAGGCCCTAATTTTCAAGTCAAGTTCACATTTATTGTATGCTTCATTCTGAGTCCTTATCATCCCAGCCAGGCTGTTGTCAAGAGTTGTTGAGGAGGTGTTCCTCTCCTGAAAGCCTTTGTTGTGCAGAACTGTAACCTTTATCAAGATCTAGAAAGGAGGACTCACAGGTGAATTTTCAAAAGGATAGTTAATTACCCAAAAGGGATGAAAACAATGTACAAAATACACAACAAAGTTCTGGGCCCATAAAAGAAATTACCTCACCGATATCACTGATGCTCAGGAGATAGGTACCAATGATCTTCTGGGCAGTTTTAATCACCTGCAGCAGAGCCCTCTGGTCCTCTGGTCTGTGAAGCTGATTCCCAGGAACCTAAAACTTTTCACCTGCTCCACCTCAGCTTCACTGATGTAGACAGGAGTGTGTCTCCACCTCCTTTTTCCTAAAATTAATGATCCCTTTTTGGTTTTGCTGATACTGACCACTCTGCGAGATTGTTAATTTCCTCTTGATATGAAGTCTCATCATTGTTCGACACACTCTCCTTAGACAGTGATATGTTAAAGATGTCAGTAATAACATCAACTAGCTGATTGGCACAGGGTTTTAGTACACGGCCAGAGATGTTATTAGTCCAGCAGCATAAAAGGTGTTAAAGTGAGACTGAATATGAGCAAAGCTGCTGGAATGAAATGAAAATGTTTCATCTATAAAAGCCATTAGAATTTCATCTCTCTTGTCTGCATCTGAAGATGAGCTGAGCTGGAGGGAGGTGGCTGAGTCGGGTGGTGATGGAGTCCAGCCCCCAACCAAGGCCCAGCAGAGGATAAACCCCTTTACATCTCCATCAAGCAATACCAAGACCAGCAGACCTGGAGCTCCTGGGAGGATCAGCAAGATCAGAAATTACAATGTTAAAGACTGACACACATATATGACAGGCTGTCAAAACACTGGTCATGGTAAGTACTACTGGAAACAGTTCAAATCTTCTGTCACTGGAGGAGCTTTGTCAAGTCTGAGAAAATCCCTGGTTATGCCATTGTGATGTCATCACGATTATCTCAGCCACAAATTTATAACAGCAACCAGAATATTATGGAGATCCCATTTTTTTATATTGAAGTTTAACCCATACTATGAACTAAAAGTCTAGATTTTTAATCATCTGCTGCTTCAATTTGTAATAGTCATTTGTCTGTCTCTAGTGAGTTCTCCAACTTTGTGGAGAGGGGGTGCTCTTTTAAAGCCACTATGTATAGCTTTTTTTATTTCATAGCTTCTTCCAAGTGATCCTGATAACATAAGTACACACAAGAGTAAAAGCATTTTACTCAAAGTCAAGAATACTTCAAATACCAAAACACAACATTCTTAATTACATTATAGAATAAAGCTTAGGTAAGAAGATATTATATTTGAATGCTCCTTCAAACTTCAGAGGTCACATGTCTGAACCATAAAGTACTACTACAAAAGGACCACAATAATCATATGCTTTAGTGTGTATTGTGTATAATCCTTATTATTTTTAAATGTATATTGTTGAAGGCAGTTCTGCATGTTTTATTGTATTGAAGTAAATTCACCTTTTTTTCTTTTGTTTTTAAACACAGTTCAGTTTCGAGTTTGTCAAATTGTCTATTTTCACTGTGATCTTAGCAATAAAATCTGACAGCAACTTGTAAGGGAAGAAAATCAAAGAAAATTGTGAATGTCCTGACCAAAGCTAGGGCTCCATGGAGGTACAATCTGGAGTTGGTCCCTGTGCGCTGTACAGTACCTGCCCACTACTCTCTTTAGGGATGGGTTAAATGCAGAGGATGAATTATGTGTACGTGACAAAGTATGTTCTTCTTCTTCTTCTTCTGGTGGTTTGTGGTTAAAGCACAGATGTCCGGGGACCCTGGTTACATGTCATCCCCAGTCTCTCTCCACTCATTTCCTGTCATCTCTCTACTTTCTATCTCTACTATCTACTATCCAGTAAAGACATATATACAAAACCCTACAAATCGTTGGGGTTTCTTTTTACTGTGGGTACCAGTAAATGAGCCAAAATCCAATATATTTATTGTTGAGTAAAATTCCATCTTCTCTCTCCTTATAACTATCTGATGTCTCAGCTATCGGATTCCTCTTCATGGTGACTCATACAAAAATAATGCTACAGAGCTCAGTCCACAGTTATGTGACTATTAATCAATATGGTCTATAAAATGAATTTCTTTGAACACAAACTACATCTATTAAACTCTGTATATTTGGTGTGCATTAATGTTATTGTCTAGCCAGTCCATAGGGTAATAAACTCCTACCTAATTTTTAAAAGCACCCTTCTGTCTGTCTCTATATTGATCACAGGGTCCTTGTGTGCTGTTATCACTATGTTGCCACAGCAGGTGATTAGGAAAAACCTTCTTTAGAACATCGTGCGATCCGAAATTATGAACTCCAGTAACCCCAAGAAGTCAGACGAGCTTTCCCGGGCACGTCATCACTTGGGTCCCGCCTTTTAATCATCCTATCTCCCAACAGCGCCCGCCCGTTTATTGTGATTGGAGGAAGTCTTACACCCTTGCGCTGTGATTGGCCAATTTACATGCCATCCAAAATAGTTCAACCCACGTCTGCTGATGCCGGTAACTTCACGTTTAATATAAATTTTAGATTTTATGACATTCATGTTTTAGACCCAAAGTGGTCAACATATGGTGGTGGATGTGAAAAAGTATACTATTACTGTATGTGAAGATTCTCACTCATCCAGATCATAGTTATCCAGCCTACCTTAGATACCCATTATTGTGTATTTGACATCACTCACACTGGATGCTCCAGAAATAGTTTTATATATTGAAGTAAGAAAATTCTTATAATGGAACAGGGCACAACCCAACTATTAATTTAAATATTTCAAAATGAAATCGAATCCTGGACTTGTTTTTAGTCATGCTAGCAGCATGGTTCAAAGGATTCAGTCAGTCAGTCCACCACTTTGGTCAAGACTGAAATATTTTGGCAGGTATGAATAGATGACACCTAATTCTGTACAGATATGTATTTTCCCAGACATTTATTCTAATGACTTTGGTGATCTACTGGCTTTGCCTCTTGCACTGAGGTTCAGAGTGAACTGACTTGACAATCGTTAAATGGAATGAAATCTGCCCCTAGAGAATGTATAAAAACTTTGATCCCCTGATCTTTCAAGTAGGACATTCATCGTGTCAAAATGTCATGTTGTTGAATCGTTTCATTGATGATAAAATAAAAATACTGCAAAACAGATGTAAGCATTTGGCAAGAGCAACTGTGCTTAAGTACAGCCTCACAAAATGGCTCTTGTTAGCTTTATGCCCATATTTCATAATGAAAAGTATAATCCAGGGTTAAAAAATGAAACTTGTACCGGACTGAACTGTAGGTAATCAAAGAGCATATAACATTCCATCTGCTGCTGACGAATATTTGAGAAATACTTTGAGTCCTACACAGGTTTCTAAAGGTTGGACTTCAAACATTGCTCAGGTGCGTATCACCCAAAGGCTCACTTTGTGTTGAAAAGTGGGAAAATAAGGGCTCAGATTAGGGGTGTGGAACCCCTGAAATTTATCAGTGGGGGGTCTGGAGGTCCTCCCTCAGATTTTGAGCATTAAACACTTAATTTCCTGCCTTCTGGAGATATTTTCTGCACCAATATATGGTGTATGTCTTTATTTAAATAAAAGGAAACACAAAATGACAGGTGATATATAATATCAAAATATATATAATGAAGTAATCAGTATTTTTGAGCGTAAGGTACTTTTTCCTTTTATATTCTTTGCATTGCATGTTTTTGCATTTTGCAAACTTTTATCAAAGCATTTTGATTTATTAGTTAACATTTCTTGTTGTAAGCTATTTCTTTTAACATTTTTAACAAACGCTTCAAAAAGTGATGGGGACAAAATCATGTCCCCAGCATCTCCAGTGGAAATGACACCTATGGTTTCACCACAGAAAGCCTTTCCTTCCAAATGAGCCCTTCTAAGTTCTGAGCCTGGGCGAAGATATATCTGGAAATGTCAATTGGACATGATGTAACCTACATGTTAGGTGGATAACCGATTTAAAATCCACCGTAGGCTATATCTTTGGACAACCAACACAAAATAATAAGCTGCAGTTAAATGTGACTACACACGTTCTTATTTTGTCTGTAAGGCACATGAACGCTTTTCATGTTCACTTGTTCGGTCTGTCTGACGGAGAACAGAAGCAGCTTGAACTCCAGTAACCCTGTCTGAACGTTCCATTTGTTTCCTCCCCGAGTGACAACGGGGGCGTTCAGCGAATGACTCCATCACTGGCTGGATCCGAGAGCCCTGCCTCTTTTCTCATTGGACTGTGCGGCCAAGCCAAGCTGTCAGCCCATGTGGCGTGGCCAGGGCAGAATGTGAGACATTTAAATTCATCAGACAAAAAAGATTCAAAGAAGCGGAGGGCTAACGTTACCCCTACAGATAGGGACACGGCAGAGGTAGATTTTTTTCATTACAGTAACTGTTAGCTAACGGAAGTACATGCCAAACAAGCGCTAACATTTGACAAGTGCTTCAAATAATTCAGGATCTTTCAGGAACGTCAAACCGGTCCAGACAGCTCAGGTAAGATGCTAAGTCATTAGCTGCGGCATTCGGCTGCTAACACCGTCGCGGTTTTAACGTTATATAAAAAAAGAATGATTATTTAATTAACTTAACGTTATGACTTGACAGTTTTCTTTGTTAACATGCTAGGTGACGCTTAGTCTATTCCTGCTTTAGGCTTCAAAAAGAAAAGTAACTATTTAATTAACGGTATGACTTGACAGTTTTTCTTTCTTGTCAACATGCTAGGTAACGTTAACGTTATGTTAGTTGTATTCTGCTTCAGGCTTCACTGTTTTACACCGAAAACGTTTATTTCCATGAATTCCAACTTTTGGAAATGGCTGTCTTGCTTCCCCTTGATGGAGATAATCGATGTTCGTTCGATATGCAAGCCCCCCAAAATGATTCTAGTCCTGCTTGCTTTTTCTCATAAATAGTAACTTATGCATTGTATTATGGGTAAGAAACCATTGACGTTGATAAATGCTTCTTTAAATCAACCCCGAGCTTGATGTGACCAAGGGCAGGTCATCAGCAGTTCAGCTTGTCCTGTAGCTGGTTCTGCCAGTGTCCCCCCAGCAAATCCTGGAAAATATAGCCCAGCTGTGGACCTGCCTGAGAGGGTGGATCCAGTAATGGCTGCAGGGTTTGACCAAGCAGATTTCAAGAAGTTGTCTTGCTAGTGCCTGGATTCAGTAGCTTATTTAGCCCTTTGTGTCGCACATCCACCCTCATTTTACTCCAGTCAGCGTGCTGCTTCAGATAAGTGCAAGGTGGATCATTGGTGCTTTCACTGTGACATTTTGTCTCTGGAGTGTGATGCTGATGATAAGCCATGATTGAGACCCTACAGGTAGGCTTTTGGACTTGCAGATCCCTGCAGACAGCGTGATGGACAGTGAATGACTTACTCATTCTTCATACCCACTGTTTCCTCTGCAGATTTGATGCTAGCTTTTGCTTGCCTGTTATAGTAGGGTATGGCTGCTAGATGAGAACAAATCAAATGAAAGCAATTATTAGTTATGTATACCGGTAAGCAAATAAATGTCCTCATGTATAGTGACCTGGTTGAGTTAAACCGAAAAATAATTGACATGACTTAAAGACATATCTTCAGTGTAGTTTGCTCACTTTAACATGTGGGTGAGGAATTAGGGGTGTGTGTGTGTGTGATGGTAGGGGGGAGGTCATGAAAGGAAACTAGCAGGCAGTCCACCATCTTTCTTTTCAACCATATTGCCAGCATGTCTTGTCTGTGAGCATCATGTAATATTCTATAATACAAACATACCAATTTAACAACAAAACATCATAATTACCTAATAAATATTTTAAAATAGCAGTGAGAGTGTGCGTGTGTGAAAGAGAACGACATGAAAAAGAGAAACTGGTCTGGAACTGAAGTGAACTGGTTTCAACTCCATGATCAATCCACGAACAAGTTTGTCCTCTTCACTTAAAAGTGGGTGTCTGTTTCCAACTTCCAAGTTATATTATGGAGGTTGTGTGACAAGTCATGTCTTGTTGGATGAGCTCAGCAGTGTGTGATTGAGAATGTTAGGGCTGATGTAATAATTGTAGAAGAGACTACAGACAGTCCTTGTTGGATAGAATATGGAGCGATGTTCAGTACAGCATGAGGCTGCGGTGCTGATTAACTTTACAGTATACGTATTGATCAGTCCAGCCTGCAGCCAGTGGATATAGTCTCCTTATGGCTGCAGTCATGTGCACGGAGTTAGCGTGTGATCTGGGTCAGGTAATGCTAGATATTTCACTGAAGGTGCTACATTAGGTCTAATCCCAGGCCAGTGTATCTATCCTTGGGCCCAAATCCCTTCAGCTACTGAGCCACAGAAAGGGCCAGGACAGCCTGTTGTACTGTGGCCATCCTGCTTCTACCCAGGTTCAGCCTGATCCTCCTGTAGTTACATTCATAAAGAAGTAACGAAATAATAAAAACTTTATCATATTATCTTGCACTGCTGAACCTTAAATTAGTCGTATGCAATCGGGTATTATTGGTGAACTGGATTTCCAAAAGAGAAACGAAGTATTTTTAGCGATTAGTTGGTCAACAGAAAATGAATTGAATGTTAATCAATTCATGCTTAATCTAGCTATTCTGCAAAACTGCAAAAAGTTCTGGCCACATGTGGAGGAGGCTTGTTAATGACGAAGCAGTGGTACGTGGTACTGAATCTGCACTGGTGTTATTCACTTTTGCTTTACCTGGCATGTGGTTGTGAAATATCCACCGTGTCAAATAACATTTCTCTCTGTGTTTCTCTGCAAAATGCTAAAAATGGGCAGCTAAAAACACCTGCGTGGCAGCCCAAGTAAAGTCTATATGTTATCACTGCAAAAATCACCATATAGTTGACAAGTGTGCAGGTGTGGTGTACAGGCCTGAATGCTAGACCTCTGCAGTGAGGCTCTGTCATGCATGGTTTGGGTCCACTTCCAAACCAAGCAGAGTTATTTAGCATGGTCACCTTTAACCTGTGACTAAACACGTTTGTCGTGAAGGGTGGGTCTGTTCTATTCCATGATGACAGTGCCCACATCTGCTCACCATGATGACCCACTGATGGTTTGATGAAATGTATTTGAATCATGTGCTTTGCGTATAAACAACATTGAAGCTGTTCTGGAGGTTGGTAGTGGAGCAGCACCTTAGCTAAGGCCCTAATATCAGGGGTGAAAATGTACTTTTTGGCTCACCTGCCAAGGTGGCTGGTAGATGAAAAAAATCCACCTTCCAAACATATTTTTTACCGGCCAAAATAATAAGTTTCCTTTTGTGTCACATAGACATTTGTTTCTGTGCTTTTAATTGAGATAATAAATACAAACTTAAAGATCAGGCCAGAGTGAAATTTGAAGCAAAATTATATAATTGCTATTATATTATTGTTGGGTTTCTGTAAATAACATCACAGAGTACAGTCTAGACCTGCTCTTTTATGAAAAGTGCTATGAGATAACTGTTGTTGTGATTTGGCGCTATATAAATAAAATTGAATTGAAAATTGAACTGAATTAAATTGTTTTATAAACTTATAAGATGCTTATTAATGACTCAACTTAAATCTCATCATTGCTCACTCTTGCTTCACATTCAGCTTAAACCTCCTCGTCAGACTGCTCACTTTGTACAACTACCCTCTTCTGGATAATCATTTTTTATACAGCCTATGGATCATTCTCCTTAATCTCTAGGGAGGACAGCAGGACCATTAGAAGATCTGACACACTGTCTGACACACTGTCAGACACTGCATACCATACTACCATACAGTTGTGGACAGCCAATGTGAACGTAGCCAGAGATGATTTATCCTCTAATGGCTACTTGAGATCACTGATTGGTGATACGTTGCAGCAAGCCAGTGAAATGCCAGCATGTAAGAAATAGGCTTATTAGCTTTAAGAGAAATTACCAGAAACGTGAATGTTTCATTTTTCTATATACAGACGGGGCTGAGCGAAGCGGTGCACAGCTTCACAATGAATTATGATTTTACTCATATTAAATAGTAACATATGTGGCAGTCAGTGCTAATATTGTGACATGTCGTGTCACCACAAATAAATAAATTCATGGGGAAACACTGTAGTGGGGTGCAGATTGTAAGATAGACTGTTTTTATGTCATCTTAGTTCTGATAGAGTTGGTTAAAATCGCTATAATATCGGCACATGAAAAACCAATCGTTGATCATCCCTTCAGTTGCAGTTAGCCGATCCAATCGCCACTTGGCACAAGCCTACACTGCAGTGTATTTGTTAACATGCAGTTGGTGTGTACAGTTGGCACATGTACTTTTGCTAACACATCCATGCAGACTCTTGTGGACATAAGCAGATGATAAAATGAACTTCACAGGGACCCTCTCAGCTACATGTACACAGAGGGTAATTTCAGTTTAAGAGTTGGAGTTTGTTTTTGCTTTCAGCCCCCTTTGTATCATGCATGATTTCAGTATTTACTGTTAAATGATCGGCCTTAGCACAGTGTGAACAAACTCTTCTGCTGTGATGCTCTGATGTACTGACTTCCAACCAACAACCAGAGCTTACTGTCAGCATATCTGACAGCCTGAGTAGCTAGTGATGTTTGAAAGTGTCACAGAGAGACAGAGAGAGACAAAACTTCAGACCTGGGATGGTTCACCTCTTCTGAAGCGTCCTCTGTACTTTCAGCCAGAACCTACTCTCACCAAGAGCAGAATTTCTCCTCCTTAGTTCAAATAGAGTTTAGACTTTCGTTTACTGTGTGCCAGTTTGTATGTATTGATAAATAATTGGCATGATAAAGACAGAAGAAATGATGGACATTACTATTCCCATGAAAACAAGGGGATTGTCATCATCAGGAAGCTCTACTGAATTCCATGTGTCCAACCATGTGGGCTCAGGCAGTGTGCTGAAGAATATACAGTCTGGTCTGAGGGAAGGCTTTATATGGAGGCTTTCATTTAAAGTCGCTCTGTCCCAAGCTGCAAGCTAGCTCATGATTGGTGGATGGGTCTCGCCCTGACCTAGAAACAAGGAACAAAGACCAAGATATATATATATATATATATACACACACAACACATACACAGAGTCCAACATGGATGATGCTCACTCATGTGTACAGAGTAGTATATCAGCAGACTACATTGTCTGCTGTAAGTGCTCTGTCATGCATGCTCAGAGGGGCTCCAGTCGACGCCAGTACAATTACTCATGCTTCAGTACTGACACATGTTTAGTGTGAATTAATACTGTTGAATTACTGCCACTGGGACCTCTTGAAATTTCACATTTCATGGCAGTGTTTCCATTAATTATCAAGACTATGGCGGCCTGCCACAGTCAAATTTGTTCTGCTATAGTTAGTCAATATAGTCAAAATTAAGCAAAAATATTTTTACACTTCTTTTAGGATAGAAAAGCGTGCCTGGTTGAAATAAGAACTAAATTTACACTTGATTGGATCAGTTTATATTGTATTGAATATTTATTTGTACATATTCTGTGTATTACAGTGTTTCTCATAGAATCGTGGCATTGTGGCGTGCGTGCGTGCATTCAATATATGACTAGCAGCTAGGCAGGCCTTACAGCATACTAACATCGACAGCCCAGCTGTTGTCTAACATTAACATAACTCCTTATTAGCTAAGCTCCTTAGTTCTTACTAACTAAACATTTTTGAATGTGGGTACGACACTGACAGCGTTGTGTTGTGCAGATTTGTGCAGCGGTCTTCATGATACCAACCATTCAATTCACAGACAGGTCTGTTGTCAATGCAAGTAAGAGGAGGTTCTGAGCAAACGTGCAGCTCTGCAATCAAATACGATTGTACCCATTTTAATAGTAAAAAAATAAATGTAAAATCAGTATGGCTGTCAGCATTGGTTATGAGGCAGGTCGCCACAAATAAATCAATGTATGGGAAACACTGCAGCCTGCTGACTGTAACGTGGAAGGGACTATAACTGCATGTGCTTTCCACTGTGTATTAAGTACCGCTTTTATTGTTGACATATCTCGCTTTCTCTCTCTGTTCACAGTAATTCAGCATGGATGAAATAGTCATAGCAGGAATATCGGGCCGTCTGCCTGAGTCCAACAACCTGGAGGAATTCTGGGAAAACCTGATTAATGGTGTGGACATGGTGACAGAGGACAACCGGCGGTGGACACCAGGTAAGATTCCTCATGAAGCTGAAATTGATTGATTGGTCAAGGTCAGAAGTGAGCAGAAAAGAATGACAGGTTTGATTGTTTGATTGATTGGTAATGCAATGTGAAATACACTATTCTCCCTGAGGATGAAAAGGCAGTAAAGATTAAGACTGTCTGCTGCTTATCTACCACACCATCGTTGTTTCCTTCTGTACTGTTCTTCTCCACATAATTTTTCACAACCTAAAAACGCATCAAACCCATGCTAGAGAATGAGAGCTTGTAACTGTTTGTGTACCAAACACATCAACTAGACACTGACAGACAAAATAGAATGTATTTAAATGTTGTGATCGAAAATATTGCTAGGGTCAATTCAGTTATTGCTTGATATTGGTAGGGACATGTTCCTACTAACTTCTGTGCCCTTGGTCAAATGTGTAGAAATAATCAACAGTTTCATAGAAAAACACTGCATGGTGAACGCTGCTCTGACTGATTATAGATTAGTATGGTGTCAGAGCATGACAAAATGTGACTGACACCAACAGACAAAGGTTGGATAAGTGTTGAACAGAGGACATTGTTTTACTGAAATGTCAGAACAGACATAAGGTATCAATAAAAACAGCCATAAATTTATAGATTACTTTGTAAAAGACCAAAATTACAGCCTAATAGGATTTAAATTAATATCCACAACTGTGCAGCTGATTGTAAAGCTGAATGAGCCAAGATTACTTTGGAATGAAAATAAGAGAAGAGGTAGAGAAAAGGCAGCAGTGTTTTAGAATTCAAGTTACACACAAATCCAGGCCCCTCTGCTTCAAAATTAATTAGTTTGACACGAAAGTGAAGACAGATTGGCGGAACGCTCTAGAATATTTTGGTGACACCACTGGGAGCACTGTTGTTCCCAGCTGAAAAACTGGGCCAACAAACCATATTGTAATCGTTGGGTATGTGCTGTCATCCAAGCTGAGTGTGCACAGTTACACGAGAGAGCTTTAGCTGGTGCGCTTGTGCTAGCTAGGCCTATGAATGAGCTGGGCCGATACATTTACAAAATCAGGCAAATAACTTTTGAACTGAAGGTTTGGTTGTTTTAATTATATTACTCAAAGCTAGTAATTGCACTCTGTTCCACTGGCCGTGTTGGAAAGCAGCCTGTATGGCCCGTTCACAAGCTGCAGAACTACTTTCACTTTCAATTAACTGCGATTAGAGCCTATAGTCTCTGCAATACAAATGCAGGCTACACACTAAATAAAATCACTGGATTGTTTCTGATTCCTAAATTAGCAGAATCCTCTCATTGTGCAGATCCTGGCTTTCTTTTGATAAGATTTTTTAAAAATTTCTCTAATTTGCTTGGCTGCTTGTTGTTTTACCAATGTCTGACAAGAATGAATTTAATTGAATGTAGCTGGTTAAACTGTTGTTGGCTTTCACCCAAGGTACCAGGTGCAGAGGGAGACAGTATACAACAGTTCTGTTGGGCTTTACACTGGAACTGCTCTCCCTCTAATATGTAGACTTACCCTACTTCATTAAAAAATTGGCTGCTCCTGTGTTATTGCCTCAATAATTCTTTGCATTGTAAAGATTATGTTCATAGATATTAGGAATAATCCAATCATATTGGCTACCTGTGCTGTTGGATAGGCCAGATACTATGCAGCGCATAGTATCTGGCCTATTTATACTTTAACTCGGTTTGTCAAATGGTAATTTTAACCTTTACTTACCTTTATTTTTATATTAACCTTTATCTTCATTTTTTTTATAAAGTTGCCCCTCCTGTTTCCACAATTGTGGATGCAAAGAAGTAACACTGGGCTGCCCTGGTATCCTAACAACAGATTGTACTTGTATTACAAATTGGGGACTTGGCACAGGGGAGGGACTTGTTATAGCTATTGATTGGCGTTTACCATAGCCAATAGCACTGAATGTGCGTTACGCCATTCACGCAATGTCGTTGACCACTCGCTCAGCTCCGGTTCTAGGGCGCCACTCTGGCGTTATCCTGGCCTGTAAACCTCCAGTGCTTGAGTAGAGGTGTAATGAACACAAAACACTCTCCAGGTGCTCTGAGCTCCCTGTCCAGGATGAGACAGCAATGACCACTAGGTTACTGAGCTAATTATATAACAGCAGCTTACTAGCTGCTTACTAGCTGCTGTTATATAATCTCTTCATCTCTGTCAGCGGTTACTTTAGAAACAACAAGCAACTTTCTGTTCATCAGCAACCTCCGTAAATCCCAGAGAGTTGAGGCAGAGCAGCCGGGGGGACACAGGGAACTTAACTGTTCATTTTATGACGCCCAACAACTTGTGATGTTGAGAGAGCTGTTAACTGGGTGACAGAATTAATACAGACTGTGCACTGTAACACGATGGAACAATCTCACTGAAAAGGCAGATCATGGAGACATTTTAATTGTTCACGATCAAATATTGTAATATCGCCCGCAGGATTGGGTGATGTCTACAAAATTTCCATGGGGGGGGGGGGTAGAGACAGAGACAGGCGGGGCAGGGTGGTGTGTGAGTGTGGTGAGAATAGAATTCCAAGGCAGGTTAAAAGCATACTTAAAAACAATAATTACAATGTTCGTGGATCATTAAAACCTGCTTTCACAGGGTGGTATAATGTGATCATTTGAGATTTTTTTTTTTCCAATCACGGTGCCGGCTCAACGTTGCGATGTCTGTCAGCCATCGCCGATGGACGATGGCATCATCTATCGGCCCAACCCAGATCACCCGCTTCTGCTTTGATTTAAATACACTTATGGTATTTGCTTTTTTCTTAGAGCAAGATGAGAAGATCGTGTGTGTGTGTGTGTGTGTGTGTGTGTGTGTGTGTGTGTGTGTGTGTGTGTGTGTGTGTAAAAATGACATTCACATTGAGACGTGTTTAACTATTGAATAAAACAATCTAACAGACGCAAACAGCAAAAGGAATTTAGAACAAAAGCCAACTTCTTGTCACTATTATACATCATATTGCAAACATTTCAGATAGCTGACGAGATATAAATTGACTGTGCAGTGGAACATTTTGGTAAACAGTAGGTACATGTTCAAGTTACAAAGAAATCCACCTGGAATGTGATTGGCCAGTGCAGCGTTGGCACTTTGTCTCCGGACAGGCCCCGCTTAAAAGAATGAGGGGGCTATGTGTTTTTCACAGGACTCAAATGTTTCTGAACACGGCCTTACGCATTTCCTTGGTATTGCTCTCACTGAGTGCTAGTTGGCCACCCATCCTTGGCCACCCCAGGTTTAGTAAGAGAAAGTATTCTTCATTCCCCAAAACCAGGTCTTTACCCAGTTTTAATAACGTATTTCTCCTTCATCTCTGCTGTCCCACTCTTTCTAACCTGCCCTCTCAGTTTTTTCCTCTCTGTGAATGAAAGACCCATCCCTCAGTGCCTGGCAACCACCTAGAGCTCACATTCATGTGCTGAAAGGGTAGGCCTGGGCCAGCTGGCACTGCTGAGCCCACACACCGGGCATCATGGGAGAGTAGGGAGAATAGAAAGGGAAGCAGAGAAACCAGTGAGAGGTTTAATGTCCTGAGTGAGGCCTTGGATAGTGACAGAAAGCTAAAAACTGAAGAGAAAGGGAAATGACAGACATGTCCTTGATGAGGAATAATGTATACCAAGTCGCTAATGTCCAGCAAGAGGTAAACTTGTCCACTCTCAGTACAAAGTAATCTTTTGAACATATGCTACATTGCTATTTGTTTGTACTGCAGTAGAAGAGTAACACGCAGTTAAGGTTTGGGCTAATGACTTTTCTGGTGTGCAGGCTCAATGATTGCCACAGTCCAAGAGGTTTGAGGAACCCAAACTTTGACTTAAGTTGACCATAAGTTAGAAGTTTCAGATTTTGCTTCGCCTGAGCTTAACTGTTAAATAAGCATGCTGATGACATTCGTTTTTACTGATGACAGGTTCACTGTACATCTATACCTTCCTCAATCCATGACTCTTTCATTCATTGTTCATTGTTTGATGTATTTTTTTAAAATCTGTACACAAACCAAGGCTGCCAACTTTTCAGTTTAGTTTGGAGTGAGATCCGGCATCTGTAACATCTGTGCATTTTATGAGTAGCCCTTCACACTGTAAGGGTCGGAGTCATCACTCCTCTGTTTGTCCGTTTGCTTGTTGTGTTCAAGTAAAGTTAATTTTATTCATATTGCGGCAGTTCATCACCTAAGTAATCTCATTGCACTTCATAGAGCACATCTACACCAGGATCAGGAAAACAGAACACACAGTAGCCCAATGTAAGTTTCACATAGAGATGTATTATTATTACACCTTCTAACTGTAACTCAAAATACATGCCTTTTCACTCTATTTTTAACAAAAATAAACTTTGTATAGCCACCAACTTCATGTCTTGAATGTAATGGCTTATTTAGAGTGTAATTATTTTTAATTCATGTGTCTATACTTAACTTACATTTTAAAATGGTAAAAGACATCAGTTGACAGAGATCAATTCATCAAACTGCTGTTGTTGGCAGCGCTTCCTTTTAAGACTTTTACCAGTAATGTTGCCACTCCGTCACAAACTGCAACTCACAGCCTGGGAGTGGGTCCACTTAAATGTTGTCCTTGTGCAACCACCACCTGATTGCTGGTGGTACATCAGCTGGGTGTAGTTGATTTGTGCAGCAATGTTATCAGTTATAAATTTGTTTTTCACTGTTGCCAAGTGTGACATCATTATACTCATGATGGTAATATTTGGTGTTACAGTGTAGACCTGCTCTATATGAACACTGCAATGAGATGACTTTTGTTATGGGGCCATATAAATAAAACTGAATTGAGATGAACTATGTGAGAAAATAGGCACCCAGTGTGCCTATTGCTAGATATACACCAAGATTCACATCTTCATGTGAATACCAAGAAATAAGAGCAGAGAAATTCTGATTTCTTGTCTCATCTTTTGATCTTAAAACCAAATGTCTTCAGTGAACAAACACAAAGGAATTTGCCTTACCGTTCCAATACTCCACCAATACTAGAGGGGACTGTATGTATTATATTTTGTTTTATTGTTAAATATTGGATAACTTTTCAGTTTTCTTTAAGTTTTCCAATTAGAGCAAGCAATGTTTTCCATAGCTGCTGCTGCTGGAGGAGCACAGCCTGGGTAGCCCGTGTTTGGGCCTGCTGTTGCTGCATCATTTGCATCATCTCCACCTGCTGCTTCACCTGTTGTGCTTTCCTCACTTGCTCCTTCACTTCTGACTTTTTATTAAACTCTTTATTTTTTTGCTCTCTATCATCATTACTCAGCCCAAACCTCTCCCTCACAGACCTTTTGAGACACTTTAAGCTGATGGTCCAGGTAACCATTCAAGGCAGCTGCAAAAATAGACAAGACGTTCCCCTAGTCTACATTCCCCTTCTTGTTGTAAAAGTCTCTAACATAAGAATTTCTCTAACAAGAATAACAATGTGCCTCTGTCCATTCCATGAGTGCTCAAGATTTATATGGATAATGAGTTAGCCAAGCTTCCACATATGGCCAGCCACATAGTTTTGGATATAAAGTAAGCCATAGTTTAGCTACCTGTCTAAGTGTTGATAATAGCCTGTTAGCTACAACCACTGAGAGATAAAGTCGCTATTACAGATCCATCTGCAACTTTCAGCACCACGGACAGTGGTGGACTTTTCAATACACGGCACAGCTGGGATATTTAGAGACATGGTCAGGCCACACAGATTCTAACTTGCACAAACCCCATTCAGATAAAGGATCAATGAGTGAGAGAGACAAAGCATATATATATATACACACACACACACACACACACACACACACACACACACACACACACACACACACACACACACACACACACACACACACCAAAAGAGAAGTTTAAAACCACAGTTAACCATCTGGTTTCTTCAACTTTCACTCAGGAACAAAAAAATCAACCTTTAAACTTGAAAGAAGTAATGATTTGACATTTATCCTGCTAGTTATTGATAGTATTTTCTTTTGTGATTACATTTTTGGCCATATTTCACCAAAATGCAGGAAATGAAATGTTTAATTCTCAAATATCTTTTCTTACAATACAAGACAGGCATGTGCAGAGGGGAGTGCAATGGGTGCTTGAGCACCTGCCCTTTGCTGCCCAAAGTGCACTTTTTTCAAACGCAAAATTTCCCTCTTTTTATTTATTTTAAAAGTTGTAAAGGCCCTTTTGTGAAGACCTGTCCGATCAAACTATTAGTAAAATAAATTAATAATAATTTCGCAGTAAATAAAATAACCCACATTCTGACCTTTCACCTGATGACTTCATCCGTGACGAGCCTTCCCATTCAGACACCGTTAGTGATTCAGCAGCTCTGCCTACAGGACGCCTTCGATTCCGCCGCTAAGACGGGTTTGCTGCAATGAGCTTGTTGTGGATTGTTGCAAAGAGAGCAGCACAGCTGTTGTGTATATTGCTGTGTGTCGCCTGTAGAAGTAACATCAGCTGCCGGCTAACATGCCGACACGCCGAAGGTAACGTTACTTCTACACTATAAAAAAAGGTGCTCTGTTCACTTCACTTCACATTTTTCTGAAATCTAACAGAGCCATTTCTTCTTCACTCTTTACTTTGATGTCAGGAATATTAGACATTAAAGATTAATGTTAGTTTATTTATTTAGATATATGATTAGACATAAAGTCAATAAAAATCCAAATATATCTCAGATTCACAATGCAATGTATAAAATCATCACAATTTTGCATCCTGTAGACTCACAGCAGGCAACACAGACTATACATTTGTTTGTCTCACTCTTACCCCTGCCGTGGCCTCCCTCATCATTTCCCCATTAATGTTTCCTTCTCAGATTATTTCCCACACTTTTTAAATCTGGTATCTTATTTCCTCCACCTACAGCTCTTGGTGTGCAGCTCTGTGAGCGTCTCCCCAGCAGTCAGCCTGGTAGAGGCTGCAGTCTTACAGCAGCTCAGTCACTGTGAGCTGGTCCCAAACACTCAACAATCTTTTTACGGTCACATAATTGTTTAATCAGCTAATATATATCCTATAGTTGTTTTAATATCTGTAGTCACAGACCACCTCCAGTAGTATCAGCAAAAACACAACAGCACCAGCAACAGCCGCATCCATAGCAACCCATCAACAGCAACTGTTCCCTGTAAGTTATGTCAGCCCTCAGTGTTTTAAAGCTGGAGTCGGGTATTCCCTGTTTCTTTTTGCGTCACAGCATTTGCTGACATATCGATACAGAAGCGTCTGTATATGTGTGTCAACAACAAATACATAACGTCCTATTTAAATCCTTGTTCCATGTGCCCTTTTTATACTTTGAGCACCTGCCCTTCCAAAGGTCTCTGCACGGACCTGATACAAGATGTGTCATGCTCTTAATGTAGTTTTACAAAGGAATAATTCAGTTATAAATGGTCCTCTGCTGCCACCCTCAGGATTCAAGTCAACCAGGGCATGCTGACCAACTAATGAAACACAGCTTATGAGTACAGGCGCAGCCATCTATGCAAGGTAATTACTAATAGGTTTCTTTTTCAAAATTCTTTTTCTCCATGTTCTTTTCTAGGTCTGTACGGTCTTCCAAAGAGGAATGGTAAACTGAAGGACATCAGCCACTTCGATGCAGCCTTCTTTGGAGTCCACCCCAAACAGGCCAACACCATGGACCCTCAGCTCCGTCTCATGCTAGAGATTGCCTACGAGGCAATTGTAGATGGAGGTGAGGAATCGGGTTAAAAAGCTTCTGTACTGCAGATCAGTAGAGGACAGGATAAGTGAAAGTGAGTAAAACTGGTGAGAAAGGAATACAGTAAATGTTTACTGGAAAGTGACAGTTATGGGAAGGTACTGAACCCCAAATTGCTCTTGATCACTGTGTGAATCGGACTGAATGGACTGAATGTGACATCATGTAAAGTGAGTGGTCAGAAGACTAGAAAGGAAGTACTAAGCGGATGGATACACTTATAGACTGAGTGATGAAATGACACTATTGGTGATTCGAGTGTCTTTTTTAGCAGTGTCCTTCGCTATTTCAAAATTAACTGGCAAGTACATCCATTTACCATTTAATAGCTGAGCTAGAGTAAATGGTTTAAAAACAATGAACTCTTGTCATGCAGGAGTTAACCCGGCCACAATGCGCGGCAGTAAGACAGGCGTCTACATCGGGGTGAGTGGCTCAGAGGCTGGCGAGGCATTCAGCAGAGACCCAGAGGAGCTGCTGGGCTACAGCATGACCGGCTGTCAGCGCGCCATGTTGGCCAACAGACTCTCCTACTTTTTTGACTTCAGGGGTACGCACACACAGCCAGCTTCAACGTATGCTTTCATTCTTTGGCTAGTTTGATGGCGGTCTGATAACGCCCTGGCACTGAAAGCCTAAACACACACACCAGCAGACTAAGAAGGAGATTTAACGAGGCATTTTTAGTGTTTCTCAACCTGTGCACCGCTTGGTGCAGCTTTATATTGATTTAAGAATGCATCATAAAATGGTAAGAGAGAATGCTGTGTCTATAGCTGCTCTATATAAAAAGCTCTATGAGATAACTGTTGTTGTGATTAGGTGCTACATAAATAAAATTGAATTGAACTGCCTTCTGCATCAGTGTACATCTGCATACAGAGATCCAGCTCCAAGTCACTGTATTGAATACTACAAAATGTTCCTTGATTTCTTGGCTAAAGATGATCGTCATTCTCCTCTTCCATGTATATCATCACCATAGTTAGTACAGAACATATTTGGATGAGGCTGTTTTTGACATGCTATATTGTTGTCCTGTTTATTTCCAACGACTTTTAGTCATGGCCTTTTTTTGAGTAATAACTCAGCACATTGGGCCTCATTCACAAACAGTGCATACACACAAACCTGTATGAGAATGTCCGTAGTGAAATGTAACATTTTTGGTTTATTGTTTTTATTGTCTTGGCTTCTGGTGGCTTCCACCTTGTTTCATTTTCTTCAGTTGTGAAATAATTTTTCTTTTTTGCTTTAGGGGCTATGCTTCTCTCTTACAACAACTTCACTACTTTCTGGCCATGGGTATCGTTTTCTGCAGATGTTTCTAGTGCTAATCCGTCCTCCTTCCCTCTCCTCCTCCAGGCCCTAGTACCGCCATCGACACAGCCTGCTCCTCCAGCTTGCTGGCTTTAGAAAACGCCTTCCACGCCATTCGCCAGGGCCAGTGTGATGCAGCTGTGGTGGGGGGAGTCAACCTACTGCTCAAGCCAAACACCTCAGTGCAGTTCATGAAACTGGGCATGCTCAGTCCTGAGGGGACCTGCAAGTCCTTTGATTCATCAGGTAAAAGAAAGTTTCTTTTGTTGCATCTCGCTCTCCCTTGTTTTCTGTTTACTTCACCATCTCTCTTTCACCATCTTTGCTTGTTTTGTTTTTTTACAAGGAAAATGTAATTTTCCATTAGGTCCTCTAAATATTGTACAGAACTCTTATCAAACATATATTTTTTTTGTATTTTTATTGTCGGCAGCAGTGTTTCTCATCTGCACACCTGTTATCTTAAAGCTTGTTTCTGATCCCTATTGGCTTACAGTCTTTGACATATTAAAGTGTGTATTCTGTATTATTGCCAGGAAACGGCTATTGCCGTTCTGAGGCAGCAGTGGTAGTGCTTCTGACCAAGCGGTCAGTGGCTAAAAGGGTCTACGCCACAGTGGTCAACGTTGGCAACAACACAGATGGATACAAAGAGCAGGGTGAGGAGGCACACTTTAAACTCATGCCTTATTCCTTTGTAACATTCTGGTTTTAATGCTAGATTATTAAATGCTTAAATTGTAATAAATCGGATTATTTTCTCAGTTAAACAAATATACAAAAATAAAATCCATGTTGTAAAAAGCCCTAGTTTTGTCCTAAAAGTTGAAAGAAACGCTAACAGCATCCTTTTCATCATAGTAAGGTTAATAAATGAGTAACAACTCAGACAACAATCTAATTTCAAATTTGAAATATCAATGTGTGAGTACAGTAGTTACCCAGCAGTTATGGTCTCGTGTGCCATATTCTTCCTCATGTTCTCTTCTTGGTCCCTCAGGTGTAACGTTTCCTTCAGGTGAGATGCAGCAGAGGCTAGTTCGTTCTCTCTACCAGGAGGCCAATATAACTCCTGAGCAGGTGGAGTACATCGAAGCCCATGGCACCGGAACAAAGGTCAGTGAACATAACCATCTAGTTTCTTAATCACACTTTTAGCTGCTTTTTAATGCTGGTCTTTGCATCACAGAACAGTTGATAAGACAGAAAACAATCAGTCATGAAATCTAAAAATGAAAGTCACCTACACACATCTGATGTCACTCACCAGGGGTGTCTTACCTCTGACACGTCTTTGGTCTCTACAATGCAGGTTGGCGATCCACAAGAAGTGAATGGCATTGTCGGTGTGTTCTGTCAGTCAAAGCGAGAGCCTCTCCTTATTGGCTCTACCAAATCTAACATGGGCCATCCAGAACCGGCCTCTGGTCTAGCTGCCCTGGCAAAGGTGAGGATGACATCACTCCTGTTATTGGCTGCTCTGAATGATCAAAACAATCTTTCCGAAGGTGTTTCTACCGACAAGAGACCTGCTGTCATGGCCTCTTCCTGGTTGCAGCCTAGGGCATTTCCAATCTCTGCAAGAACTCTGTGCCTTCTGCTTGTTTTGTCTTGACAAGAACAATTGTCTACACATTTTCTTACTCTCTCCTGGAAGACAGTCATGTTGTTGACACAAAACATGACCGAAGTAGTTGTGTGAGGAATGAAAAAGAGTTTTGCTCGCATGCTGTACGCAAAGTGTTTTGTTAGATATTTATATAATCATTCATTCAGTAGGCATTAATAATTAAAAATAAAGGAATAGAGATACAGTAGGTGGGCTGATTAATATTGTGGTTCAGTGAGGGATTTTTGCTTCGCACTGTAGGGGGAAAATATTTTCGTAGGCTGATTAGGCAGACAAGAAGAGCCTACAAAACAATGTAAAATCTTCTCTTTCACAATGTTGCATACAGTTTATTAAACAGACTCCTTATAAATAATAACTAATCTACTCTTTATTTTGTAAAAGTGTTTATTTTATTGGTGGTTTTTCATTGCACACGCAGGTGTTGCTTTCTTTGGAGCAAGGCGTCTGGGCTCCCAACCTGCACTTCAACAGTCCTAACCCTGACATTCCCGCCCTCACTGATGGTCGAGTTCAGGTTGTTGACCGGCCTATACCCATTCGAGGCGGCATCGTAGGCATCAACTCCTTTGGATTTGGAGGTTCAAACGTTCATGTGATCCTTCGTCCAGCTGAGAAAACAGCCAACGTGACTGCACCGCCCAGGACGCTTCCCAGAGTGCTACAGGCCTGTGGCCGTACAGAGGCTGCCGTCAACACCATACTCCAAAAAGGCAGGGAGCATGCTGCGGATGATAGCTTCCTGTCTTTGCTGAATCAGGTGTCAGGAGTTCCTACTGCCAGCATGCCTTATCGAGGCTACGCACTGATTGGCACTGAAAATGACATCATGGAGGTGCAGCAGGTACAGGTCGCGACCAGGCCTCTTTGGTACATTTTTTCAGGTGAGTCATCAAACAAATATACAGGTACATATAATTCAACAGATTTCAGTTTGCTATTTGTTATCTACAAAGCAAGATGTCTACAGTTTTTCTTTTAGTGACACAAATTATATTTCATTCATTTCTATTGTATTGGGGAAGCAGAAATCTCAGATGCATCTCAAACCCTAATTAAAGAACATCAAAATTATCCACAACCAGTGATAAGTAAGGATTTGGGTGATCCAAACCATTAATATTTTTGTAGAACTGTCATTTTATGTTAACTTGTCAATACGGGATTTTTTTAAATTTTCAATCTTAAAAATCTTTAACATTAACACTCAAATGGTATCAATGTTTAAACACCACTACAGATACTACCCACTCAAATAATACATATTAATGTTGGAATGGGACTGAATCTCCTCATGGTCTTTTCAGTAATGAATGTATTGCTGGATTAATGACTGTTAAATGTATTAACAGGTATGGGAACACAATGGGCAGGTATGGGCCGCAGTCTCATGCAACTACCAGACTTTAGAGAGTCCATCTTGAGGTCAGATGCAGCTCTGAAGGACACCGGCCTGGTTGTTTCACGCCTACTCATGGAGGCTGACGATGCCACTTTTGAAGACACTGTTCATGCTTTTGTTGGACTGGCCGCCATACAGGTAGAGTGGAGGTATCATGTTCCATGTGGGAACCCTGGCACATTGGTATCATTTGCATCTGGACTTTAGGATAGGACTTCAGAAACAAGTGCTGCTGTAAATATTTTACTTGTGTATATTAGTTAATTTATGTTGTTTTCCAAAGTTACAGATTTGGAACCTAAAAAACCTCCACCTGTACATCTGTGCTTTGATATGTGATATAGCTTACCTTAAGGATTTTATCCTGACATAATACATTGGACACAACAACCATATATATTTCAATATCTTGAATTCACTTGTGTTTTGTCATGTTCTACAACTATAATACTGGTAAAGACACAGATTTGATGGTAAAATGAAGAGACACACGATTCTTGTTCATTACAAAATAACTCCAGCACAGAGAAAGAAACACAAACATAAGCTTTATTACCTGTTGTAATAAAGCTGGTCCGTTTGTTTTGTAGAAGAGGACCTACTTCGGCTCTGTGTAAAATCTCCTGACTGATGAAAACTTAAAACAATAACTCCAGACCCAGTATTTAGCTTAACTCCATCAGCTGTTAGCTGTACACACACTGCAGCACTACCTCCACGCTGGCTGTATTTCACGAATAGCCTCTAATGGACAATTCAGAAATGCACTACAAGCCATTTTTGGATGATTTGAATGATTGATTCTTTAATAACCTTTGATCAGGAAGTTCATAGATTCTATATTTCTGTCTTTTCTCTATACGAAAAGTTTCCTCCTAGGAGGTATTTCAGAAAAGTACATTATGCATAATTCATGATTTTGTGGGAGAAAAATTATTTGCAGGAATGGGAGTGGCCTGTATCCCGAGATGCAGCTCAATTCAGGGAACACAGATTTTTAAATGTGAAACATTGATTGTGGTAGATATTGGCCAAAACATGTTTACCTTGATTTAGCACCACCTGTTGGTTAACGTGTCATTTTTTGAGTCATGAGGTGGGTGCAGCAATCTATACCAGCTCTGTGATTTTCACTTACAGAATGGTTTAGGTGCAGTGTGACTTTTACTTACCGAAGAATAATAAAAATCTGAGCAATTTCAATAAGTTTCATGCTGCTTTGCATGCAAGGCCCCCAACCCCTAATAATGAGAACAAAAACAATAGGACTCCAGCAGCTTTGCTGCTTGCAAGCATTCCCTAAATTGAGTTGCATCTTGTGACATATTTTTTCCTTAAAATGTGTGAAACCTACTTTTTCAGAATCCTCCTAGGCTAAGAATCAGGTCTGCACGAAATTTTACACATGGAATCTGTGGACTCTCATGATCACATCTCCATGTCGGTCTTTCTCATCACCACAAAATTTGGGCCTGTTGTGTCCCATGCCAAACTGAGGCTCTGTGCAAAATTGTTTTGGCTTGTAGATTTGTTCAGGGTGGGACTCTTATCAAACGTAAAGTTTTTTTGCAGATGTGAGCATGTAGACTGAAGTTACAGCAACTTCCTGTTTCATGGCGAATCATCCATTTTGAATGACAAACCATGGGCATGCTATTCCACAAAAACTCAGTTTGTCTAACTTTTAATGGGATTAAAGTTATGGAGTGTGTAAATCATCCAAAAATTACCATAAAATTAAAAATGGCTGACTTTCTGTTGGGGCCTCATTTTTAAAATGTGCACAGAATCCTCACCAAAAGTGAATGTGCACCCAAAAGCCAAAAATGGCATACACAAAAAAATATTCAAACTTAATAAAACCGTGCATACTCACACTTGTAAGCAAGCTCCCTTTATAAATAACAATCAACTTGAAATGTGTAACATGTGAGGGAGCTCCATATCCGACCCTTCAAACGACCATAGTTGCCTGTAAATGGTCAGTGAAACGGCCCTCATTAATATTAATATGTACTGACTGCATGAACAAAAGGAGGCAAATTCTGACAGAAAAGCTACAAAACGAAATTTAACTCAGTGTGACACTGACGTTCCTTTCGGTGAAGCTGAAGCATGTTTGGTGGGTAACACACTTTCATGCAACGCTTGTGCACTGGAGGAAAGGGGGCTCCAGAGCTCCACTACTTTATAACTAATCTGCAGGAAGGGGCATCCCTCTTGAGTAGTCTTCAGTAGATGTCACTGGCTGGAAGGGGACTCACGCAGATTTGAAAAGAGAGTAAACCAAATACATTTCAGTTGTTTGAAATTTATATAGGCTATACAAACAGTCGACTCACTTAACGAGGTGCTGATTGAGTTAAAAGAAATCTGATTTGTTATAAATGACACAAGCGATAAGGCTTCGAACTTGTGATAACAATAGGCTGTATGAAACTATTCAATGGTATGCATTGAAAATGGCATCAATTTAAATGAAATATGTCGTCCTGTTTAACTTATTTATGAGAATAAATTAATTATATTAATTAATATGATCCCTGATTAAACCGTACAACATATTTGAACTGTTCTTGTGCAGAAACAAATATCTGTGTTTATCTGGTTACGTTTCCTCTGTGGTACAAATGATCTTATATTATGTTTCTTTTGCGCACTTCAGCAAAAATCGAACAGTGTTTGTTTGTTCAGAAAGGGTTTAAGCCTATAATACTCAGAGGTAATATTTCAATTTATTTTACACAGTAGTAGGCCTATTAATTTCCTTCTTCTGCCGTGTCAGTTGCTGCTTCTCATTTCTTCAGTTTAATGTGCATACGCATGGTTCAGAGTTTACTTACAGGACCGCACATTCTCCCATCAAGTTTGTTTTTATAGTACGTTTCCAGCCCTGTCTTGTACGTACGTTTATAAATAAGACCACTGGTTGCTGCTTATAAAATATCCACTGTGTCCACGACTTGTAACGCAATAGGCAACCAATTTTTTTCCTGAGTGATGTCTGTGCGAGTGATGCACAGGCACATAACAGTAGTTCGCGTCCGTGGGGTCCCGTAGCTGTCCATGTGTGCGTCTGCTGAGAATATTCGAGACTTAAAAGATGACCGCAAACCCCCCCCATGTCATCATCCATCCCGATGTTCATTGTAGATGTCGCCCAAACCTAGCTTGTATTATATACTGTTATGTAAAAAGATTAAACACAAATCTTAGAAGTAAGCCCATGTGTGTTCTGTGTCTCATCTTGTTACAGATAGCTCAGATCGACCTACTCACTAAACTGGGTCTGCAGCCTGATGGCATCATAGGACACTCAGTGGGAGAGCTAGCTTGTGGCTACGCTGACGGCTCCCTCACTCACAGTGAGGCCATCCTGGCTGCCTATTGGAGAGGCCGCTGCATCAAGGAGGCCAACCTTCCCCCAGGAGGCATGGCTGCAGTCGGTAAGAGAGAGAGCAGGATATAAGAAGATATATTTTAGTAATCTCACAAGGGGAACTCAATGTTTTCTCTCTGTTAATGTTAGTATTTTACACAGGTCTGAAATACACACAAATGCATAAACAGGACCTATAGCAGCAACACATGGAGAGATGTCAGAGCGAGGGGCTGCCACTTGGTGTAATGTATGGGGGGTTCACCTTTGGCAGTGTCTGTGGTCCGAGCTCGACTTGGACTTGAATCCCCTAAAAAGGGAGGGGGAGATATTTGTTCTCTGCATTTAATCCCTCCTTGTTAGGAGCAGTGGGCTGCCAATGTACGGCGCCTGGGGAGCAGCTTGGGGACCAGGGCGGTGATCAGGTGGTGCCTTCGGCATTGGTTCGTGCTGGACTTGATCCGGCGACCTTCTGATTTCCAAGCTCAGTCCGAACAAACTGAACTGCGCCCAACTTTTACTTTTACTGTTTAACAATTACTTTGGGTTTCATTAAAAAATATTGAATAATTTATGTGTTTATTTTGATTACAGATTAGATTTGAACCTAAAATCTGATTCAAAATCTATTTTTATAGACAGACTCATTTTATCATTATAATCAAGAGCCTTTTCCTTGCAGGAGTAGTGCGACTGTTTAAAAACTTAAAAACTTTCATTCTATCATTTATTGAGAGGCCTCAATTTTGTGTGGTTTCAGACATGTAACTAATCTAGATGCGCACTGCATATGTTTCTCTATAGGTTTATTAGTTTAGGATAAAATCACCATGCATCTAGTTAGATTTGATAGTTTTAATGCAAAGCAATGATGATGCCTTTTGGTTTCTCTTATTGTCTCGCTAATTTGAGGATGACTGTTAACTGTTTGTGTACCAGACACTGACAGACAACATCGGTTATATTTAAATGTTTTGATCAAAAATATTGCTAGGAACAATTCATTTGTCGTTGGTAAACATGGGGATACTGTCCCTACCTAATTCTACACCCTTGGAATTGGTGAACAGATTATTTTGGACGGGGGAATAATAGTTAAGTCCAACATACCTCTCTCACTGCAATCATTTGACTGTTCAAATTAACAACAGTATTAGTTTTAAGTTTCACTGCAACTCTGATTTTCTCCATTTGTTTGGTTTTTGTTGTTTTTTTTGCACATTTTTTACCTTTGTGCTTGCTTTCTGTGTTGCAGGGTTGACCTGGGAGGAATGTCTGGCTCAGTGTCCTCAGGGAGTGGTCCCAGCCTGCCACAATGCTGAGGACACCGTCACCATCTCCGGTCCTCAGGTCCGTCTTTTATAGCCCCACTAACACACTGAGAACCCGAATTTTACACAGTCTGACCACTCTGAACTTTAAATCTGGGAGGTTTTAATTTCCATTTTCTCACATTGTGTTGATTTTGTAAATGTGTTTTTGTTGCAGGATTAGTAACCTTGTATCCTAGAAATTGCAAAGTTAGGGAAACCTTTGTAATTTACATGACATGACTTTTCATGAGCAGGCTTTAAATATTACAAGTGCTTTTGCTAAATACTACAGGTTGGAAAACTACTGTGAAAAATGATGCACACAGCTAATCGAACTGGTCAACAAACTTACAATGACCTTCACACAAGTAGTAGTTAACTAGCATAGCGTAACAATACAAAATATGTGTCGATGCTTTAAACAAAGTAAAACCAATGTCAGGTTGTACAAGTACATCATATACTATTATCTAATGTAAGCAAGGTTACATTGACTTTTACTCATCTAGTTTTTTTTACTAGGTGCAGGGTGATGTGGTCTGTTTGTGTCATCAGGAAGCGATTAGTAAATATGTTTCCGAGCTAAAAGAGCAGGGGGTGTTTGCAAAGGAGGTGCGCAGCGCTGGCGTGGCTTTCCATTCCTACTACATGGCCTCCATCGCCCCAACCCTACTGGCTGCTCTGAAGAAGGTAATATCTGTGCTGTGTTTCAGCATTAGACATCAGTGAAGCTCTGACTGCTGCTGTTACAGTGACAGCTACAGGGAAGCACATTCCCATTTGTCTTTAGTGTAGTAATATAGTACATTTTTGGTATGTTGTCATGCATTTAATTAGCTTGTTTATAATTAAATGTTTTCATGAGATTTGAACTGTTTTATATCCTGCAAATTCAGCACAATGAATGTTTTGGCTGCTATAGATCTAGTCCTACAGTACCAGGCTACTAGGCATGTCAGATTATTAACACCATAATTCTAACTGTAGGAACCAAGTTTAATGCAGATCAGTTATGTATCATGCTTTTGGCACATATTTGATTATTAATTAATAATATAAAATGTTGTCTTTTGTGTAGGTGATAAAAATGCCGCGGCAGCGTTCAGCTCGCTGGGTGAGCACCAGCATCCCTCAGTCTGAATGGGACTCTCCTCTGGCTCTGTACAGCTCAGCTGACTACCATGTCAACAACTTGGTGAGCCCTGTGCTGTTCCAGGAAGGCCTCAGTCTGGTGCCCGAAAACGCTGTGGTGGTGGAGATAGCACCTCATGCTCTACTGCAGGTATGCTCAGCATGTTGTTGATAGACTGCAACACTCATGAAAAGAAGCCGTTTGAGCACTTTTTGCACACACACAGTGTATCTCCAGGTTAGCAAACATCATTATTTGACCGGCTTCTGATGGAGTTATCCATCAGAGCTAGAGTCCAAGTCAAGTCTCAAGTCTCTCGTGGTTATTCCGAATGTTGTATCATCTGTTGCATTAAATCCAGGTTGCTAAAACTGCAGCATAACGTTATAACTAAATAAAACTGTGACATTTCACAATCAACAATAAGCCTGTAACCTGTTTTTAACTTACAGAGCACAACCATGTAGCCTAATGTACAATGTGTCTACAATTAATGAGTTAATATAAGCTTATAAACTACTGTAAGTCAAAAAAACCTGTTGACCTCTCAAACCCGTGTGCATGTTTAGCACAGTCATTACTGTGCTATTTGGAGGCACAATCACTTAAGAGGAAGTGATTGTGTGAGTAACTGTAGATGTCATGACTGAGGTCTATTTCAGCACCAGCATCCATCAATTTATTTATTTTTTATTTTTCTACTATCAAAGCAATCTGGCTGTGGCCCTGATATTATTGCTGGTGGCCATTTCTGGCCTGCGGGCCACCTATTGCCGTCCACTAGACTTTTTTCATAGTCTATGGTGCATGCACATAAGAAAAAGCAAAACGTGCCCTTCCCTTTGCTGCAAGCAAAATTATACAAATAGTCATTTTAGCATGATCTGGTTACAAAAGGTATGGAATGAAGGTACTGGTACTGGAGACGTTCTGATACTACTCGATACTGGGCTGTTTCAGTTGATGCCTTAAAGGTATTAGTGATAATGATACTCAAGGAAGGTAAACTGTGTGATGTGGCTGCCCAGAACAGTATCCATTAGGAATGGCAAATAAAATATAGTAGAAGTTCACAAACACAGCCTAAGTGCTCAAACAGACAGTAACATTCACATACATTCCTACACTGGGGGAACAGCCACCAGGGGCAATTCGGGGTTCAGTATCTGGACCAAGGACACTTCGACATGCAGCCTGGAGGAGCCGAGGATTGAACCGCCGACTTTCCGATTAACAGGCAACCCGCTCTACCTCCTGAGCTACAGTTGCCCTGAGACTAGTCCGACCACATCATTTTACACTTCCTGTATTGGCACTGCATCTTGTGCTGTACAGATTTCATCACCAAGGATATAAAATATATCTTCTCTTCCATTGCTCAACTTTTCTGTTTTGTGCACAGGCCATCCTGAAGCGTAGCCTGAAGCACACGTGTTCCATCCTCCCCTTGATGAAAAGAGGCCACACCAACAACCTTGAGTTCTTCCTCTCAAACATAGGCAAAATCTACATGAATGGGTCAGTTATGCCTCTCCGTCTGCATTTAGTGACTTTAGTATGTTAGTGCTTCTCCACTTTTAGCAGTCTTGGAAGCGGTTTCATACTAGCTTAGATACTTTCATAATAGCTTATTTTGCAATTATTTTTAACACACCTCTTTAGGGTCAACGTAAATGGGAATGGCCTCTGCCCAATGGTGAAGTACCCTGTCCCAGTTGGTACCCCTCTGATTTCCCCTTTGGTGCAATGGGACCATGCCCAGATCTGGGATGTCCCCAAGGTAGAGGATTTTTCCTCTGGCTCTGGAGGAACCGGTTCTGCCACAGTTTATAAGATTGGTAAGAAATATACATCTGAAATGAATGAATAAACAGTTCTGCATCTGCTCTTTTGGCTCATGTTAAGAAAACAGTGCTCTCTTATTTCATTTGACACTTGGTGTACCTGGTGTCCAACTCTTCTTTGACTAACAACAGACATAAACCCAGAGTCTACAGACTACTACCTGATTGGACATTGCATTGATGGTCGTGTCCTGTATCCGGCGACGGGTTACCTGGTGCTGGCCTGGCGTACCTTGCTAAGAAGTCTGGGGGTTGTCATGGAAACCACCCCTGTAACCTTTGAGGACGTCACCATCCACAGGGCCACAATCCTGCCAAAGACAGGTGAGAGTTGGACATCTTTGATTTGGATGGACTGTGAGCTGTTTAACTTCCCGTTCGATGTTCATCTGATTTTGCCTCTCTATCTGTCTTCTCTCTTCACCATTCTCTTCCTGCCAGGCTCAGTCCAGTTGGAGGTGCGTCTCATGCCTGCCACCAACAAGTTTGAGGTTTCAGAGAATGGAAACCTGGCTGTCAGTGGTAGGTTGTTTTTATACAAATATTGTTTGATATTCAAATAAATAGTGCTGTTTCGGTACCTGACAGAACAAACACCCACTGACAACCCTGAGGTGATCTATGTATCTTTAAAATTTTACTTTATTCAACTTCACTTTACATTTGATCTGTCATTCAGTACCTTTTAAAAGCGCTATATTCTCTGTTGTGGTTTGTCCTGGTCTTACTCTTATGTGGGATTTTCAGGTAAGGTGAGCATTCTGGAGGAAGCAGCCCTTGATTCATTCCGTAGTAAGATAAGTCAACAAGCTGCCTACGATGAAGGTGACTTGAGGCTTACTACGCATGATATCTACAAAGAGCTGCGACTGCGTGGTTATGACTATGGGAAGGCTTTCCAAGGCATCTTAGAGTCCAACAATGCAGGTAACGGTGTGTGTTTGTGTTGTCTTTGAAACCTTCTTTGAAGTTTTTGTATTAGTTGTGATTGTTTTTTATATTTCATTTTATTATAATTAGTGGTGGGCATAGATTAATTTTTTTAATCTAGATTAATCTAGATTAAT
The DNA here is from genome assembly GCA_024633595.2 of Lepomis macrochirus. Classification (NCBI taxonomy): domain Eukaryota; kingdom Metazoa; phylum Chordata; class Actinopteri; order Centrarchiformes; family Centrarchidae; genus Lepomis; species Lepomis macrochirus. The sequence goes on from JALXJV020000023.1 coordinate 29,318,056, forward strand.
CTTGAAATTAATCTGGATTAATCTAGATTAAAATGGCTCATTTGAATTCTGCCAAAGGCATTTAAAATATGTGTGCGAACGGGTTTCAAGCCAGGTTTCAAGCCAGTTGGCGCATCAGACCAGGAGCTCATCTCCTGTTTCCAAAATGCATCACAAACTGCTTGAGAAAACTGTTCTACTATGATAATTGGTGATGAAAATAAATCATGTTCAATAAGATGTACTTGTGTGTAGCGTGTGATGTGCTTTGCGTTTAGGTGGTAGGCTACTTGAGACTGGAAGAACTCCTACAGTAAACTAATTCCGCATTGCACAAGGTGCAAACCAGGTGTTGTGCCGAGTTTTGCCTGCCTGCCGAGAATTGCATGCACCTCCAAATGCTGTAAAATTCTTTGTGGACTTCATCAATGGTGATATATTGAATTGAAGTATATATTTTATGAACGTTTAGAGTCTTTATTTTAATACACTTAATAGGCTAGAAGGACCATTCATTACATTTATTCATTTAGCTGACACTTTTATCCAAAGCGACTTACAATTGCTATATATGTCAGAGGTCGCACGCCTCTGGAGCAAGTAGGGATTAAGTGTCTTGCTCAGGGACACAGTGGGGATTGAAACCGGGTCTCTCACACCAAAGGCGGGCGTCTTAACCATTGCGCCATCCCACCCCTAAATCCCACCCCTTTATTCAGTACATATATGTGGCAATAAAGCTGTTTGATCAATGAGCACAGCAAAGTGTCTGAGAAGGACCTAAAAAAGGTGGATACATAATTCGGCAGATCAGATTTTGTAGGCTCCCTGCCGAGATTTGCATCCACCTCTTTTCTCAGCATAGATGACCGTTAGCACCCCCGAGGTGCATGCGATTCTCGGCAGGCAGGCAGAATTCAGCACAACACCGGCGGCTTCAGAAATGTTCGTACACAAAGTGCTGTCCAACAGCTGTCAGTGGACGTGTTGCTACAGGTAGTGTGAGTAAATACCGCACAATGCGTTTTTTAATCAATAACTAACCTGGCTAGTTGTAAACAAACAGCTGGCCGAGCGAGGTTGTAACCGGAACGCCGTCAACTCGGGTGTGACGTCATTCCCAGCTCCGCCCTCCGAGGTAAATGGAACGCAGCAACAGCTGCATCCATGTTAGCACGTCACGTTTGATGTGGTAATTTCACAGTAGGCAGACACACAGGTTCGAAGGCTCGTTCTTGCCCCCTACTGAGCAATCCGGCTAGGTATACATCTACGCTAAAATATCAAGGTGAAAGTCATCATAGCTTGCGTAGTATAGACCCAGCTCCCAACCCAACTTTGAGAATAGATTAACAGCGTTTTGTTTTTTTTTATCGCCCGATAAGAGTCTCACGTTAACGCAGCACGTTAACGCCGATAACGGCCCACCACTAATTATAATGCAAAGATGAAACACAGAAGACAGTACAAACAGCTGTAGTTAAAAGACCTCTGTATCCCCCAGACCTTAGGGCTCTGGTACTGTGCATTGTTTTTGCTGATTGGCCTCTGTCATGTGATCGGCTGTTTCCAGGAGACAGTGGGAAACTGGAGTGGACAGGAAACTGGGTGACCTTTTTGGACACCATGCTACAGATGATCGTGGTTGGACTGTCGGGTCGTAGTCTGCGTTTGCCAACCAGGATCCGCTCAGTGTGTGTTGATCCAGTTCTCCATCTGGCAAATGTCTGCAAGTACACTGATGGAAAGAAAGGTGTGTATTATCAACAGTTTTGTGCAAGTTGGTGAAAATTAGAAATTAGTTAGTTACTCGATACTTCTCTCAAAAGTAAGTAAATTATTTTACCAACTAATGCATATAAAAATAAACAGTTAGTAGGGAAAGTAACCTTTCCATTCCTCTTTTTTTGTAATATCTGCTTCAGTTCTTGTATTAATGCACTTACAGCTATATTATCTTAGTGTTTTAGTGGCACAGTGTGGCACAAGACAACTGTCACAATTTCTGTTTCATAAACCATTGTACCCATTATCACAATGATGAAAAGTAAGTAGTGGATGGAGCAACTCCGCTAGGCGTTTCTCAAGATTAGAATGACTTGTCTTTGCTGTGGATACAGTTTTCACAGCTGCACTAATCACCTCTATATTTTTGCCGTTGATCTCAATGATGGAAAAATAATGTCCGTTTTACAGGGCAGTATTGATATAATTCATTGCCTGCCATAAAGTAAAATGACAATAGATCATAAACCAGAAAATACGGGGAATAGTCTGTTTGTCTGCTGTCAAAACAGTAGTAGTTGAGTCCATTTAAATTTCAGTAATTATAATTGTGTTATTTAATTTGAGAAAGTAAGTAGTTTCATTTTGCCATTACTGCCAAAAGTAATGGAATTACAATAACGCATCCCAACATTGTCATTCTGTTTAAAAAGGATTTTCTGTAAGCTGTATCTGCACAGACACTTTACTATTTATCACTATTTTTAGCACAGCCACAGCTGAGGTACAGTGTTTTTTTTATGATGGATATGATTAGAAACATGTTGAGCTTCTGTAAGTCTTGAAATCCACATCGAACATTTCTCTCATTCGTGTAGCTGTGGATGTCCACGTAAACCGTTGCCTTGACAACATTGTTGCTGGTGGAGTCCAGATCTCTGGTCTGCACGCCACTGTGGCACCTCGTCGGCAGCAGCAGCAGAATCCCCCTACCCTGGAGGAGTTTGTGTTTGTTCCCTATGTGGAGATGGAGTGCCTGACAGCCAATGGGAAACTTGCAGAGCAGCTGAGACTCTGCAAAGGTAGTATTTTGTGGACTCTTCTTCAATGTATAATATGATTAAGATCTAAAACTACAACTCTATATTACGTCCACTGTAATAAATTAGGGAGCGAGGGAGTGGGGTAATAAAAGAAAGTAAATCTACAAGTAAAAAATGTTTTGGACATTATAGGTATACATTTATGAGAGAAACTCTCTGAAAATAGTGTTGTAATTTTTTTTCAAGGAACCACATCGCTTCACTTTACAAGGTTGCATCATCACACAATCACACACACACACAACTCTGCTGTTTATTATGCATGTAGTGGGAAATTTCACAATCTGATTTAGCAATATTATACCAAGTGCATATGATACTTTTCATCATATGCACTTGGTATTTTGCCTTGAATCTGGCCAAAAAAGTATTTCTGAGTTTTGTTTGTTTACCACTTTCATCTAGGATTTTTTTTCTTCATTTATAACCCCCACCCTGGCTCCGTATTTTTTTGGGCACATAAAATCTAAATATGTGAAAACATTTAGGAGAAATCTATTAGCCTATACAGATGGGCTATAGCTCAGAAATTGGCCTGTTAATAAATTCAGATCTCCCTAAAGCACAGAGGCTGCAGGGCTGCATGTATGAATGTAATGCTCTTGTACTAAGAATATCTTAATTTTAGCTGGAAGCCCTCTGGAAGAAGTCAGGATTAAAATGTAAAAATATTTGAAGTGGTGCATAATAGTTTACACATAGTATCAGCACATTTTCTTTTTTGGTATCATCTGCTTATACATGTCCTTTGAACACTTCGTCCCACTCTGTCCATCCAGGTTTAATCCACAGACTGCAGCGAAAGTTGGCCCCTCATGGTGTCAAGCTCTCCATCCCCGGGATACAAGTGGAGTCAGACGGTCCTTTACCCAACCCTGAAAATTCTGAGACCAGCCTGGTGCGGCTGTTGGCCCTGCTTTGCAACCTGGAGCTGAATGGGAACCTGCGATCTGAGCTAGAACAGACTGTGGAGAAGGAGAGGGCATGTCTCCTGCAGGATAGCCTGCTGCAGGGGCTGCTAGACAACCAGGCTCTCAGACACTGCCTGGACATCACCATAGAAAATAGCATGCCTGGAAAGATCAAAGTCCTGGAGGTAAGACTGGAAACTAGATGAAAATCCAATAAAAAATGTCCTTTAAATGCAGAATGACTAAATATTCTGAGACTGAAGCATCAATTAAAGTCTCCACCCCTCTTCACCTCTCCGACCACTGCCAGGCTCTCTCCAATGATGGTCAGCTTTTCTCTCGCTTGGTTGCCCTCCTCAACATCCAGCCCATGCTGCGTGTGGATTACACTGCCACAGCGACCAACCTGGAACTTCTTACCCCCCACCAGGCCACCCTTGAGGGGCTGGCAGTTACGTCAGCTCAGTGGGACCCGCTGATGGGCTCGGCTCCTGGAGGTGTAGTAGGAGGGGCAGACCTGGTGGTGTGTAACCATGCCTGGGGCCCTGTAAGGAAGGACCCTGCACTGCTGGTGGCAAATCTGGCTTCTGGAGCCAAACAAAGGGGATTTGTTCTCGTCCACACCCTGCTGAAGGGAGAGACTCTGGGGGAAACTGTTGCATTCCTCTCTGGCACCACTCAGAGCAGCAGCCAGCAAGGACTGCTCACACAGGTCAGTGGACATGACACACTTACTGCGATGTTTGACCCTCCCAAACACGTGAATAAACTACAGCTGTATGAACCAAAAGTTCATATTTTGCTGTGATTTATTTGCAATGAACAGATCAAACTGATGCCGAAATAACTAAAATATGATGCCAATTTGTTAAACATATGAATTTATGCTTTGTCAGGTTGGTCAGCAAGACAACAGGTTTTTTGTTTATCTGAATGGAGTTCGGATTGATTCGGGCTAAACTATACTAACTTGTGTAAAGTACAATGATAGCTGCAAAAAAATTTTCTGAATTCACCAGATAGTTCAACTTCCTTGCTTTCTTTATTCCAAGCCATGTCCAGTTTTGTCTGGTTTTTATATGAACATGAAGTAGTGGTCCCACAGAGCTCTACAATTCTATACATCCCTGTAGTTTAGCAGCTCTTCGTTGGCCAGCGGTGTTTAACTCTCTCGCTCTGCCTGGTCCTCTCCAAACAACGTTCTGAAGCCGTCAGTGACATCTGGACAATCTCGCCGCTTATGGGCTTTTGCAACATAGCGTCGTGTGAATTTCTCGCTCAAGGTGAAAATTTGAACGTGAACATGGAGTGAATTCACATCTTTGTGTTGATTTTGTGTGAAATCAAGCCCCGTGAAACGCTGGATTCACTTTCAGTATGAATACACCATTTACAGTCAGTTTGAAAGAATGATGCTTTTATCAGTCTATATAACTTTAACACCCCTGAACCTGGAAGTCCTAAGAAATAAGTAAATGAAGTGATCAGTAACATGCTGATATGCTAAGATCACGTTGAATGTGTAATGGGAGATGATGTTTTGCTGGTATTGTCTCCCTCGTCTTGCCAGGCTGAGTGGGAGAAGGTGTTCTCTGAGGCCTCTCTGAACCTGGTGGCAGTCAGGAAATCCTTTTATGGCACGGCCCTCTTTCTTTGTCGCCGTCAGTCTCAGGGCAAACAGCCCGTTTTCCTACCTGTGGACAGCACTGACTACACGTGGGTGGAAACACTTAAGGTGGGTTCAATAAACTTCTGTGTGTGTCTGGCTTTTGAAATGTCCAACAGTGACCCCATGTACTATTTTCAAATCTGAATAACTAACAAGGAGTAGACAGTTGTTTATGTCATACCTATATGTCAGAACCTTCAAAGTATGTTGAATACAGTTTCATTGTGACTTCAGTCATCATTTACAAATGTGACATTAGTCATAACTGAGGGTTATTATTTGGATCTGTGCTACAGGCGATAATGGCGGAGTCATCAGACTGTCCAGTGTGGTTGACTGCCTCTCAGCCTCACTGTGGCATTGTGGGAATGGTCAACTGTCTATTGCAGGAGCCAGGTGGCAACCGAATACGGTAGGATATATACACTCAACATACACAATCCTGTACTAGTGTTGTCACAGTAACAGAATTTTGGCCTGTCATAATGGGCACGTTAATAGCATTGAACCAGTAAATTTGGAGTTTGCAGGTTTGAGTTGTAAATACCAGTGTATGCTTGTGTATTATCACATCAGACTTCACACAGTTCTTACCAACATTCATTTAGTGGCCATCTTGCATGAAGGTCTCACTTGTATTCATGTATTGTGTTTCAGTGTGGTCCCTTTTTATGTCATTTCTCCTACCTTGTCACCAGCTGTGCGTTTGTGTCCAATCTAAACGAGTCTTCAGCAGTACCGAGCCTCCAGCCAGCCCATAAGTCTATGCAGTCAGTGCTAGAGGGGGATCTGGTCATGAATGTGTTCAGAGACGGACACTGGGGCGTCTTCAGGCATCAGCTCATCAGTCATGGTACCAAAATATTGCTTATTCTCATTTCGCTGTTCTGGTGCTGTTGTACACCACAACCTATATATTTGAGTTAGTTAATTTGACAAAGGATTTATTCAGACCAGCATAATGCCTATATTTTGTTTTATTTTCAGAATTGTTGGTGTCCAAGGCTACCATTGAAGCATTTCTTTATGTTGTGTGGTTTTCAGATTTAAAAGAAGACTTGACTGAGCAGGCATACGTCAATGTGTTGACTCGAGGTGACTTGTCTTCTCTGCGTTGGATTGCATCCCCACTCCGCCACTTTGTGACCAGCAACCCCAACATGCAACTGTGTCGCGTCTACTACAGCTCACTCAACTTCAGAGATATAATGCTGGCCACCGGCAAACTGCCACCAGATGCTATTCCAGGTAGAGAGTGTGTGTGTGTGTATAAGACACACAAGGAATCTTGTACTTTCTTCGTTCTTATAACAATAGTACTGTTAACCACTGTTAAGGTAGACTACACAAAAATAGAATTAGAGGTCAAAATTCAAGCACCTACAATTAAAACTATCTTCTCATGCCCATTGTTCATTGCATAGGTGACCTTGCTCTGCAGCAGTGCATGTTAGGTATGGAGTTTTCGGGTTATGACCCGATTGGTCGGCGTGTGATGGGGCTGCTGCCTGCTAAAGGCCTGGCTACAAGTGTAGATGCTGACAAACGATTCCTCTGGGATGTTCCCTCCAGCTGGTACGTGTTACATTTTTAAATATGGTGTGTGTGTGTGTGTGTGTGCATTTGTATGGGTGTGTTGATTGTGCACATTACAATCAGAAAAAAGCTGATGTGTACATTCAGTATAGTTACACTAGAGACTGCAGGTAGCAGGATGAGTCTTGAGATGTGATTTGGAATTGTTGTCCAGTACCTGTCTACAGTAGCTGCTCTCTGTAGCTACTCTGTGGAAGCCATCATGCTTTCTCAGGAGAACGTCGATAGGGCGTAGGAAAAGCTGGCAACCAAGGTGAAGATCTGGTGCTGTGGATTTGTAGCCACATTGAGAGACAGTTTCATAGTGGTTCTTTGGGGAAATGTATGATTACAAGTATGTGGGTGATATGGCCCAAATCACATCTCGTGTATATATAAGAATAACTGTATATAATATGATATAGTAATTGTTCTGTAAATTCAATTAACAAATGGTAAAAAAACAGAAAAGCTTTTGATTACATATTTATTGTTTTTTTTTTAATTTGGAACTTCCATACAAACAAAAACAACTCCTCTTTACAATTTCCCTTTCCTCTATGTTTTTATGTCACTCTCTACTGCGGCAGTTGGCAAACCCGCATAGAGGTGCATTATACAGCCACCAACTGTTGCTCTCACATCATGTGACAATGTGGTTAGCAGTCATAATGGCCAAATGGCCAGTTATCTTGCAAGCTGAATTTGCAAGATCTCGTGAGAATCCAGCCCTGAATTGCTCCATAGCCCAATGGGTGAAGAATTATTATAACCTTTATTTAACCAGGAAAAGTTCGATTTACATTACATTTACTCATTTAGCTGAATGAGATGAGATTAAAAATCTATTTTACAAGAATGCCCTGGCCAAGACAGACAGCACCAAAATGAACAAGGTAGCAGACAAAATATATATAACAGTTAAATTAGTATACAAATAATTTACTTAAGTAAAAGTATCTGTACCCTTGTTGGGAATTAATAAGAATTATCACGGTTCAAACCGTGTTGCAGTAGAACCCTATTGTTTTTGTGTGTTTTAGTTACTATCTGAAGTGCTTCACATGCAAGAGCTGTAGCTCTCACACTTTTGTTCTCTTTATTATAACTTTATTTATTATAGCCACCAAAAATGGGGATATCTATCTTCTCCTGAACCGTTTGTCCTACAAACTGTGTTTTAACTTCAAATTCTACATATTTTTCATGAGATACTTTTACTTTTATTGCTGATATCTGTAATGGCTGATTTTTATATTCATATTTTTATGCATTTTAAAACAAATTGGTTCCTATTGGGAGTAGAAACTCAACTTTCTTCCAACCTACTCAACCAAAAGAGCTTACTGCTCCAGAATATGTGCAGGTACAGACTCCGTTTGAGCTTTAAACTGTAGAAAAGATCTTTCCAAGTTGTAATTGGTGTTTTGATTAAAAAAAATCTTTAGTTTCATGCATTTTCTCTCTCAAAATGCCAAAATGTTCATCAGTGAATTTTTAATTTTTTTGTTTTGAACCTTAATTGATGGGTAACCTACACTCGTGCTCTCATTGGCCCTCATTTATCAATCTTCCGTAGAAACGGGGCGTATTTTTGTGCGTGAAATTATGCTTACACTGTTCTCAGCGCCTGATTTATCAATGAGAGTGTACCCTGGCATTTCAGGTGTACGCACCACCCGGTGTTGATATATGCGGCGGCTGAAAACGTGCGTAATTTGAATGAAACGCCCCCAATTATTCAAGCTTCAGGAGGCTGCACCCACGACTTCATGGCAGGGACTGACAGAATATGGCAAGAAATAGATGGTTTGGAGCAGGAAATCCACAAGTTAAAACTTAAGAAACAAAATATTATGTTGTTTTGACAGCTTTAAATAAAGATTAAATGTTTAGTTTCACTACTAGAGCCCCTCCCCGGCTTAAATGTTCAAAAATATTAACAGGAGTGGTGATGGCGCAATGGATAAGATGCCTGCCTATGGTGTGAGAGGCCCGGGTTCAATCCTCCACTGTGACCCATCCACCATTGTGTCCATGAGCAAGACACTTAACCCCCTAGTTGCTCCAGAGGCGTGCGACCTCTGATGTGTGTAGCAATTGTAAGTCGCTTTGGATAAAAGCGTCAGCTAAATGAATAAATGTAATATTGTGCATTTTAATAATATGAGATTTTCTTTTGGCAACAATTTAATACTTTTTTATTCTTTAAACTGGAGTGTTCAATGTGTTCAGTGTTCAGTGTTCAACGCTTAAAACTGGACACGAGCAGTCAGATGAGCCATAAACAGTTCAGGTCCAGCCCAAGAGCCAGTGCTGGAGTCAGGGGGACCACCACGCTGTCAGCCTCGCTGGAGCGGACCGGTGCGCTGTCAGCCCCAGAGGAGGACGCATTGACCCAGGACTCACACATGAACCGGGATCAGCGTGCACCAGAGTCCTGGGACAAGGGGCCTTTAGCGGGGGTGTCGTTGCTCGCTGTTGCTGTTGTAATATAAATAATAAAATAATAAATGCCGAGCTTTGTGCGTGACATGTCTGTGTCCGCCTCACCTCACAAAGGGTGTGGGACTGTGTCCATTTCGGCAGCCAGTCTCAGTGTTTCAAGCCATCCACTTATGCTCTTCGTTGTTTGTATGCAGTATTTATTTACCTTACAACAGTTTTTGCTCATAGCCTTTTCATTTGAAGGTACACTTTTTATTAAAAGTAAACCTAAATAAAAGGCACCTAAAGCTACGATAAAATAGTCCGAATACAAATCAAAGCATGTTTTGACTGCTCAATAGGCTGTATAAAGTCCGTTTTGCTCAAATATAAACAACAAAATGAATGTTTCAAATGTTGTTTCTGTTACAGTGGGTCATAATATATCATGTATTTTAATTTGTCAGTGCGTTTTATGCTGTTAGGAAATGATTTCTGCGTATTTCGGCTCTAACTCAAAACTTGCGTACATGTACACCACCTCCTGAGCTGGCGTAGGATTTGAGCGTGCCGTACGCCAACGTCCATATTGCTAAATCTCAAAGTCACCGTGGTTTGGGGTGTACGCCAGGTGTACGCTGGAAATTTGGTGTACGCACTTTTGATAAATGAGGGGCATTGACTCCATTAGAAATTTCTGACATGAAATTTCTGAAATTTCAACTTGCGAAATCTTCCTTCTTGTAATAGATTTCATAGGAATATGAAACATAAAAGAACTAGGGAAAAGACAGAAACATAAAAGGGACCAAAAGATATTATCAGCGATTTAAGATATTTGGTGTTGGCATTTGACGTGGTCACATGTTGTATGCTGGCACTGTATCTCCTTGGCTGGGCAACAGCTTAAAAGATAGCTACCTTATACTATACAATGGCAAATAATATAATGCACCTGTGCATTTGTAGGACACTTGAGCAGGCAGCATCGGTACCAGTGGTCTACGCCACAGCCTACTACTCTCTGGTGGTGCGTGGAAGGCTCCGCCCTGGAGAAACTGTTCTAATCCACTCAGGATCAGGAGGGGTCGGCCAGGCTGCCATTGCCATAGCACTCAGCAAGAAATGCAAAGTCTTCACGACAGTCGGTTAGTATTTAACACTCCCATTACACATAGTGACAGAAAGCCCACTTTCTTGTCATGAATTGTTTTTTTCATAATTAATTCTTGTGTCTTTTCTTTTTTAGATATCATTTTGAAACTTAGTGTATTGAGTTGCTATTATGAGATAAAAACTGTACAAATCTTTAAACTGTAAAATTTTAGATGTTTTTGTGTATGCTATCGTCAGGCTCAATGGAAAAGCGGACTTATCTGCAGAAGAGGTTCACTCAGCTCTCAGCAGAGTCCTTCGCTAACTCCAGAGACACCTCTTTTGAACAGCACATTCTTCTCCACACACAGGGAAAAGGTCAGACACCTCTTTCTGTTGCAACAAGTTGTGTTCAACATACCATGCTTCACACACTTTCAATGTGTTCTCTCTTTAGGATTTCTGGGATTGAGAGGCTCCTGAAATAAACAAGTGAAATTGCATCGCAGAATAGTGAACTGATGATTAAATGGCTAGTTTAGTATGTAGTTAAAGATTGTCATTTACGTAGTTTACAGACTGAGACGTTTGCATGTAAGACAGCTTAAGTGTTTTAAGAAGAAGTAAGAAACAATTGTTTGTTGAACAAGCACGAGTTGGTACCACTGCATAAAGTAAATACACTGTGACATATGTAGTATTTTTGTGTGTGTGTGTTTCAGGTGTGGATGTGGTGCTGAACTCTCTGGCTGAGGAAAAGCTGCAGGCTAGTATTCGCTGCCTAGCCAGACATGGGCGATTCCTGGAGATCGGCAAATATGACCTGTCCAACAACTCCCCACTAGGTCAGTAGGAATCTTAAGGCTCTTTTGCCTTTTTCCAGAGAAAACAAGTTTGTGAGGATGAGATGAAGCAAGAGATGCCTCCCCTTCAACTCTCTTGGAGGGAGAGGGTTGAAGCTACTGCTTGAGGTGAAAGAACAGGTCCATGCCAGTGTTCTAAAATAAGGTGAAGATTATAGTTTTTGTAGTTTGGCCCACTAAACCAACATGGTCAACAGTTGCCATGGAGGCAATTAAGATACTTTAAAGAGGTGGTATTAGGCTTTTTGGCTTTTTCCCTCTGCTTTATTGAGTTACATCTCTTTTATGTGCATGTAACAGGATTGCAAAGTGAAAAAGTCCAGCCCAAAGGGAGTTCCCATCTCCCACAGAAAATTCTGCTCTGAAGAGCCTGAAAACACCTCGTTTGTAGGCCAGCCTTTACTTCCACTTACTTGTGATGTCACAAGAAAATACGTGCCATAATGCTCGCAAAGCGCCTACTCTGACAAACACTCAAAAACACCGGTGAAAAAACACTTGAGCTGCAGCACACCTGTCTTCTTGCTCCAGCCAAGCTGGTCGGCAACATGTAGCCTACAGCTGAATCCAAGCTGTTTACAGTCTTTTCGCTGACCCTCCTTTCTCTGCTTCAGGTTATCACAGAGTACGGTCTAGACCTGCCCTTTTATGAAAAGTGCTCTGAGATAACTGTTATGATTTGGCGCTATATAAATAAAATTTAATATAATTGAATTGGCTATTACCGGCCTTTCACTGACCTGCTCTTCTCTGCTTCTGATTGGTTAGTAGTCCTTAACTAGGAACTGCGCATGTACAACTCCCAACAAAGATCATTTAAAGACAAGATGTATCACTCCATAGCTAAAATGAAGCGATCAACCCAGGGTGAAAAGAGGAGCTGCAGCAATGTGCAGTATGACAAAAATATGGTGTTTTTTTTGAAAATGAAACCATGTAAACCTGAAAATTGACCATAATACCACCTCTTTAAAACACACCGTTTGCTCCAAACTTTGTAATCCTTTACACAATATATAATTAAACATATATTGCAATAGGGTAACACATAAAACAAAACAATATATACAGTTATTTATATATACATACCATAAAACTTCAATTAATAGCAAAGTCCAAAACACATTTTGACAAATAAACACAGGGACTGGTTGCACAAAAAACCCTTATATCTCCTTAAGGTTTCCTTAAAGTGATCACTTAAGTATTTCTCCTTATCTTGGTCTTATACTTACAGTAAGTAATCCCTTAAGTGTGTTAAATTTTTGCAACCAAACTAAGGAAAATAATTTAAGGTACTTCTGGTTTTATCTTAAACGCAACACGGTTGAGTTTATGAAAATTCACATATGCTGAGAAGATTGTTCCGCAACCGGGAGAATCCAATGGATACGCTAAACGATGATCAAACAAGAAGGCTGTCAAATATATCACTAGCTAGGAATACAGTCTAGTTTATATCTGTAGCGTACATAAAATTATTCTCACCAGTTTTATTGAGTTCCCTTTTATAACTGGTGATCTCTTTTGTTATCTCTCCAGGCATGGCTTTGTTTCTGAAGAATGTGGCATTCCACGGCATCCTGCTTGATGCTCTGTTTGAAGAGGGCAACCAAGAGTGGGAGGAAGTGTCCCAGCTGCTGAAGGAAGGCATAATTGGAGGTGTAGTTCAACCTCTAAAGACCACAGTGTTTGGGAGGGACCAAATTGAGGAAGCATTCAGATACATGGCTCAGGGCAAGCACATTGGCAAGGTCGTCCTGCAGGTCAGTTTCACCACCAACCGTTAGCCTTTGATAGTGTGTAAGGACTATAGATTGTTTATAATGGACCATGAAATAGAACACTGAAATACTTAATTACTCAAATTCCTGCTGGTTCCAGCTTAAAAATTAATAAAAACCTAGTAAAATGAAAACTGAAGAAACCCAGATAATCCTAGATATTTCAGTTAATACTTTCAACCTAAGTTTCTTATTAAGTTCACATGATTGTTATGTGACTGACTACACTAGTATGTATCCTCGCACTGATTCTTCTCTTCACATAGGTCTGTTCTGAGGAGAGGGAAGCAGCAGTCCAAACTGCTTCCCCTTTGTCTTTTCCAGCAATCTGTCGCACATTCTGCCACGCCTCCCACTCCTACATCATCACTGGTGGATTGGGGGGCTTCGGGCTGGAGCTTGCTCAGTGGCTGACAGAGCGAGGAGCCCGCAAACTGGTGCTGACTTCCAGATCGGGTATCAGGAATGGTAAGTCACTCAGTAACCACAAGTCTGCTGAGGTCACTGCTCAGTTACATTCAGATTCATTAAAGCACTAACTGAAAGTATCACCCTATAAAAGGGTAGACAACAATAACTTAATAATAACCATCCACTCAGCATCACACAAAGTTGAGCTAGACTGATACAAAGCTTTCAAAAAATGCAAAATAAAAACGGATGACAGACAGATCAGTTGTGATTGTCAGCAGTAAAAATAATCTTACCTAATCTTACCTAAAGGCGGACACACACACACACACACACACACACACACACACACACACAACACACACACACTTGTGAATGCACCAAGTTTGACAGAAGGCGGCAGGACTACTACAGGACAGTTTTGGCCTTCCTCAACTTGACATTGACTAGTCATACATCTTAGTACACTTATACTGGGATCATGTCATATGGGGTTGTAGAGATGGGATTTCATGGCAATATGACAGTATGATTACAGAGTTGGTCATTTGAGGATAAAAATACTGTCCATTGACAGTATAACACTGTATCCGTACTTTTTTTTCATCACTTTAAACAATGCACTTTGGCTGATGTGAGGCATCCACATTGGTTTGTTTTATCAAGCGAATTCATATTATTAATTGCAATGTATAAATAACTAATGACACTATGACACACTATTTGTGTAACCTCAGAAACAGTGGATTGAAATGAATGCTTTCAGCCAGTATAGTGCCCTGTTAATTCTATATCGTATAAAATCAGTTTAAATCACAGCCTTAAAACCCTTAATGCTTTTATATATTTCCATGTTAAAATGATACAAATTTTCAAGTAATGCTGTTATTTAAAATACTAACTTGGTCCCTGTAGGGGACCTTTAAAAATGAAAGTAAACTCCAGTTCTCCAGATTTGTTTTTGAGGAGTCAGAACTAGCAGTGATTCTACTTCTAATGCTGTCCTAGTAGACCACATCTCTGCTCTTCATGACAGAGATAATCAAATCTCACATTTAGGCTAAATTGTTAATTTGTATGTATATGAAAAGTGGTTAAATACAGTGTTGGTAAAGGGATGACCCACAGAGCCCATACAGTCTGTCTGCCAGCACATACCAATCGGGCTGTTCTGTACATGATACTAATGTTTTACTTTAACTGTTGCTAGGTTACCAGGCAAAGCAAGTGCGTGAGTGGCAAAGTCAGGATGTGGAAGTGCTGGTGTCAACCAATGATGTCAGCACAGTGGAGGAAACGGAGCGACTCATTGCTGAGGCCTCCCAACTGGGTCCAGTGGGTGGTGTCTTCCACCTAGCCATGGTAACACACATCAGGCCAGCTCATCAGTCCCCCTCAGGTCCCCCTCAGCTCTGTCTCTTTTTTTAGGCCACAAGTGGCTTTTTCAATCAGAAATCATGAACTATTTTTGTGTGTGTGTGTTTGAAATGTAGAAAACACTACCTATGAACATCATATAAAAATATACCTCTGCTGAGCCCAGTCGTCCCTATGTCCCCCAATGCACGCAAGTTTTTTCCACGCAGGTAGCATGACTCTGTGGAAGGCAGTTTCAATTTGTTAGTTGCCTGAAATGTCTCAGCGATAAATGAATGGATTGCCATCGCACTTTGTACGGACATTTGTGGTCCTCAGAGGATGAAGCCTACTGACTGGTGATGCCCTGACCACTATGAAGTCAGCATTTTGGCCTTCAGTGAATTATAAAATTTCGTTCAAACATAGCATTCCCTTCAGGATGAATTTTAATAACTTGTGATGCACTGACTTTTCTTATCATTAGGTTAAAATTTGCATTAGATCAGTACTTGGGTTTATGACTAAACTAAACTAGAATAAAATATCACAAAGGGTATGGGCTTCTCTAGATCTCTATATGAAAGTGTAATGAGAACTTTTTGTGAATTGGCGTTATATAAATAAATTTGAACTGAATGACCTACAGAACTGATATTCCCATCCACCTCAGCTGTGTGCTAACTTAGAATGCTAACATGCTAAAGTAAGATAATGAACATGGTAAATATTGAACCTGCTAAACATGAAGTATGTTAGTATTGTCAGTGTCAATTAGTATACTGCATTTTAAAACTCCACTGTCCCTATGTACATCCTCACAGTGTGAAAGCATGACTGTAGACTTTTTACATAAAAATATTTATTTTAATGTAGTATGTTTTCTAATTATATGTTCACATTCATGGTTTAAATATCACCTTTTAATACTTATTATGCACCACTGAGCATAATTTGACACTATTTACTTTGATTATTTCCACTACTGTCATATCCATACTCATATTTATGAAAGTCCACACTGGTGTTATCACTCAAAAACTGCTTCTCCGTTTAAGCAGATTCCACTTTGACCTAAATATCCTTAGCATGTTTTGTATTTCATTATCAGGTATTGAAAGATGGCATGCTGGAGAATCTAACTCCTCAGCTCTTCCTTGATGTCAACAAACCTAAATATGAGGGAATTGTAAACCTGGACAAGTATGACGCACACAATCATCCTTCTGTTTAAATCGGTGAACTTTCGTTAAGGACTGCTAGCTTCTCTCTGGATATTAATGCACTCTTTTCCATTACCTCTCCAGAGTGACAAGAAAGTTGTGTCCAGACCTCAGCTACTTTGTGGCCTTCTCCTCAGTCAGCTGTGGCCGTGGCAATGCTGGCCAGAGTAACTATGGTTACGCCAACTCGGCCATGGAACGTGTGTGCGAAAAGCGCCACTACGATGGTCTTCCTGGACTGGCAGTTCAGTGGGGTGCCATCGGTGACGTGGGCGTGGTGCTGGAGACCATGGGTGGCAATGACACAGTGATTGGTGGCACCCTACCACAGCGCATCACATCCTGCCTGGAGGTGCTGGACCGCTTCCTGTGCCAGCAGCAGCCAGTTATGTCTAGTTTTGTACTGGCAGAGAGAACGGTGGTAAAGAGTGAGGCAGGAAGCCAAAGAGACTTGGTGGATGCTGTAGCTCACATTCTAGGTAAGAGCCAAGCTAAACAAAGAAATGTAACTTTTAGGAAAAGCAGGGATGATGCTTACTGTAAAATATGACTGAAGTGAAGCGTGTTTTAAAAATCTGAAAGTTGATTTTTGACAATGTTCTGGGATGAATGGAAACCAATGGCTGAAAAATATATTCAGAGGTCTAAAAGTTACTTAAACTACTAAAACACTTGTATGGTTCATGGAAAAAACATGGCATGTTGCACAGCATATATTTTGTTCCCCTTGACCAAGTGTTAAAAGTACTGTCAGCAAATGGTTTATTTAACAAGTTTACCTTGTGTAAAACCTGAGGCTCGTACCACAAAAGGAGTTTAACCTACTCAGTTTTAACTCAGGGTTATCAAGGCACAATTAAAACATATTTGGAAGTTTCCCAGAAGACAACTATAATTATGTACTAACAAAAGGAAAAGGGAAGGCAAAGATAGATATAGTCAGGCTCTGGTTAGGAACAGTTGTTGATTTTCAGACGAATTTTATTCAAAGAACTGCTCCATTTAAACTCAGAAACACTAACTCTATTTTCCATTGTATTAGGTTTCCAGGAGTCTTTCAAGGAAAATGATAGTAATTTGCATAATAAACAAAGAGGCTGTATTATCTTCATTATCTTCCTAAAAAAGAAAAATTGCATCACTGTTCATCACCATCACCAAAGAGAGACAAATTGTTCTTGTTTGCTAAATTTGATCAGGCCAAGCTCACTGAACTTTCACTGTGCCTTTCACACTCAGGCGTACGGGATGTGAACAGCCTGAACGCTGATGCCTCATTGGCTGATGTGGGCCTGGACTCCTTGATGGGTGTGGAAGTTCGGCAGACTCTGGAGCGTGACTACGACATTGTCATGTCCATGAGAGAGATCCGCCAGCTCACCATCAACAAGCTGCGAGAGCTGGCCAATAGCAAGCCAGGTGGATCAAATGGTATTAAGAGCTACTTTTAAACTGGCAAAATATGTCAAAATTGAGAGCCTTTCTTTGTGTTCAGTGTTAAAACTGCATACACTTTTTTTTTTCTTTTCTACTTTCTAGAATCTCACCATACTACAACTAAGAGGGATGGTGTTGGCTCTTTGTCTGATCTGACCCAGCTATTAGTCAACCCCAACGGCCCCACCGTGACGCCACTCAACAAGGTTCAGAGCCAGGAGAGGCCACTGTTCCTGGTCCATCCCATTGAGGGATCCATTGCCGCCTTTAAGACGCTTGCTTTCAAGCTTAGCATTCCTTGTTATGGCCTGCAGTGCACAAAAGGTATTTGGTGTTCACAAACACACTTATGAGAGCCCCTGAATGAAAGTAATTAGGGCCCAAGCATGTTCCTGGCACTCAAAGTCAAGGAACCTGTTTTTTTGTTAATTCCTCTTCTGTAACGCGTTTCAGTGGCTTAGAATGCCCAAAAACTCACAAAAATTTGTGTTGCGCGTCTCTCTCTGTCTCGCAGTGTGAGGATTTAAAGCTGTGTGTTTCCAATAAACTTATGTCCAACCAAGCTCACCTTAGTTTATCCCTTCTTCCCCAGCTGCTCCTCTGGACAGCATCCAGTCCCTGGCAGCCTACTATGTGAAGTGTATCAGACAGGTTCAGCCAGACGGGCCGTTTCGGATTGCTGGATACTCCTTTGGTGCCTGTGTGGCATTTGAAATGTGCTCTCAGCTTCAGACCCAGAATCTAACTGTGGAGGACCTCTTTTTGTTTGACGGATCACACTCCTATGTGGCAGCATACACACAGGTTAGAGAACAGAGCTGAATCACCGATATCATCTAGTTTAATGTGTGAAGTGTGATGTCGTATGATGTGATGTTTCAATACAGAAATTAAATGACAGCATTTAATAATGTAGTTTGGGAACAAAAAGAGGTTTAAAGTAACTAGGTTGGTTATGTCAAGTTAACTTAGTGTTTGGTTTGTAGACCTACAGGGCCAAGTTGACACCAGGTAAAGAATCTGAGGCTGAAACTGAAGCCTTGTGTGCATTCATCCAGCTGTTTGCTGGCATCGAGTACAACAAGGTAAACAACATGCTCACACACACTCACTAAAGATTTTTATCCGTCACAATATTCAAGTCTCTGGGTGCTTGAGCAATGTAATAATACACTGACCTGTCACTCTGTTTGGCTGTGAATATTGAGGTTTTACCTAAAACTTACAATAACGGAAATAGGTGAACTACTACACCTGGAATTAGGAAAGTTGTTTCAATCATGTTTAGTTTGGTTTAGATATCACATCAGACAGTGACAGATCACAGACTACAGACATAAAAATTCTGGATAAAACGTGGACTAATGTGTTGATCAGGTTCCTCACAAAGCATCTGAGCTGAACATATAATGTATGTATGTGTATCAAAAAAGATTATTCATTCATATAGTTACATATTGTAACATTGTTAAGAATTTTACTCCTAGTAAACCTAGTAAAAATGGGCATGTGACCCCTAGGTTTGGGAAACTTGGGCTTAGTGCACGCCCCATGTACAAAGGCTGAGTCCTTCAGCGGCCTGGGTTCCAATCCAGCCTATGGCCATTGACTGTGTGTCACCCCTTATCTCTCTACCCCTTTCCTCCCAATATCCAAAGGCAAAAAAAGGCCCAAAAAATATCTTTCTTTTTTTTTTAAATTGGAGCCGGGGAGAGGGGTAAAAATCCGAGAAAAAACTCCAGGAAAAATGTAATTGGGCCTATTCAGAAGAAAACAGCATACTGATTTGGATGTTTTTCTCACTTTGTAAATTTGTGACTGATAAATCTCAGAAAAAGTTTGCATCTAATGATTTTGTCTTAAACATTGTAAAAAACATTAAACATGAAAATGTGCAAAAAAATTACGATAACTCAATTATGCACATGAGCTTCATCTCAGAAATTGACCCGTTAACGAATTAAGGGTGCTTTCACACCTGGAACGATTGGAGACATTGTTCCGAAACAAGGGGGCGTTTCCCTTTTGGTCCAGTTCATTTGGTAATATCTGAACACAACAATCGCACTCTGAACCGGAACAAAACAACCAAGCCGAGATTGCCTCGGTCTCGGCTCGATTCCATATGGACCCTGGAGCGGTTTGTTTGCAATAAGAACACAGCCGGCCCGTGAACCAGAACAAATTAATGTGTCGCCTGGCAACTGACGCCAAAAGATTGCTTTTCAACAGCTTGGGCAGCATATTTTGCTAATTTGTTGCAGTATGTTGTTGTGGTTGTATTATGTAGGCCTACTGCTGTTGGATTTTTTTAACTTTGTGCTGCGCTGCTCGACGGAGCGTTCACAAACCCTCTCTTTAATTTTATCACTGACCCGCTTGTAGACTTCAGTGTTTTTGTGTGTGGTGTGTTGTTCCAACCAAGCATCTATTTCACCTCTTTGCAACGCCAAGTGCCCCCGCAATTCATTTTGTGTTACTGTTGTCATGGAGATGTCCCCCAATGGAATGCGC
This sequence comes from Lepomis macrochirus, assembly GCA_024633595.2. Taxonomy (NCBI): domain Eukaryota; kingdom Metazoa; phylum Chordata; class Actinopteri; order Centrarchiformes; family Centrarchidae; genus Lepomis; species Lepomis macrochirus. The sequence continues at coordinate 29,338,128 of JALXJV020000023.1, forward strand.
AACCTGCACGCATGAGGTAGTGACGTAATGGCGTAAGGAAAGCCCTGGAAGGGTGTACAATTTGGCCCGCTTTACAACAGTGTGGTGTGAACACAAGTGACGTAATTAATTGATTCGGAACAAAGTATCTGTTCCGGAACAAAACAAATCGATACAGGTGTGAAAGCAGTCTAAGATTCATCACAAGGGCTGCAGGGCTACTTGCATGAATGTAATGCTATTTTGGTAAGAATAAGTTAATTCTAACCAACACTCTCTCAAATTCCTCCTACCATCCAAAGACAGGCTAGGTTAAAGATGCAGGCTAGGTTAATTGGTGTCTCTAAAAAAAATTGTCCTTAGGTGTGAATGTGAGTGTGACTGGTTGTTTATCTATGCGTGACCCTGCGACGGGCTGGCAACCTGTCCAGGGTGTACCCCGCCTGATGTCAGCTAGGATTGGCTACAGCCCCCCGGATAAGCGGTTATAGATGGATGGATGGATGGACTTAAATATGCAACCCCAGTGGAGAGCACCTGTGGCAACAAGTCAGAATGCTGTATAAAAATATTTTCCTGTCCTATATTGTAGTTCCTTGTATGGCGGGTTTACATGATTCAAAGTTCAAAAAAAAAATTATCTCTAGTATATCTTATACTGACTGGCCCTTCATGAAGGCCTACCTTTAAGTAGGCCTGTCTGAAACAAGCTGTATTTGGAACACCAGCTCTGTGGAGCTCTGTGTGTCGATGAATGGAGCCGTTGCTAGTAAAAGCAGTTGAAAACAGAGCGTTCAGAACAGGAGGAAATCTGAGGTTTTGTCTCGCAGGGATTTCTTTTAAATAATTTAATCTCATTATTTGAAGCTTTGGGCATGAACATGTAACATTGTAGATAAGTCATAAAATGTGGAAAAGCACAGTAGGTCTCCTTTAATAGTTCTGATCATTAACACGGAGTACAGATGTGTGTAGCCTACACGTAGAATAGCCTGTTCATAAAGGGTTAGGGTTAGTTAGTCGAGTTAACCACAAAGATAACCTGCCGGTAAAACGTACTCACCTTTCGTAGTACGGATTAATCAGGAAGTTACAGTACACCCACCATCACAAAATTACTCCAGAATAACTGGATAATCCAGTTACCTCGCTTTGTAGTACGCAGGATGAAAACTAGTAAATTCATATTATCGTCTCCTTCCAAATGTCTGATTCTCCAGCTTCTGGAGACTCTTCTCCCACTGTCAGACCTGGAGGCCCGTGTCAATGTGGCAGTGGACCTAATAACCTCCAGCCACAAGAACATCAACCGGGACTCGCTGCACTTTGCAGCCACCGCCTTCTACTACAAGTTGAAGGCTGCTGATGGCTATGTGCCTGTGACAAAATACCATGGCAATGTGACACTACTACGTGCCAAAACCAGCAGTGAATATGAACAGAACCTGGGAGCTGACTACAAGCTCAATGAGGTATTTATACTCACACACACAAAAAGTGGCTCTCTAGTTAAGATTATTTTGTTAAACTATTTTGAAAGCATGTTACCAGGCTGTTTAAACCCTGAGTGGTTCTTGGAATTCCTGATGGAGACATCATGTGGATTGATCTATTGATGTGTAGGTGCAGTGGATGAGTCCGTAATCTTGGGTTCTACAGTAGCTTTACCACACCAAAGTAAAATTATTAATATTTCTGGGTGTGTTTTGGAAGAAAGAAAGAAATATTCTCTTCTTTTAATATATAGTATGCTTCATAAATATGAAAATATGCACTTTAACTTTAACTCTCCTTAAGAAGTTCTGTCTGACTGGTGTGTCTTTCTTAAGGTCTGTGATGGCGAGGTGTCAGTCCACATCATTGAAGGAGATCACCGCACCTTCCTGGAAGGAGAAGGGGTGGAGTCCATCACCAGCATCATCCACAGCTCACTGGCTGATCCACGTGTCACGGCAAGGGAGGGCTAAACATACTCAATCACACCCTCACACCAACTGCACCTTCGCACTAATGCCACAAAAGTCCCAAAATGGGTCACTTACTCCAATTGGTTTGACATTGTTTTATAAAGTAATAATGATAAAGTAAGTCTTTCGACACAGCATGTTTACATTCTGTGTCATTTTGCCCTAATATCCCAAATGCACCTTATTCCTCTTTATTGTACCTTTTCAAATGTGGTGTGGACACTCCCCCCAGAGCTCTTAGCTTCGGTTGTCCAGTAGTTCTGAGTTCATTATGTTGCCATGTTTAATTCAGCCTTTTTTGTAGTAGGGATTCCAATTTTAAACAATTTTCTCTAATTAGGACTCCAGTGAAATCATTAGTAATTTCTAAAATATATCTTCTGTTTGTTTGTCTTTAATAAATTTAACTTTTTACATGGGCTATTTTCATATAGAGAAAAGTAAAACCTTTGAATTGCATACTCTGACTGAGCAAAATTCAAAACTGATAGGCTTCAATGGAGTGCACAGTAAGACAGTCCACAGTAAGTAGACTAATTTAAGATAAGACTAACTTGAAACAAAAGCTAATCGCTCCTTGTATCTTTTGGCCAACTACCCTTCCAGGTATTTAGTTCAACACTTATATTCTTGGTTTAATTCACTGGTACTGGTTTAATTCAAGAAATTAGCTCATTTTATCTACATAGTCTGTAGTGAGTTGTGTAGTCTGTTCACTGTAGTTAGTCCAGCTGCTTAATGACCTGCTCACGTGGAAAATCAAAGATTTCCTGGTAAAGTCGCCTCAACAGGAACCTGAATTTACCAGGAAATCTTTGATTTTCCCTCTGAGAGTAAATGGTTTTTACGTCCAGTTGGACGGTTTTTGGCTTCTGTTTCACCGGACACACAAGTGAAATGCTTATGTACAAAGCTGTTGGAGCTTGTAGTTTGGCCAGCAAATCTTGAGACTGTCAATGAGGTACAAAGTTAGATGGGGGAATTGCCCACTAAGGATTAGGGTTAGTTAGTCGAGTTAACCAACAAAGATAACCTGGGTAAGTTGTTATCCGACAGTCAACTTGGTCTACATCCAGACATGAGCTGTGTGATACACATACCATTCACATACCAACTTGTTTCACAGGCTCTGGATAATACCAGCGTGAGTAGACTGTAAACAGAAAAGACCACCACCAAGTACAGTTACTACTGTTACTGATTATTCAGACCAAAAACAGCTCTGCATTGTGTGAGCATGTTGTTGACAGGCGAGATGATGGAATGCTAACAAGAAAGTCCAGTTGGAACAATAGATAGATGAGTTTGTAGGCGTAGCAGATTCACAGCAGTTTTTAAAAAAATGACAGTTATCACAGTGACATCCACCTACTCAATAATTGCCAACTGCATCTCCCTCATCTCCTATTTCACTTAATGTTTTTTAAATAATTAACACTGCAGTCTAATGACCATCTCATCACGTTCCACTTTTACTTCTAAAATTAAAAGAATTGGACAGAAATCTAGTATAGCATGAAAGTTGTAGCTGTGGTGAGCAAATACTAATTCAGCTTTTGTCACATTGATGCTACTCAGCCCAAAGTTTTCATAATAAATTCATTTCATAATTTCCACTTATGCATGTTTGTGTGTAAAGGAGAACAGGAATCTTCTACTGTAGATGTCCTTTACTCTGCTCGAGGAATGGCACACTAACTTGTTAAACTGCCATGGTAAAATTACCCCTGATCCAGCCCTGCCAATGTTAATTAGTTTTTACTGATAATACAACAATTTGGAGCAAATTTTATTTTTCAATTTTCTGTTTTTTATTTGTCTGTTTTGACAAAAACAAATGTACCTATGTGTAAAGGATGCAATCATATTCTGTTGGGTGATTTTCTGTTTGTATTGTTGTTGTTCTTGTCAACTGAGCCAAACCAAAACTCACTCAAATGATGGCAAGCCTCTAAAATGATTAACACAGAGCAATTTGGTCTGCAATTGTATTTCTGTAATAAACTGCAGCTTCAATGCAACAAACATACAAATCATGTTACCTGGTTTTGCCCTTTAATACATTATTTTTTGAGTTAACAGCTTAGGTAATAAGTCATCTCTCATCCCCCATGGTGACCAGCATGACATTGTTACAATTATCACAGAGTATCTTAATCCTGCACTACTTCACAAACAAATTGTAAAATATTTCTTTTTACCAGAGAGATGACTTGTTAACCTGTTTATGAAATACTATCACACTTAAAGGCACACATTGAAATGTATATTGGGCCAGTCAAGGCCAACTTTTCCCAGATGATAAACGTATTGATGCCAACACAATGTTGAGTTGATTAGTTGCTTTGCTTCTTAACAAATGATGGACTTCTCTGTACACAAAGTATTCAGCTTGAGAGTGAAAACTAGTTGGAGTATTTTCATAGACCCATAGTGATGTACTCAATAGGTTTTGTGTATAAAAGTCTCACTAAATGTTGCATCCTTTCCCAAATCAGCTTGTAGGTTGTGAATGACCATTAGGCACCTGTTGTATGTGGATGTCACTGATCTGAACAGCAGGTCGTTTGACTTTGATAGGCTGTGTCCTCCTGAAGCTGTCTCTGACTCCTATGAACCTCACGAACCCCAGCAAGCAGTCCCACTATACAACAGCCAACCTGACCACTGAGACCTCTAATCTGGTCTATGAAGGGTCAGGTGACTGGGCAAATATGTTGATTGCTTGCAGTGAAAAGGAGAAGGAAGTGACAGTGTATGCGCTACTTATATTGTAATAATTCCAGTATGTATGTTATGACTAATAAAAATATCTCACTCACTTTGACTAATTTTGTCTTTTTCATAAATCCAAAGATAGAAACCTGTATGTATACTGTTAAACCTTTGAAAGGTTGTGAATTATTTTGGAGCATTATAGCCTAAATTGTTGTCATTAATTGCTATAGTAAGGGTGGTCCACATAGTCATTATTTAAAGTGTTATTTTATAGTGTAAAGTTAGGATCACAGTGTCTTCAGAACTGAAGAAGTTCCTTGGATGAGGGACGAAACGTCTTCCAGTATCTTTCAACCAAGTCCAGTTGCTCTTGACTTTAACCTTCGTTGGAATCAATAAATAGTACACAAAAGTGGCCTCAAGATGGCAGCATAGGATAAGAAATTCACCATTGGAGAGGAGTGATCAGCGACCCCTGCAGGTGGAGTCACGGTGTGACATCCACTTTGTAGGTGGAGCGTAAGGTAAATATAAGGCGCTACACGCTGACCCGCTGCTCAGTTTCATCCTGACCTGCTAGGATGTTACTCGGGTTTATTTGTCCTTTTTTGGAATAAACTCTTTTGCACCGACTCTTGATCGTCTCCAGTGAAGTTTTTTAACTACGAAGAAGAAAACTAATAGAGTATTATTTGTTGAGCGTATTACGTTGGTGAAGGTCGGGTTTCTGACCCGACAATACATGACCTGAACAAAAGCAAGAGTTATTTTAAGTGTCATATCTAGGTAAGCTCCAGATGGGATTTATTACACTTTACATTCATTTATACAGTGATGACTGTGTGAATAAGATTCAGTTCTGATGACCATGTATAGCAGCCACAGATTAGCGTAATTTGGTTCAGTATCCTTGCCCAAGGACACTTTTTTTTTAACTTTATTGTGTATACACACAACAAGAAGAAGGAAAAAAGAAAACAAAAAACAAAAAAACAAACGTCCTGAGACTGGGCTTCATACCTTATTTACAATCAACAACATATACAATTTAAGGCATAGGCTTATGTCCTATTTCAAAAAGTCAATAACAGGACCCCATCTTCTTTCAAAAACTGAGGTTTTTAATTGTAGTTGTGCTGTCAACCGTTCCATTAAGTAAACCTGTCTTATCTTTTGTATCAATTGCGTAACGGTGGGTGGCTCAGGTTTTAACCAACAAATTATCATTTTCCTCGCCGTCATTAAGAGGAGATGGAGAAGAGATGCTTGGTCTTGAGAGAAATTGTCTGGGAATATATCCAGTAAAAATGTTTGGGAGTCAAAAGAGATATTCACTTTTAATAGATTTTCCAAAATGTCCTTAATGTCCTTCCAAAAGTTGTATATGATGGGACAGTCCCAAAAGATGTGAGCCTGATCACCAACCAAACCACAGTTTCTCCAACATTTGTCAGTCATAGTACCCTTGGTGAGGAAAGATTTTAACGGGGTCCTGAAAAATCTAATTTTTGTCTTCCAATCAAACTCCCTCCAATCCTGACTGCCCACACCTTTATGACATCCAGAACAAATGTCAACCCAAACATCGTCATCCAAGGAAACATTCAGCTCCATTTCCCATTGTTGTTTTATGTGTTGTGTATTATCTGACATGTCCATCAACAATTTTTTGTACATCAAGGATATTTGTTTTTTCATTACACCACCATTTTCAATCAACTTAATAAAATGCTTCTCTATATTTGTAGGCTCTCTTCTGAGCAGTTCCCAGTCATTATGCTTTGTTACATAGCTCCTTATCTGAAAGTACTTATATAAATCACTGGAGGGTAACCTGAATTTTGCTCTTAATTGGGCAAAGGTTTTAACTACATTTCCGCTCAAGGACACTTTAACATGTAGACTGGAGGATCCAGCCTTCATGGTCTGGAGTCATAAGTAGTATTCCACTACTTTTGGGGTAACTAGAACCAGGCCAGTGCACATATAAAAAGGGGCTTAAGCACCAGGGGCCTTATGTATAAACGCTGCCTATGCACAAAAAGGTTAGTTATGCTGGTTTTCACGCACAGGTGGGATGTATAAAAATGAACTCTTGAGCTGCCGTGAGAATATGCGGACCCTCCGCAGACTAAAGTTAGTCTGGCACTTTCAGCAAAGTGCCGAAACTCACCAAATGTTTCAAAATAGCGTTTCAACTGCAGTTACAGTGCAGATGTCAGAAGTAGTCAACCTAAAACCTAATTATGTCTATTAATACGCAATGGTTTAATATCGGAATATAGGAATAGATAATGATGGCTCTCACATATTTAATTTCACTTCATGTCATGTTATCACTTTATCATTTAAACATTCGGTCAGTTGTGGCACTGCCAGCATAAAGCCAGGACAGTGGCAGGAAGCAGGCTGCCTTTCCCCGGTTTTCAGTTTAGTGTTCGTGTTCGATAATTTTCGTTCAGCCTCTCTACACTGTTTGTGAGATGGAAGAATTTAGTAAATTGCGTGGCGCTGCGGAGAGCCTCAAGCTGCAGTAACACATAGATTATGCAAAATTAGGAGCTCAGATTACATCCAGCCAGAGGGAACGACCACTGAGCGTCCAGTGGGCAAGGATACTGAACCAAATTAAGCTAATCTGTATGTGAAAAAGGTTCAGTTCTAATGACCATGTCATTACTGTATAAATGAGTGTAAAGTGTCATAAATCCCAACTAGAGTTTATCCAGATATGACACTTAAAATAACTCTTGCATGCAGGCTTTTGTTCAGGTCAATTGACAATTTAACAACTCTTCTGCTTGAAATATGACCTTAATTAATGCAGATTAATCAAAATTAAATTGATTGTATGTATACTGTTACCCATAGTAGGGTGCCACTGCTTCCTGAAACCGAGTCACGGCTTAATTTAGCCATGATATCTGGAAAATCCCGGCTTAATCCGCTAACGTTATCCTGATTTTGTGAAACAGCCCTCTGGTTACCTGAGCGATCTAAGAAAATACCTTAATATGTTTATAAAGGTTTTTTTTCCGAGGGCAGGGTGCGGCCTCCTCTCCCTCACCCTGTACACTGCGGTAACGTGAGCCGCCGACTGCAAAACCGTGGTCAAGCCAGCCGCCGTCTGATTTCTGTCGCGCTTAAAGCAGTGTTATTATGGTACGGACGAGACGCGAGTGAGCCGAAGGTCCTGAAAGATACATACGCGGTGTTTTTGTGATGCTCTTAGTGATTAGATGAACACAAATACATACAACAGAAATATAATAATATTACTAATAACAATCATGATTAGTCTATAGTTGTATAATTGATTATTTACCTTTTATTTTGTGAACATAATTTATGTAAAATTTGACCTTTCACCAGCATAATTCCTCAGCAGTTAGTTCAGCTTGGTCATGGTTTCTCCTCCCTAGTGTCCCCTCCCACAGCAAAAACTAAATAAACGGTTAACATGTTTCTGAACTTTGACCTTTTCAAGACCCAATAATGGCTCAGTCCATGACTCCCGAGTTTTTCGGGCCTCTACAATTAACCAGCGAGTATCACAAGGTAAGCCACACAATTTGTTTGGAATGGCATCTTGACCATCATGACATTGTCAAAAGTTTTACTCTAGGTTGATGTAATCATTTGTGTTCTCAAGTGAATTCTCTGGTGTGCTGCTGGGAGACAAGGGTTATGCCTGTCAGACATTTCTACTTACTCCCTTTGCAGACCCCCAGATAGCAAAACAACGCACACATAATCTTGCCCATGCAAGAACAAGGGCCCGAATAGAAAAGTGTATGCTGTACAGACCTCTGACACTTTTTAAATCCTGTAAGACACATATCAATTACAGAGCATGAATTGTGCATGGTAAGATGTCCTCTTGTCTTGATTGCACTATTTGTTCAATCTTACTGCTTCACCTAGGTATTTATCCCACTGATGCCGTAGGGCTATGTGTTAGTAGCTCTTACAAGTATTTATTGCTCAAAGCTATTGTTACTCATAGATCTCTTACTTTACTATTGTTTGTATGTTGTTCCTCAAATGTAAGTTGCTTTGAATACAAGCATCTGCCAAATGAGTAAATGTACAGTAAATGTTCAATTAATACTTACTATGTTCCCAGATTGGTTCTCGGGCACCGTCTGAGTCCTGTTATAAATATGATATTTTCTATGACCATCGCATCAGTGACTTCTTTTCCATTATGGATTAAAGTATTTCCACAAGAGTGACATGATACCTCCAGCCTTCTTGAGTCCACAGACAGAGTCTCGTCTGCTGCAGAAGTTCTTTCACCCTGCCACATTAACCAAACTCATATTAACCTAGTGTTGACAGGTGCCTAGCCTACAGTGAGGAAAATAAGTATTTGAACACGCTGCTATTTTGCAAGTTCTCCCACTTAGAAATCATGGTTTTTCACCAGGTTTGCACAAACTGCAGGAGGGATTTTGGCCCACTCCTCCACACAGATCTTCTCTAGATCAGTCAGGTTTCTGGGCTGTCGCTGAGAAACATGGAGTTTGAGCTCCCTCCAAAGATTCTCTATTGGGTTTAGGTCTGGAGACTGGCTAGGCCACGCCAGAACCTTGATATGGTTCTTACAGAGCCACTCCTTGGTTATCCTGGCTGTATGCTTCGGGTCATTGTCATGTTGGAAGACCCAGCCAACATGCATCAGTTAGAGCATCTTCAATGCTCTAACTGATGCATGCATCTTCAATGCTCTAACTGAGGGAAGGAGGTTGTTCCCCAGAATCTCGCAATACATGGCCCCGGTCATCCTCTCTTTAATACAGTGCAGTCGCCCTGTCCCATGTGCAGAAAAACACCCCCAAAGCATGATGCTACCACCCCCATGCTTCACAGTAGGGATGGTGTTCTTGGGATGGTACTCATCATTCTTCTTCCTCCAAACATGGTTTGTGGAATTATGACCAAAAAGTTCTATTTTGTTCTCATCTGACCACATGACTTTCTCCCAAGACTCCTCTGGATCATCCAAATGGTCATTGGCAAACTTAAGACGGGCCTTGACATGTGCTGGTTTAAGCAGGGGAACCTTCCGTGCCATGCATGATTTCAAACCATGACGTCTTAGTGTATTAATTCAATTCAATTTTATTTATATAGCGCCAAATCACAACAACAGTTATCTCACAGCGCTTTTCATAAAGAGCAGGTCTAGACCGAACTCTGAAGTTATTTACAGAAGCCCAACAATTCCCACCAAGAGCAAGCACTAGGCGGACAGAGGCAAGGAAAAACTTCCTTTTAAGAGGCAGAAACCTCGAGCAGAACCATGGCTCAGGGTGGGTGGCCATCTGCCTCGACCGGTTGGGGGTGAGGGGGAGAGAGAGAGAGAGAGAGCAAGAGAAAGAGAGAGAGAGAGCAGGAGAGAGAGAGCAGAGGGAGGCAACCTACACAGTATACACATAGAGGTACAGACAATAAAGATAATGGTGCTATAGACTGAATGAAAAATGGTACAGATATTTGTAGTAATGTTAGTGATATTAATTATAACAGTAATAATAGCAATAGGACTAGTAATAGCAGTTGCAACTGTAGCAGAGGGCGCCGAGCAGGAACACGGGGCAGCAGGAGACCCCAACAACAGATCCAGACTCCACAGCTCCAGAACCAGCAACACCCGCAGGAAGTGAGGGGAGGGGGAGGACAGGAGGGGAAGCACACGCACCACGGGAGAGGGAGAAAAATCGAAGTTAGTAATATGCATTAATGGGATGAGGTTGCACTCAGAGAGAAAGAGAGAAGAGGAAAGAGGAACTCAGTGCATCATGGGAAATCCCCCGGCAGTCTAGCCTATAGCAGCATAACTAAGGGATGGTTCAGGACTCACTCGAGCCAGCCTAACTATAAGCTTTATCAAAAAGGAAAGTCTTAAGCCTACTCTTAAATGTAGAGACGGTGTCTGCCTCCCGAACCCAAACTGGAACCTGGTTCCACAGGAGAGGAGCCTGATAACTGAACGCTCTGGCTCCCATTCTACTTTTAGAGACTCTAGGAACCACAAGTAACCCTGCATTCTGGGAGCGCAGTGCTCTGGTGGGGTAGTAAGGTACTATAAGCTCTTTAAGATAAGATGGTGCCTGACCATTAAGAGCTTTGTATGTGAGAAGAAGGATTTTAAATTCTATTCTGGATTTTACAGGAAGCCAATGCAGAGAAGCTAAGACAGGAGAGATATGATCTCTTTTACTGGTTCCTGTCAGAACACGTGCTGCAGCATTCTGGATCAGCTGAAGAGTCTTAATGGACTTTTTCGAAGAGCCTGATAATATGGAATTGCAGTAATCCAGTCTAGAAGTAACAAATGCATGGACTAGTTTTTCTGCATCATTTTTAGACAGGTTGTTCCTGATTTTTGCAATATTACGTAGGTGAAAAAAGGCGGTCCTTGAAATTTGCTTAATGTGAGAGTTAAACGACATGTCCTGGTCAAAGATAACTCCAAGATTTCTCACAGTGGTGCTGGAGGCCAGGCGATGCCATCCAGGGAAACTATATCTTTAGATAATGCGTCACGCGAAGGTGCTTAGGGCCTAGAACAATAACTTCAGTTTTATCTGAGTTTAACATTAGAAAATTGCAGGTCATCCAGGTTTTAACATCCTGAAGACACATTTGAAGCTTAGCTAACTGATGAGTTTCATCTGGCTTGATCGATAGATATAACTGAGTATCATCTGCATAACAATGAAAGTTTATGGAGTGTTTCCTGATAATATTGCCTAAGGGAAGCATATATAAAGTGAAGAGGATTGGTCCGAGCACAGATCCTTGTGGAACTCCATGACTAACTTTGGTATGCATGGAGGACTCATCGTTAACATGTACAAACTGAAATCGATCTGATAAATAGGACTTAAACCAGCTTAGAGCGGTTCCTTTGATGCCAATGAAATGTTCCATTCTCTGTAATAGGATCTGATGGTCAATGGTATCAAATGCAGCACTAAGATCTAATAAAACCAATACAGAGACAAGTCCTTTGTCTGATGCAGTTAGGAGATCATTAGTAATTTTCACCAGTGCTGTCTCTGTGCTATGATGAGCTTGAAATCCTGACTGAAAATCCTCAAATAAACTATTGCTATGTAGAAAGTCACACAGCTGTTTGGCGACTGCTTTCTCCAGGACCTTAGAGATAAATGGAAGGTTAGATATAGGTCTATAGTTGGCTAAAACATCTGGATCCAGGTTGGGCTTTTTCAGAAGAGGTTTAATTACAGCTACTTTGAAGTACTGTGGCACGTAGCCTGTTGATAAAGACAAATTGATCACATCCAGCAGAGAAGTGCCAACCAAGGGCAAAACTTCTTTTAGCAGCCTAGTCGGGATGGGGTCTAAGAGGCAGGTAGATGGTTTAGATGAAGAAATTATTGAAGTTAGTTGATAAAGATTGAGGGAAGCAAAGCAGTCTAAGCATATAACTGGTTTTACAGCTGTTTCTAAAGTTCCTGAGTATAGAGTTAAGTCGGTGCCAGTTGAGGGCAGGTCTTGGTGGATTTTGTTTCTAATAGCTAGGATTTTATCATTAAAGAAGCTCATGAAGTCATAACTACTGAGAGCTATGGGAATACTTTGCTCAATAGAGCTGTGACTTTCTGTCAGCCTGGCTACAGTGCTGAAAAGAAACCTGGGGTTGTTCCTATTTTCCTCTATTAATGACGAGTAGTACGCTGCTTTGGCATTACGGAGGGCCTTCCTATAAGTTTTAAGACTATCACCAACAGTAACCTTGGAAACGGTGGTCCCAGCTTTTTTCAGGTCATTGACCAGCTCCTCCCGTGTAGTTCTGGGCTGATTTCTCACCTTTCTTAGGATCATTGAGACCCCACGAGGTGAGATCTTGCATGGAGCCCCAGTCCGAGGGAGATTGACAGTCATGTTTAGCTTCTTCCATTTTCTAATGATTGCTCCAACAGTGGACCTTTTTTCACCAAGCTGCTTGGCAATTTCCCCGTAGCCCTTTCCAGCCTTGTGGAGGTGTACAATTTTGTCTCTAGTGTCTTTGGACAGCTCTTTGGTCTTGGCCATGTTAGTAGTTGGATTCTTACTGATTATGGGGTGGACAGTTGTCTTTATGCCGCTAACGACCTCAAACAGGTGCATCTAATTTAGGATAATAAATGGAGTGGAGGTGGACATTTTGAAGGCAGACGAACAGGTCTTTGAGGGTCAGAATTCTATCTGATAGACAGGTGTTCAAATACTTATTTGCAGCTGTATCATACAAATAAATAGTTTTAAAAAATCATATATTGTGATTTCTGGATTTTTTTTAGATTATGTCTCTCACAGAAATCATGGAGGGGTCTGAAATTGTCATCGCAGGTGCATGTCCACTAAGTGGGAGAACTTGCAAAATAGCAGGGTGTTCAAATACTTATTTTCCTCACTGTATATGCCTTTAATGAATAATACTCACTGGATTAAACTTATCCACGGTAGCTCCACAAAGGAAGTGTGTTGCCAGATACTGCAAGACAATGTCAGTCAGTCCATATCTACAAAAATGTTTGATTACATTGCATATGCAGTAGTGGAATAATATTCCATGTATGAAGGGGGAATTTTCTATGGGTGGGACAGTCAGTGGCTGTCCCCCGTGGATACCTTCTAAAACAGGCCTCTCTTTGTTTATATCGAGGGCCAACTCTTCTGCTGGCGTGAATTCTGGGGATGATGGCAGACACATGAGTAAGATAATTAAATATGTGAGCAGGCACCTTCTAAGTCATTTATACATTATACTCAGCATTATATCAGACACTTAGGTCAAGATTAAATATAAGAACATTTTGCAGACTGCTGTTGCCAGGTCCTCTTTGGTCCAGTCATGTTTGTTCTGTATAAATATTGATAGGATGTGTAACAAAAAAGAGTAACATAAATGAATCAGCTGTCAGATTCCCACATTGCAACATTGACTTCCACTGTTCATTTTTAAGTTTAAAGTTGCTCTTTTGAGCAAATGACAAGTAACTCTTTGAATGTTTAATTATGACGTTTTCAATGGTGGTTAGGAAATTATTATTTTAGGCTACTTACGCATTCAGTCGATCCGCTATTGTTTGCCATGCCCTTTCTTGCTCCTTTATAATAGCAGCAGTGTATGATATGCTTCAATTCCTCCATTAAAAGATGTTGCTCATTTGGTGTGAAGTGTGGCGCATGCAACTTATCCATTGTAGCATCAGTGAATCTGGGATTGACCGTGTGGTCTCTTCAAGATAACTGCGGACGTGCATTTATCTGAATTACTGGCTTGACATTGTCGCACCTTCTGAGCCTGGTTTGGCCTTCATGAAACTGATAAAGCCATGATGCACTGATCGCACTATGTCAAGCCTAGCGTTATCTCTTATCCTGGATTTCTAAATTCTGCTTGTGCCCTCAGCTGCATCTGAAGATCAGCCCAAAACAAAATGCTTCATTGATGCTCACATATTGAGTGTTTGAGGCTCTGTACAATCATATTCTCCACACATGAGATGCGATGCGACCTGAAAAGAAATAGCCTTATATAAAATTAAAGAGCAGTACAAACGCTGATAGGCCTTGACCATGCGTCCATATGTGACGAGTCGGGGATTGAAAATGGGTTGTAAACTGACCAATCATAGCTGAAAGCTGGATCCATAGGCACCAGCCAAGCCTAATATCAATGTCCATTAGTGTGTTGGCTTGAGTTATGTAGCATTACATCATGTCTGGATAAAAATATTCACTAGTTTCGAAGATATGTTCATCTCTGCTCTTGCAGTTCTGAATTCAATATGTACATTATTATCCACAAACGGAAGATGATGTACTAGTGCACATGGTCAAGTGTTTATTTTTAGATTATAGGACATTTTAGACCAATATTTAACATGTACATACACAGATGAATAACATCACTTAAATCAATGTAGTACTTACAAAGCATTTACCATTGATTGATAATACAATTAATTTAGTTAATGCCAACATATCACACAGGCTTCTGCTGCAATAAGAAAAGTTATTTATTTGTCCAGAAAATGTAATTGTACTTTAGAGCAGGATCTATTGATGTGTGATTGCACAACCATTCAAGTGCAAAAGCCTCTCACTTCAGGAATCAGGAACTGTGCCCTCAAACAAGGATGCTGCAATAATGTTATGCTATATAACTTGCCATGTGGTCAGTACTAAAGTAGGTTACAGTAAAACTAACAAAAGACACCAGAACAAGACAACCATGTGGACCAAAATGACAATACAGAAGATTGTATACTTTTATTTCTCAAATTAAACTAAGACTAAGCTCTGAAGGAAAAACTAAGGATTTTATTGTTAAAAATGGTTTATAGCATATGTGAGAATTATAAAAGTAACCATAATGCTTAGAAGAAGGAAGTGTCTGAGGAGAAGGCCCCTGCCAACCTGAACTCCTCCCTCATTAACACACAGAAGAGCCGCTGAGGCAGAGCTTTGGAGTATGGTGCTGGCCGAGGCACACATGTACGCAACAGAATTTCCCGGCCTGCTGGAGAGGGAAAGTCAGGTACTTTGTTGCTTCCTCCAATCGTCTTCCTGTCATGACCCAAGTCTTCATCCAGTGGTGCCAGAAGGGTAGCCTGAGGGTAGGGAGAAGGTGACATGTAACTAAACAGCAATGAAAAGGTAGACATGGAAGAGTTCTGTAAGTTTGAAAAATTGCAGCTTGATGCACCAGTTAAAGCTAAAAAACACATGTAAGAAACTTAACCTTTAAATGTATTCACTATTAGTTTGGGTATATTCTATATATTTAACAAACATAACTATAATAACAACAAACTATATAATAATAATAATGATAATAATAATAATATAAAGTGCCTGCATTGAATTGTATTGTCTATCCTTTTAATGTAAATAAACAAAATACACTTGACACCTGTCAGTATAATGTAATACAATTCAACGTCACCACAAACTAGTCCATCCAAAATTAACAGTTAGTTGACCCGAAACACACGATGACCTATATAGCCTCTGGTAGCCCTCCCCCAGCATCCCCGAGCAGCCGGGAAATCAGGGTGGCTGGATGACTGTCCGAAAGACAGAAAAAAAGGCATAAGCCCATGGTTCACCACCATGGGCTTATGGTGTTCACGTTCCCCACTCAGTGTCACACCGTTTTTAACATATTTTCCCCACTCAGTGTCACGCCTGCTGAGAAACCAACTCTGATTATCAGCAGCTCCATTTTGAGAAATGTGAAGTTAGCGAAACCAAACATAGTTAAGTGCATCCCTGAGGCCAGAGCGAGCAACATTGAGTCTTATTTTAAACTGCTGGGCAGGGATAAACATAAAAATGGTAAGGCAATTGTTCCGACAGAACCGTCATTTTAAAATTGGACTCTGAACACATGAAATTGAAATTGTTCTTTTCCATTGTCTAATCAAATGAATGGAGAGATGGGCCCTCAGTTGTGATCATGGAAATTTACGGCTGCTAGGATTGTCCAGAGTTTGCAACAAACTGTCCCCGACTCACACTAAAATAAGCCTTTAACCGATCATCATTAAGACGAAGCTCCTTAATGAACTGATGGTACTGCCATCAGTTCATTAAGGCCTGCCAGCGCTGTCTCCTCTTTCTGAGGGTCTCCTGTGTGTTTGTACACCTCTCACTCTCAAAAAATGCCAGAGCAAGCACTCTCTGTTAGTCTATTTTTTTTACGTTGGACGTTTTTAGCAATGAAAGACACAGACCTGAATTGTGATCACATTTCAGCTAATATGACAGCAAACCAAAGATTACAGATTGCAGGCCCAATAATCTTTGATTAGACTGACAGTACAGCTGATTTGGTGGTTGCCTAGCAAAAACTAAATAAAAAATGAAGCGGACTTCTCTTTTCCTAATTCTACCAAAAAGGCACCTGGTATTTTCAAACTTGCAAAACTCTTTCTGTTTGATTGGGGTCTAAGATTGTTATTCCCGTCGGTGGTAATGACTCCAGATTGATTCCACATCAGCTCTTAATTCATTACTATGTCCCAAAGTTAACGGAGGACTCATATGCTAATTTCAGTCCCTCCCAAATTGATCATCTTGTTGAATGTGCCACCAATCTGGAAAATTCTTGTTTAATTTGCATGATAGTCTTAAAACTTATAGGAAGGCCCATAATGCCAGAGCAGCGTACTACTCGTCATTAATAGAGGAAAATAGGAACAACCCCAGGTTTCTTTTCAGCACTGTAGCCAGGCTGACAGAGAGTCACAGCTCTATTGAGCCAAGTATTCCCATAGCTCTCAGTAGTTACGACTTCATGAGCTTCTTTAATGATAACATTCAAATTATTAGAAACAAAATTCACTAAGACCTGCCCTCAACTGGCACTGACTTATCCAGGAACCTTAGAAACAGCTGTAAAGCCTGATGTATGTTTAGAATCCTTTGCTTCACTGGATCTTTACCAACTAATTTCAATAATTTCTTCATCTAAATCATCAACCTGTTTTAGACCCCATCCCGACTAGGTTGCTTAAAGAACTTTTACCCTTTTTCAGTAATAGAGTATGTATGGTTACTAGATATGATCAATCTGTCATTCTTGAAAGGTTATGCACCGCAGTCCTATAAATTAGCTGTGATTAAACCTCTCCTGAAAAAGCCCAACCTTGAACTAGGGATTCTAGCAACCTGTAGACCAAACAGTTGTGTGACGATTTATTTGAGGATTTTCAGTCAGGATTTAGAGCTCATCATAGCACAGAGACAGCACTGGTGAAAATAACTAATTGCATCGGACAAAGGACTTGTCTGTATTGGTTTTATTAGATGTAGTGCTGCATTTGATACCATTGACCATCATATCCTATTACTGGAACATTTTATTGACATTAAAGGAACCGCTCTAAGCTGGTTTAAGTCGTATTTATCAGATTGGTTTTCAGTTTGTACATGTTAACGATGAGTCCTTCGTGAATGCCAAAGTTAGTCATGGAGTTCCACAAGGATTTGTGTTGGGACTGATCTTGTTCACTATATATATGCTTCTATTAGGCAATATTATCAGGAAACACTCCATAAACATTTATTGTTATGCAGAAGATACTCAATTATATCAATGAAACTAATCAGCTAGCTAACCTCCAAATGTGCCTTCAGGATGTTAAAACCTGGATGATCTGTAATTTTTAATGTTAAATCCAGATAAAACTGAAGTTATTGTACTGGGGTCCAAGCACCTCTGTGATGCATTACCTAAAGATATAGTTACTCTGCATGGCACCGCCTTGGCCTCCAGCACCACTGAGGATTCAGAGTTATCTACTCTCACATTAAACTTCAAGGACCGCCTTTTTTCACCTGCATAATATTGCAAAAATCAGGAATATCTTGTCTAAAAACTAGCCAATGCGTAGTTACTTAGTTACTTCTTGGCTGGATTAATACAATTCTTTATTATGAGGCAGCTTGAAAAAATCTATTAAGACTATTCAGCTGATCCAGAATCCTGCAGCACATGTTCTGACAGGAATCAGGAAAAGAAATATGATTATATTTCTCCTGTTTTAGCTTTTCTGCATGGCTTTCTGTAAAATCCAGAATATAATTTACAATCTTTCTTCTCACCTACAAAGCTGTTAGTAGTCAGTTACCATCTTATCTTAAAGAGCTTACTACCCCTCCAGAGCTCTTCCCATGATGCACTGAGCTCTGTTCTCCTCTTTAAACTCCAGTAACATCATTCCATTAATGCATGTTACTAACTTGACTTCTTCCCTTTCCCGTAGTCTTGTGCTTTCTCGTCTCGCTCCTCCTAACACTTTCTGCAGGTGCTTTTGGGTTTGTAACAATGGAGTCTGTATCTGTGGTTGCGAGTCACCTGCTGCTATAAACCCCTTTTAATTTAACTAAACAGTATTTTCAAATGTAGTTTATTTATTTAAACATAAATGATATAAAAGGTATCCTCTCAGACACCCTTAGAGGTGTCAAGGAAGCCATCTACACACGGATTGAGAAGCCGTCATTGAACAGAGGAGGGGGTCTACACCACCACTTATCCCCCACTTACAATGCTGTCCTTTAATCACTTCCCAGGGAACTCAATAAACGTAACCTATTGGCCTCAGGTGAGGATACCAATGATGGTCGTTCAGTCTTGGCCTTGGGTAGTCCTAACAACTGTAACGACCGTCGTTACAGCAACCAGGAACACTAACGAACCAGCAGTATCAACGATCCTGGCAAACGACCCCACAGAGGTTAAATAGCTGAGTTTCCCTACCAGTCAGTCAGTGAAAACTGAAGAAGTCCCTTGGATGAGGGACGAAACGTCTTCCAGTATCTTCAAACAAGTCCAGTTGCCCTTTGACTTAACCTTCGTTGGATAACTATGACCTGGATGACTGAGAATCTTCATAGACACATTTGTGGATTGTTTTCTGTGGGTTACAAATATTAAAGTCCAATAAAATCTTCCATACATGAGGAGGGGTGCTAAGCAGTGTCTGCACGGGCAGTGGTTGACACTGCATTAAGAGACTGCGCTTGGCTCTGACTGGTTGTTTAGGTCTGGGAGAGGTGGATTCTTGCAAATGACATTAGGAGAAGTAGGAGCAGCCAGGGGACAGTTTTACCAACTATGCCAAAAGGTTTTTGTTTTTTTTAAAGTTACCTATTGAACCTTTAATGAGTTGTGTCACAAGGCAAACCCAGAAAAAATAATTAACTAAATAATTAGAATGTGTACATTTTAAAAAGAAGATATAATTTAGTATACTAATTACTAATACTAATTAGTACTATTATTTTATAAAACAAATGAAAACAGTTTCTTATAGTGTACTCAGAACTCTGGAGCTCATTTATATATGCAAAGGTGTGTATTTCTTTGTGTTTTTGTCATTAAAATGTTACTGACGGACTGTAGAGGGGTAGGGGTATACTGGTAGTTGGGGGAAACAGGCTCATTGCATGTGGTTACCTCGTCACTGGTGAACTCAGCCAGCTTGATGTAAGCAGCAGGGGAAGAAACAACACAAAAACACAGTCGAATGGAGGAAATGGACAACACAAAAGAAAAAGCACATAATTGTGTCTCAAGAGGGACTGCGAAACAGCTTGATTGTCCATTATATGAACACACACATATTCTGTCATGCCAGGGTGTACCATTGTTTTACAATGTAAATTTAATTTGTAATGTAAATGTAATTTTAGAATAGGAATTTAATAATTTGTCAGCTGCATCACAATATCTCTGTTTACTGTTTTTATGTTTATTGCAAGCCTAATCGGCTGAAAATAAATGGGTCTTTTGCTTCCAACATATTTGGTTTCTTTAATTTCATACTTTCATTCTTTCATTGTAGTTGTTGAAATAATATGCCATGAACAAAATTGAGAAGAGCTGTAACCAAGTATAATGAGAATTTGGCCTATGAGAATAAAATAAAAGGCCTTCGTTTTGGGCCTAATTTCATAAGAATTAGGTAATGTGATGTTTATTTTTTGTAAAGTTGAGAGCGATCCACAGCAATTAGAAATGATAAACCTACATTTATTACAAAAAGATATGTGGATAGAATGTTACCACATCATTACCTTTTAGTTGTTTCCAATGGATGCTGACCTCTACCATATATTGGAAACTTTAGTAAAATTCTTTGGCATGCTCTGGGTTCATTTTTAAATGAACCCAGAGCATGCCAAATGTTTTGAGGACGATTTGTGGCTTTAGGGGAAATCTGTTATTTTCGTAATCGACCTGAAATTCACTAAAATTGTGACATACACAATATGCAGCACTGATAGTGTAGTTATTTTTTCACTCCAGAGTTGCACTAACCTGTTAAGCAATGGAGGAAATATCACTCAGGCAGAAACATGAAGAGTTCCTAAAACACCTCTCTTCCTACATACTGACAATGTGAAATGGTTATTTTGACAATCATTTTGTGATTGACTTTCTGAGGGATGAGAAAACGCAGGCTGTGCCGAAAAATAACCAACAATTTCTGCTGCAGTGGATTAAACTTGCTTGCTTTTATAGTGTCTCATCTGCAGGAGTGAGTGTCCTCACAATATCCACAAAAGCTTTGGCTGGTGACACCAGCCAAATTAATGGTGAAGTCGAATATTAGTTTTCTGTATTGTTTTGTGTTATTTCAAATTAAAATGGGGTTAGTGGGATATAACATTTGAGAGATATTTTCATATTGGTACAGTCTGATTCCCAACACTGACATTGCAAAATGTATTTCTCGGACTCTTGAGGGTCTGATATGTTAAAGGGGACCTATTATGCTCTACTTCCACTAAATTAGCTTTGCATGCTTCACAGTTCAAAAATCCTTCTTTTTATTACGCTGGCCCTATATGCAGCCTGTCAGTTCTCTGTCTGAAACAAGCCATTTTAGGTCCTGTTTCTTTAAAGTCCACTTTCTTCTGATTGAACTGAAGCATTTTGTGGTTTGTTGTGCAGATAAAAGTTGGTCTGGGCTAATTTGACACAAAAGAAGTGTTAATAAATAGTATATTACCACAGCTTTCACTTTACTGTTCAACCATCTCGTTTTTTGAGGTCAGGTTTGGTGAGGTTCTTCTGACTTTCCAGAAAATCCGACTTTAACAGTTCAGGTTCTTTCTTTACACCAAGTACTGCAAGCCTGCACCACCTCATCCTCTTTTCAGTGCGCTAGCTTTTGGTGAAAATGAATCATATTTTATGGAGTTTCTAGATGGACAGATAGCTTTAAAATAACTGCTAACTGCAGCTAACTGTAACGTTTGCTGCCATTAGGTAGTTAACTCAGTCGTGCAGCTAGTGGCCCTATTAGCTAAGCTCACTCTGCCCAGAATTAGAGGTCAGGTACTGGGGTGCTGACCGTTGATGTTTACACTGCTAGCACAGGAAGTCAAACAACTAATGAGAAAGACTGATGGAGTGGACGAGTAGTCCCTGCACTTTGTCGTTGAGATGTGCCTGGAGAAGAATATGAGCAGATGACATCAGCTTATGACATCATAAGGACATCAGCTAGGCACGAAAGTCAAAAAGAATTGTTGTTGTTAGTATTCAGAGTAGTCTGAAGCCTGAGCATTTTGCTCACAGGGATTACTTTTACCGTTTACCTAATTATTAGAACTGTTTAATATGAACATCTGACACTGCAATATCATAAACGTGACAGAAAATAAGGGAAAGCATAATAGGTCCCCTTTAACAGGAGGTGTTGCTAAAAAAAGAAAATCAACAGTGGAAGAGAAGATTTCATGTTCTCCATATTCTCCACAGCCCACAGAGGGTTTCAACATCAGTACTGCATGTCCACAGACAATACTATATGCAAGATGTAGCACTATTATAGCTATTGTAAAAAATGTGATTATTTGTTATAATTTGTGTTTAAATTTAGCAGTAACAACTTTATGAATTATCATGCAGGCAGTACAAACATACAAATAAACATCAGTACATCTCACTGTGTGGAACTGGCTGGGACGATTCTTGTTGCAAGAATTAGGATGGAGTGCAAGATTACATAAGGCTCTAGCTACACACCACTTCCTCTAAGTAGAGACATCATTCAGTACAATTGTGCAGGCTCAGTTATCAGTACTGATCAGTGCATTGGATAGGTGTATCACTATAGATATGCCAGCCTCATGTAAAAAGGAAATTAATTTGTACTTCAACTTTGGTCCAAAACACCAGACTAACAGTCTTCTGGTGAATTAGGTTAAATCTGAGCAAGTCTCAGTCCTAAAATTAAAAAACAAATCTCAAATCTCTGCAGCTGTTAACAGACCTAGAATCCTATTTGTGTCACTACTGTCCAATTTTGTTTACATTTCCAAACTTGAAATGAAATCTGCCTATATGAAAAACATACTCTAAAATACAACACCAGGGGCCTCATTTATAAAGGTTGCTATGCACAAAAAGCTGCCTTAATATCAGTGAAATAGTGATGTGCTAACATGGATGCAGCTGTTGCTGCGTTCCATTTACCTCGGAGGGCAGAGCTGGGAATCACGTCACACCCGAGTTGACGGCGTTACAGTTACAACCTCGCTCGGCCAGCTGTTTGTTTACAACTAGCCAGGTTAGTTATTGATACGCCGGTTGATTAAAAAACGCATTGTGCGGTATTTCCTCACACTAACTGTAGCAACACGTCCACAGACAGCTGTTGGACAACACTTTGTGTATGAACATTTCTGAAACCGCCGCCAGGTTTGCTTCTGGGAAAATTTACTTTTAAGAAGCTTCCCAATGGAAAATTCGACAAGACTAATGTTGTTTGCAACTTGTGCAATGCAGAATTAGTTTACTGTAGGAGTTCCAGTCTCAAGTAGCCTACCACCTAAATGCAAAACACATCACACGCTACACACAAGTACATCTTATTGAACATGATTTATTTTCATCACCAATTATCATAGTAGAACAGCTTTATCAAGCAGTTTGTGATGCATTTTGGAAACAGGAGATGAGCCCCTGGTCTAATGCGCCACCTGGCTTGAAACCCGTTTGCACACATATTTTAAATGCCTTTGGCAGAATTCAAATGAGCCATTTTAATCTAGATTAATCTAGATTAATTTCAAGATTAATCTAGATTAATCTAGAAAAAATTAATCTATGCCCACCTCTAATATATATATAATATATATATAAGCCAACTTAAAATCAGATCAAATTCCGCTCAATATTTCATCTTCGCCGTCTTACCATCACATTCCCCACCTCCAGCAAAAAAGGCGTGCACAGGAGACAGCCGGACTGTTGCTAGTGACATTCATAGTCAGTTGCGGAGCACACCGCCGTTATGGAAATATCGGGATGTGGCAGGTGGCAGGATTGTAAAAAAGTCTGGTCGGCCTTTCCCTGATATTAATATGAATACAGTATACAGTTTTTATTAATATCTTCTAACACAGGGCATTCTTGCTGTAAACATAAATACTGTGGTGACACTCGTGCGTAATGCTGCAACGCAAATGGAAGGGTTAGAGAGTATCTAGGACTGCAAAGATTTCCTGGCCCATGATGATGGCTGGCTAATACATCAATTTAGATTCCCTAGAGCTGTGCTCTTGGATCTGTGTGCTGAACTGGGTCTAGACCAACAGACGAACTTGACAGAAACGCACCATCCTGGTACAAATACAAGTAGCCAAGGTTTTAACCACTGTTGGGTTTCGGGGAGGCGGCTGGTAGCAGCTGGAATTAGCTGACAAATGTGTGTTTGATATGATCAACAACATACAGGTGTCAGGCATCTCAGAAAATTAGCATATCGTTAAAAGTTAATTTATTTCAGTAATTCAGTTATTCAGTTGAATTACAGAAATAAATTAACTTTTGCACGATATTCTAATTTTTCGAGTTTCACCTGTATAATGTCTACCTTTCTGCCTAAAGCCCCATTCGGAAAAACAGAATTCTTCCAAAGCACATTCTACTGTTTGTGAGCCCCCTGCATTAAACAATATGTGCTTACAAGCACCTTGATGTCTGTGTCAGAAAAATAATTTTCTTCCGTCCTTCTCTGTTGCTGTGATTCTGGTAATCACAATGGGGTTAATGTGGTATCAACTCATTCATATGCATCAATATTCAAGTGCTTTGCATTGACTATTTATGGTTGAATGTGGGAGTATAGAGGGCTGGATGCATATGCGCGCACATTTCCAGGAGGAGCGTGATTTATAAAGGGAAAGTTACCCGAAGGTGTGCGCACGCACGGTTTTTATAAATCAGAATTTTTTTAATGGCATATGCCATTTTCGATTTTTGTGCACACGTACACTTTTAGTATGGAATGTACGCACTGTTTTATAAATGAGGCCCCAGGTCTTTTGACACAGTACGATACACTAGTCTACCATAACCACACAATGAGATAACCATCCCTTGTGAGAATGAGACTGCTTACCCTCTGAGCGTTGACAAACAGCTTGTGGATGATACTGCCAGCTGGACCCTGGCCAGCTCCGATCACCACCACCTCTGGTTCTTCCAGCAGGGAACTCACAAACCTGGAGAAAGACAGCAAATATGATTCCAGACACTGGAGCAGTCAGTAAAAATGTCCAGTCACTCTGTGCAACTGCTGTAACGGTGACAATTGAAGCTGGCAACTGGGCTACTCCTAGCAGATCAGGTCAGTGAAACAGATTTGCATATATAGCATAGCATGAGTTAAGCACTTGACTCATGCTTGTATTAGCTCACTGGCAACAGCGGCATCAAGGTAGTGTATTTATTATTATACGTTGTATAAAGAAAAGTAAGACCCTTCATGCTACACACACAGAACTTGACATATAATTAAATATATATTAAAATATAGTATCATATATAAAAAACAATATATACAGTTATGTATATAAATATATAGCCTACATACATGTATACACCCAGAACATTCTGGAGTACATTTTTTAATTTGTGTTTGGGGTGAATGTAAACAGCAGCAACAAGATGATAATATGGTTTCATCTTCACACAAAAAAAGCATTCAAACCTTTGCAGCTCAGCTGATTAGTAACATCCATCATTTTTACAAGCCCAATTTTATAACCATCCATCCATTGCCAACCGCTTATCCTGCGTACAGGGTCGTGGGGAGCTGGACCCAATCCCAGCTGACATTAGGCGAAAGGCGGGGTACACCCTGGACAGGTCGCCAGTCCATTGCAGGGCCACACATAGACAAACAACCAGTCATACTCACGTCCACACCTAAGGACAATTTAGAGCCACCACCACCTGCCGCCCAAATTTTTTAACCCTTTGCTCTAAATGGCAAGTTCCTTGATGTGTATGACTGAAATGGTGCTCAAATAAAATGAGTGTAACTTACTTCTTTAGCTCTTCTGTGTCCTCTCCCTTCTCACCCTCACAAATGGCAAACTTGGCCTTAAGCGAGCGAGCTCGGGTGATGACTGTCTCCATGGCGATCAACTGGTTAATAAAATCCTACAGATTGAGAAAGGTCAGACATACATGCTGTCAGAACAGGAGCTGAAGGAACATGAAGTATGGTTTACCTCCAACACATTAACAGGTATAGTGCAGTCTGTTTTTTTTGTTATGAATCATATGTAAGGTCTTATTTTTCTCTTAATCAGTCACATTTAAGAGAAACAAGATTCATGGATGAGGGAAGTTGTTACATCACGATGTCCTATGTACCACATTGTTGTGCACATGTACTGCCCGTTTAAGCCTTATTTTAAATGTAGAAATTTGATGAAGTCTAACTAGACATGACAGACTAAACATTACTGGTTGGCTTTTGTTACCAATGCTCTCTGCCTGCTTTGGAGACTAGTTACTGGAATAAATGTGACCCCTGCTCAAGAGGTGATAAATGGTATTATCACCATAATCATCTAAATTTCCTGAAATACTTATATTACAGCTAAAATACAGGAAAATTATTTTATACCAAAATTGCCTTGGGTTCTAACAAACCCGCCACTTTGTTGCAAATGTCCAACGTCAAGTACATTCAAAAACACCATAAACAAAGGCAGATTGGCTGTTGATTGTTAGAAACAGTTGACTAGAATTTACTTTATAAGCATCATATGTGCCTGTCTCTGCATGATGCACCCAATCATGTTATCTTGTTGCTGTGATCTGACGAGAAGCTGGGGTGCCAGTCAGAGTTGGTCTGTTTTTAGTTCTGTACTGGTCAACCCTACAAAGTCTAAGACCCTTGGAATAACAATCAGTCCACCAAACTGTATTATACAGTAATAATAATGGTCTATATCTTGCCAGAAAACTCTGGACTTTAGGATCTCAGCAAGCAGACAAACAAAATCTCCATGCAAAAATAAAACAAAACCATCTCTAGCGATAGCAATAAACCAGGTTAGTGACTCACTGGAGACACTGGATTTACCTTCTCTAGTTTGGCAAGTGCGCTGCAGTCCCGGGAATGGATGGTTTAATAGTGGATTTATGGAGTGGATGAACTACAAACGATTGACTTTGTGGCCAATTGCCAGGGGTAAACAGGAAGATGATCAGCATACTAGTTTACAATCCAACAACAAATAGTTTCAAATAAATTTATGAATTCTGTCAGATGAAAGTCTGCTTCTGCTTGAAGCTAGGACCTTCAGAATACGTTGTTGCAACTGGGAAGTTGCCTTTCACTCTTAGGTAACATCTCTACTCCAACTTGCTAACTGAAAACAGTGCATATAACACTGCCTGCCTGCCTGCTAGCTACCTGCCTGCTAGCTACCTAACTTTATGGTACATTACTAGTGTCTGTCTCAGTCTGCAAAATTTTGTCCAGGTTCAAAAGAAAATAGACTACATTTCATAATCAATAGGTTTTCTTGAGATATATTGCTGTGTGTTGACAACTTATAATATAAGTGCAATACTTTTCAAAAGCGCAGTACAGTATGTTGAAGACAATTTAAAAATTTACTCAGGTAGCAGCAGCTGTTTATATAGTGATGAATCAATGAAAAACATAGTTTCAACTCATTTGTCATTGTCGCCCTTATTATGGGATCAGGGTTTCCAGGTAAATGCTTATAATGTAACCGAACAGTTAAAGGGGCATTATGTAGTTTCCAGCGGCCACTAGCGGTGTGGTTTTAAGATTGCAACCAGGTGTGTGCTCGTACGCGTGCTCGACTGAACTCATGCGAGAATCCGAAACACAACTGCTTTCATACAGAAATCCTGCAATAAACGCAGGAACAGCAGCATGCAGGCTGTGGCTTTTCACGCAGACATGTTCAGGCTCTGTTACTTCAACGTTCCCGTCTCAGAGACGGATCAACACCGGCACCGTAACATTACTTCAGTGAGACACCGATATATCGGCACAGTACTCCCGAAAAAAGGCAGTGACAGCGGCTGTAGACAGACAGAGCTGGGAACCGGATAAACTCCCACTGCAACGTTACAGTAATAGTTTTATCAGCTGCAGGTTGAACTAATCCATGCTCGTTACATGATCACGGTACATTTACTGCATTTAGCCAACGAGCTACATTGTTAGCTCGCTAAACGATGCTGCTTTCAGTAACTTTCAGTAACCTTTACTATCCGAATCTGTCACCGGAGGCTCAACAATGTCAGCACAGCTACATGTATTGGATGATAATGAAACGGGTAGTGAGCTGGACTGAATATTATAAAATTGTGTCACACTTTATAACAGTTAGACCGCAGTAAGTAAATCAGGATCCTGTTTGTGGATTTCAGCTCTGATTTCAATATCATCATTCTGGCCCTGCTGGAGGACAAGCTCTCAGCTGAACGTGCCTGACTCCACCTGCAGGTGGATCACAGACTTCCTGATGGACTTCACATGTGAAGTTGGGAAAATGTCTTTGATTCCAGGGCCATCAGCACTGGTTCCCCTCAAGGTTGTGTTCTTTCCCCTCTGCTCTTTTCTCTGTAAACCAACAGCTGTTCCAGTCTGTCATCAAGCTTCTTAAGTTTGCAGATGACACCATCCTCATTGGGCTCATCTCTGGTGGGGATGAGTCCGCCTACAGGTGAGAGATTGACCATCTGGTGACCTGGTGCAGCCAGAACAGTGGAGATGGTCGTGGACTTCAGAGAGAGCCCTGCCCTACCCTCCCCCATCATCCTGTGTGACTCTCCAGTTGCCAGTGTGGACTCCTTCTACTTCCAAGCACCTATCATTAATAATAAATAAATGTCATGCACTTCAAACAGATCCATTACGTAGTCTTATGGCAGCCGGCACAAATGACCTCCTGAACCTTTCAGTCCTACAACTCATAGAGAGGAATCCGTCACTGCGGCTACTTTGCTGAGCAACCACAGTGTCGTGCAATGGGTGGCTCCTGTTACTAAGGATGGATTTCATCATGCTCCTCATTCTTACCTCCACCAAGTCTCCCACAGAGTCCACCCTCCTCCCCAACACTGACCCACAGTTCCTAACCAGAGCTTGTCAAGTCGGTTCCCCTCCCTGGCTGTCATACAGCTGCCCCAGCACACTACAGCAAAGAAAATAGCACTGGCCACCACTGGCTGATAAAAAAGGTACAGCATCTAATTACATACCTGGAAGGATTTAAGCTTCCTAAGAAAAAAAGAGTCTGCTCTGACCTTTCCTATAAGCTGCATTTAAATGTATTGACCAGTCCAATTTATGGTCCAGGTGGACTCCCAGATATTTGTGCATCTGGACCACCTCAATGTCCTCCCCCTCAATTACCAAAAGCAGATGATTTAGCAGATGAACTTATGTCTCCTAAAGTCCACTATCATCTCCTTGGTTTTGGAAGTATTGAGGATGAGACCATTGATTCATTACAATCAAAGTGAATACAAAGTGAGTTTAAAGATATCAAAGAAATAAATCAAAAATGATTAAACAACCAGAATGCAATCAATGAGAGATAAACCAGAATTAATAGGGTTCAATGTGAATTTAGTTTGGCTATTGTGGAAAGGATATGACAAAGGGAGCAAGATAACTAATGGACGCAAGTATGGTGATAACTAAGATCTATTCATAGTTTTCAGTCATGTAACATGCGTGGTGACCTGGAGGGCAAAACAACGGACCGAAATAGCGGCTCACATTGCGACTCCCCGATAGAGATGCCGCAAAAGCAGTCAAATTTTATTTGGATCACCTTTCAACTTAAGAAACAGAAGGATATGAACACAAACTGCAAGTGTTGGGCATATCTGATCCATAAACTCTTACAGCATCCACTGCTGCATTTCTACCGTTAAGACCCGCCAGGTCCCTGCAGCTGCTCGGACTGCGTTAATGTTTACTTTTACCTTCTGGGGAATCTCTAACCTAACCCTGCCCAGGCTTGTCTCCTCCTTGATTATTAAATCAACAATCATCCAGCATTTTGGCAACACAAAAAGTAACAAATTCTGTTGGTCTGGTAAGTTCTACTCTACAAAGTGTTGGCTGGACACACCAGTGTTCAACTGTCCCGTGTTATATAAGACATCACTGCCTCAACTTGGCTTGATCAACTAAGTGTATTGTAAAAAGTTGATGGATTTACACGCAAAAATTGCTGTACTTTTTTGCTTTTTTGTTTGGATTACACTGTAACTTCATACAGTGCATGGCAGGTATAACATTACAGTTACAGTACCTCAATGTTGTATAAATACCATAAACTTTACCATAGACCACTTTAAACTAAATTATTCTATTTTTGTCAACACAGGACAGAGTAACCTTCTAAATCAACACTTTTTAGATGTAAGAAAATTTGTGCCCTTGTAATTGTTTGTAAAAAATATACTAAACCCACAGATCAATGACAAAACCAATCTTCTGGCTAACAGATTGGCTAGTGAGCCCTGCTTAAGTGCTAAAGCAATGCAAACTGAAGGCTAAGGCTGGCTACATTTGCTAAATTCGGATAACAGGACAAGTATTGAGCATCCTTTGAGGGTCTTGTTAGTAACACATAATTACCCCCCCCCCCAAACTTTATTTATTTATTCTATAAACAGAAGCTCCAAAAGTCTAGGTTACTGTGAGTCAAGAGACCAGAGGAAGCAGCAGGTAACCAATCAATACCCATTGATTCTATAATCCTTTATAATCCTTGAAATCATTATGACCACCATGCACTTAGTGAAGGACTTCAATTTAGCAAATGGGAACATAATGACCTGTGGGAAATAAATGATGAGGCTCCTCTCCTGTGGAACCAGGTTCCAGTTTGGGTTCGGGAGGCAGACACCGTCTCTACATTTAAGAGTAGGCTTAAGACTTTCCTCTTTGATAAAGCTTATAGTTAGGGCTGGCTCAGGTGAGTCCTGAACCATCCCTTAATTATGCTGCTATAGGCTAGACTGCCGGGGGATTTCCCATGATGCACTGAGCTCCTCTCTCCTCTTCTCTCTTTCTCTCTGAGTGCAACCTCATCCCATTAATGCATGTTACTAACTCGACTTCTTCCCTTTCCCGTGGTAGTGTGCTTCCCCTCCTGTCGCTTCCTGCGGGTGTTGCTGGCTCTGGAGCTGTGGAGTCTGGATCTGTGGTTGGGAGTCTCCTGCTGCCCCCGTGTTCCTGCTCAACGCCCTCTGCTACAGTTGCAACTGCTGTTACTAGTCCTATTGCTATTATTAGTTATTATTATTATCATTAACATTACTATAAATATCTGTACCATTTTTCATTCAGTCTATAGCACCATTACCTTTACTGTCTGTACCTCTATGTCAGTGTTTCTCAACGAGCGTACCACTTCAGAGGCGTCCGAGGACGATGGGGCTTGAAAGCAATATTTTAGAAAGGGGGGCGCTGAGCTGCTTTTGGGGGGCGTTTGTTGGATGGAAATTCTAAGGTGAGTTTACACTTAAGATTCGCAATACGAGTTTAAATTTTGAACTACTTGCAAAAAATTGTGGTCTGCAACATTAAAACCTGCCAGTTTAGTCCACTGCGACTGGACAAGACTGTGTATTTTTTCTCCATCAGCAACTTGTTGTGCAGTTTCGTGCTGCCTTCAGGGGAACAGGAAGTCAGAGTATCATCTCTAAAATTTTACCCACGTGGCGTTTACTGTGTAAACTCTGGAAAACCGACGCTCTCATTCTAGGTGGGAAAGTGTTTATTTCTCTGAGGAAAACACCGTGAACGTCTTGTTATCGCAGTGGATACACATTTACAAGAGGGATATTCTGCTGTCGGACTCACCCTGAAAGCAACTTCGCTGCGACACCAGCGAGTGACGTGGACCCTCCGCGCGCTGTGAGTTGCAGACAGTTTGTGCCAAAGTGGACATATAGGTAGTTTAATTCGGCTATAAAAATGTAACGTTAAAAACTGAAGCCCTGTCTCGCTCTGTTGGGGACTGTTAGCGGCACTTTATCAGAGGTGCAGAAGTTAAGGTGTGTGGAATTATTCGTGAGCTTTCTGTGTGATCACAGGTGTTGTCGGTTAGTTTCATCTCATTCAGTTTTGTCTGTCAGACGGCGAGGGGAAGCGAATCAGTAACATAATGCAGTAAAATATTATGAATTCTCTTTAAATAGGCTAATGACGTTAGTTTCCTAGAACGTCTTTTTTTCTTTACATGTCAGAGAACACAGATATGTGGGAGAGATTCTGAATGTGCAGAAAGTTTTGAACATGAGCAGATAAGTTACAGTGTTTCCTATACGTTCATTTATTTGTGGCGGCCCGCCACAATATCAACACTGACAGCAACATATTTATTTTTTATTTTTATTTTATTTACCAGGCCTATTTAAAATCATATTTGACTGCAGAGCTGCAGGCAGCGTGAATTCGCGGAGCTCATCGTCTCGCTCGTCCCTCTCTCCTCTCTCTCTCTCCCTCGTGAATGCAGGTGCACAACGCAGCCAATGTCGGAGACCCAGCTAATAGAAGTTATTAGTAAGCATGTAAGGAGCCCAGCTAATGAAGAGAGCTAAGTTAATGTTAAAATTCAGCTGGGCTTTCGAGGCTAGCCTGCTGTACAGCTGTGCCACAGTTACACTGTCATTCTGTGGGAAACACTGACAGGAGCTAAAGTCCGGTCAGTTACTGAATTAAAACGGATTCATTTATCACTGAGATGAAAAGGGACCATAAACACATTTAAATAAGTTACTTGCCCACAAAAGAAGAGGTAAGACTGAATCATGTGTGTTGACTCAGCAGGGATGATATTAAATAAGTTGATCTACAGGAGAAAAATATTTAAAAGCAAGAAAAATGCCTGAGAGCCTCACTACATTGTATTCTATTATAATTATATATTTTGAATTGTCACCTGAATTTTTTGACATTTCCACCCTAAATTGGTGCAGAAAAGGCAGAAGTTAGGGGAGAAATCTTCACCAGAATGCAGGAAATTAAGTGTTTAATGCTCAAAATCTTCTGGGGGACCCCCATACCCCCCATTTATTAAGTGCTTCATCCAAGAAAACAGTATTTTGCTTCATACACAGTTTCTGGGAGGAACATTCACTTATTAGTTAAATATAATTACTTTTCACCTGGCTTTTTTGTTACCTTTTCCATGTTTTTAATAACAATAGTAACAATAAAAAAATCAAAATATATTCAGGGCAAGTAGTAAACATCTTTTTTGGTGGTGGTGGTGGTGGGGGGGGGGGTAAGGGATCTGGAGAGTGGTTAGGGGGGCGCTGGCCCAAAAAAGGTTGAGAACCACTGCTCTATGTGTACACTGTGTAGGTTGCCTCCCTCTGCTCTCTCTCTCTCTCTCTCTCCCCCTCACCCCCCAACCAGTCAAGGCAGATGGCCGCCCACCCTGAGCCATGGCTCTGCTCGAGGTTTCTGCCTCTTAAAGGAAGTTTTTCCTTGCCTGTGTCGCCTAGTGCTTGCTCTTGGTGGGAATTGTTGGGCTTCTGTAAATAACTTCAGAGTATGGTCTAGACCTGCTCTTTATGAAAAGCGCTGTGAGATAACTGTTGTTGTGATTTGGCGCTATATAAATAAAATTGAATTGAATTGAATTGACTTAGTATTTTTAAAGAGAATCTGACACTTGAATGGGAATTAGTTGGAGCCAGGATTTGTTAAAGCTAGCATTGAGCAGAATGCAGGGGCATTGTACTTTGAGGTACTCCCACATTTCCTTTCTCATCTGGCAGTAGTTGCTGCTTCAACTTTTCCAGTGCATATAATGTCAGAGCACAGCAACAGTACAATGGTATGAATAAACACAAAGTGAGGGACACGTCTCATATTAGTAAGAATGAGCAGTCTGTGAAGTTCATTTCCAGTTGTGCCTGTCACTGACCTCTAACTTCTTGTTGTCATGGTTGGGGGGGTGCAGCAGCTTGCTAGCTTGACACGTAGCTTGCTGAATGGTCTTTTTGACTGATGGAATGTCTTCAACTGACTCTGTTAATGAGGGGATCAAGAGGAGACGGAGGAGAGAAGGAGAAAGAAAAAAGATTCTAGTTAGCAAGTGATGGAATAAAGTAGGGAAATTGTGGAATGATCTCTAAGTGGCATCCATGTGTTATATCCCACCCTAAAATATCGAACAAAACACATGCTATATAATCTACTTCCCACACTTCGCCACACAATGTATTTCTTCCCTACGTTAAAATAATTCATCTGTGCCCAAACACATCCTCATGGGCTAAGGGTATTTGTTTTTATTTTATTTTTGAAGGCCTCCTCACAATTATTATTAAAGTTTCTTCTTTTTTTTTACTCCATCAACTTGTATTTGCTTTTTTGGCAGAAACTGCTCTGAACTACATCTCTCGTCTTGCACAATATTCCACCTCTGTCTTCCAGAACAAGGGGAAAAGTATTAAAAGAGATTAACATTGGGAAAAGTGAATACCTTCCCATTAATTCACTCGCTGAAGGACTCCCTCAGTCCCTCTTCTCACCCTCTTTTAGATATCTAGTGATCCTCATCAACAAATCAACTACTGAGCTTTTTCTTTGAAATTTTCAGCCGTTACTAGATCGTTGACTTGGCCAGATGGTCCTCACTCTCTAATGGGACATGTTAATTTGATAAAAATGGTGGTGCTACCCAAGCGGGAAGCTTCCGCTCTACAATATGAAGCGAACGCGGAAGTCCCTGAAAGCTGCATTCTATTGAAAATCCAGCAGGGGGCGACTCTTCTGGTTGCAAAAAGAAGTCCGGCTCCATTAGAAATAATGGGAAAATGACCCTACTTCTCAGCTGAATAATTACCCGAGTAAACACTTTCCTGATGAGTTTGGTCCCGTTTATTTTAAAATAGATTACAAAGCAGAGTATGTTTCGGGGCAGGATTATCTATGACTGACAAGTCGTTACCATAGCGACCTGTCAATCAGACTAGAGCCGACCGGAGCCGACTCATACCCTTGTTTTTAAATTTCTTTTATTGTTACTGTGCTTAAATTTAATTGTTGATGTTTTTCTATTAGTTTGTCATTACTTTTTGAAGTTATATTTTTCTCTGTTATTTTTTCTGTATTTTATTTATTGTTTTTTTAACTTTGATTATAACCATAAGTGGAGGCGTTAAATAAGCTAAATTTGGGTTTTCTGCCTCTCCCTGCACGTTACATTATTTTTTTTGTTGTTGTTGTTTTTTTGTTATTTCTTTGTAATTTTAACTGTGCAAATAAATGACAATCTTTTACGGGTTGGTGAGGGCGCAGTGGATAAGATATGCTTTTGGTGTCAGAGACCCAGGTTCAATTCCCACTGTTACACATCCACCAATGTGTTCCTGAGCAAGACACTTAACTCCTAGTCGCTCCAGAGGTGTGCAACCTCTGACATATATATATTAACTTTACGTCACTTTAGATAAAACCCTCAGCTAAATGAATAAATTTAAAAGTAGCCTATATTTGTTTATAGTTTGACAAATTTGCACCATAAAATGTGGCACTGAAATACCATCTAACGCTTCCGGTTTACACTACAACCTTGCATATATTGACATTTCCACTTAATTATTTTTGATAGTGAAGAAATTGCGTAAACATGTTAACTACAAGACTGTGAAATTGAAAGGAATTGATGGACAGTTACAGGAGTATATACTATGATGCCTTTGGGTTCTGATTTGATTGAGAAAATGTGCCATTATGGCCACCTATTGCTTCAATCATGCTCAAAGTTCAATTTAGTCATATATAAAAACATCTTGAATTTTTTCTTATTATTATGTGTTGGTCTTCTGAATATAGTGGTGGTGTGCTAGTAATGACATCCCATGTTTTACTGGTGGCTATCATGACAGATTTTTAATAAAACAATATTGATTCACCTTCCTCCTTCAACTTCAGAATAGCAGCATGGAGTATGCAGGGCAGGAGATTGCAGGTCAGGTCTGCAGGTTTCTGTATTGACAAATAGTGCAGAACCTAAAAAGAGTCAAAAACCAGGGTTTAGTTTCCCTTCTGATCTGCCTTACATGTTACATCTGTTATGTCTGCATAGGCTAACATGAGTTTCAGCAAGATACTTGATTTTGGCACTCTTTCTTTTTAGGTTTAATTGCAGGAGTTAAAAGTCATAGACACCCATGGAAGGCTTTGACTGAACATACAGAATAACCAGAAAAAGTCAGCTTTAGGTGTATGGTCAAGCTCTATTGAAAATTACCTTTTCAGCCTCCTTAGTGTCATCAAACAGTCTTCTTTGACGCCGTGCAGGTGTAACCCTGGCCGTCTCCCAAGCCTCCACCCACATGTTGCCTGGGATCTTCATCCTGGCACTAAGTTCGCCTTTCACCACTGTGCTACCCCTCTCGTCTGCCACCTCCTCCTCTACGTAATCTCTAGGTGAGTACCAGCGCACAAAGTCCGCCAGAACACAGCCTGGGTTGGCTGCCTGTGGAGGGACAGGAAAACTGTTTCAGTGTGTGTTTTTTTTAATGAAATTTGTCCCGGCAGGGGAAACTTAATCAGAATAAAATATCAAGTCAATTAAACTTCAGGGTTATCAACCTGTCCAGTTAGGAAGCATATGCAATTGTGAATCAATGTCAACTGTTTTTCCGCAAACGAAAGAAAAACCATAGCCTACATTAACAATCTGTTGACTTGATGAGTTCTTATGTAGTATATGACAATTTTTGCCTTATTCTTTCAGTGTCGCTGTTTCCACATTAAAAGCCCCTGGCACTGAATAAGTGGTTGTTCCAACAGACTTTTAAGGACTTCGTCCCTATAAAAATTTAGTAGATTTATTTAAAGCGCTCAAAATTGTTCCAAAGATTGTTTTAAATTAACTTCATAAAGCAACAAAACCACATTACCTTCGCAAAATGTGGGGCTCTATATGACCAGTCTCTATAACCCAAGATATTTACTAACATAAAATGAACATACTCATATTAAACTTTATTTCAATAGGCCTACCAAACTACATGCTCATCATTTTCAGCCTTACATAAGAAAAATTAAACAGCTCCAAAAGGCTGTGTGAAATGGAGCAAATAAAAAATCTAAAACACATTTCAAAGCGGTAAGTAGGCTTACTGTCATATCCTAACAGTCTAAAACAAGTAGTAGCCACCACCACCGTCGTGGTATTGATAACCCAGGGTTATCTCCAAAGTTATCTCGATAAGCAAAAATTCAGCTTTGTGGTACAGGTCTCTGGGCTGGTCATTCTTTCAGGATAAGTAACAAGAATCAAATCTACTAGTGACTTGGAACTGGCATGGATGCTAGTAGGCTTGTTAATTAACTAAGTTTATACATTTTTTGTCACAAATTTTATTATGTAACCATGTTTCAGAAAAAATAAGCACATCTGGTTTGTATTGATAACCCAAATGAGATAAAATTTTGTAAGAAGGCACCTTATATTCAAATGCATAATTGGTAGGCCTTTTACTGTATTAATTGAATCAAAATATGAGTGATGACAAGGTAAAGTGGAGCAAGGGGCCACACACACAGGACAGTAAAAAAAATTATAAACAAAAACAAGCTGCGTCATAAAACAAAACATACAGCTCAGTCTAAGCTGCTAAGCTCAAACTACAGAAGTAAAGCAAAGGCTCCAGTGTTATTGCTATTACTATTCGGGAGGAAATACAGGCTTCAGAGAGCATCTGTACTTTTGGTATCTAAAACTTTCCTAAATGAACTTCGGGGCCCCCCGATATTAGATCTAAAAAAATGGATAAATGAATGAATCAATTTTACAGTTTTTCTTTTCTGTTCTCACTTTTAGAGGAATTCATTTTCTTATTATTATCCAGCGCCATTTACTTTATCCAGGTTACTTAAGACTTTGCGACAGCAGCAGGTCCTCAAACTTTATGACACAATAATTAAGGGCCAACAAAAAAAAACTGAAGCCTCACCGTTTGTTCAAGAAAAAAGAAGTAAACCAATCTAACCTATTGCTGCCGATAAATATAAATACAAACAGAGTTAATTCATGGATCACTCAGCCCAGAAAAGGGAGGCACTAAGAAGCAAAGACAAGTGTCCGACGGTGGTCAGTGGTCAAGTCAAAGTTAGGTTAAGTTCGTCAATGGAGACCTAGATAAAGCAAACTTAGACCTTTTCAAATAGTGAAAAAGTTTCACCTTACCATCGTGGATTACTTTAAGCGTGCATGGGAAGATCATAGAGTATTTAAATTCCAAGTCCTGCAGTTTTTTCTTTACTGAGTTAAACTGCTGGCATTTCAGAGTAAGAGCAGTGCTGAAGTCCAGGTAGGTATGAACTTATATTCCATTATGCACAAGCTCACTCTTTTCCCTTGAGCGCTTCAAGATCTTTAGCTTGTCCTGGAAAAAGAGAAATTTAACCAGTATCGGCCTGTGTCTGGAGGAATTTTGCTTGGTGAAAGAAAGAGAACAATTACATCACTCAATTACGGGAGGAGTGGGTAAATTCTCCACAGCAAAGAGCTGTTGTATCAGGCCCTTGGACTTCTCAGGGACAGTAATGAAGTGAAGGCTAGAAGCTCGGCTTAGGTTCTCAGCAGCTTCAGCACATTCTTTCATGTAGGAATTTTCTTTTTGAGTGTTTTCACATGTTGGATCAGGTCCCACCATCATTAGAGCTCACTCTCATACATGTTCTTCAAGTGTAGCGACTGAACCTTGAATTTTGTTTAGGCTGACGTTAATAGCTTAAAGTTTTACATTCAGAAATGAAATCATTTCATGTTTCATTTGCTGCAGTCCTTCACAGATATTTTGGAGGGAAACAGGTTCTTGAGACATTGTGAGACCTATCTCCTATCCTCAATGGAGAAGCAGTTTAGTCCAGTAACTGTGCATTTTAGTGCATAAAATTGATCCAAGTTTTATTTTCAGATACAACACAGTTAGCTTTGATTGTCACCAATTAATTGACGTAGCAAATGTCTCTCCTTAGTGGATTCAAGGTAATTTAAATGTCATTTTG
This sequence comes from Lepomis macrochirus, assembly GCA_024633595.2. NCBI lineage: Eukaryota > Metazoa > Chordata > Actinopteri > Centrarchiformes > Centrarchidae > Lepomis > Lepomis macrochirus. The sequence goes on from JALXJV020000023.1 coordinate 29,376,685, forward strand.
TTGCTGCTGTCTCTAGGTCATGCCGCTTTGCTCTATACAACATCAACAGGAAAATCAGGCCATACCTCACTCAGTACGCCACCCAGCTTCTGATAGAGGCAATGGTTATCTCTCACCTCGACTATTGCAATGCCCTCCTAGCAGGTCTTCGAGCTTGTGCGGTGAAACCCTTACAAATCATTCAGAACGCAGCAGCATGTCTGGTTTTTGATCAGCCCAAAAGGACTCATGTCACTCCATTACTCAGTGACCTCCACTGGCTCCCTGTGAAACCACGATGGTGGAACGAGCTACCACACGCCAAGCTCTTGAAATCCCATCTCTTCTGAGAACACTTCCTCCTTTAAAACCTCTAACTCCTGACCTCTAACATGCACTTCCTGTGCTCTTCTTCTTCTATCCCCTTCAATTATCTTGTATTGATTGCACTTTTTTGTTTTGATTGCAGCTGTGGTTCAGGAGGTAGAGCGGGTTGGCCGTTAATCGGAAGGTCGGCGGTTCAATCCCCAGCTCCCCCCAGGCTGCATGTCGAAGTGTCCTTGGGCAAGACACTGAACCCCGAATTGCCCCTGGCGGCTGTTCCGCCAGTGTATGAATGTGTGTGAATGTTAGTTTCTGTTTGAGCACTTAAGCTCAGTGTATGAATGTGGGTGAAAGGTGAATACAGATGTAGTGTAAAAGCGCTTTGAGTGGTCGAAAAGACTAGAAAGGCGCGGAGCATTTACATTTACTTTTTGTTAACTCATACTTCCTTCCTTAGGTATTTACCCCGTTGATGTGATATGTACTATGAGCTCTTACTAGTATTTATTGCTGCTCTTACTAGTATGCATTGTCAGGTGTAGATCTGTATTTGATGCTCTGTTGATGCTTGTATGTTGTTCCTCAAATGTAGGTCGCTTTGGATAAAAGCATCTGCCAAATGAGTAAATGTAAATTTTACAATAGGGTTGTAATAAGGCAAATTCCTTGTATGTTAAAATGTACCTGGCAATGAACCTGATTCTGCGAGTTTAACAGCAAAGAAAAAGGTCAGTGTGCCAAGTGTTAGGTTCAAAAGTGTTGTACTTGTAAAGTGTCATCTCCCATTTCCATTAAAAGCCAGGTGTGCTTGTACATTTGTGCATTACTATGAAGCATGAACTTGACATGACAGGACAGATGAAACTCTCCAAAGGAGTTTCAACCTGGACTGTGTGAGACCTTTTGGATGTGAACACAGAACATGAATTAACATTAGATCCTGACTGATCTTCATGGTGTGTCGTGAGATTTTAGTTATGCTGCTGTGCCTTGTGCGTAAAAAGTATCACTCTAAAGTGTCTCTTACTATCGGAATAATCCCTAAAACAACAAAAAACAGTCAAATGTATCGCAATTTTCTTTTGTGGTCACCGGCGCAATCTGCTGCCTCAAGATAGCAATGCATCAACAATTTGCCTGACCACACCTTAAGACCAACTCCCATGGGTGCACAACTGGGTTCAAGTGCATTTGCTATTTGAAGAAGTCATATGCTCATTTTCAGGTTCAAAACCATGTAAATCTGGTTGTACCAGAATAGGTTTTCAAAATCAGGCATCTGTATAGTATGGAAATAAGATTAATTGGATTATATTTACAGAAAGTATAAAACATATTACACATGTGCATTAAAAGTAAAAAAAACATGTTAGGGCAGGAGTACCCAACCAGTCGATCGTTCTAAGTTTGTGGAATGATCCCAAGTCGACTTGCGAGGGTTGTAAAAAAAAAAAAAAAAAGTACACTACAGCCTATATCATGAGTCCTTGCCAACACGTCCACAAAAAAAGCATTTAAAAAAAGAGAAAAAGAAAAAAGTAGGTCACATTTAACCTACGTCGCGTGCATGACAGGAAGTTGTCAACAGTAGTTAGATCCTAGCGAAAAGCGCTCCTAAACGTTAACATGGCTGAGGGGAAAGGAGCCAAGAACTACCATTTTCACCCTGAATGGGAGGAAGATTATTTTTTTGTTTATTCTCATTCAAAGCTTGTTTGTTTGATCTGTAATGCAACGGTGGCGTTGGCAAAGAAAGGAAATCTGGAGCGGCATTTAAAAACAGTACACGGGAGCTACGAGAGGGATTTCCCTGCAAAAACGCCTTTACGTGCCACAAAAGTGCGGGATTTGAAACACAGTTTACAGCGCAGCAGTCAATCTTCACCAAACCGAAGACCCAGATTAGGGCCGCAACTATTGCTTCCTATCGCGTCAGTCACGTCCTTGCTAAATACAAGAAGCCATTCAATGACAGCGAAATGGTGAAGAAAGCCTTTCTCGAGGCTGTGGATAGCCTTTTTGACGACTTTAAAAATAAAACAGAGATCATGAAGGCCATTGAAGAAGTGCAACTCTCCCACAGTACTACAACAAGGCGATTTGAGAGAATGGCTGTGGATGTAGAGGAGCAACTGAAGAAGGATATTGACGCGTGAGTGCTTTTCCCTCCAATTTGACGAGTCGACTGATATGGTGGATGTGGCACAATTGTGTGTTTTCATCAGGATGGTTTTTGGAGACATGAGTGCCAAGGAAGAACTACTCACAGTTTTGCCATTAAAAGGACACACCAGAGGTGAGGATATTTTTAATGCTTTCATGGGATTTGTTAGCGAGACAAAACTGCCGCTCTTCAAACTGATCTCCATCACAACTGATGGGGGGCCTGCTATGATGGGCTGCACTAGTGGGTTCATTGCACTGTGCAAAGAAAGTGAATCTTTCCCGGATATCCTGAATTATCATTGCATAATTCACCAGCAAGCGTTGTGTGGAAAAAATTTAAATATGAAAGAAGTGATGGATATTGCGATGAAGATTGTGTGTTCAGTTCAGGCCAGGAGTCTGCAGAGAAGGCTTTTCCGTGCTCACTTGGAGGAGAATGATGCTGAGCACACAGACCTGCTGCTTCACACGGATGTTAGGTGGTTAAGCAGAGGTAAATTTTTGCCCAGATTCACGGAGCTATTGCCTGAAACTTTCAAAACACGTGGATTACCATACAAAGCTAGAGGACCACCAGTGGCTTTTAGATTTATCTTTCCTCACTGATCTCACTGGCGAGCTCAATGAATTGAATCTAGACCTGCAGGGTAAGGATAAAGATGTAGTCAACATGATGAGTTCAGTAAACACATTTAAAAGCAAGCTACAGCTGATGTCAAGCAGACTGCAGCGTGGTAACCTGCGCAACTTCCCTCACATGCAACTACAATGTCAAGGTAAAGGTGTGACACAGCTTGACAGTGCACATTATGAGGAGCATGTTCAGAGCATCTCAGCAGAATTTGAGAGGCGTTTTACTGACTTTGCATCCATCGAGCCTGTAGCCAGCTATATGTGTTATCCATTTGGTGCAAGTATTGATGTTGGTGACATTGTCGCCAAAGTCAAATCACTTTTTGACTTGGAAAGCTCCGCCCTTGAGGATGAGATTCTGATATTGCAAAATTACATTGAAATAACCACCTTGCAGCCTGCCTACGCCTTGCAACCAGCTCCTACACTCCTGACTATGAGAAGCTATCCTCTTCCTCCCAGTGCCAGGTCTCCCACTAAGGTAGAAAGTGATTTCCTTTTTTAAAACTCAAAGATCTACCTGTTTTGTATCTGGTTTATTTTTCTGTTTGGTTCATATTACGGTCAGTTATGACTATTGCTCAACATACAGGTTGGCGTGTGTGTGTGTGTGTGTGAGAGGAGCAGAGAGTGGGCTTGTGCTACAGCACACTATGCAAATTGGGAACTGTGTGAGAGGAATTTGTCTGTGTTTGAAAGAGGGGGGTTTGTGTTGTGATGTCTAGTAGTTGTGTGACAACGAAGAAATAGTGTTGTGAGGTTAGTTACTGCAGGCTGGAAACGATGTGTGTGGGTTTGTGATGTTGACACTCGACTGGTAGATCTCGGGAGGTTGGCTACTTGAAAAGTAGATCTTGGGTAAAAAAAGGTTGGGCACCCCTGTGTTAGGGAAATTACTTATTCTATTTTCTATTTTTTGATTTAGGGTTTTTTGGAATAACATTAAGTAAATTTGTTGACTTTTGTTGGTGTTTCATCACCATTCATAGCCATACAATGGGTTTAAGTTTTCAAAAACAGTAAAGCTCAACCTCAATTGTTTCAAATTAAGACACTACCCACCCACCCAGGCGGCCTAGTAAGTGTGAGAGCTGTAGCTTTGTTGTTGTCGCTCTTTATTAGTGTGAGAACTTTTAGGAGTCACAATGCGTCAAGAATTTGCAAAGGAGCTTTTAGGAGACTTTATCAATGTGTCACATGACCACCTAGAGTGTGGAGAGAAGGATTTGGTAGAGCAGAATTTTTCGTAAACTGCTGCCAGTCGCGCATATTTATCTCTGATGGAAATTTGATATTTTACTTTGTTTACTGTTTCACCCTGCATGCGTCATCAGAATAGACAAATGTCTATTCTACCACTCAGTGGTTTTTGGTTATTTTATTATGTTGCAGCTAGGTGAAGTTTTCCAGTCCAGTCCTGGACTCTGCTCCTCCTCCTCCAATATGCTCCAGTCCGAGATCCAGCCAAGGACAAAGACTGTGCTGAGGTTAAAACTACTGCTGAAACAAGACACTGTAAGCCATAGAGAGATGATGAACTAATTCAACATTAAAGACCTAGAGAAGCACTGTTCTGGTCCGGTAACAGTAATGCAACACATCGTATTGCCCAGTCATGGAAATGCCAATTACAAGAGGAATATTTGGTATTTGGAACATTGTTGAAGCAATGGCTCAGGTGACAGCCTCACATGCAATTGGAGCAGTCTGAACAGTTTATCAAAGGATGCCATAATGACTGAGCAAAGACCGCTGAGGAGCAAACCAGCTCAAACAACACCTCCACTTTGGACACCTGCAAGAGTTCTACAATCTCAAGAACATACTTCACTCCAGCTTCACAAGAAAGTAGGCTGGAGCACAGAATGGACACGGTACATGTATGTTATCAATGGATAATTGCTGCCTGTGGGGTGCAGGCCAGTCGCAGCAACATGTTTGCATTCAAGAACAGATCATGTAGAGCTCTCAAGGTTCACATGATCATCACCTGAAATGAAGTTAATCGGAAAGGAAATGTTCCGAGCCGGACAAGGCCAGAAATTGTTGTTGGAGTAAAGAAGCATCACCGCATCTCACGGAACAGACAAGAGGGCATGTAAGCCAACACAAAGACAGAGGACAAAGTGAGAAAACAGCCGTCAAAAGAGGCTAAAGAATGCTGAACTCTGCACTAAGCCATCACAGTACAAGAAAATGGACAGTACGTGGACAAAAGTGGACATTGGTACAGAGAGATTGTCTGGACAGGTCCAAAACAGATCCAAATGGACTGAACTGGAGGGGACGGGACGGACACCAGTGACAGGAAACACACACACACTGGGTGAGTCACAGTTTCTCACAGATAACTAAAATTTTAAGCACATTGAAGCATAACAAACAAAAAATTTTATTAATTTATTAGTAAATGTTGATGTGCCTGAACAGCCTACATTCGTGATGAATGCTAACCACAAAGAGTTTAGGAAACTGCCAAAGTAAACTGTTAAAATTTAAACCTAGCAGGGGACCATATTGCTACATGATATGTTGAAAACAGCCCAAGAGAGCGGCAGGTTGCATATATCGTATCATGTTAAGGACATAATTATTACACACTTATTTCAGTTATCAGTGTACTAAATGAGTGAACCCCATGACACATACACACACGCTGCTGCACACTACACAGACCTTTGGATAAATGCAGCTAGACTCATTACACTGCATAGTACACAATTCTGATGGACAATTCTGATTTAATTATTTATGGAATAGGGACAGTGAAAAAAAAGAGAGAGAGAACTATTGCAACATATTATCTGGACAAGGAGCGCTGCGTTGTTTTTTTGTTTCTTTTTCTCCTTCTCTGGTCTTAGCTGTACCAAGGGGGACATATACACATGGCGAAGCAAAGCCAAGTGATTTGGAAACCGATGGATTTGGGGATAAGTCCACCCGGAGTTGGCTGACTGACAACAGGCCCGTAAGTTGGAATCTGAGTACACTGTACAGTAAAGAGCAAAAAGTCCTGCTCATGTTAAAAGAACCATTGAACTAGTTCCTGTAACATCTTCTTACAAACCATGGTTAAAACATTAAACTGTCACCTAATGTCTGAGGTGCAAACTGAATGAGAGTCTACAGCTATAGTTAACACATTGATTTGATTGATTTTTGATGATTTGATGTGTGAAATAATATTTACTAAAATAAGAAGCGTTTGGAAATATTAAATGTTTTCTTTTTGTTCACTGCTACAGGCTGGAGTGACCTGCACCCACATTTTCAAAAAGATGGTGATGACTGCCGACCAACAGAGTGGTGGTATATGCATTAGTGCACCCGCGAGCACTACAGGTTTCAAAGTTTCTGATTACTGGTTACATCAAAGACTACACATTTCTCTGTTGGTGTTTGGCAAAGGTCTGTTTTTAAAAAAAATTTACATTTCCCACGCGGCCGGTCGGTTTCTGTTCTGCAGTCCATCACATGAAGCATGATGAGATGACCGCTGTGTTGCTAGCACCCATTCAGACACCCAGGCATGTGTGGCCTACAACACAGATGCTTTCTGCCATTGCAATAGCATTAACAGTGCCTCTGTTGCAGTTCTTAGATCACAAGCAAGATGCACAAAAGCCACCACAACAGAACACCACAGTGAACTGCACACAGGCGTTGACATCGAATAGCAGTCTTAGAGGCAAGAGAAGCATCCAAAGAGACTGGGATGCTTGGCTAATTTCCAACAACACAGCTCCAGATGGTTCAGTGACCCGAACGCTGGAAGGACTGCATTTCCTACGAGAAGAACTGGCAGAGAACTCTGGAGTGGACACTAACATGTTTAACTGGTTTGACTCTGTATTTGGTAAATGGAAGTCCTTAGTGATGCCCATACTAGCAGGCCTAATGATTGCTGTAGCACTGTTAGCTCTCTGTGGATGTTGCAGGTGTTAAGAGGTCGGATTTTAAGAGCTATTGACAAATCTGCATCTGCTCAAATAATCACACTCCATGAACAAGAGAACAATCTACTGCTACAGCAGCAGAGCTGTGATGATTGGAAGGACCCAGACTCCTTTCCCCGTTTAAACTGGGCCTCATTTGCCAACACTGATAATGACTCCACTGATGACTCCGATGGGAACTGTTCATAATCAGTACTATAATCCTACCTGTTTGCTATTCACTAGGAATGTCTGTGTTCCACAAGAACAGCTCCAGCCTTCCTCATTACAATACAATGACTGTACAGATTAAATCATGATGACTTTCTATGACCTGATGATATTTTCTGCAATGTTGTATATACTTGAGTGGTCAAAGAATGATAACAAAGGAGGAGTATGTGATGGAAATTTGATATTTTACTTTGTTTACTGTTTCACCCTGCGTGCTTCATCAGAATAGACAAATGTTTCACTCTGTGGTATTTTATTATTTTATTATGTTGCAGCTAGGTGAAGTTTTCCATCGAAAAGATACTCGTTAGAGAGTTTTCTTATCTGACCGTCCTTGATAGGCCTTCATCTCAGGACAGTTGGTCCCTACTCCCTTCTTTCCTAAGATAGCTGCGTAATACCCTTACAGTATAAAATCACCTGTTTCTTCACTGGCTCTTGGTCTTACACTCTGCAGACTGCTTGCACTCTGTATGTTTGTCTGACCCTTTGCAAAGAATAAAACCCTTAAAAGACGTCTGGATTGGACTCTTTATTTCAGAAAACTCACTTAAGGTTTAATTTCCATTTCATCTCTATCATCTCCAACACAAAAAAGTTATCAAAATGTAGCTTTTCTCTCTCAAAATGGCAAAATCATCCTCAGTGGAAGTTTTGTTTTTTAGATTTGAACCTTAATTGATAGGTAACTCACATTCATGGTCTCATTCAATCTGTTCTAACAGCAGGCTGGTTCCCTGTCACAAATTCTTTACTTTGCAATATTCTTTCTTCCTATTTGGAGTGTGGACACATGATGGATGTTGTTATGCTCAGCTAATCAAGCACTAACTTAAAATACCAAAATGATAGCTGAAAAGCTTTTTTAAAGCAAATGCACTTTTCTATCAACAAAGGAGCAAATTGTGACTTCCTCAGAAGTCTGCCTGTATAGAGCACTTGGTTAGAGCATAGCTTTCCAGTGCAGCTCTTATGAATCCAGACCCAGGCTTGAATCCCACCTCCGCCAACAGTGATAATTGCTTTCAACTTTGTATAGTGTGAACTTAATGATACCAACACACTAAAAAGTTTTTTTAGGGCAAATACACTTTTCTATCAACAAAAGATCAAATTGTGACATTTGTAACAGATCTTATGTGATAGCTCAGGTCATTTTGAGTTGGTTTTGAGAGCAACAGTCATCTTTTACAGACCCAAGTTTGATTCCAACCTTGGCCCGCTGTGAATTGATCACAGCTGCATGGTGTTGAACTCAATGCTGCCAACAAAATGTTTAGCTTCCATTGACTTGCAGTGTTTGTTTTTAAATTTGTATATTGTTGGTCTTTCTAAATGCAAACATTGTTTAATTGGAATACATTTTTCATGAGATTAGTCGCTTTCTGTGTCTTCATGTTATTTTGCAACAGTGGACCAGATGTCACAGAGAATTTACCTGTGGGTGGCGCAACAGGATTTTCAATAGCGCTTATACACAGTTGTATGGTGTTTAACCTTAATGCACTGTTGACTCCAATGCTAAGCCTAAGCAATTTTTTTTGCAAATACCAGGATGGCACATGCATAAGACATTCTCAAAAAGTTCCTGTTTGCCTTTTAGCACATATGCAATCCTCTCTAGTGACAGAGCAAACAATATCTGCCGTAACCATAGAGTGCCTCTTGGTCAGCATGTTTTTTTCCAAAATAAAGCTATACATCTTTTGGCATTAAGCAGAATAAGGTCTATGGATATAAGCCAAATAAAAACAATTGTGGTTCTAATATTATTTGTTTGGAAATAATATTCTGAATAATATATCTTATTTCTTCCCAAATTTGATTTCTAGAGTGTAATTTTTGTACAATGCCACATACAGTGAACCAGTGTTCCACTACATTGTTTACACTTTGAACACACATCAGGAATGTTTCCATTATATCGACAGAGTTCCACTGGTGTCACATACGTTCGCATTAACCATTTAAATTGAGTAACTTTAAGACGAGTATTTATTGATGTTGTGTGGGCTAAAGTGCATGCATCCCACCAGTCTTCCTCTGAAAATTGCAATGATAAATCATCCCTCCAAGCTCTAAATCTATCATGAGAACTTTCAGGAACATAAGACATAATCAGATTCTAAAACTGAGAGATCATGCCTTTCTTTTGACTGATCTTTTAAGAACATTTCTTCGAAGTCTGAAGTTAATACATTGTTTTGCCTTGCTCTTATAAAACTCTTGAGTTGGAGATATTTTAAAAAAAGTTTTTTATCTAAGTGAAATTGATCTTGTAATTCTTGAAAGGTCATAAGTATGTCAGATTCTGGCAAATACACATCTCGAACTATTCTCAGTCCCTTGGTTTTCCATAACTTAAATGTTGCGTCTGCCCTGCCTGGTGGAAAGGATTGGTTGCCCCATAATGGACTAAACTGAGACAGACAGTGTGGATCTTTCAAAAATGTCTTCACATCACTCCATACTTTTATCTTGTTTTTAAGAATTTGGTTTTTAATTTCTCTTAATAGTTTTCTTATAATAATAATAATAATAATAATAATAATAATAATATATTTTATTTATAACGCACTTTTCATTCCGAAGAATTTCAAAGTGCTACACAGGAGAATAGTAACTAAAAAATAACAATAAAAACAATCAGCACAAAAACGCCTTTCTGAATAAAAAAGTCTTCAGTTCAGCTTTGAAAGTGTCCAGGCTCTGTACTGCTCTCAGGTCACTTCGGGAGCTGGTTCCAGAGCCGTGGTGCAGCTGAACAAAAGCTCGGTCCCCCATGGTACGTAAGCCTTGTGGTGGGGACCTGAAGAAGCAATTGTCCTGTTGATCTGAGGGTGCGGGGGGTTTCAAGGTGATGAGTTCTTGTAGATATGGTGGTGCATGTCCAGTGATACATTTTTGTGTAAGCATGAGGATTTTGTAGTCGATCCGGAATGAAACAGGGAGCCAGTGCAATGAGTGTAGAATGGGAGTTATGTGATCATATTTTTGGACTTTCATTAGGACTCTGGCGTTCATTAGGACTCTGGCGTTTCGATAACGCACACCAGTGTTTCCTACAGAATGACAATGTAACTGTGGGGAGGGAATATTGACAACCTACATACAGAGTGGTAGCCTCCAAAATCCGCTGCATTCCAACATTAACTTAGCTCTCCTTTGCATGCTGGCTAAAAACTTTTTTTAAACTGGGTCTCCGACATTGACAGCGTTGTGATGAACAGCGCTATTCTGGATGTATTGAAGCTTCTGGATATTTCTGCCAGACATCCCAGTGAAGAGTCCGTTACAGTAGTCCTGCCTTGTGGAAATAAAGGCATGAACAAGTTTCTCTGCATCTGGAAGAGTTAGAAGGGGACGGAGTTTGGAGATGTTTCGAAGATGGTGGAAGGAGGTTTTACAAATGTGTTTAATGTGATCATTGAAAGTCAGCTGCGGGTCAAACCGAACCCCTAGGTTTATGACTGAGGAGGAGAAAGTGATGACCTGATTGTCGAAGATGAACTGAGAAATGGGAGAGGAGCGAATCTGATGAGGGGTGCCAACAAGTAATGCCTCAGTTTTACTAGGGTTCAGCTGGAGGAAGTTGCTTTTCATCCGTGCCTTTATCTCCTCAAGACACGTGGTGAGTCGTGACATGGCTATGGAGGAGCTTGAGGCAGTCTTGACATAAAGTTGCAAGTCATCAGCATAACAATGGAAGGATAGTCCATGTCTGCTGATGACAGAACCAAGTGGTAGCATGTACAGAATGAATAAGATTGGGCCGAGAACCGACCCCTGCGGGACACCACATGTAACGGGGAGCATCCTGGACTCACATTCTCCCAATATAACACGCTCAGTCCTGCCAGAGAGGTAGGACTCAAACCACTGCAGTACCGTTCCCGACAGTCCAACTGTGTTGTGGAGGCGGTCCCAGAGGATGGTATGGTTTATTGCAGAGGTCACTAATAGGCGGACCGCGGTCCGGATCAGGACCCAGCCGCTGTCCTCTCCGGACTGCCGACCTACAGCCGATATTATTGAGACTTTAATACCTCGTGACGGAGCGTTTCTACTTTAACCCGCGCCGCTTTTCCAGCATTTACTGTACTGGTTTAGCGGGCCAGGAAACTCACAGACCAATCGCATCGTCTCATACTCCTCAGCCAATCAAATCTGTGCATTCGAGTCGAGTCCGCGTCCGCAAGTGAGATCCGCCGGAGACGTTTCGATAACGCACACCAGTGTTTCCTACAGAATGACAATGTAACTGTGGGGAGGGAATACTGACAACCTACATACAGCGTGGTAGCCTCCAAAATCCGCTGCATTCCAACATTAACTTAGCTCTCCTTTGCATGCTGGCTAAAAACTTTTTTTAAACTGGGTCTCCGACATTGACAGCGTTGTGATGGACAGATTTGTACAAGATGTTCCGTGAGGGAGAGAGAGCGAGAGGTACGGGTGAGTGAGAGAGAGAGAGAGAGAGAGAGGGACGGGTGAGTGAGAGAGAGAGAGAGAGGGACGGGTGAGAGAGAGAGAGAGGGACGAGCGAGAGGACGTGCTTCGCGAATGCGCTACAGCGCTATGGTGCTCTGCAATCAAATACGATTTTAAATAGGCTTATTAAAAAAAATTTAAAATCAATCTGCGGCTGTCAGCTTTGATATTGTTGTGGGCCGCCACAAATTAATGAACGTATGGGAAACACTGCACACGGAGAGAGGAGGCGAAAGAGAAAAGACATTTCACTAGAATGTAGAGATTTTTACATGTACATTCCTCCCATGGCCAGTTCAGAACCAGAATATCTCATAGATCTCCAATGTTAGCTGGCAGGACAATTTAGAGCTCACGTTTCTCACTGAACAAGAGAAAGTAGGAAAGTGGTTTATAAGAGGGAATGACAGAGAAGAGGAGGCATTACAGCTGTTCATTTGATGTGTTGAGTGTCTATTATAAAATTGGTACACTTTATCACTTCAAGCTACCCTTTTTATTTCATTTTTTCTAAAGAAAAAAATTAGGCACTTTATTTTAGTTTAGTTAGAATTAAATTTAGAATTTATTCTTAGAGTATTTATTATTTATCCCTCCAGTTTGAAGTGAAAACTGAATATTGTTGAAATATTATCAGTTGTTGACTAAAAACATATGTTGATACAACTATACGTTATGGCACTGAATGATAACGCAAGTTAATCGTTATGATGTTCCGGACCTTTGCTTCGGGAAATTTTCTCTAACTGGACCTCTTTGAATTTTAATTGAATACCCCTGAATTAGAGTTTAACCAATGATCTTCTGAGCAGTTTTAATCACCCGCTGCAGAGCCCTACTGGTCCTGGGCCTTGAACATTCCATGCCAGTTTGTGATGTTTCCAGTGAGGATGCTTTCTATTGCTCCTCTGTAAAAGCTGACAAGAACTTGGCGTGGGAATTTGGCGTTGTTAAGGTTCATCATGAAATACAGTTGTTTCTGAGCTTTCTTCACCAGCGTGGAGACGTGAAATGACCGTGTCAGGTTTTCTGTGATGCTGATTCCCAGGAACCATAAACTGTTCACCTGCTCCACCGATGTAAACAGGTGTGTGTGTCTTTATCTCCTTCTTCTTAAAATCAAGGATCAGTTCCTTAGTTTTGCTGACATTGAGCAGTTGGTTGTTCTCTGAGTACCAATCTACAAGATTATTCATTTCCTACAGATATGAAGTCTCATTGTTGTTTGAAATCCGGCCGATGACGGTGGTGTCATATGCAAACTTCACAACAGAGTTCTCTCCATACCAAGGGATGCAGTCGTGGGTGTAAAAAAAGTCACACATTAATGGTATTATGTTGTAAAACTTCGCGCCATGCGCCATGAAACAGGAAGTTGTTTGAACTTTGCTGCACATGCTCAAATCAGTACCAAACCTTACTCTATATGCCAATATTCAGCCACCTACTGGCAACAGTAAGCTCTGTCAGACACTCATCATGCGTTTTAACGTTTTCTCAATGTGTTTCACACTTGATGTACTGGGACATCACATATAGTTACTGGGTGCTCCTTTGCAACCCCATAGAGGACACAGGAAGTGACTTTTAAGTATTTCGTGCAGCGTCCAAGGTGTGTGACAATTTAGAGCCACATAGGGAGAGCTGCGATATCTGCAGCGGGGACGCAACACTATCTGACGCACTTAATGTGTGAGGGCCCATCCAACTTTGATCGCAGCTTTAGTATTTTAAGTGAATTAGTCTGTGGCATGGGATTCTTTTACCTATATGTAGCGCTACAGGATTTTAAAAGACGCTGATGGAGCAGTGCTTTACAGCAGCAGTAGCAGTACTTAGTACTTTCTGTTTTCTCAAATTTCCTTTCAAATGTATCAACAGTCTAGCCCCAGAGCCTCTTTTCAGATATATCCAAAGACAAGACAGTAACAGAACAGAGATGAATGGGCAATTGTAAAACACCAAATCATAGATCTAACTTTGGAAAACTACTTTTCTCCATTAAGGCCTGTCAGCTCTGGAACACATTACCAACTGAAATCAATTCCAGAAAAATAAATAAAAGTACAACAAAGATTAAATGCTGGTTAAAAGCAAATCAGAGCTGTTCCCATTTTTGGCTAATTTTACCAAGGTGCATTGGTGTATTGTGTTATTTGCAATTTATTGTTTTTCCATATCTGTAGGGTATTGTAGATTTATGATCCGGAAAGCTGTATCTGTACATGTGTTTGGATTAGGGTTAAATGGCATCAATATTTATATTAAATGATGGCGATAGACGATATTGTGGATGTCTGCCTGCTTACCTTAAAGGACTCCATGTCAGAGAGCAGACAGGCACTCTGCATCCGGGCACGGAGGTGGGTACCTTCAGCTGATGTGCCCAGTTTGGCCAGTACTTCTGACTGCTCATCTAACATATCCTCTGTCATGGGAGCAGGTTCCTGAAAATCAAACACATACGCGATCAATGGACTTCTGTACAACCATACACAATGTCTAAAATACTCCCAAACTTTAGCTGGTTGATGGCGCAGTCTTGTATCTTCAGCTTGTCCGGGGGAATCCCTAAGCCGGATGCAACGATGCTTTAATGCATGTAATGTGAATCGACATATTTTCGTAATAGTGTTATTAGTTCATCAAATAACACCAACATCAAGAAATTAAGTGCTACATGATGTCATATACTCCTGTAATGCATTATTTTACTGTAATGTAATCATACATTTTGTTACATGTTGGGAGGGCTGGCTCATCTGGACTAACATACATAACATAACATAAACATAACATAAAACAAGTATGACCATTAACAGGAAAATGTAAGCCTCACGGTTTCTGTACCACAATCCATTATAAACCACATAATACATGAAGTTTACAAAGGCGCTGTCAGGTGAGGATCTAGGCTCCACTCCACTTTGTTCAATTAGATAAGCAATATGCAAATCTTACCAAAATGAATGTTTTTTTTTTATTCTTTGAAAATAGAAACAAGTGCAATAGTGCAAAAGAATAGAAGAATTAAATGTGGACTCTTAAACATCAGATCTCTCTCCTCTAAAGGTGCACTAGTAAATCGACTAATATCAGATAATGATATTGATTTATTTTTATCTTACTGAAACCTGGCTGGGTAATGGACAATATGTGAGCCTAAATGAATCCACCCCTCCCGCTCATATTAATTCTCACATTCCTCGAGGCACAGGCCAAAGAGGTGGAGTTGCAGCTATCTTCGACTCTAGCCTACTGATCAGCTCCAAACCTAAACTAAATTATAACTCATTTGAAAGCCTTGTTCTTAGTCTTTCACACCCAAGTTGGAAATCACTGCAACCAATTCCATTTGTTATAGTGTACCGAGCACCTGGTCCATTCTCTGGATTCTTATCTGAATTTGCAGAATTTTTGTCAACTTTAGTCCTTAAAACGGACAAAGTTATTATTGTAGGGGATTTTAATATTCATGTGGACGTTGAGAATGACAGCTTTAGTACTGCGTTTATCTCTCTATTAGATTCAATTGGCTTCTCTCAGAGTGTTCATAAACCGACTGTTTTAACTACACCCTTGACCTTGTTCTGGTATACGGTATTGAAATTAAACATTTAATAGTGTTCCCACAGAATCCCTTTTTATCTGACCAGTATTTGACAACTTTTGATTTTGTATTGCTCAACTACACGCCATTAGGCAAAAATTTCTATACAATAGTCTGATAGTGCTGTAGCTAAATTTAAGGATGTGATTCCATGAGCTCCCTGTGTCTCCTGTTAGTCTGTCTGTCTCTTTATGTTGTCTGGGCGTGGCCTCTCACTCTGGGCCTGGAACTCCACCTGCACACCTGATCCACATTCCACTAATCAAGACTCTGCAGTATATCAACCCGGTTCTTCACCTCACTCGTCGCCAGATCGTCAGCTTACCTTTGTGGTATTTACACTGCGGCCAACTAGTTTCTAGTAATTCAACTGTTTGTTCGTTCCTGTGATTTCACTAACCTTGTCTCCCTGTGCTCAGGATCAAGCCCAGCCTGGAAATTCTGCCACTGCCTCGCTCAGCTCACTGCCTGCCTAGTAATCCTGCCTCTGCCTCTCTCAAACCGCGGCCTGCCTGGAAGAACACCCACTGATCTCCATTCCCTGGTCTACCCTCTGCTCTGCTCTTACCTCACCCTTTCAATAAACTTACAATTCCTGGATTTTTACCTGTCCTGAGTCTGCTTTTGGGTCCATCTGCCTAGTCGACCTTAACAAACGGAGGATTCCTATGCTAATTTCAGTCCCTCCCAAATCGATCGTCTTGTTTAGTGCTGTAGGCTAGCTGCAAATGAAACCCGACTCTCTCTGCTTCCCCTCTAAAAAAGAAAACAAAGACGTTAGCTCCATGGTATAACTCTGAAACTCGCAAATTAAAGCAAATATCGCGGAAACCTGAGAGGACTTGGTGTTCCACCAAACTGGAAAATTCGCGTTTAATTTGCAAGATAGTCCTATAGGAAGGCCCTCGGAAATGAGAGAGCAAATAATAGAGGAAAATAATACCCCCAAGTTTCTTTTCAGCACTGTAGCCAGGCTGACAGATTCACAGCTCTATTGAGCCAAATATTCCCATAGCTCTCAGCAGTAACAACTTCATGACCTTCTTTAATGATAAAATTCTATTACAAACAAAATTCACCAAGATCTTCTGAAAAAGCCAAACCCTGAACCAGATGTTTTAGCAAACTATAGACCTATATCTAACGTTCCATTTATTTGAGGATTTTTAGTCAGGATTTAGAGTTCATCATAGCGTAGAGACAGCACTGGTAAAAATTACTAATGACCTTTTTACTGCATCAGACAAAGGACTTGTCTCTGTTCTGGTTTTAAGAGTTCTTAGTGCTGTATTTGATTTGATATTTCCTTTAGGCAATATTATCAGGAAACACTCCATAAACTTTCATTGTTATGCAGATGATACTCAATGATATCTATCGATCAAGCCAGATGAAACTCATCAGTTAGCTAAACTTCAAATGTGTCTTCAGGATGTTAAAACCTGGATGACCTGTAATTTTCTAATGTTAAACTCAGATAAAACTGAAGTTATTGTTCTACGGCCCAAGCACCTCCATATGCATTATCTAAAGATATAGTTTCCCTTGATGTATCGCCCTGTTCTCCAACACCACTATGAGGAATCTTGGAGTTATGTCCTGATCAAAGATGTCATTTAACTCTGACATTAAGCAAATTTTAAGGACCGCCTTTTTTAAGCCACTTCATATTGCTATTACTACTTTAAATATCTGTACCATTATTCATTCAGTCTATAGCAACAGTACCTTTACTGTCTATACCACTGTGTTTATATTGTTTAGGCTGCCTCCCTCCCTCTCTTTCTCTCGCTCTCTATCTCTCTCGCTCACCCCTAACCAGTCAAAGCAGACGGCCACCCACCCTGAGCCAAGGTTCTGCTTGAAGTTTCTGCCTCTTAAAAGGAAGTTTTTGCTTGCCTCTGTCACCTAGTGCTTGCTCTTGCTGGAAATTGTTGGGTTTCTCTAAATAACATCACAGAGTACGGTCTAGACCTGCTCTTGTATGAAAAGGACTCTGAGAAAACTGTTGTGATGTGGTGCTATATAAATAAAATTGAATTGAAAATAGAATTGGTAGTCATAATTGTAGCTTACATAAAACGGTGCAATGTTTTTAAAGGGCTTTGAGATAGCCTACAAACAAATATATTTTTTATACAAATTCTTAAATTATTATGCTTGTTATCGTAATGCTGTTAGAATTAAAAATAAAAATTTTTTTTCCACCAGGGTAGTAATATGTGAAGTTTAGCTGGCTGACCTGAGCTTCCATGCTGTACCGTTTTATTGCCAATAATATTGTATTGTATCACAAATGTAACAGCCACATTTCTGTCCACGTAGCAAAGCCATAACACAGCGCTGGAGAATAACTACATCAAATTACAACTGAACTAAGTTGCATATTATTTCTACCAGGGCAGTAAAGGTTTAGGTGGCTGATCTGAGCTTCTATGCTGTAGACTACCATTTTATTGCCAATAATATGATCAGCTGATTGTCTCATGAACATAATCGACACATTTCTGTCCATGTATCAAAGCCAAGACACAGTGCTGGAGAATAACTGCATGAAATTACAATCCAAGTATATATTTTTTGACCAGGGCAGTACTAGCTGATCTGAGCTTCTATGCTGTAGGCCACTGTTTTATGTAGATAGAAATGGCTCATTTTAAGGTAATAGAAACATAACAGTTCATTATGTAAGGCCTTTATACACCACTGAAAACACACAGACATAGATCTTATATTGCATTTCTATCAATAAATCCTCAGAAATATTACACACTGAAACTTTAAAAGGTCTAACCAGTTTGGACAGACTGTTTTGAGTGCATATGTTCAGAGGGGTAGCCACCCAGAAGAACCACATCAATTTTCACACTGTTCATCATCAGTAACATCATACATCAGCAGATGTGTTGATGACAAAAATTAAGACAACAGAAAGTCTGAATGAATGGAGAGGTGAGGGCTCCTACAGAGCCAAACAAGCTGCTTTTCAGTCAGGTGACAAGGAAGCTTACTGTATGTTCACATACAACACGAATTTAGTGCTCACAAGACTTTCCTCACGAGGGGTTTATCGCGTGTTCATACACAACATGATAACACGAATAAACACAACCTGCAATTACTACAGTAGTACGAACCCAAAGTAAATATTTTGGTGTGATTTAACTGCAATAAACGGATCACACTGATGTTGAAATAGCTACAATATGATGCTGATTTGTTAAGCATATAATTCATGCTTTGTAAGGTCTTTCAGGAGGTCAGCAGGACAACAGCTTTTAAAATGTTTGTTTTCTGAATGGAGTTTGGATTGATCAGGGCTATGCTAACTTGTTCACAGTACAACGATAGCTGGAATACAGGAACAGACACATATTTGAACTCACCAGGTAGTTCAACCTCGAGTGAAGATAAATTAATATTTTAATCCCAAAAACTAAAGTAAAAAGCTAATTTAATAAAAGCAGTTACTCAGAGCTCCTCCAGTGGGTAAACGGCATACTTGAAAGAGCATAATACAGACCGACTACGGGTGTTTATTTGTCCAAAAGCTGCAGCACTGATCCAGGCCAGCTCTGTCTTAAACAGCTCCCCAGAGCTCAGCATGGCCAGCGGCGTGTCACTCCCTCGCTCTGTCTGGTCCTCTCCAATTAACACTATGAAGCTGCGCAAAACACTTTCTTCGTGTTGTATGTAAACAAATAGCCATTAAAATGAACAGTAAAAAGCTGCTTTTTTGTCAGCGTACAACACCGACAGAGCAAGACTGAGAAGAGTATGAGAAGAGTCCGAGTGAAAGTGAATATGATGAGTGTTGGAACCTCATAATGTAAACAAGAGAGAGGTCTACATGTCCAAAAGGCCTGCACAAAGCATCTTCTACACAACACAAAGACGGTAACAAAATACAGCAGCACCAAAATCTCCCTCTCCATTATTTCAGTGTGACTTTTAAGTTGAAACCAAAACACTGTTTCTACTGGCCAAGCCCTAGATAAGGTCAAGGAAATCCCTATGATGGGGCCATGAGGTCACTGAATCCTTAAATACTCTGTGCTGGTCCTACCACCAGGGACAGTTGAAACTGTAAATCACTGCTCTGTCTAATCTTGAGGTGCTATTCTACTACCTTGCATTAAATCTGGTATGTCTTAGTATGCTTAGGCTTGTGTAGATTTTGGTCTGGTTGAGGAACTACAATATTGGCAGTAGGGCAGTTGTTAACCATCTGGGTTAGCGGTTGCAACTCGGTAGTTTGGCCTGCTTGCTTTGGTAAGATTAGTTGGTTAGTGTAAGCTTTGTTGTAGCTTTGTTTCCTTGTGTTGTGTGTCTTGACATCACTTGGTTGGCCAGTGAGCCTTTGTTTGGAGAAAACTTTTGGTGCGCTACTGTGGTTTAGCACGTGTGTTAATTCTAGTTTTGTGTGTATTTAGTTGCTGGAATTCTGGTATGTCAAGTCTAGATGCAGGTAAAGTTGTTCATTTGGGATTATGTTTGGGTGCTACTTGTCCGCGGTGACATCAACATTTACAATTCGAACTCAGCAGACTTCCTGTCTCTGATTGAGTCCTTTGATCTAACACAGGTTCTCAGTCACCTGACCCAAGAAGCTGGCAAGGTGCTTAACCTTGCTCTTGTCCGAAACTGTGCCACCAAATACCTAACAGTCACACCTCCACATGTGTCAGACCAATATTTCATTCAGTTCGCGGTATGCCTATACTACCACTGACTTTGCCTCAGTGGTAGCTTGAGATCAATGATACCACAAAATCTCTGTGCTCTACACCAAGCTTGTGCCTGGATAGCCTGTGTCCTCTATCCACCAAGCCTGCTCACCCAAACCAGTCCCACCCGTGGCTAACTGATACCATCCATGGGCTCCGTACTGATCTGAGAGCTGCTGTAAGAAAATGGCGAAAAACCAAAGACCCCGCCAACCTTAAGGGCTACCAATTGCTCCTATCCTCCTTCTCAACAAGCATCAGTGCTGCCAAAACTGCGTTCTATAATAACAGAATTAGCAGTGCCACTGACTCAAGGAAATTATTTTCTACTTTTAAAGCGCTACTAAATCCTCCTCCACCTCCACCACCCACATGCTTGTCTGCTGATAACTTTGCTGCCTTCTTCACAGACAAAGTGGTGGCTATAACAAGCCAATTCTCTGAAACATTCAAACTCAACCATTGTACCAGTCCTACTAAATCCTTTGCTCTGCCCTCCGGGGCAGAGGTTCTTCACCCTCCTCGTTTACTCCTCTCACAGAGAGCGAAGTATCAGAACTCCTGACCCGTAGCCGTCCCACTACATACCCACTGGATTTTTTTGGATCATTCCTACGAATCTCCTCCAAGCCTCCAAGTCACTTGACCCAACTCAAATTGAGAACTATTGACCAGTGTCTCTTCTACCATTTTTTTCCAAAACTACTGAACAGGCAGTATTCAAACAGGTCTCAAGATTCCTCTCACGGAATGACCTCCTAGATCCATATCAGTCTGGTTTTAAGAGTGCCCACTCTACTGAAACGACTCTTCTGTCTGTAACAGAAGCCCTAAGGTCAGCTAAAGCTGCAGCCCAATCCTCGGTTCTTACCCTGCCTGACCTATCAGCTGCCTTTGACACAGTCAACCACAGGATTCTGCTATCCGCTCTCTCAGCAATGGGCATCTCGAGTAAAGCACTCCTGTGGTTTGAATCCTACCTCTCGGGGTGTTCCTACAATGTTTTGTGGCAAGGACAATTATCCTCCTCCCACTGCCTCTCCACAGGGGTCCCCCAAGGCTCAGTGCTAGGGCCCCTTCTCTTCTCAATTTACACCAACTCACTGGGGCTGATCATTCACTCACACGGCTCCAATCCTATCTTCCCGTCAGGCAATCGATCACGGGCTGTCTCTCGGACATATCTGCATGGATGAAGACTTGCCACCTTCAATTAAACCTCTCTAAGACTGAACTCTTGGTCATTCCAGCCAAGCAATCTATCCACCATAACCTCAAACTACAAATTGACTCCTCAACCATCAATCCAACCAGGGTGGTGAGACACTTGGGTGTCATGATTGATGACCAGCTGCCTTTTCAGACCATGTTTCTGTTGTCTCTCGATCATGCAGCTTTGCTTTATACAACATAAGGAAAATCAGGCCCTACCTCACTCAGTACGCCGCCCAGTTTCTGGTACAGGCCATAGATATCTCTTGCCTCGACTATTGCAATGCCCTCCTAGCAAATCTTCCAGCTTGGTTCAGAACGCAGCAGCCCGTCTGGTTTTCGATCAGCCCAAAAGGACTCATGTCACTCCATTACTCACTCCACTGGCTCCCTGTGGCCTCCAGAATCAAATTCAAGTCACTAATGCTTGCATACAGAGTGACTGCTGGGTCTGCACAATCTGTCTATGGGTAACGTATTGATTTAGCATATTGTGAAAACTTTATTGTGTAACTTGTGGTTCTATGAAAAGAACCCCATTCTTATGGAGGGAGGTGTTATAACCCCTCACTTTCTGCCTGCTGTGGCTTCATTGGTTGCTTTGTGCAGGAGCTGGCAGTTTGGGAGGGCTCGTTTAGTAATCGGCTGACACCTGTGTAGGCCTTTCCTAGGCTCCACTTGTCCTGATTTGGTTTTGTTTGCTGTCCTGAGTTACTGTCAGTCTTCATTCATACGTTTCTCACTCATCCATGCTTTCCACTCACCACTGATGCCACTACCACATTTCATGTTCTGTAAATAGTTATGTTGTTTATAGTTTCTTTAAATATAAAACAATTTTTTGGCACTTTAACCTGCTTGGTCTCCCAACCTTCAGTCACATTCTATGAGAAAATATGGTAGAGTCAGAATTTGGCATCAACAACATGACAGCATGGATCCATCCTGTCTTGTATCAACGGTTCAGGGTAGTGGTGTAATGGTGTGTGGGATATTTTACTGGTGCACAATGGGCCCCTTATTACCAACTGAGTATTGTTTAAATGTGACAGCCTACCTGAGTAGTGTTAATGACCATGTCCATCCCTTTATGACCCATCTTCTGATGGCAACTTCCAGCAGGAATAATGCACCATGTCACAAAGCTCAAATCATCTCAAACTGTTTCTTAAACATGACAATGAGTTCACAGTACTCCAATGGCCTCCATAGTCACCAGATCTCAATGAAATAGAGTACCTTTGGGATGTGGTGGAATGGGAGAGTCACAACATGGATGCAGCCAACAAATCTGCAGCAACTGCATGATGCTATCATGTTAATGGCTCAAAGTCTCTGAGGAACGTTTCCAATACGCTGTAGAAAGTATGCCACAAAGAATTAAGGCAGCTCTGAAAGCAATAGGGGATTCAACTTGGTACTAGCAAGGCGTACCTTATAAAAGTAGCCAGTGAGAGTGTGTGTGTTTCTGTCTTTGTCTATCTGTACATAGTTTGTCTATTTTGTTGATATTGTTGTCCTGTTTAATTATTACTTAATGCACAGAAATGTAAACCCAAAGTCAAATTCCTTGTATGTGTACACATACCTGGCCAATAACTGATTCTGATATTGCAGATTGACATTTGTCTTCTTGTTTAGAGTAGATGATAGCGGTTTATTAGTTTAAGTTGTGATCACTCATCCGTGCTAAGATTAAATAAATCCTATTATATTTTAAAAAGCAGTTGTCTGTGGTTATTAGTGTATTTGTGTTAATAAAATCTGGTTGTGATGGTGAGTGCTCAGATTCACCCTTCACTGTCCATCCTATTAATTTGTGTTCAATTATTGGCGTTGAATTATTAGTGGGAAAATTTTCAAGACTGTTCTCAAGTTTGGTTATTAATCCCTGATTCCAGGGTGATGCCCTGTATTTATTATTTTGTAATATTAATAACCTTATTAATATTTATAACATATCTTTGATACTTTGCTAATTACTAAACCTGTCCCTACCATATCCCAACATGAGTAAAGCTGCTGGGCCTGATAACATCCCTGGTCGTGGACTAAAAACAAGTGCCATTCATGTAGTTGATGATGCTACTGACATTTAAAAATCTCAGGAGAGAGTTCCGATCTGATTTAAAACAGCCACCATCGTCCCTGTACCTATAAAGTCTACAGTGTTAGTCTGAACGACTACCACCCTGTGGCTCTCATCCCCATTCTGATTTAGTGCTTTGAGAAACTGGTTCTTCAGCACTTCAAGAAAAACATCCCAGCCAGCATGGACCCTCACCAGTTTGCTTTCAGAACCAACAGATCCACAGAGGATGCAATCTCCACTGCCCTTCACTCAGCCCTCACACACCTTGAGGAAAAAAACACCTCATCAGAATGCTCGTAGTGGATTTAAGTTTAGCACTGAACACAATCTCCTCCATGAAACTGACCAGCAAACTCAGCACTCTCGGCTTGAGTACAACACTGCAACTGGATATTGGACTTCATCACAAACAGACACCACACAGTTCAGATTGGCAGACACACACCTCCAGTTTAGTGCTCAATGCGTCCCCTAGGTCTTAGTGCTCCCCAAATTGGAAAGAAAACAACAATCTCTCAGCAGCGGATGATCAGGACCGCTCATAAGATCAAGTATCACACTAAAAGACAGTACCCACCCAGCCACAGCCTGTTCATCTTAGTAAACGTCTAGGAAGATATACAGAAGTATCTGCTCTTGCACCATCAGACTGTAGAGCAGCTGGGAGAGCAGGGAGAGACTTCTCCCATTCTCTAATAGTTTTATTTTGACTTATTTATCTACTTATCTACTGTAAATCATTTTTGTATATGTTTTTGCAAGTTGCATGAAGGTCATTACAACTTAATTTTGTTACACAACCCTGTGTTGTAAAATGATAAATAAATCTACCTTCTACCTTGTGTGAGTGTGCGTGCATGCATGCATAACTAGTGCTCCTAAACGTACAACATCAGTATTCCAAAGTAACACTTTACTACACTTTAAATGCATATGTATGAGTAAGCAAAAGAGACAGCAAGATTCTGACCTGTGTGACAGGAACGTAGAGAGGCTCAGTAGAGTTGAGTAGAGTCATGTTGTTATAGGGATACAGCCTTCCCTCTGCTTTACTTTTACTGCCATCTTTTTCTTTTCCCTCAGTATGTGGAACGTCTATCTCCCCCTGGTCACTCAGGCACTCAAAGAACTCATCTTCACTGTCGCTCCATGAGTCCCAGGATTTCCCCGGAGACACATCCCTTGTTGAAGTGGATACAGTCATTTTGGTCTTCGTAGACTCTGGTATGTTGGGGCCATTCTGGCAGTCACCGGACAGCCTGTGCTCTCTCTCTTTGCTTCCCTCCAGCACCTTGTCTCTGGCCCGCTTCCTCTCAATGCAGCAGTTCAGCATCTATACATGGACATAAGCCCTTTTAGATATGGTATACTTAACATTGTTATCTTCAGCTCTCTGTTACACTGGTGGCTTGTTGTCATTTAGACTAAATTCAGACTGCAGATCAGATCAGATTTTTTTAGTGTCAACAGGCCAAGTCACTGGAATCTGATCTTTTCCAGTTCAGATTTGGGCCACTTTCATATGTAGTCCAAATTCCATACAGATTGGATCTTTTTAAATGTGACTTGAGTCTGGACACTCAGATCGGAACTGATGCAACTTTGACATCACATTAGAACAGCTTTTCCCTTGTCAGACATGAACAAAAAAGCTCCACAAAAGCCACAATTATACAGTGGATAGAAAAAGTCTACACCCCCCTGTTAAAATGACAGGTTCTTATGATGTAAAATAATGAGACAAAGATAAATCATGTCAGACCTTTTTCCACCTTTAATGTGACCTATAATGTGAACAATTCAATTGAGAAACAAATTGAAATCTTTGAGGGGGGAAAAATGAAAAATAAAAACCCTCAAATAACCTGGTTGCATAAGTGTACACACCCTTAGACTAATACTTTGTTGAAGCACCTTTTGATTTTATTACAGCAGTCCGTCTTTTTGGATAGGAGTCAATATTTGCTCACTCTTCTTTGCAAAAGCGCTCCAAATCTGTCAGACTGCGAGGACATCACCTGTGCACAGCCATAGGACCATAACACATTTTCCCACATGCTTTTGGGGGGACTTGATGTTAGTTTTTGCAAACTTCAGCCGTGCTTGGATGTTTTTCTTTGTAAGAAAAGGCTTCCGTCTTGCCACCCTACCTCATAGCCCATTCATATGAACAATACGGTAGATAGTTGTCACATGTACCACACAGCCAGTACTTGCCAGAAATTCCTGCAGTTCCTTTAATGTTGCTGTAGACCTCTTGAAAGCCTCCCTGACCAGTTTTCTTTTTGTCTTTTCATCAATTTTGGAGGGACATCCAGTTCTTGGTAAAGTCACAGTTGTGCCATATTTTCTCCACTTGAGAACCCGTCTCCCTGACTTATGTCTTTCTACAATGAGATCTCTCTGATGCTTTGAAAGCTCTCTGTGGACCATGGCATTTGCTCAGAGATGCAACTAAGAAAATATCAGGAAAATCCTACTAGAAAAGTAGGAAGCTACAATGGAAAAGTTCTGACATGATTTATCTTTGTCTCATTGTTTTATATCATAAGAACCTCATATTTTAACAGGGGTGTGTAGACTTTTTCTATCCACTGTACATGTGGCTCTCTTTCTCCTCTACTTTGCCATCATCTGCTCACAAAGTCCCTGTCTTGCACCTTAAATCCACTGGGTCATGAGTTCTCTTATGATTTACCTTGACCTCACTCTAACAGGGACACTTGATACTGAACATAGACTGTTTATGTTACTCCCTGGTAAAAGAAAAATGTTTCTGCTGATACCTGTTCAGGAAAAAAACTGGACTCTGATGGTTACTTGGTTTAACTAGCTAGACGTCAGAGGAAAATAGCTTTGGTTTAATATTTGATTTGATTACATTAATGTTTAAGTTCAGATTTACAAGAAACATTTTATTGCTGCTGGGTAAAGGGAATACTGCTGATAAAAAGCACCTTATTTTGCAATTATATTTTGTTTGCAAACCACATGTTATTGCACTTTTGTGTATATAGCAGTAAATTTAAATTAAAAGTGTGCAATACACTACTTTATGATTCATTATTCAATTTTGAGCATAACAATGCAATTGACCCTTCCCTAAGCCACGCCCCCACTTAGTTACTGTTGCTAAGTCCAACAAACTGTCAGAGCTGCCAGGCTTTTATAACTGCGCTGGCATTGTCTATTACTGCACTCCCTGGAGAAATACTGTCTAACTTTTGGGAAAAAAGATCTCAGAACAAAGCAGACATTTTTGCAGTTGCATTGTGCTTTTGAAGGTTGTTTTTAGGCTGTCAAACAGGCTCAAACTGATGTGAAAAAAAATATAGAAGCTAATGCCTACCAATCACAGAGTAAAAGTGAACCACCACATTACCTGACTATTGAGAAAAAGGACATTATTAAGGGTCACATTGTTGACAATGGCTCCTTTTGCATAGTAATCAATGGAGTGCAGTCACAAAAGTGTCCTGACCTCACTTAGAGGGAGTCCTATACTGCGCTTTGATCGGCAAGCTGAGTATTCAGGGCATGGCTTTGTGAAGGGTCAATTAATCACGATTAATCGCAACAAAATCATGTGCGACCAAAACTGTTAATCGTTCCCCAGCACACATTTGTATAAATGGAATTTATACATTTTGTATAAATGGCTACCTGGAGCTTCTGGTGCAATAGACAACAGCGAAGATCAGGAGGTCCACCAGACAATCTGTAGATTAGGAAGCAAATGGAGAAGATAAGATATAAGTTGAAGCACATACACTAGTGCTTTAATTAGTGTAGCATTAAAGAAAAATTAAAGATTACCTTGCATACAATTTGTATCTGCCATATACTTAGATTTTTTAATTTTATCAGTCTACACTGAATAACAATAGCTGGTAATGAAATGTGCAAATAAAATCTACAAGAAGATCAAATATGCCAACTCACAAAAACAACTTTCAGGCATTACAAACTTTTTCCTTGCACAATATGACAAGTTACAAGGGGGTTGTGCCTATGTTCTTTGAAATAAGGCTTTCAAAATGTCAAAACATATTCATGGTGCTATACCCTTTCCAAACAAGCCTTAGAGCAGCCCAGATGTGGATGTATTTCATACCCACCCGTAGATGAGGTAGTTGTTTTCCCAGCGGTAGCGCAACTCTAGGACAAACTCCTGCCAGAGGTGGGCAACAGCGCGTAGCCCACCGTGGTTGTAGTTGACCAGACACACACAGAGTGCCAGCTTGTAGGTCAGAGAGTCACTGGGTGCTGACTTTAGCTGGAGAAAAAGGTTCTGGACACAGGGAGATAAATCATGGGGAATGGTGGATCAACCAAGAAAGTTTGGAAAGTTTTATTTATAAAAGGAATCAAATGTAGGGAACTTCTTTTAAAAAGCCAACTTCAAAACTTAATTAATTGACCACAAGGAGTGTGACTGTAAGTAAATGCACATTGGCATCCTGACACCACATTCATTTAAACTTTTCTGCCAGCACTGAAATACAGATGTGTTGCAGAATTGCTCCATTTGTGCACACACATTATTAAAGGTCTGCACATTGTTATTATTGTCATTAGTGTTTTTTAAAGTGTTTTTGAAGTTTATAATGGTTCTGTAATGTTTGAATGTGTATGCTACATATTCAAAACATATGCATGTTTTGCATCTAGGAAAACCTGACTTGATTGACCTTAGACGTCACCTGGCTGGCACCCCAGTCAAACTGTTACAGTGTGTAAATGATAAAAAGGCAAACATACATAGTTAGAGTTTTTATCTTGCTCGGCCTTCCCACTGGCATTTGACTGTGAAGTTTTATTCTTGCTATTCTCTGATGACTTCTCCACAGCAGCATCTGGGAAGAGATACTGAGACAGAGAAGAAAAAACACAAGTGTTCTAATACATAGTTTAATTCAAATACACATTTACCAATCCATGAGTGTCCAAATCTCTTGCCCGTCATACATATTGAATTTTGGTCTAAACATATGAGGTGCCCCTAGGGACATTATTCAGAATTACCATGCATATACATGTACCTTTCCTCTCACATACACATATGAAACCAAACTCATTCACATACTATAGTGAAAAGCTCACATACATACAAGTAAAATGCTTTTACACACAGTTTCAGTTGTGTGTGTGAGAGCGTTTCAGTAGTGTATGTAAAAGCATTTCACTTGTATATGTGTGAGCTTTTCAGTTGTGTGTGTGAGCGTAATATTTTCAGTGTGTGTGTGAGAGCGTTTCAGTTCTGATGCGAGGGTCAGATCTGATTCAGTCACAGAGTAGGATCTAACACAGGGTTGGGGCCAAATTCTGTTACAAGGTGGAAACTGGCTCAGTTGCAGAAGCCAGTTTAATTCTGTAACAATAGCGGAGACTGATGCGTGGGCCTGGCCTGATTCTGTCACAGTGGGGAATCTGAGGGAGGAGTGGTGTCCAGCATCAAGTTTGCTGTAATGAGCTGGAAAACAGCTATGGTCTCAACATGCTGGCTTGTGCTTGTTTAAATACTTACTTACTTACAGTTGAGCAACAAGGAGAAAAACACAATTCAAATTCAAATGGATGAAATTGTGTACCACTTGAGTGAAACTTAATCAGTAATTTCTTCCATTTGAATATAAGTTCATTTTCTGATTTATACCCATATAAAACAGGCTGCATGAATAACCCTTACCAGAAGGACAGAATTGAGTATATCAGTGTTGAGTGGTGACTCATTAATGCGTCTGTGGCGTCGGATGTGCTTTCGGGCGCTGTGCACCATATTGGAGACAGAAAGTTTGGAGATTGGCACTGCTGCTGCTGGCTCTGTCAGCTTGGATAAAGCGGCGCTGATGTCACTGTTTTCTGCAGGGAAAAAATAATTATATTAACCTGTTATCTAGTATTTTATACTGTACTGTATTTCTGACAGAACATCAGGATTTTGAGTTTTGGGGATGAGTAATAGGAGGCTCTATGCAAACATTTCACAAACACCAGTGAAAGAGGTAGTAAGTGCCATGCTTTAGAATATGGTGTGCATAGTGACATCGTAGTGAGAAGCAATGCTATCCTCTGTGTTAAATGGTACAGCCAGTAACGTTTACCCTCCTCTTCAGCCAATCCTCTTCCCAGAATCTCATCTGTTGACTCTTTTCTACAGCAGAGTTTAAAGAACTCATTCAAAAGGTCACCTGCATGAGAAGAAGTTCCAGTCAAAAAATAAATAAAAATTCTGAATTAAACTTTTGTCTTACGAAAGGTATTGTTACGACAGTCACACAAAAAATATACTTTATTCTCTGTGGTACAGTGTTTCTAGGAAACTATTAATCACACAGAGTTGAGGCAGAGCAGCCGGGGGACAAGAAAGGATGGTTACAGTACAGCTGGCTATCCGTACAGTTACCATTAGCATATAGTATAAATAATGGGTGGTAAAGTACAATAAGCATACCGGAGCTTTCTGTGTGGCTCTGATTTGATACAATTGGCAATG
The DNA here is from genome assembly GCA_024633595.2 of Lepomis macrochirus. Lineage (NCBI taxonomy): Eukaryota > Metazoa > Chordata > Actinopteri > Centrarchiformes > Centrarchidae > Lepomis > Lepomis macrochirus. The sequence goes on from JALXJV020000023.1 coordinate 29,406,584, forward strand.
ATCTTTTACATAGGTAACTTTAGGGCACACATTCAAAATTCTTCCCAGCAGGTTTTTTGCTTTTCACAATGAGATTACCAAAAAAAAGATCTTTGCAAATGTTAAAACTGAGTATAAGTATAAAACACTTTCAGCAGAGTCAACATTAAAACTGGAGAGTTGAACCAACACTCACACTTCATGCCTCATGCGCCAAAGTCAACAATGGTGGTTAAGACTTAGCCTCAGGTAACTGTTGTAACTCTGCACTAACAGTATTTGGTATGGTATTTATCACTATTTATTTATCTAACAACCCCACACAGAGGTTAAATAGCTAGGACTCCCTAACTGATGAAGGATGAGAGAGGCTTCTTCACCTAAGTTCAGTTGCACTTGACTTTAACCTTCCTTGGATATCTGGAAGACTAAGAATCTTCACCGACATGAGATTGTTTTAAAAAGAGGACCGTTTACTCTTAAAATTACAAACAACAATATTAAACCTAATTTAGATGGAGCCTGATGTTGCAGCTGTACACTACTGAGATCACTACTGAGATCGAAGCCAATACCCTAACCAGTGGCAAGACACTACCAAGTTAAAGGAGAACTCTGGGCAATTTTTAAGTTAATCTTGAGCGTTATACCTTTGTGAGTACTGTTACAGCTAATGCCCAGAGCTCCCACTTAGGTAAAACGGCAGTTATGGGGGCATATACATAAAGAGTGTCTTTGTGCCTCTTAACAGACACTGAATGCAATTAAAATGTCTGTCCAACATTACATGCCATTACATGACAACAAGATGCGTTTAGCAAGTTAGCCATTGTTTAAATTCACATAAATAGTGTTTTAGACAGCTAGCTGTAGTCTCGCGCTGAAGTCCCGTGGGAACTCAGTTGTTGCCAGAAAATGGTAAATTGGATCGGAGTTGCTCACAAGTGAAGAAGAAATGTGCTCTACTAAGTACTAAAGATGCTTGCCGTTACAGAGTTAAATCATTTTGAGACTGAAGAATTCATTATAAGTTGCATTTTCGGCTGAATTAGGGAAAACTATTTAAAGCATTTGTTGTTTTGAGCTATTTCACTTGCTTTTGTTGGATTTGTTTATTGTAACCAGCTGGACGTGTTTTCATTTAGACAATAAACCTGATTTGCAGCGGGGTTTGAATAATTTTGATTGCAACTATATGTTTTCACTTTTTACAGTTGCAGACATTGTGTTTGAAATTGTCTACAAGACACAAAAGGGTTCATCTTACCTAGTAAACACTGAGGGTTTTCAGCTGTCCTGACTCGGACTGACCAGTTAGGAGCTTGGAGAGGGTCAAGGTCACTGCCGGTTTCATACAAACAGAGCATATATGGTTAAAACACACTGACTGTTGACGGTCCACATTTATGTCACGATTAGGGCCCACAAGTTCTAGTATAGTATTTTTTCCTTTTAAGACCTGTACAGATGATATGCACATGGCTTCTGTACGTTCAATAAACCCCAAAGACAAAAAAGACCGACTGAAATCACAAAATTTATTAATTTCTTTCAATTAAAAATCCTGTCAAAGCAAGTTTATTGTTAATCTTTTTTCAATGTTGAAACAAAGAAAAAAGGATAAATCAGAAATCAGAATCTTCCAAGGGTGAGTGGCCCATCGGCCAGTGTACATGTTTAAACCAGCAGGGGAACCTAAGTTCAAAGTAAACATATGTGCAGGTAACTGTAGGTTACAGCCCAAGACTGACAACCTCTGTCCGCAGTTGTAAGGAGGAATACCACAACCTAAAATTTAGAGGTAGTTTAAACTGTTTTGTGCTCCAGCTGACTAACAGAGGTGGCCCAATTGAAACAGGCCTCGCCCTTCAAAGGGCCCCACCTGACATGCGAGAATGGAAAGTTCAGTCATTTCAGCCACTAAAATAAACTAGCCTTCTTATTTCACTCCGTGTGTAGAGACATTGAAAGAAGGGGTGCTGCAACCCCCTCAGCACCCCTAAAACCAGGACTTATAAAAACTATCAAGTAATAATCTATAGCGTCCCTGTGTCGGCTATGGTGATCTCTTTCGTATGAGTGAACATATAGTTATACTATAGTGTTCATATAAACTACGCATGAATACTAAGAAAATTTGTGTTTCGTAGATTATTTCTTTATGGGAACACTGCTTTTTGTAAATAAATGTTATACCATTGGAAAGCCAGTTTATGTCCCTTTTAAATGGTGCCACATTTGTAAATAACATGCATTTGTGGGATGAGAAGCAGAGCTGAGTATGTCGGTTGCGCATATGAAAATTTTGCAAAATGTGCTGACAACTGAAAATAAAATGCCACATCACTGCAGCAATCAGCAAAGTGTTCTCTGCGTCAGCATTCCTCCACATGTTCAGGTTCCAGTGCAAGTGTTGCAGGCACCAGCACAAACGGGCCTAACGGTAAAGAGCAATCATGGCAGGCCTATGAGACCGGAGATTGGCTGTGTGCAGTCTGTTCAAGATGGTCTCGGCAGAGAGCTGTCGGCCATATCATCCTGCAAACCTTGACTGCAAATCTGTAGAAGACTGCCTACGGTTCCTAAGTTCTGACAGGATGAGGAAACAGCCTTCTTGGGGTGCCTTCTTCTTGGGAAGCCCACTTCGCAGCCTGTCTCTGACATCCCCCGTTATATGGAACCTGGCCTTCAGTTTGCAGATGGGACTATGGCTCACTCAGAAGAATGCCACAACTTGATTTTGGGAACACAAGATTGAAGCTGCTCTATCACATGGACCCTATCCAGATCAGTCAGGCATGTTAATTCTTGGAGCAGACACCAACTAACCGCTGTAGCAGGACCCATGCTCACAGGTGCTGACTATCAGTTACCTGATAGTCAGCACCTGGGGGTTACCAGAAGCTCAAAACAAGAGTCAATAGCAACAGCAAAGAAAAGCTGTTTGGCACTGTCAGTGAAGATTCTGAAAATTTTTCATCGTCGCAACCCACATACTCAGCTGCTCATCCCAAAAATGCATGTTCCTTATAAATGTGGCACCATTTAAAAGCGAGCAAAGTAGGCTTTCCAATGGTATACCATTTACTGCCAAGAACCATTGTTACAACAAAGAAATATTCTACCAAAAATAAATGCCCTTACTTTGTGCGTTGTTGCTATAGGGTTTCCTGTGCTGCAGTGTCACATTTTCCTTCATTTCGGATTGGCCTAATACACACAGCACTGCAACAATGAAACCAGATATAGAACCCAAGACACATTTACCTGTAGACATCATTATCCACAACTATGCCTTCCGTCAGGTGAGGCCAAGTGGTTGCAAGATGAAGTTCACTTCCAACAGCAAAAAACAGACAAAATTATTTTGTTTTGGATTACTATTTACATTCATTGTTCAACACTTATTATTTATTATAGTATTCTTATGTAATCATAGCAAAAGGGAAACACATGAGTATGCAGAAACCAAAACATTGAATGTAGGTACATAGGAATGTACTGTGATTGACTTTACCTGATTGGCTCCTCACAGGCTCCAAATGGAAGCTTCCCAAACTCGACTCCTCCAACCTCACCTCCAAGAAGTGTGTCAAAATCTGCCACAAAGTCAAACAAAATACACGATAGATATATATAATAAAACAGCTGAATTGCACAGTACTAAATCTGTTGTCATCAATAACTAGTATTACAATTAACATATAGCCATTTAGTTTTAATTAGTAATTATGTATGACTAGCCTTAAACCAGTCAGGAATGCCATGACACATCTGAAAAAGTTATAGTATTTAATGGCTGAGATGTGAGAAACTGCCTATGTCTGATGTCCTTTGTACTTGATACCCAGTGCATACAAATTGACTTTCAGACATTTTCAGTGCCATTAGTGTAAAATGTGTGCAATTAATGAAGGACCCTCCATTATTTGTATAGGACTGATTACCATCCCCTCACGGGAAAAGGCTGTCCATTGTTGATGCACCTCTACTCATGTTACCAAGATGATATTATTGTCCTTGAGGCCCATGCTGGGGATGAACTCTTGCCTAATGCGATGGTATCAATTACATAACCATACCGGCTAAGGTCTACTACTCTGTGTTTAAACCAAATTCAGGTATTCGTCTGATAAGATCCATTCTGAAGTCAGGTATTTAAAAGTAACTTTTAATTAAAGTTAAAAAAAATAAAAATGTATTTCTTCTTTTCAATATTGGATTATTTCATAAAAAAGCATTCATTAAATTTTAAATAGTGATTGTTTGTTCTCCTCTGACTTGTGTTTGCTTGTCATCTTTTGACAGTGTAACCCTTTATAGATTTCAGTTATGCAGCATCTACCGTTGGAGCTGTTGTGAACCTTTTTCATGTACTTAAAGGGGCTGTATGGAGTTTCCGGCGGCCACTAGCGGTGTGGTTTTAAGATTGCAACCAGGTGTGTGCTCGTACGCGTGCTCGCCTGAACACAACCGCTTTCATACAGAAATCCTGCAATAAACGCAGGAACAGCAGCATGCAGGCTGTGGCTTTTCACTCAGACATGTTCAGGCTCTGTTACTTCCAAGGTTCTCGTCTCAGAGGCGGATCAACACCGGCGCCGTAACGTTACTTCATTCATTGCAGTGAGACAGCGGCATATTGGCACAGTACTCCCGAAAAAAGGCAGAGTGACAGCGGCTGTAGACAGACAGAGCTGGGAACTCAGGTAAACTCCCACTGCTACAGAAGCTCATTGCATTCACCAAAGAAAAAAAAATTGGGAGCCTTATAACACTTATAAGTGTTGTGGTATCATAAGCAGGACATCACTGACATGTGAGGTGATTTTTGAGACACTATAGCCTTTAACAGTGTAGTTATTGAATATTAAAAATAGGCCTACCTAATATTAGGTATGCAAAAGTCTTTCTTCCCCCAAACTAAGTGTTGCAGTATAACCAGCAGTATATCATCAATGTGTAAGGTGATTTTGGGGGCACTACATTGTTTAAGTGTGAAGTTATTGAATATCTCTGCAGAATGTGTTTTCAGCATTGCACTTTGTAGACGGTCCCTGCACACTCGTCTAACAGCCGGCTGCACGTAGAGACCAATGTTATTTGTGCCGCTCCTAGGAAGACTCATTTATGTGAAAATGTTCTTGTAGCTTGTTGTCTACTTAACTACGATACTAAACGTGTGTTTTAAACACGTTTTGCTTATGAGTTATTGATCCCGGAAGCTAGAATCTGGCTATTTCCAACTTTACCATTATCTCGTAATTAGGAGATCCTGATCTCGTAATTATGACACCTTTTCTCATAATTATGACATCTTATCTCGTAATTATGACATCTTTTCTCGTAATTATGACATCTTATCTCATAATTATGACATCTTTTCTCGTAATTATGACATATTATCTCATAATTATGACATCTTTTCTCATAATTATGACATCTTTTCTCATAATTATGACATCTTATCTCGTAATTATGACATCTTTTCTCATAATTATGACATCTTTTCTCATAATTACGACATCCTGATCTCCTAATTATGAGATAAGGCTCCCAATTTTTTTTTCTTTGGTGTATGCAATGAGCTTCCGTACACTGCAACGTTACATTAATAGTTTTATCAGCTTGATGTTGAACTAATCCGCGCTCGTTACATGATCACGGTACATTTACTGCCATTAGCCGACGTGCTACATCGTTAGCTCGCCTGCTGCTTTTCAGTAACTATCTTTACTATCTGTGAATCTGCCACTGGAGGGTCAGCAATGTCAGCACAGCTACATGTATTGGATGATAATGAAACAGGTGGCGAGCTGGACTGAGCTGAATATTATAAGATTGTGTCACACTTTATAACCGTCAGACCGCAGTAAGTAAATTTACTGTAACTAGTGGATGGCTCCTCCTCTGGGTTGTATATTATGTGGGTCATGTTAGTTACAGTGACTGAGAGGTGGAGAAGCTGTGTATCCATCAGTAAAAGGCAATAAATCAAAATTGAACGTTACGAAGCAAACAGCGGCGGGTCCGAGCTACTGTAGCGTTAGCTAGCTGCTCGTAGCTACATAACCGCTCCACATTAGCTTTTTATCGTTACATCATTTCTTGCAGGCTTTGACAATGTGGTACAGAGGAAAGTAACATGGGTCGCACTGGTTGGTGAAGTTACGTTAATGTGAAAGCTATAACTTTGCACCGGACAACATTAGCAACTGCTCGGCGTTAGCCGGCGAGCTAACGCTATCTAACTTGAGCCAACTGAAGCACAAAATCAAAATCAAAGGGCCCCTTTGATTTTTTATCCTTTTGTTGAGTTGATGTTAGAGTCTGTGTTGTGCTGGGAGCAGGTCTTTCTTAGTGTTAGCAGGCTCCATGTCGTAAGTTGCAGTGTCATCACTGCTGAGTGCGAAGTGTCGGGAGCGCGCATGCAGGTGTCAGTCAGTGGATTTTGCGGAAAATCCGACCCGGAGACTTCGAATAGGAATATCTGCCTTCTGAGTTAATATCAAAACCCGGCAGGTGGATCATTTTATTGTCAGATTACAACCCCTTCACACACAGGCAATGAAAAAAGGATTCATTTTAGTAGAAAAACTCCATACAGCCCCTTTAAAGAAGGTTGCGTAGACCAAAATAAAAAAATTAAAATGCCAGCATGAAGAGAGACAGGGTGCAAGAGTTTTTTTGGTTTTTTTAATCATGGTATATAGAACCAGCATACCAGCAAAGTTCTGTTCAACACACACCATCATCCTGTTGTGTATGTGCCTACCTGGAGGCTGCTGTGGCCATGAATACTGCTGCCAGTCCTGGAGAATGTACGTAAAACGGATGGCAATGTTGACTGGAGGTAGAGGGGTCAGGGTACAACCCTGATAGGAAAAAAACAGAAAAATATTAGCTGTTGTCTGTCTGTCCTCTTTATTCTAAAAAGACTTAAGCAGACTTATCACATTCTTTTAAAAAAAACATGAATCTAAAGTGAACTATTCTCCCAAACACGTTGGTTTTGAGACACCCACACTGGTTGTGTTTCAGATTGTAATTCCCCACACCACTATTGTGATTTTTTTATTTGAGTAACGTTACTAAAATCGACAACGCTGTGTGATTATTACAGAGACTGGAACATTTAATTGGTATTAAAGGGAATGCTCAAAGCTGGTTTAAGTCCTATTAAGTCCTATATCAGATCCATATCAGTTTGTACATGTTAACAATGAATCCTCCATGCATTCCAAAGTTTGTCATGGAGATCCACAAGGATCTGTGTTGGGACCAATCCTGGCTTCCTGTAAAATCTAATATAAATTTTAAATCCTTCTTCTCACCTACAAAGCTCTTAATGGTCAGGCACCATCTTATCTTAAAGAGCTCATAGTACCTTACTACCCCACCAGAGCACTGCGCTCCCAGAATGCAGGGTTACTTGTGGTTCCTAGAATCTCCAAAAGTAGAATGGGAGCCAGAGCATTCAGCTATCAAGCTCCTCTCCTGTGGAACCAGGTTCCAGTTTGGGTTCAGGAGGCGGACATCATCTCCACATTTAAGACTAGGCTTATGACTTTCCTCTCAGGTGAGTCCTGAACCATTCCTTCTGCTGCTATAGGCCTAGACTGCCGGAATACTTCCCATGATACACTCAGTAACGCTTTCCTGGTCTTTCTCTCCCTCTGTATGCAACCTTATCCCATTAATGCATGTTACTATCTTGACATCTTCCCTTATCTTTTCCCCAAACTTCACGTTTGATAAGAAACGGCTCTAAAGACATTTACATGTCAATATCCTATCGTAGTGAAAGCGCTACCTACTGGCAACTGGAGGTTACATGTTTTATTTGTTGCGGTACTCATCCAAGCAAGATGATCCAATCTGGTTCAAAACTGTGTCAAAAAAGCCTTAAGACCTAGATGATGTAAGGTTGTCAAATTTATGACTTATTGTCTATTCGTATATAATGCATATTCGACATAAAACAGGAAGCTGTATTTTGAGAGGCTTAGGATGCTTGAAATCATTCAAGCATTCACTTTGCACAGACATCAGAATGGGTGTGTTGTGTAGTCTGATACTGTCTAGGGCATGTGTGTGGAAAAACAGCTTTATAGCGCCCCCTAGAAGATTTCAAATGAGCAGCCCCAGCTGTGTGTTTCACCTAGAGCTACCAAATTTTTTAGGCCCGTGTATAATGTCTGGACTTAAAAAGTCTCTTGGAGCCATATAGTTAACCCATCAGGATGTCGGCCATGTTGCATTGAATGTCGGATTTAGAGGTCCCATACTTTAAAGAACTACTCCTACAGCTTTAACTCGATCGACTTCCAATGTGGGCAGCCCGACTTTAACGGCCTTGTGATGTTAAATAGCTAAGCTTGTTTTGATTGACAAAAAACAGTGTGACCATGGCGTGGCATTCAATTTTGATGATTCGCCATGAAAAGGAAATAGCATGTAAATGGACTACAATTGGTCAGATCTGTCGCAAAATCACGTCAACCCCTAGGAGACTTAGATGTCAATATCCAGTCCTAGTGATAGCGCCATCTACTGGCATTTGGAAAAGACATGTTTCAAACTTTTTCTGTTTTGGTACCTTCATTTTTTTTACCTCACTAAGCACCTTAGGGACAAAAATATCACAGTAAGAAATATATGCTTCACATAACAGGCTGACCACATCTATCTCAAAGTTCTGCAGGAAAGCCATAATACCTTAATGATGTTACATTGTGAAACACTTGAGTTCTTTATAAATGCTGTAGCCTTGGTGAGTAATTACTTGACATGGAACAGGAAGCTGTTTTTTAAGAGCTGTAACTTTACACCCACTCATAGTCAGCCACTTTGAATTGAAGTAGTAACTAACACATCAACCACACATTTTCAGATATTTTCCACACACCACCTGTGGCATACGTGCAGTGTTAACTTCAAGTCCTGCCCTGTAGACATCTATCACCACCTATTATTTCAAGGCTGTGCTTAACTCCCTTGACAGAATGCACACAACGGATACATGGTTACGGCACTTCTCGTACCATGCAACAGCTGTACGTACGGGTGTGGGAGGTGTTCGGGTCCGCTCATTGCTGCTTGCAGCTTTAATTGTTATTATAATTAACATTACTATTATTATCATTAACATCACTGTAAATATATGTACCAAGCAGAGACCCAGGGCAAAGCAGAGGTGGGCCACCAGGATCCGAGGAAATAGAAACAGGACAGGGAAGACGAAGTGCAAGCCAAGGAGAACATGACGAAAGGACCCGCATCGAGGTTCAAGCTCAAACAACAGCATATAAACAGGTGTGTATATATACTTATGATGATATATATTAGTATATTATCTCCCAGTGTAGTTTGTAGTCTGTAGTTTATTTGGTGGTTGAGTCAAGTTTCCCCCTAAGCACTTTGGGTGTCAAAAATGATATACTATATAAATGTATTCCATCACTATTGTTTTTACTGTTGTATTATTGTTTACTGATTACACCACCACTAACTATAGCTCTGGTTCAGCCATTGGCTCACCTGTGTTATGTATGTTGACCCTGTAGGGTGTAAGATGTAATTTCATTAACTGACACAACGCTATACAAATAATTTTATCCACAGTGTGTAGGTTGTTTTATTGCCAGAAGGGTAAAGAAAATACAAAGTGTATTTTTTTCCTTTTCTGGATAATATTTTCTTTTTTAAATAATAAAGGAAAAATGATTTTTTCTTTACAATTTCAGCATAAACAAATGTCTTGTGTCTCAAATAATGACCACCAAATGTGGTATAACACCTGTTTATTTTTTATTATTCTACTACTAATACTACAACCTATATAACAAACATAATTATGCATTAAAAAGAAGTATATATAAGAAGAAAGACAAGGTGTGTCCAGAGGTTGGCTGATTATGAAGACTTTCACACTTTGCACGTAGCATCGTATCGCTGAGATGATTTAGTATCACCTCTCTGACATGATCACTGTAATCAAAACCAACCACATTATTTTTTGTTGTCCACTTTGCCGTATCTGGCAATACACTTGGGGAACGGGAAAAAAAAAGTTGTCACCATCACTGAAAAGCCACGCAGATATCGGCTCTTGTCTGACCTCGGCTAGCTTGCAGGTCTGAGAGGGCACGTGCATGTAGGCAGATCCTGTAGCAGCAGGGCTGGTAGCCATGGTAGCGAGGCAGAGTGACAGTCACCCAGCCAATCATTGCCATTCGGTCCGAATGGAATGAGTGTCTGTGTTTATTGCAGCCCTGTGAGGACTACAGACACTTAATTTTTATACTCTCTTTTTCACAGCACCTAACTTTTTAATATGTATTGGTATATAAGGACAGTTTAAACAAATATGACAAAGTGTTTTAGAAAGACATTGCCTACCCTGCCTTTAAAATAAATAAGGAGCCTTACCACCCAGCACCAGAGCCTTTAGTTTTTGAAGAGGGCCTTGTTTGCTGCTCTAATTTAAGTCTAGTTTAAACATAGAAGACTGTGTGCAAATCCAAACCCACAGGTAAGCGCAGAAACAAAGAATGACCTGCATATAGTAGTAATAGGTGATCCATACAGTGTAATAAGGCACACAAAACCTCCTCAGAGGTCACAGTAAATGACACCTCCTATGGGCCTTCAAAACTAATTAGTTTTTAGATTATTCCTTTTTTTTTACAACAGAGTAACTTCTCAGTGAATGTCACATTCATCTCTTATCCAAATAAAACCAGTATAAAACATCAACATTTTATTTTTTACTAACACATTTGCAAAATGATAACCAATAATATCATCTTAATATTTTCATTTACAGATGTCAATTATCATATCTTGTTATGTTTAGACTATGGCCAATTAACATAGGAAACTGATAAATGAAGAATGTAATTTTATTATTAAGTATACTTAGTCTGATCCATTTTATATAACAACAGTTAACAGATAACAAATCAAAATTATTAAAATTATTATCAAAATTGTTAAAGTACGAAGTGTGTAATTTGCCATTAAATCTAAAATGGCTGACTGGCTACAAGTGGATTTTTTGTACGTCTGGACATGATACACATACCACAGAAATTTCATATTTTGTTCAATGAACCAAAAACAATCGATGAACATGCACCTGTGGAACAGTCGTTAAGACATTAACAGCGTACAGACGGTAGCCAATTAAGGTCACAATTATAAAAGCTTAGAACACTAAAGAGACTTCTCTACTGACTCTGAAAAACACCAAAAGAAAGATGCTCAGGGTCCCTGCTCATCTGCATGAATGTGCCTGTGTCCGGGAACTTGCATGTGCCTTGGTGGAAGAGTGGGATAACATCTCACAGCAAGAACTGGCAAATCTGGTGCAGTTGATGAACTATTCTGTTCGGTTCTGACTGACCTCCACAGGAGGAGAACTTTGGATAAGAAACAGATTTTCCCTTCCCCTTTCCCTTCTATGGGTGGCACAGTGGTCCAGTGGATAGCAATTTTCCCTCACAGTAAGAAACCCCGGTTGCCCCGGCCTTTCTGTGTGAAGTTTGCATAGGTTTCCTCCGTGTGCTCCGGTTTCCACCACTATCAAAAGCATATTAGGTTTCTTCAGTCAGTGCCATTGACCAGACACTGACATAGATCTGGAGTTGGTCCCCGGGCGCTGCACAGCGGCTGCCCACTGCTCCCTTGAGGGATGGGTTAAAGCCTCCCTCCAGCGCATTTTGACATTTCTATGACATTTCATATTTTTCTGAGTCATTTCCTTACAATGTTGATTAACCACATAGTTCGCCAAATATATTTTGAGAAATAGCTCAATTTTGTGCTCAAGGTTGCAAAAGATGCTTAGTTGTTAAAACGGGGTGGTGACGTATGACTATAGTAATTCCATAAGTCATATGTCATTCTCCAAGCTTGCACAGGCGCACTGTCACGCCTCATTAAAAAATTGTCACGGCGTCACACCTCACCAAGTCAGAGCATCAAACCGATAAACATCGTTGAGAGCTAGCTAATCAATTTATCATGTAATTTTCTTAGACCTTACAGCAGGTATGTTCATTATGGCATTTGTACGTGCGGTGTTGGAGGACAGATGACAGAAAACGCGTCGCACTTTCACCTGCCACCGTCTTACAGTATATACAGTCTGCAACATGCATTTTACTGTTTTACCAATGCATCGGCGGAGGCAGCCCCCACAGCTCCGCGGTAAAGTAAGCGCAATATAAAACATAGTGGGAGTTATCTGCAATGCGTGACAGGACCATTGACTGTGTGATTGATAACAGCTGATACACGCACATTAGTTCCTATCATGGGTAAGTAATAGCTACTCTTGCCAGACAGTAAAGTGTACTAAACTTTACAGTGTAGTGATGTTAACACAGCATATTGTTTGTGAACACTCCAGCCGGTCAGTTTTTGGTTGTCATGGTAATGTATTACGTCCGACTATTAACCACACCCCCATTCTCTGTTTGAGAAAGAACGTTCACCAAAAACGGCTGTTAAAACTGGCTGGAGGGGGGCTTTAAATGCAGAGGATGAATTTCACTACATGTATGTGTATGTGACAATAAAAGTACCTTTACCTTATGATGTGAAGAGCCCCCCAAGCGGGGGACATTGAGCACTTCAGCACCAGGCACTTTCTACTGCTGGGCAAGTACTTTATCAATGTGTAGTCTTAATCGTTCTGTGTTTGATTTAATTATTGTGTGTGATGATGTGTCTTTAGGCGTGCAGCCCATCTATTGAATTGCTCTGTACTTTATGACTTGTTTGAAATTTAATAAAGATCATTAAAAAAGAAAGGGGAATTCTTTTTACATGCCACATCAGCATCATCATTGATTGATTGAGGACACCCATGTGAAACACCAGCTCCATATATTTACACAATTCTTAAAGCTGTCCACATAAAGTTCTTGTCAGCAGCAATATTTTTTCAGCATTTTTGTTTGTGTTATCACACAAAGTCTGAATAGTTTTGCTGTAAAAAAAACAACAAAGTTGTACAGCTTGGAGCTTAAGGTGCGTCCAGAGGACAGAGGTGTCTGCACACAGGCATTACTTTAGGGAGGAGCCTACAATATGACAAATACTTCAGGGATCAGGGTTATCATGGTACATTGGATAGACACATGCCTTTGGTGTGTGAGACCCGGGTTCGATTCCCACTATGACCCATCATTGTGTCCCTGAGCAAGACACTTAATCCATGCGCCCAACCCAACCTGTGTGACCTCTGACATGTATAGCAGTTGTAAGTCGCTTTGGATAAAAGCTTCAGCAAAATGGTCTCAACAAAAGTTATGTTTGTATCTCTATTCTCTATCCCCCCAGCATCAGTGGAGACATCTGCTAATGTACACTAACACAGGCACCTAGTTTTAAGCCCTGCTGAAGCCTAGGTTTGCCAGCAAATCAAATGAATTATGACATCCTGTGACAGTGACATTAAAAAAAATAGGCAAGTTTAACAACAAGATGACTCCCTAACTGTCATGTTTGAAAACAAAAAAATCCTTGGAGGACCTAAACAACAACCAACTGTACAAATAGGATTTTAATGTGGTTTTAATAATGTAAAAACAAGATAAGGGGAGGAGGGCTAATTGAGCATTTGACCAAGTTAGGGCTTGGTGATATAGTAGAGTAATTTATTTAAGTAAAAAATGTTTTATGTGTCTTGGCCCATAGCACTTACTATCTTAGACTTAAAGATGTCAAGCAGGCCAGACAGGTGGTTGTATTGGCTTGGCACCTTGCGGAGGTGGACCATCTCAAAGTCAGTGCGTACACCTGGTCCATGACACTCTCCGGCATACATCCGCCTCCACTTCTGCTGGATCTGCACAAACATGGGCACCTGGCTGAATGCACAAGATAAAGAGGAGCAGACATTACTATGCATAATTCAACATGCTTGTACTTTGTTAAGTCTGGTTTATGGTTCATTACCCAAGAGCAAGGTAGATTTCTTTTTACAACACAGAGCTGTATAACAAGTTGTAGTTCCCTTTATGCTACTCACAAAAATCTATCATGTACAAAAATTAAATACACTAGATGGGTTGATAAATAACAAGTCATAAAAATAAAACTATTTTACATGGTGCAGTGCAGAGGATGAATATAGATGTATCACAGCTTGGTGAAAGAAGCTGCTCTGAAGTGGTGGTACAACAGAGAGTGTGAAGGGGGATTAACCCAAAGTTAGCATCGACTCCGGCCCTGGAGAAAAACAAACTCTCTCCTGCGCTTCCGACTATGGTCTGGTAGCTCTACGATTAGGGTATCTGTAATTAACAAGCCTCTTTCACACGCAGCTCATCTTGACAAATAACGTCATAGCAGACAGACAGACAGACAGACAGAGACAGACAGACAGACAGACAGGTGTAGGTGTGTGCTTCTGTGTCTGAGGGGAAAAGTAAGGTGAGCAGATTACTGCAGTTTGTGATTTAACACAAAAATAAATTGGAGAATTAAGCAGAATTAAAATTATTTTCAGCTCCTTCCAGTGAAAATGCTAATTTAATTTTATAATCAATGTTTCATTATGACCATACAAATGGACCCCAGTGAGAATAGCTAACATTTATACTGGTCGTGATGGGAATCCTAATAAAAATAGATTTTTACAATAAATAGTTTGTGTATGCTGTCAATTATAGTTCTTAGAAATAAATAAAATCGGAATCTGCCAAAATTAAAATCCGCACGTCAGACCTTTTAAAAAATTAGTAACTGGAATCAGCCAGGAAAGATGTGATCTGCATCTACTACAGCAATAATCCTGTGTGTGAACCGAACCGTTGTGTTGGGTTTAGTGCATTATGATGTGATGGCCTGCTGCCATTAAATATCTAATATATATATATATATATATGTAGGTTTCCATCGAATGAAGCCTTAGCTTGACGCTCCCATACACTCCCTTCGTCCCACATCCACACCAATAAATCCACAGGACCACTCGTCTTCTTAATGAATCCTTTTTACTTGGTTAGCAGCAAAAATCAGCACAAGGTAATTACAGAAAATAAAAAATGATGAGTTAACGACAAAAAAGGGGATAGGGAGCGAGAAAGAAAGGTCAAAAAACTGTCTGGCTCCACTCTCTGCTTGCCTGACTGTCCACCCATGCCACCTAAATTATCCATGCACATTTTAGTTTCAATTCCCCCTACATGAATGAATCATGTAACTGACTGTTTAACACATAAATTAAAATTGTTTATAATTAACTGCATTTAGGCTCCTACAATATATATGTATGTAAGAGACATCCACTATCCCAGAAGACAGCTAAATTACTATGTAGCCTAGAGGACGCAAGTTATTTAAGATAATATGGGTGTGTGGTGAACCTATGAACTTAAGTCACACTTAAACAACTAGCACTTTGTGTTGTTGGCCAGAAAAATAGTAGGAAGACTTCTCTCTGTGTACACGTATCCTATAAAAGGTACATTTTTGGCTGTATTATTTGTGTCCCCCTGAAAAATGGCTCTTGAGAAATTTTATGTTTATTGCCCCCCCCACCTTACTGTTAGATGAGATTTACACCCATGGCTATACTCAAGTGCTCCATCAAAGCATAAAAGTATACACTTCCTGTTGCCAGCAGGTTGCGCTGTGACTACGGGTAAATAATGGCTTGTAGATGTGTTCAGGGCAGGACTTCCTGTTTCATGGCGAATCATCAATTTTGGATGCCATGCCATAGGCACGTCATTCCATGATAACTCACCATTTGTACAACTTTTAATTGTCAGTGGGTTTAGACTGCACACCAAAAATCTGAAGTCGATCGGACTAATACTCTAGGAGGAATTTGTTAAAGTACACAGCCCGTAAATCACCAAAAAGTGTCATTAAATTCAAAATGACTGATTTCCTGTTGGGTGTCAGGCATCACTCCAAGGGGCTTTTTTTTCCACACATGTAGGTGAACTTTGTCTGGGGGCTGCTCTGTATGGGGCGCTAGCAAGCCATTTTGCCACACCCTTGCTCAAGTGCAATAAAATATGAAATTTTTCGCCCGCCTTTTTAGGTTTAGGTCCCCAAAATTGAGAGTACTTTGACAGGCCCTTGCATCTGTAGCAGGTCATGGTGTGAGCAGGCTACGTTGCAGATTATGGAGCTCTGCCGGTGTGGTTGTGAATTTGCCACATGCTTTGGACGCTGCACAAAGGTGTTTATCATCACTACTTGTGTCCCCTTTGGGGCGCTACATAGCACTTGGTGCTACGACTATAACTGAATATTGGAGAATTATATGTCGGAGAATTACTATGCTTGTCTATTAAACACTAGAGGCGTCACTTGTTTCTATTTTCGTTGGCCAACTTTTGAACTGAACTTCAAACTGAGTATTTTTTGTTTGCTTACTGGGATATAGAAAGATGGACTCCTATGAGATTTGAACTGAGATAAGGACGAATTAATTGCTTGAACTGTGGGTTTTGTATTGAGCGCCTACTGTATAACACACTGTGTTGAACTGTATTACTGTGTTTTCTTTTGGTCTGTAGGTAGGCCTGATGATATTATATCATATTATTTAATGCCACTTGACTCTTGAATTATCTTTCTCATATTATTATAATTTGATACTTCTTCTCCACCATAGCTCATAATATTAATTCATTCATCACCTAATTTAACCATAACACGGCCTGACTTACAAGAAAGAACAGTGTATGTTTAATCTATCTAATATTGTGTTGGTCATACTATACACTGATTTACTGCTTGTCCGTTTTGAATAATACAGGAGGTAAATACCTTAAAAATGAATCGCATATTAAATTGAAATCGTACTATTGGTTAAAAAAAAATCAAAATTAGATTATTTTCCGAAATCGTTCAGCCCTACTGCATCATTAACAAGCGGCTCACCTGCTGCTGTGATAAAGTATGGGAAAAAAAGAGTTCTGTGTCTTTGAGGTGACTTTATAAGACGTACTATTGATGGAGAAAATGGAGTAGACGGGCAAGTGGGGAGACAGTGAGAGACGGGGCAAGCCAGTGTTTTTTAACTGAGGTGTAGGGCTCTTGTGTGTCTGAGTGTGGGGAGAAGAGAATTCCGAGGAAGGTGCGAAGCATATTTAAAATTTATAATAACCATGTTTGTGGTGATTAAAACTTGCTTTTACATGGAAGTATAATGTGAAAAATTAAGAATTTTGTTTGCCGGTGTAATGAGCAAAAACATTAAATGTCAAAGCAGCAAAGTCAATATGCTGCACATTTATCCACATACCGGTATCTGGGATTCTTTCAGTATCTACTGTCCACAGCTACCTAACAATGTAGGAAAAGCTTCTCCTTCAATCATGCAGCTATCTGAAGGCAGCCCAACCGATATGTTGTAAATCTACAGCCTCTGATTTGAGAAGTGCGGTGTTTACCTTAATTAAATCACTTGCAAATTATAGCAGGCTGTTACAAAATAAGCACACACACGGACTTGTCAGTTACAACAAACTAATATCTTTCAGTTTTAGCGCTTTTTATTGCCAATATAAATAATAAATATTTTAATTAATAAACAATATTGATGCAATCTTATACGCCTAAACAGCTTCACCAATTTTTTTCTATTTCTATTGTGGTTGTACTAGTTAATGGTTTACAAAAGTGCACATCTTCCCTTGGCTGCAGAATTGTGGTCACCAGAGCCCAACCAATCGGTGTGCCAATATTAAGGCCCAATATAATCCAATATAATATATAATACATATAATATATACGTAAGGTTTATAACACAAGGTTTATAACAGACGAATAAAAAAGAAAGAGTTGGGTCCTTCACTCATGTCATGAGCGTTGCATAGTTTGCCCACCAGAGGGTGCTCTGCAACCCCACTTTTAACACTGCGACACCACAAAACAAACTAATCAACTGACCGGAGTCTACCAAAGCATGCAGAACAAACTACGGAGAGTATCCATGTCAACGGTGAGTTGGTGATTTGTAACATAAAATACATGATTTAAATAGTAATAAAAGTAGCCCTCATCACTGCTCTCCTGAATATATTCATGACCATACTTGCTAACCCTCCCCTTTTCATTAACCTCTTCCAGTTTTCTCCCAGGTCACAGCAGTATGTTTAATGCATATCAGATTTTGAGATCTTCAAATATTGAAATTGGTAACTCTTGAAAATCAGTCACTTTAAGTCACTCTGCACCATCCAGACTAGAGCCCGAACAAATCAGTAAGTTAACTGCAGATAAATCTGTATCTTTATTTAATTAGAGCCGATGAACTGTTGTCATGCTTCACTGTGATTGGCACATCTGTTTCAGTTATGAGACCAATGATATGACTGGCTGAGAGTATATGTACCAATCTTCATTTCCTCTGACTCATAATCCACTTCACCCACTTTTGCGTATTGAGCTGCTGCATATACATCAATCAAAATAGCAGGTGTGGTTGGAGACGTTCAACCAGTCCATGGATCCAACACCTACAACTCTGTGCTTGCCGCTGGGCATGTATGATTAAAATAGGGCAATTAAGTACACTTTAGGTCATTCACACCTGCACTGATTTGATTAGATTAGGGTTCAAATGTCAAATTTCTCTGACATTTGTCACAAACATAACAAAACCAAACCTTCAATAGGTGACATAACAATACTACAAACAACATTTGTATTGATAATACATTACATTTAGTTCTCTATAACCTAATTTGTAATTAATAATACTTGTCTAAAAACACACAGAAAACAGGATCATTGCCATGAGTGAAGAAAGGTGACTCACCAGCCACTGTTGGCCAGAGAAATGGAGATGGAGCTGAGAAGCAGATTGCATTTGGATTCACTGATGATAGCCTCGCAGTTGGTTCCAGGGGTGATGACCACAAACTCTCGTATGCCATACCTGTCACCACAGACACCGTTACAGCAGAACATACAAATCAGCATCAGATTTTTCTCAGGTTCGCTATCATTCCACACCTGGTCTACCAAGCACTTTGCGTCTCTGTAGTGTGTTATTTAGTCATATACTTGGCATTAGCTTCATACAGTATTTAATAATACAGTAACTCACAAAAGTGAGTACAGTCCTCGCATTTTTGTAAATATTTGATTATATCTTTACATGTGACAACACTGAACAAGTTACACTTTGCTACAATGTAAAGTAGTGAGTGTACAGCTTGTATAACAGTGTAAATTTGCTGTTACCTCAAAATAACACATCACTTTACATTAATGTCTAAACTGCTGGGAACACGAGTACACCCCTAAGAAAAAATCTCCAAATTGGGCCCAAAGTGTTAATATTTTGTGTTGCCTCCATTATTTTCCAGCACTGCCTTAACCCTCTTGGGCATGGAGTTCACCAGAGCTTCACAGGTTGCCACTGGAGTTCTCTTCCACTCCATGATGACATCACGGAGCTGGTGGATGTTAGAGACCTTGCGCTCCTCCACCTTCTGTTTGAGGATTCCCCTCAAATGCTCAATAGGGTTTAGGTCTGGAGACATGCTTGGTCAGTCCATCACCTTTACCCTCAGCTTCTTTAGCAAGGCAGTGGTCATCTTGGAGGTGTGTTTGGGGTCGTCATCATGTTGGACCGGAAGAGAATATTGTGTACATAAATATATAAATTGACAATATGAACATATACTGTACAAACCTGGCACATAGTACAGTAAATTTTAAACCAACTGGCCCCACCAGACCAGTTGCAGAAGTTGCAAAAGTTTAGCCCTGGTGGAGGACCCAGGCATTGTTAATGAGGCTAGCTTCAGACGGGAAGAAGCTATTTTTGTGGTGAGAGATTTTGGCCCTGATGGACCGCAGCCTCCTGCCAGAGGGGAGAGTCTGAAACGGTTTGTGTCCAGGGTGGGAGGGGTCAGCTGCAATTTTCCTGCTCGCCTCAGAGTCCTGGAGGCGTACAGGTCCAGAAGAGAAGGAAGTTTGCAGCCAATCACCTTCTCTGCAGAGTGAATGATACGTGCAGCCTGCCTTTGTCCCTGGCAGTGGCAGCAGCGTACCAGATGGTAATGAAGGAAGTGAGGATGGACTGGTTGGTGGTGTAGAAGTGCACCATCATTGTCTTTGGCACGCTGAACTTTCTCAGCTGCTGCAGGAAGTACATCCTCTGCTGAGCCTTTTGGTGATGGAGGTGATGTTCAGCTCCCACTTGAGGTCCTCGGAGATGATGGTGCCCAGGAAGCAGAAGGAGCCCTGTTATAGAACCTGTACACTCACTACTTTACATTGTAGCAAAGTGTCATTTCTTTAGTGTTGTCACATCAAAAGATATAATCACATATTTACAAAAATGTGAGGGGTGTACTCTTTAGCCATGGTTCTAAAATATAGCCCAATAATTATATTAAAAAAACATTTCTTTTAATGGCAAAAGAGCAAGGAACCTACTGTTGTTGTAAAGATTATTAGGGTGCGAGCACAAAAGTGCCAGGGTACCAATAGCTTCTGGCACTGAAAGTGCACCCCCTTAAAAAATTCAGCGCAGCAGCTGTTTCATCTCTAAAACTCTTGGAGCCTTACACCAAACCTAAAAGGAAGCCATTTTGAATTGAATGAGATTTTTGCCATTGGACTTTGAATTTGGGCAGTGCAAACTTAAGACCTTTGCAATGCTAAATTGCAACTCTTTTCAGGATTCATCAAATGGTGTGGACCATATTGATATGTGATGTTTCACCATTGAACAGGAAGTAGTGTAAATGTACTGTACAAGGTCAAATCTGTCCTGAACTTTACATGCTTTTTAATAGTCACACCCTGAAATGCCAAAATTCGGTCTTTGTCATAGCGCTACCTACTACCAACATTAACATAACACAATAACTTGTTTCAGCAAGTCAATCGGACCCATCTCAAATTTCGTCAGAAAAGCATCAAGTCCTTGATGATGTTTTATTGTGAAGCTTGTGAGTTTTCTTCAAACTCCATTTCCGTGGCATTTTTGAAGTAAAACAGGAAGCTCCTTTCTGAGGGGCTAAAGATGCTTGAAAAAAAAAAATTAACAAAACTTAGCACATACTTCAGAAAGGGTGTATTTTCTGACATGGTTCTGGTGCATGGATGTTGTGCATTTCAGCTAGATGTATGAAATTTAAGAGGTAGATGTATGATCTATAAAGCAACTTTTGTACTGGTCAGGAAGGAGTTAAACATAATTTCCTGTGTCCCCCGTGTGGTGCTAGAGAAAACCTGCCAATCATATGATGTGTACCAGTACATGAAGTGTGGACCACGCTGTGAAAATGTCATATCAAATTATTTTTCTCACAAAATAAAATAATTACAACCTGTTGCCAGTTGGTAGCAATATGATATTGAATGAATTTTGGCATGTAGATGTGCTTAGGACTTGACTCTAATGTAGCACATAAAGTTTGGTACAAATCTGAGCATGTATACTGAAGTTATAACACCTTCCTGTTTCATGTTGAAATATTGATATTTGACACCACAACAAGCCATTCAAAGAAAACTTAGAGACACCACAACTTTTCGCTGTCAATGACTTGAGACTGCAGAGTAAAAAGTTGGAAGTCTATCAGATTATATCTGTAGGAGGAGTTTGTTAAAGTATGGAGACTGTAAACAGCCAAAATGGGCTGAAATTCCACTTTCAAATGAAAATTTAAATGAAAAGTGCGCTGAAAAAATTATATAATTTTAAAAAGTGTACAGGTCCAGCTCACAAATTTGAATTCTTTACTTGTACTCCAAAAGCATAACAGAATTCCTGAAGTTCAGTTGTGTCTTTTGGATTTTCAGTGGCCCTATTTGGCCACCACTATGAAAAGCTTCTCGAGGCTACATTGCGCTATGGCTAGTGCAAGGAGATTTTCTGCATACCTGATTTTTCCTAGTAACTTGGGACCTATACTACAAAGCAGGATTTGATGTTAGTGAGGTAACTTCAGGTTTATCCCAAGGTTTTTAGTCCTACGAAGATGTTTCACTTGTTATCAGGATACATCGCCATCGTAACTTATGCTTAATAGCTAACCTGCTTCGGACCAGGTTAGCCGTTCAAACACTATAAAAGCACCGCCTGTAAATGGAAAGAGTACTAAAATGTTCTACTTATGTAAAAATTGATTACTTTGATTAACATTACGAGTAAAATTACTGGTAAAAAATCTACTCAAGTAAAAGTTAAAAGAAGTTCATTTAAAAAGTACTAGTTACTTTTTTAAACCTCCTAAAATAACTTATTTATACTGATTTAACTTCTTATTTATACTTATCATGCTTATTTAATTCTTAGTTTTATATATATTGTGCTTTTGATTTTAGTTTGTTTGACAGATACTTTGCCAAAGCAATGGCCCTAAACAATATTAAATACCTTTTATATTACAATGTGAAGTTTTGAGAATGTTTTTGCTTCATGCTGAAACTGTGGCAGAAAAGATTGGACTGTGGCAGGCCTGACTGGACTGTTAATGAACTCATAGCCTATACCCATTTACATTCAAACAGGTGGTAATTCTTGGTCTTCAGAAAGTATTTTTCCATTCTCTGTAAATGAAAAAATATTGAATGACTCAACTCACCATCTAACCAGGCAGTGGGCTCGAGGAGGGAAATCATTGTTCTCACAGAGAAGGTCCTGCATTGCCAAGGGGAAGGGATCTAAACACAAGATTCAAACACTAATTGTTGGAGGGATTAATTCAGCTCTGGGTACATTCTTTCCTGTTATACAGCTATTTCCTATTACCTTTCACCTATGACAACTGTCATCGGTATACATTCACTACGTAAGTAAAGCATTTGGAAATTTAGAAATGCGGTGGGGAAAATAGGGACTAGATAAATGATTGTGTGCCAACACCAAAGAAGTTGAAAAAACTAATGAGTTAAAAAAAAACAGATTCACAGGCATTTTAAATTATTTTAATTAACTGGATCTAATTTTTTTTTAAAAACAATCTCTTTTTTTTACCAACTGACAAAAGGTTAAGGAAAAACTGTAAAAGCTCTGTGTATGTCTGTGTGTGAGACACACACGCGCTCCTACTCTCTCCTTATATGCATATGTGCATCAACACTGAAATAACAATAATCAATTTTATAGCGTTATTATACATTGTTCTACGAAGTAGTAGTAAATTATATATACATTTAATTTTTATCGCACGTTAACGCAGTTTTTTTATTATTATTTTGAAAGTCCGTTGCTCACTGGCTCTGAATACACTCAGGCCTATAGTCAAACCATGGGTCACAGGAGAGGTGGGATGTTAATCAGCCTGCAAATAAATCCTCCCAAACAACCAGTGGAGAGAGGCTTCGGCAGGTTCTCTCAGGTGAACAGAAATGGAGACAGCGCGCTCCGCGAGTGAACGGCAGGCGCTCTATGGATAGTAACCATGGCAACCACTTCTGTGCGCTACACAGCCGCAGCCTTTTTAACTTAAATTAAAATTATACATAGGCTAACTTTACCTGATAGGCCTGCATTTAGTTTTGCGGAGATGCTCTGCCATGTGAATTCCCTCCTGTTGTCCTGACTATTTAGTATGTCCTGAGTATTTAGTAACTATTTAGTATTAAATATAGTATGACTATTTAGATTCTGGAAAGTCGCATACAAAAAGTTAAAGACAATTCAACATCGGCAGCAGGCGGGCGTGTGCATGAGGCGAGCATGACTGCGACAGTTTCCCGGGAACGCACCCAGTAGGCCTACATCTTGTGCTCGACCACTTCACCTCACTGTCACAGAGAAACTTGCTCTGAACATACTGTTTCTGCTGCTCCCTGATAAAAGAAAAATGTTTCTGCTGATACCTGCTCAGAAAAAATCCCAAGAAAACTTGATGCAATTAATCACAATTACATTTTTTAATCGTTGCCCAGCACCAATATTTATACATCTACATAGAATGTTACTTATTATACTTTTACTGCATCTGTTCTTTTTCATTCCTCTGTTCTGCTATGTCAACCTAAATTTAAAAGTTTATCTGATCTTTTCTTATAAATAATATAATAATTAGGGGTCCAAGCCCAAAGTGGGCTGGGAACCCCAGTACCACGAAGTGGCTGGGAACCCTATTGTTTTCGCTCATTTTTTTATTAGGGGTCCAAGCCCAAGTGGGCTGGGAACCCACGAATGCAAGGCATCACGGTTCCCTGTACCAGCGGTGCAGGAACCCTATTGTTTTCGCTCAGGTTTTTATTAGGGGTCCAAGCCCGAAGTGGGCAGGGAACCCGCGATTATTAGGGGTCCAAGCCCGAAGTGGGCAGTGAACCCGCGATTACAAGGCATCGCGGTTCCCAGTACCAGGAAGTGGCTGGGAACCCTATTGGAATCGTTCTCGTTTTTATTCTATTTTTTCTTCCGTGCATAAAACTCATACTGCAGCATACCCCGTAACTGGTAGGGACGCGAAACTCACAGGGTAGGTCACATTCACTGCACGTAACTCAGGCGCAAAAATTCGCACACTTCTACCGCTAGGGGGCGCTATACGGAAGGTCAACGCGTTTGGGCTTGGACCTCTTGACTACGAAGGCGTATATCAAAAACCTTACATCCACGCATTCGGGGGATCGTGCTGAATCTCATGGTATAGGCCACGCCCATTTCCGCCAAAATTTTTTCGCACAAAATCGCGAAAACTGAAAAACTTATTTTAATTAACTCCTTCGAAGCCGCAAGTCCGATAGCCATGAAACTTGGCACGGATAATCTCTGGACCGAGCTCTACAAAGTTTGTAGAGGGAATTTTGATACGACAAAAAATGCCGCAATTATACGCTAACAAACGTTTGCGAAAAACGCTACTATCAGGAAGTGAGGTCATATCTTTGGTTTGGAATGGCCGATCGACACTAAATTTGGACCATTTATTTGGGACGCCCTCCTGAGGGCCTCTGCAAAATTTGGTGCAACTCGCCCCTAGGTGGCGCTCTTTAATCCAGAAAATTAGTTCCTCTATAACCACAAGTCACATTGACATGAAACCAGTCCCGAATTATTCAGCATGTTCCTCTGATACCAGGCCCCAAAGGGGACCTTAATGTGCCCATAGGTGGCGCTGCTATTGCAGATTAAACATGAAAAAAATTATCCCATTGACTTACATGCAATTTATATCTTCATAACCACAAATCCGATTGACACCAAATTTGGGGCAATTGCTACCCATGGGCCCCTGATGACACCACAAAAATCTGGTGCAGTTCGGCCTAAAGGTGGCGCTGTAATCGAAGCTCAAATACCCCATTCATTTCAATGGGATTTCCAACCAAAGCATATTTTACCTCATAACTATGGATCACTACATCGCACATTTATAAACCTTATGTCTAAGTGTTTGGGGGATGCAGTCGATTCCAATGGTATAGGACACACCTCTGTGCGATAACGTTTTTGTTTCGCTAAATCGCAAAAACTCAAAAACCTATTTTAATTAACCCCTCCGAAGCCGCAAGTCCGATCGAGACGAAACTTGGCACGGACCATCTCTGGACTGAGCCGAACAAAGTTTGTAGAGGGAATTTTGATCCGACAAAAAACGTCCAAATTACAAGCTAACAAATATTTGCGAAAACGCTACAAACAGGAAGTATAACATATCTCAGGCTTGGAAAGGCCGATCAACACCAAACTTGGTGACCTTATCTGCCCTGCGCCCTAGAAGGGCTGTGCAAAATTTGGTACAGTTAGCCGCTAGTTGCCGGTACCCGAAAAAAATCCCATTGACTTTTATTCATTTTATATCTCCATAACCACAAGTCCGATTGACACCAAATTTGGGTCACTTGTTTCCAATGGGGCCCTGATGACACCTGAAAAATTTTGTGCACTTCGGTCAAAAGGTGGCGCTACAATCGCAGGTCAAATACCCCATTCATTTCAATGGGATTTTCAAACATGCCGCATTTTGCCTCGCTCCGGAATGGTCTATCGACACCCGACTCGGGGACCTTACGGCGGGACGTCGGCAGGGCGCCCGGGACGACTTGCACTGGGGGGCTTGGACCCCGTTTACAACTGCTTGCATTTCTAGTTAATATTGTGTTTAATGGACATTAAAAATAACACATTTTAGAGATGTAATCGCAATACTGGGAAATTTTTGCTTAAAGTTACTGTATACTGTCAAAACCTTATCACAGCCCCTGCCTACTATCAACTCATCTGGTAATCTCATTCAGACATTACTGTACCTTCCTCTGGTTTGTCCTTCCCATCGTCCTTCTCACATTCTTGTTTCAGAAAGTAGTGAGTTATGTAGAACTTAAAGTCAGCAAAATGGATATCCTGAGATCTCTCCCCCCATGTGCCACTGGTGTATTCACCCTGTGTACAAAGAAAGAAGAACAGAGTGAAGAAAAAAAAAACTACTGGCAGCATACGGTATTTAATTCTTTATAGGAACAGAATACCTTCTGTGGGGACAACTTTTCTGTGGAGTTTCCAATCAGCTTCCAGTCATTTAGCACTTCCTCGACTTTGGACACAAACCTTTAAGTAAATAAAATCAGTTTTTCTGTTAGCAGCAGCGACATATACAGTATTCTATTGTGGCATGCAACTGGCTTTTGTCAGTTATGCTCTTAATTTAGTTTGCAGTCTTGAAACTGAAAATAAGGTCCTGGTAAACAGAGCTCAGTTGACAATACTCAATGACAGTCTGCTATCTATTTTTTTTTTTAACAGGTGTGACTTCAGCAGGGCAGCCACACTCCAGGGACTTATTATGCAAGTCTTCTACTTCATTGTTTGATTTGAAATAAGAACAAGGGGTCTATTCTTCATTCATCACTGCAGCAGCTAATAAAGGGCAGGCTTGAGTAGGAAAAAAAACTTACCTCTCTCAAGTAATCAATTCTATAATAATGTCACATATACAGTACAGAGCAAAGGTTTCAGGCAGGTGCGTAAAAAAAGCTGTTAAGTTTGAATCCTTTAAAAAATAGACATGCCAATAAATTATAGTTAACAATGGATAAATACAGAGTGGGTGAACAGAAGAATAATTTTAAAATGATCAGCATCGGCGTCCGGCTGGAACACCGTCAAGATGGCTGCTCGGTAGAGAGTCTCCCCAGACAAATGGAGGAATTATCGATTTACTCCCATTCAGCTGAGTAATATTGCCTTGCGAAAGCCAGTTAGAGGGGGTAAGACGACAACAAAGCCCCAACGACAATATAATTAGAAGAGGGAGGACGAAAATCTCCACAAACAGGTCCGGCTAACGAATCGTAGCCTTAAGCTAATAGGACGGAATGGCTAGCCTGGAAATTTTATTAGAAGAACTGAGAGGGTTTCAGCCAGGAAACCAAGGAACAACTCTCGACTATTAAAGAGGAAATACGGAATGCTGACGCAAGGATAAGTGAAGTAGAGGAGCGGTTGGAGAAGACGGAGGAGCGAACCCAGAATACTGGAAGAAGTGTTAGCAGAGCTGCTAAAGCTACACGTGAGTCTGGAAGAGAAGTTGGTTGACCTAGAGAGCCGATCCAGGAGGGAGAATGTCAGGATCTATGGTGTTCCAGAGGGGGCTGAAAAGGACTGTGAATCCATGGTTGTATTTGTGGAAACTTTACTTAAAGAGGGTCTCGGTCTGGAGGACAGCGGGCCTGACATGCAGATTGAGCGGGCACACCGGGCGCTGGGATCGCCGCCACCGGAGGGAGCGCCACCACGGTTTATCGTCGCAAAGTTTCTGAGTTTCAAATATAAGGAATTGTTGCTTCGGAAGGCTTGGCAGCGAAAGGGATTTGTTTGGCGTGAAAAACAAATAAATCTGGATCATGATTATCCACCAGCCATCCTCAGAAAGCGCAGAGAGTACACGGAGGTTCGGAGGGTCCTGAAAGAGAACGGGGTTCCGTTCCAGACTCTCTTCCCAGCGAGGCTGCGAGTAAAACATAAAGAAGGATCCAGAACCTACGACACCATAGAGGAAACCACCGAGGACCTGGCAAAGAAGGGCTACAAAGTTAAAGTCATCAGATCTCCAGCATCCCTGAAGGAGCAGATTGAGCGGCTGTCCTGGAGCAGAAAGGAGGGAAGGAAACAGAAAGGCTCCTCCAGTTCTACAAGAGGAGAAAACTACAAAGAGAGGCTCCGGGCCTTCAGAAGAACATCTCCACCTGCGACCTGAGAATTGAAGGATACATCATTTTCCCTCCTTAGTCTTTCCTCTTACAGATAAGTGTACAGAGGGCCAATTTAAACATGATGGGATTTTAAAAAGGTTGTTTGGGATTCTCTCTTATTTGGGCCGCCGCCACCTGTAAGGGCCCTCCCCAACAATATG
Source organism: Lepomis macrochirus (assembly GCA_024633595.2). Classification (NCBI taxonomy): domain Eukaryota; kingdom Metazoa; phylum Chordata; class Actinopteri; order Centrarchiformes; family Centrarchidae; genus Lepomis; species Lepomis macrochirus. The sequence goes on from JALXJV020000023.1 coordinate 29,434,879, forward strand.
GGAGGTTTTTCCCTTCTGAGCCGCTTCCAAGACGCTCAACAGGGTCGAGTCAACAGACCCCCGCTTTGGATGCTGAACATGTTCTATTCTTTCAAGGTTCCTGTTTACATGTTTGTTTTTGGTTCACATGTTCATATTCCGTTTATGTCAGTTCTAGTGAGTGGTGGGGGAGCTTCAGGGTCATCAGTGACATGGGGAACAAACTTACACAAATGGGGAGGACACAGTTAAAGGTAGTTTCTCTCAATATTAATGGCATAAATAATCCAATTAAGAGATGGAGAGTTTTATCTAAACTCAGAAAGGATAAAGTTCAGATAGCGATGCTGCAGGAAACCCACCTAGATGATTCTGAACATGCCAAATTGAACAAGATGGGGTTTAAATCTGTCTATTTTTCTTCCCACGTCTCCGGGAAACGAAGAGGGGTTGCGATTTTAATATCGAGCTCCTTGTGCTATGAACATATTGCAGAACATAAAGACAGGGAGGGTCGTTATATTTTAATTACAGGAAAAATAGATGGCATCTTGATAAGTCTTGTTAGTGTCTATGCCCCACCAGGTAGCTGACTGGTCATTTTACAAGAAAATACTTGAATTAGCAGCAACAAAAGTCAGGGTGTAATGATCTGTGCTGGGGACTTTAATATTAAATTAAACCCAAATCTGGACTCATCAAATGGGAAAACAAACTCAAAACATATCAGTAAAAGAATGAAAAATATGATGGACGAACTGGGATTAGTGGATGTCTGGAGGGACAAGAACCCAACCAGTCGTGCTTACACACATTACTCCTCTTCTCACAATGTGTACTCAAGATTAGATTATTTCTTCATGTTTAAAAAAGATGCGCATAGACTAAAAAGTTGGGAGATCGAATCTAGTCCAATTTCAGACCACAGCCCAATCTATATCTCCCTTCAACTGGCTGAAAAAAGTAGATCCACGCTCTGGAGGCTGAATACAAACTTATTAAATAGTAAAATTTTTAAGGAGAATATGAAAATTGAAATCAAACAATATTTGGAGGAGAATGATAATAAAGAGGTGGGTCCGGCAGTACTTTGGGATGCTTTAAAGGCGGTAGTCAGGGGAAGAATAATAGCCTTTTCCTCCTACGAAAAGAAAATTAGACAACAAAAACAAACTCAATTGGAAGTTGAGCTGAAAAAACTGCAGGAAGAGCACTCCAAAACGTTCGAGAGGGCAACAAGAGCTAAAATCGAGATAGTGAAAAAAGAACTGAATGATTTAAACATACAAGAAATACAAAAGAAACTTCTCTTTACTAAACAGAAATATTATGAAGCAGGGGGAAAATCTCTGAAGCTCCTAGCATTTAAATTACGAAAACAACAAGCTGATAGAACTATTCACAAAATAAAGAATATATATACAAATGGGGTTGAAACAAACCTAGAAAAGATTCAGAAATGCTTTGGAGATTTCTTCCAAACTCTATACTCCCAGCCCAAATTGAATAATGAACAGCAAATAGATACTTTCCTTTCCCAACTCTATCTGCCCAACATTACAGGCGAGCAAAATGAACAACTAATATCAGAGATAACTGAAGCAGAATTAAGATCGGTGATTAGAAAGTTGAAAGGAGGGAAATCCCCAGGAATGGATGGGTTTGCTGCCGAGTGGTACAGAGAAATGCAAGATCAGTTAGTCCCTGTTTTAGTAAGAGTTTTCAACAATGTACTGGAAAAGAAAATAATCCCTCCCTCATGGAGAGACGCTAACTATTTCAGCTAATCCCTAAGGACGGAAAGGATAAGTTGGAATCGCGGAAACTACCGCCCGATAAGTGTGCTAAATATTGATTATAAATTATTTACTGCCATAATCGCATCAGAGATTGGAAAACATCATGCCAGTGATAATCCATAAGGACCAAACAGGCTTCATCAGACAGAGACAGACGCAGGATAACATCAGAAAAACTTTGCATATTTTAAATCATGTAGCTCAACAAAAAATAGAGACTCTTGTACTGAGTCTGGATGCGGAGAAGGCCTTTGACTCGGTCAGATGGTCCTTTCTCTACAAAGTTATGTCCAGGTTTGGGTTCCACCAGACCATAATAGATGTAATTGCTGCTTTATACAATAAACCATCTGCTAGGATAAAAATTAACGGAGACCTATCTGATCCTTTTACTTTAGAAAGGGGTATGAGGCAGGGCTGCTGTGTTTCACCGCTCCTCTTCGCCCTTTTCATAGAGCCGTTAAGTCAGTGGATAAGACAGAGGACGGACATAGCTGGAGTTCACATGGCATCCGGGGAACAAAAGCTGTCATTGTTCGCAGACGATTTATTGTTAACCATAACAAACCCAGCTCAAACTCTACCTGTACTTATGGGGGCGATCGAGGAATATGGTTCACTCTCGGGTTACAAAATAAACATTACCAAGACTCAGGTTTTAACAATAAATTATAACCCACAGAACAATGTTAGGAGTCTGTACAATTGGAACTGGGAAGCAGAATCCATAAAATATTTAGGGGTCACATTGCCCAAAGATTTCACTAAGATTTTTGAAGTCAACTATGGGCCCCTAATTTCAAATCTGAAATCAGACATACAGAGATGGAATCTGATCCCTTTCTCAAATTTATACTCCAGAGTGGAGACGGTCAGAATGAACATTCTCCAGCGCTTCCTATATCTATTTCAATGTCTACCTATCCTGATATCAGAAAGACATTTCATAGAGTGGGAAAGATTAATATCTCAGTATATTTGGCAGGGAAAAAAGGCAAGGGTGAGGTATAGTACACTGCAGTTAAAGAAAGAGAAAGGTGGTTTGGGTCTTCCTAATCTACAGGTTTATTGCCTTGCAGCTCAATTAAGACCTGTGCTCTGTTTATGCTCTCCATCTTACGACGCAAGGTGGAAAGATTTGGAAGGAACAACAGTGGGAGGAAAACCTTTAATATCAGTATTAATGGACAAAGACTTACAAGAAGGGCTGAATATACCACATGGGTCAATATTACACACTATGCTGGATTCTTGGAGTAAGGTCATTAAAATTTGTAAATTGGGTAACCAGATAAAAATACTCAGATGGTGTGCATTTGATTCAGCGTTTAAACCAAACAAGATTGATGGGAGATTTAGAGGATGGATCCAAAAAGGATTAACCACCTACTATAGCTTTACCCAGAAGGGCGTGTTTCTGAGTTTTGAGGAACTTCAGAGATCTAAAAGGTTGGAGAAGGACTGACTTCTTTAGATATCTACAGGTTAGGACCTATTTCAATCAAAATATAGGTGACAATTGGGAAACAGCCAAACCAGGACTTTTAATGTGCTTCTATCCTTGTTGAAGTCAGGTTCATGCAAGAAACTTGTTTCCATACTGTACAATGGTATCCTATCGTCTAAACAAGGTGATACAAACTACATACTGAAACAAATGGGTAAAGAAGGAAATTTATCAATCTCAACTGAAGTCTGGGAACAGATTAATAAATTACACTGGATGACCTCGAGCTCCAACACATGGAGGCTGTTCTGTTGGAAAAACACTGTTCGTTTTTTTGTAACTCCAGTTCAGAAAAAACATCAGGGCAGCGGAGACACATGTTGGAGACTCTGTGGAACAAACGGGGCAAATCATCATCACATCTTCTGGGATTGTCCGATTATTAAAGGTTTTGGGAACAAATGTGTTCCCACCTGAATAACATCTTTACTGAAAGGATCCCATGTAAATGTGAATCCCTATATTTAGGAAACATTTCACTTGATAACTAGACTCTGGAAGATAAAAAACTGCTGTTGGTGCTCCTGGCAGCAAGCAAAAAGACAATCACTAGAAAATGGTTGAAGCCTGAGGCTCCTACTGTCGAGGACTGGTTCAAGATTGTACAGGACATTTACATTCTGGAGAAGATATCTTTTTCTGTCCAAGGCTGAAGGGAATTATTCTTCAAGATCTGGTCTAAATGGACAAACTATATAAAACCAGTAATTCCTGTGGACTAAATATGTCTATTACCTGCAAGTACTGTCTCTCTGTGTATTGTACTTTGGCTCAGGGTTATGGCAAACTCACGCTCTTGATTGTGTTTTTCCCCTAACATAAGAAAACTCAGACCTGCCCCCATCCCCCCACTCACTCTTCTGTTACGGATGTTCTGTTATTATACAAAAAAAAAAAAAAAAACCTGGTTGGGCTTATGTTATTCATTCTCATACTTCCAATGTGGTGGAAGCTGGATTGTATAAAACAATTGTACTTTGCCTTTCCAAATAAAAAATTAATTAAAAAAAAATAAAATGATCAGCATCAATTCTTCTAAGTAGACTTGTACAAGGCAGATGCTCATGTAACCCGCGGGGTGCTAATATCCCCTAAGCTTGCAGGTACATCAGAAGATATCTAGGTTCTATGAGGAGGCTAAATACACAAGGAAGCAGTAAAGCACCCAATGATACCATTTAACTCCCACGCTTAATGAAACACACACCAACTCAGTTAACTTCTGTCAAAAGGATAGTATTGTGGCTTGTGCTCTCCTACCCGATGTTCTACAGGATAAAGCAACCCACCTAGGCACCTCACAAGTGTCACAGTAACATTTGAATTGTACACTTTTAGTGCATCAATGACCAAAACCACAGTAGGAAACAATCACTAACTATAAAACAATACTAAATCCCTACTGTGTATGGCTCTCTAAAATCCCCAAAACTCCATTGGAGGTGACTAGTAGTTCAAAATAGTATTAGAACAGTCAGATTAGAGAACAGGAATTACTACCACATATTTTTAACTGTTAAAGGTCCAACCACAACAGGAGAACAAAAGATACATAAGATCTGAGAAATAACAATCAAAATTTCTTCACAGAACCCCAGAAAATACATGTAAAATATATGAGTCTCTACACCTTTGTCCAGCAGTGTTCCAGAAGTTTTAGATGCACTTAAGTCCTACCACCCTTAGTTAAGAAGTCCAGTCCATCCAGGCTCCCAAGAGAGGGGCGACGAAAAGAGGATGCAATGGAGGTGAAGATGGCAAAAATCCAGATGAGCAGGTGATAGTCATGGTGGATTCCCAGAAGCAATGGAATGATGGAGGCTCAGTCCGCTCAGTTCAAGTCTATTGCACAGTCTCACAAAAAAAAAACAGCCGGAATACTCCGTTAACACACCGGCTTGGACCGGTTCGGCAGCTCCGTGGCAGCTCTTTTGTAACCCCTCTTTCCACTCCAAGAATCTCTGTTTCGTTATCTTCACTAACTTAAATTACAACCCCGTAGTTAGCTTTGGTGAACTTCCTACATGAGGCTGTGTGCTAAGGCCACTAACGTGCTTGTGTCGCATGTGTCTCTACCGGAGAATAAACAGGAACCCGGCAAGAGGTGGTCTCAAGTACACTCCCTACAGGGCCACTAGGAGGCACCAACGGACTATAAACTTAAAGTAGTGGTTCTAAGGATTTCTCATCTGTCTGATTATCCTGATCTGTCCACAATGGCTGCTGAATCACCAATTCAATATGTAGGTTGAAACCCAAACATTAACTCGAACAGAAACAGCTAACAAGGTGAGGCTGATGACGACTGAACACACCAACAGAACACAAGTTAGTTATACTATATGCATCAATAAGGTCTACCCTAGGTAGACAGGGGTTTCCAGATGTGCTGTCCAACCTCTTTTAAAAAAGCCAGAAAATGTATAGGGGTAAAACATGATGCCATTATCATTGAAAATGAACTAACTGAGTCACAAATGGATATTAAAACTTAGAAACCCAAAACACAATTTACAAATAGATTAAAAATCTGCAACTACTACTACTCATGATCCCCAAATATAAACTCAAATTATGAGGGTTGGAAATAAAAAATATTATAAATATTAATAAAAAAGAGCTGATGAAAATGGATGTGAATTGAAAATAAAGGGGTAAAAATAGATGTGAAATATAAAGTGATAAATATTCAAGTGATTTGATTAATTTAAAATAGATTTGATTAGTGATAGAATGAAAACATTAACGTTTTTGTTTATCAATCATCATTTAAAACCCAAAATTGTCATTCATCATTTTAAGAAGGGAGTCACAAGAGTTAAAGTAACAAAAAGGAAATAATAAAATGGAGGTGATGAAATTGCATGTGAACTGAAATACAGAGTGGTTAAATTTAAGGTGACTTGAACTATAGAGTAATAATTTGTCAACTGATGTGATAAACCTGATTTACCATTTATAATTCACAACATATCCTTCTGTCATTCATCGTTTACTACGTGTAATTTTTGTTCCGTCCTGCTGAAACTGTCAATTAATTAATATGCCCTGCTCTGCTGCTGATTGTATTAACAGACTGCCCAAGAAGCCACTGTTCCAGTTGTTTTGGTGAGTGAAATTGTAGTAGTCATTTATGTGTTAGCAATAATTAGCACATATCGTTGTTGGCATGGATAGTTAGTTAGCACAGCTTAGAGTGATCCCAAGCTGTGCTAACAATGCTAACTGAACGGGAGAGTATGCTGACCATTTTTAAAGAGTCATGCACAAAAGTAGAAACATATTTGATTCCGAGTCATTCTTTGTTGTCCTCCCTAGGGGAAATTTATTTTTTCAGACAGCACCTTCAACATGAATTCTACACACAAACTACACGCAAACTACACCTATATGCATACAATATACACAAATCTACACATATAACACAGGAGTGACATCATTAACTTGTCTGTGAGTTTAACGCTCTTAAAGCACAGGGTGCAAATCTTTTTCCAAAGCTTTTTGTAGAGCAGCTGTCTGTATCTATGGCCAGATGGGAGAAGGGTGAAGCATGAGTTGAGAGGGTTGCTGGGATTTTGTACTATGGTAGTTGCTCTACGAGCAGTGGCAGTATTAACGAGGGTTGGGAGTGGGAAGACCTATTATTTTGGAGGTAGAATTATGCTCATTTTCAGGTTCAAAATCCTATTTAGGGGGTGTACCAGAACAGGTTTACATGGTTTCATTTTCAAAAACACCATATTTTTGTCATACATTACATTGCTGCAGCTCCTCTTTTCACCCTGTTTTGAAGGCTTCATTTTAGCTATTAAGTGATACATCTTGTCTCTAAATGATGTTTGTTAGGAGTTACACATGCGCAGTTCCTAGTTAAGGGCTACTAGCCAATCAGAAGCAGAAAAAAGCGGGTCAGCGAAAAGACGGTAAACAGCTTCAATTCAGCTGTAGGTTACAGACTGGAGCAAGAGTTTCAGAGTGGTGAGTTATTAATCTGTAACAAAAGTATCTTTCATCCATAAAGTTTTAACTGAGCTCTGTCTCTACATCACAGTAACAACTTTATGTCCATTGACTGCCTGGAGGGTAGCTAGTGTTTGGAAGGGAGAGGAGAGGCGTGCTGCAGCTCAGTGTTTTTCCACTGGTGTTTGTGAGGGGGTGTCGGACTAGTTGCTTGGTGAGCATTATGACACTTGTGACATCACAAGAAAGGGAAATAAAGGCTGTAATACAAATGAGCTGTTTTCAGGCTGTTCAGAGCAGAATTTTCTGTGGGAGATGGGAACTCTTTGGGCTGGGCTTTTTCATTTTGCAAACCTATTACATGCACAAAAAAGATAACTCTATAAAGGAGAGGGGAAAGCCAAAAAGCATAATACCACCTCTTTAAGAAACTTATTGCTATTGGTGAGAGAGAGCATGGTGAAGTAGCAGGTAGCACTGTACAGAGGATAGGTTCAATGATACTACGGTACAGGAGAAGCAGTAGGTGTGGTTTGACTGAGAGAGTCCTGAGTTTACATATGACAAAAAGTCTTTGTTGGGTCTGTTGACAGTGTCTGTGGATGTCTGTGATATGCTGATCAAAACTCAGGTTATTGTCTATAGTGATGTCAAGGTCCCTGAAGCTGTCAACAATTTCTACTGGCTGGCTGTTGATGGAGATGGGGCAGTGAGGGGTAGTGAGTTTACTGCATGTGTCCAGGATAAATTCCTTTGTCTTGGTGACATTGAGGAGGAGGTGTTTTTACACCATTGTGTGAAGTGGGCAATGGATGGGTGACATTCTGTAACTGATTTAGAGTTGTTAATTTGGGGGTGACAATACTTTGGAACAAAAGGCTCAAAAGAGGTCACATGTGAAGGTGGAAAGTGATGGTCTACCTTGTTATTTAGCTGACATTATGCAGTGTCAATATTAAACTTGCCACATGGACAATGTAACGTTAACGTTAGATTTATTACCATAAAGAGTGTCTGTGTTCAGGGAGAGAAAAGACATGCTGATACAATTACAGAACGTGGCTGCAGCTCGACTGAGAGATTGAAGTGTTTATGGGAGAGCAGCGTCTGCACTTGTTGCACACCACCAGCCGTGAAAACAGCTGTTGTGCAGAATTCTGCTTGTCCGCCAGGAATCGCCTACACCTCCAAGCACTGTTTAAAGACGATATAATATCCTGGTGGGTTCATCAGAGGTGATAAATGATTAGAAGTAGGGCTGGAGCTAATGATGATTTTAGTACTCAAAAGGAACCGTAGGCCTATATTGAGCAGGTGAAGAGCAGGCAGATGCGTGCCGAACTGGGTTGGTGGCTGCTTTACAGAACATGGGGAACCGTAGCTGAGAGTCCAGAGTGAGAGAGTCTGATCTGAGCAGGTCCAGAGCAGAATCCGGGAATAGATTAGCCGGTCGGGGGTCCAGGAGGAGAGCGCACGGGATGAGCGGTGTTACCGGTAGCGGAACTAAATCTAACACGTTATTATGCAAATTCACTTTTAATTTTAATTACAGCGACAAAATGCTCTTCTTCTACAATCATCCTATCATAATTAGGCTTATTTAAATGTGTTTATTGTGTTGCTGTTTGTTTCCAGCCTACAGTTTGATACTGATTAGTTTTAAAATGTAGGAAATTTGACTGTTAATAAACACCATAACTTCCACACTACTGGTGTAGTCACTCAGTTTAAAGTGCTCCCACACAGCTGAGGGTTTTATTTTGTTTTCCCTTTGATGTGAACTGGAGTGTTACGTTGACTGCTGTCGGCGGAGGTCAGGCACGCAGAAAAAAAACTCAATAATCGAATGTCATAATTGAAAATCAAATGTGTACCCAACAGTCAAATATTTAAATATTCTTACTTTGGCTAGCCTTCAACTCAACAATCAATCATGATTTTCAGTTAAATGCTAGAGTTGCTGTTACTGTTACCTTGTCTATGATCCACTGGCAGAACACTGGCTGCTTTCTGATCAGCTGCCATCGGTGTTGTTGCCATGTCAACATAAATTTAGTTTTACTGTGGACAGACTAACATTACAGAGTTGTTTTCCTTAGCTTGAAATAATCCCATACTTTAGACACTTTCTGCGCCATCATAATCATGACGTGTTCACAGAGTAAGCGGATGTGCCACAGTAATCGATTTAATCGATGAATCGTTTCAGCCCTAAATAGATAGATATAGTATATATTTTAGGAACCTGTAAACCAGAGGTCACTAATAGGCGGACCACGGTCCGGATCCGGACCCAGTCGCTGTCCTTTCTGGACCGCCGATCTACAGTCGATTTATTATTGAGACTTACTATCTCGTAACGGAGCGTTTTAATCCGCGCACCTTTTCTAGCATTTACTGTACTGGTTTAGCGGCCCAGGAAACACGGACCAATCGCATCGTCTCATGAGATACTGTTCAGCCAATCAAATCTGTGCATTCGAGTGAGTCCGCGTCCGCGAGTGAGATACACCGGAGACGTTTTGGAAACACACACCAGTGTTTCCCACAGAATGACAACGCAACTCTGTGTGTGTGTGGGGGGCTACCAGCTATATACAGCGTGGTAGCCTCCAAAATCCAGCTGCATTCCAACATTACCTTAGCTTTCCTTATTAGCTAGGCTCCTTGCATACTGGCTAATAACTTTTTTTAAGATGGGTCTCCGAGACTGACAGCGTTGTGTTGGACAGATTTGTGCAGCGTTGTTCCATGAGGGAGAGAGAGCGAGAGAGGTAGGGTGAGTGAGAGAGAGAGAGAGGGACGAGCGAGAGGACATGCTGAGCGAATGCGCTATGGCGCTCTGCAATCAAATACGATATTAAAACAATGAAAATCAATCTGTGGCTGTCAGCTTTGATATTGTTGCGGGCCGCCACAAATAAATGAACGTATGGGAAACACTGCACACGGAGAGAGGAGGCGAAAGAGAAAAGAAATTTCACTAGAATGTAGAGATTTTTACATGTACATTCCTCCCACGGGCCGTTCAGAACCAGAATATCTCATAGATCTCCAATGTTAGCTGGCAGGACAATTTAGAGCTCACGTTTCTCACTGAACAAGAGAAAGTAGGAAAGTGGTTTATAAGAGGGAATGACAGAGAAGAGGAGGCATTACAGCTGTTGTGTTCTGATGTGTTAAGTGTTTATTATAAAACTGGTTAAGACTACACTTTATCACTTCAAGCTACCCTTCTTATTTCATTAAAAAAAGGCACTTTATTTTAGTTTAGTTAAACTTAAATTTAGAATTTATTTAGAATTTATTATAAGAGTATTTATTATTTATTATCCCTCCAGTTTGAAGTGAAAACTGAATATTGTTGAAATATTGTCAGTTGTTAACTAAAAACATATGTTGATACAACTATACCTTATGGCACTGAATGATAACGCAAGTTAATTTAGCTTTTTTTCCCTCTAACTGGACCTCTTTGAATTTTAATTGAATATCCCTGCTGTAAACTCATCATTTTTTTATTACAGTAGATTCAAGCACACGTTTGTTTATTGTGTTGGAAAACGAGATTACTTTTGTGCCAGCCCAAAGGTGCTTAAATTCTCGATTAAAAAGATATGTCAATTAGTACCAGAGATAAATATTACATATACAATATACAGGAAGTTTTAAAAATTGCATTAAAAGATCTTAAAAAGTCATTGTTTTACCGGTCAATCTGTAAATAAAGCAACTGAAGCATGAGGAAATTTATGGACATTCATACGCTGTGAAACTTCTGCCTGAATTAGCTCTCCAATATATCCCAAAACTGGGAGAAATGGATATTTTGACACGGAGCTATTGAATGTAATAGACGCGAAAAACGACGAATGTTGAATATTAAACTTACTTCACCCCGGTGTTTATTTTACTGTTTTGCCGGTTTAATGTATTTACATATGTTATTGTTACATCTGTATTTTCTAAAAGATATGGTGACTTCTGCTATACTTGAAGATACATACCTAACCTGATGCTAAGTATTTTGTCAACCTCAGGGAGTCAGATGTGAAGTACTTGTTGAGGAAGCAAAATAGTTTCTGCAGTCCAGCTGAACGCAAGCTTAAATTTTCTGCCTCTTTGTATCAACATACAGTTGCAGGATTTAAGAACATACCCCTTTCCTGACACTGACCAGTCCAGGGGGGCAACACTAGCAGCATAGATTTAATAATCTATTAATAATCAGCAAAGATTAATGAAGAATTTCAATGAAGAATATCACCGATAACATGGTGACAAACACATTGCACTTCCTATGGAGTAAAAACATCTTGTTGATTTACCAGTGGAAACTCTTCACTGTGAAGCAGCAACAGCAAGAAAGGTTCAGCTAGTAGTAGTCGCTCAGTTCAGCACAGCTCCGATACGTCTGAAAGCTATCAGTAATCGGTAAGGCAGATAATGACAAGAACCCAATAAACTAAACTCCAAACCAAACAGATACAACAAGACGTTGAGAGATCTCCTAAGCACACGAGCTTGGTCGGCTCTAGTACCAAAGAAGATCACAGCGATGTGGCTTGGCACGGGTATCCTCTGCTGTGTATGCCATCGAGGCTTGGCTGCCCACAGCTGGCTAAAGCGGACCAACCCGTGTCATTAAGACAGCAAGACACAGGCGTAGCCTACTACCTGTTGTACGTATTACTTATTTTAGTAAGTATTACCACTGTGCACTATTAACTTTAGACAGCAAATTGATGGTAAAGTCGCCTACCGTTCCCACTCTGATGCGGTGGTGAAATCGGTGATCTCAAACACCTCTGACTCGGCCTGGAACAAAAAGGAAGAGGTTAAGACCGAACATTAATTCGGCTCTGCCTCTATAATATGCGCGCTTAAACATTAAGCTGCACTCCTGAACTGATGTCCTTTGCTAAAGAAACTCACATCACTGTCCGCAGCCATGTTAATGTCCTGTTGTCGTTCGCCCATTTCTTCTTCGTCGATGAGGTTTTACGGCAGTTGGCATCCACGATGTTGCATTACTGCCACCTTCAGGTTTTATTCTCCCTGAGTGTCCTTTCCTTTCTGGTCCAGACGTCTTAAAAACGAAATAACATTTTACTCCCTGGAACACTTTCTCCATATTCTATTACTTTTTAATCTCCGCTTCTCTCTCTCCCCTGTGGTGTCACAGAGGAGGATATGTTCAACTGTCTCAGCTGTTACTTTACATTTCCTTAACTACACATCTATGTGCTCTTTCCATGTTAATTTCAGATCAAAATACATTCCCCAAAAAACTCTCAGCTCTCTAGTTCTTCCAATAAAGTTTCAAACTACATTCTTTATAATTAATAACTCCTACACAGAGTCCTGCCATCTTCAGAAGTTTTCTGATGACTCTGCTGTCAGGATATATGAGCAGGCTGATGAGACTAAGTACAGAGCTGTGATAGGTGATTTTGTCACATGGTGTGAGCAGAACCATAGCAGTTCAACATGACAAGGACAAAAGAGCTGGTTGTGGATCTAAAGGAGGACCAAGCCACCAGTGACCCCTGTTTCTGTCCAGGAGGTCAGTGTGGACAATGTAGAGGACAACAAGTACCTGGGAGTGCACACTGATAATAAACTGGACTGGGCCAAGAACACTCACCCTTTACTGGAAGGGCCAGAGCAGTCTTTATTTTCTGAGGAGGTCAAGGTCCTTTTATATCTGCCAGATAATGCTGAGGATGATGTGTGAGTCTGTGGTGGCCAGTGCTATCTTGTCTGCTGGCGCAGCAGGTTAATTGAGGGAAAATGCTAACAGACTCAACTAACTGATGCACAAGGCCAGTGACAATGTGGGGGTTGAGCTGGACTCTCTGTTGGTGGGATTATAGAGGAGGATGCTGTCCAAGCTACATGTCATCTTGGACATTGTCTTCCATACACTCAATGACATGCTGGTTGAATACAGGAGTACTTTCAATTCAAGACTCATTCCACCAAAATGCACCACTGAGTGCCATAGGAAGTCATTCCTGCCTGTGCAATATTCTCAGTTTCAAGTCTTAATGTGCAATATTCTCTACTCTCGCAATACCTTTAATTTCAGAAAATCCTTAAAACATTGATGATGATAATAACTTTTAAGGATTTTTAATACATTCCACCTCAACACTGTACTAATATTATTACTACTAGTTATTCATTACTACTATTTGTCATTACACTTCTGTCATATACTGTAAAATATGGTACATTTTCAAAACTCTTAGATTGCATTGTTCTTTATATTCTACCAATTCTATTATTATTTATATTCTTTTATACTTTGATGTGCAATGTGAGCAACTGTGACACAAGAATTTCCCCTCAGATCAATATTATTTCTGATAAGCATTTCTGATTCTGATTTTCTTTCTTGATAAGAACATAGCTTTTGTTTTTTTCCCTAAATTGAATCTCATTGTTGAAATATCAATCTCAGCTTGATTAATTCCATCATGCATTTTCATAACTATGTAGCTTTTATGGGACAGCAAGACAAAAAAACTCAGAGAACTTCTAACTTCTAAGAGAAGGGACTTGGTTACCCAATTGCTAAGGATGACATCACATTTTTAAATGAATTTACTTCACAAGTCTACATTGATACAGGTGGACCAGTTTGTCCATGACTATTACATTCTTTATAACACAGGCGAACAAGGAGCTTCAATATACTGTACACCTGCAGCAGGGGTACAGTGACCTCTGCTGGTTGAGCTTGCACATAGCAAGTACAAATATTTGTTATGAAATTATAAGTTAAATAATAATAATAAAAAAGATTAATTGCTCCAAAGCTTCATTTCACGCTAGTTCACGTTATTTAAATCTAAAGTTATAGGTCAACAATATGGTCTTACAAATGTTTTGTTTACAGCCAGAATTATTATTGTGACTTTTATTAGTTATTTTTATTTCAGATATCTAAAATATTTTTTCATATCCAGTTTTAGTTTAGTTTTACTAAAAAACGTTATTTTAGTTTAGTTTTAGTTAGGGTTGAAACAAGCGAAACAAGGATCTTGCCATTTTGGCGATATGGTGGTGCTCAACGTCTCATTTTACACAGAACTACAAGTTTTCTCCCAATAAGTTAATAAGTTACAGCGTATTACAATATAAATTTCAACCTTTAATGCTATAAATAAAAAATGAGAAAAGAAAAAAACTTTTAATAAATGGTTTTACAGTGCGTAAATAAATCCAAAATTGTAACCCTAACCCTGGGTCGTTAGTGCACACATGTAGGCGTAGTGTGTATGTGTGAAGTGGCAGAAGAGAAACACTTGGTGAAGAGATGGAGCCCCAGCTTCATCAGAGTTGTCCGCACCTCACAGGACTTTCGGGTAATTTATCACTGTTTATAAACCACACAAAGAATATTTCATCTTTTTTAAATAGCCGGCTATTTGAAAGCGGCGAGGAACCGCGACGTGCATGCAGCTGTCGGCAGCATGGCATGGAAAAAGCAGGAAATTTACAGTGTTAGTTGAATGAATAGAGGTTGCAGCTCTGCAGCTTCTCAAGATTAAAGCGGAGCCACCTTGCGTATTATATATATATTTATAAAATCCCCCTCTCACCCCTTGCAGGGTGGTATGTGTCATCCTCAAGCTCGGGTCCTCTACCAGAGGCCTGGGAGTTTGAGGGTTCTGCGCAGTATCTTAGCTGTTCCAAGGACTGCACTCTTCTGGACAGAGACCTCAGATGTTTTACGACATGCGGCTATACATGATGACATGTATAGCCGCATGTCGTCATTCCGCTGCTGGTTATCGAGGTGGTGTCCAGCCAACGATGTGGGCTTTGTAGATCATTGGCAGACTTTCTGGGGAAGACCTGGTCTGATTCGGAGAGACGGCATCCATCCCTCTTGGGAAGGAGCAGCTCTCATTTCTAGAAATCTGGCCAACTTTATTAGCGGACCAAATCCATGACAACCCAGAGTTGAGACCAGGAGGCAGAGTCGCAGTCTAACACACTTCTCTGCCCTTCTAATTCAGCAGTTACCCACCCAAAACCCTACGCAGAGTCGCAGTTTAACACACTTCTCTGCTCCTCCGTTCCAGGAGTTACTTAGTGAAAACCCTATAGTGATGGTGTCTGTCCCCCGACCATTGAAATTATTTAAATCAAAGGTAAACAGAAGAGGAGCTGTGCATAAAAACCTCATAAAAATTAAAACCACAGGAGCAATAGTGCAAACGAATAGGAGAGTAAAATGTGGACTCTTAAACATCAGATCTCTCTCCTCTAAAGGTGTACTAGTAAATGAACTAATATCAGATTATGAAATTGATTTATTCTGTCTTACTGAAACCTGGCTGGGTGATGGAGAATATGTAAGCCTAAATGAATCCACCCCTCCCAGTCATATTAATACTCACATTCCTCGAAGCACAGGCCGAGGAGGTGGAGTTGCAGCTATCTTTGACTCTAGCCTAGTAATCAGCTCTAAACCTAAACTAAATTATAACTCATTTGAGGGCCTTGTTCTGAGTCTTTCACACCCAAGCTGGAAATCACTGCAACCAATTCTATTTGTTATAGTGTACCGAGCACCTGGGCCATACTCTGAATTCTTATCTGAATTTGCAGAGTTTTTGTCAACTTTAGTCCTTAAAACGGACAAAGTTATTATTGTAGGGGATTTTAATATTCATGTGGATGTAGAGAATGACAGCTTTAGTACTGCGTTTATCTCTCTATTAGATTCAATTGGCTTCTCTCAGTGTTCATGAACCGACTCACTGTTTTAATCACACCCTCGACCTTGTTCTGGTATATGGTATTGAAATTGAACATTTAATAGTGTTCCCACAGAATCCCTCTTTATCTGATCATTGTTTGATAACTTTTGAGCTTGTACTGCTGAACTACCCTCCATTGGGCAAAAATTTCTATACAAGATGTCTGTCTGATAGCTTATAGCTAAATTTAAGGATCGCGATCCCATCGGCTCTAAATTCACTATCAGGTATCAAATTAACAGAAGACTCTTACGCGAATTTCAGTCCCTCCCAAGTCGATCATCTTGTTGATAGTGCTGCAGGCTCGCTGCGAACAACACTTGACTCTGTAGCCCCTCTACAAAAGAAAATACTAAAACAAAGACGGTTAGCTCCATGGTATAATACTGAAACTCGCAAATTAAAGCAAATATCACAGAAACTCGAGAGGAATTGGCGTTCCACCAAACTGGAAAATTCTCGTTTAATTTGGCAATTAAGTCTTAAAACTTATAGGAAGGCCCTCCGTAATGCCAAAGCAGCGTACTACTCGTCATTAATAGAGGAAAATAGGAACAACCCCAGGTTTTTCAGCACTGTAGCCAGGCTGACAGAGAGTCACAGCTCTATTGAACAAAGTATTCCCATAGCTCTCAGTAGTTACGACTTCATGAGCTTCTTTAATGATAAAATCCTAGCTATTAGAAACAAAATCCACCAAGACCTGCCCTCAACTGGCACCGACTTAACTCTATACTCAGGAACTTTAGAAACAACTGTAAAACCAATTATATGTTTAGACTGCTTTGCTTCCCTCAATCTTTATCAACTAACTTCAATAATTTCTTCATCTAAACCATCTACCTGCCTCTTAGACCCCATCCCGACTAGGCTGCTTAAAGAAGTTTTGCCCTTGGTTGGCACTTCTCTGCTGGATGTGATCAATTTGTCTTTATCAACAGGCTACATGCCACAGTACTTTAAAGTAGCTGTAATTAAACCTCTTCTGAAAAAGCCCAACCTGGATCCAGACGTTTTAGCCAACTATAGACCTATATCTAACCTTCCATTTATCTCTAAGGTCCTGGAGAAAGCAGTCGCCAAACAGCTGTGTGACTTTCTACATAGCAATAGTTTATTTGAGGATTTTCAGTCAGGATTTAGAGCTCACCATAGCACAGAGACAGCACTGGTGAAAATTACTCCTAACTGCATCAGACAAAGGACTTGTCTCTGTATTGGTTTTACTAGATCTTAGTGCTGCATTTGATACCATTGACCATCAGATCCTATTACAGAGACTGGAACATTTCATTGGCATTAAAGGAACCGCTCTAAGCTGGTTTAAGTCCTATTTATCAGATCGATTTCAGTTTGTACATGTTAACGATGAGTCCTCCATGCATACCAAAGTTAGTCATGGAGTTCCACAAGGATCTGTGCTCGGACCAATCCTCTTCACTTTATATATGCTTCCTTTAGGCAATATTATCAGGAAACACTCCATAAACTTTCATTGTTATGCAGATGATACTCAGTTATATCTATCAATCAAGCCAGATGAAACTCATCAGTTAGCTAAGCTTCAAATGTGTCTTCAGGATGTTAAAACCTGGATGACCTGCAATTTTCTAATGTTAAACTCAGATAAAACTGAAGTTATTGCTCTAGGCCCTAAGCACCTCCGTGACGCATTATCTTTCTTTCTTTCTTTCTTTCTTTCTTATTTATTTCGAGCAATATGTAATTACACATGACAAGGCAATAAGTAGCATTTTGATTAATCTATACAAGCCTTTAAATTCATCATGCTTTCATCAACTTTAACAAAAACTTCAATCTATTGCTCGAAATGGAGTGAGTAGAAGTCAAACTTATTTGAACCCACCCGTGGTTATGGTAACCGTACCATTAACAGGAAAAACAAAACAAACAATGGTAGCTGCTTCCTTACACATTATCATAACACTCAATTACAATTTTGTATATAATACATATAAGAAAACATGAGAAAGGAAAGAATGGGGACCCCTTCTCCCTTACCAAAAGCAAAACAATAACAAAAAAACAATACAAAAAAACAATACAAAACAAACATAACCCAATTACATATATGATCTTGATCTTAGGTAACAATTATAATAATACCAACAATGGTAATCAGATACCTACAAGGTAAAATAGACAGGTTATGAATACATGGATACATCTATGATAATACTAACAATGGTAATCAATATACCTACAGGGTAATATAAACAGACTATGAATACATGAATACCACAAAATTAAACCATGTATTGCGATAAGACCTTCTGTTTATAAAGTACTTTAAATTGATGAATATTTTGACTTTGTTTGAGTTCAAGCCCCAAACTATTCCAAAGTTGAACCCCACATACAGACACACAAAAACTTCTCCTAGTTGTTCTCCTCGAACTGTACGACTGCTCTCTCTGTATAAATAACTTTTGTATGTTAGCAGGTAAAAGGTTGTAAAATGCTTTAAATAAAAATTTTGCTGTATTAATTTTAACTAGGTCCTGCATTTTTAATAATTTAGATTTAAGAAAAAGTGGATTTGTGTGTTCACGATAATCAACCTTGTGTATAGTACGTATAGCCCTTTTTTGTAGAATAAATAGTGATTGTATTAAGTTGTTATAGTTATTTCCCCATACTTCAACACAATAAGTTAAGTACGGTAAAATTAGGGAACAATACAAGATGCGTAGTGTATTCTCATCAAGTACCTGTTTAGCTTTATTTATTATCGCAAGGCTTTTGGAGACTTTGGTTTTTATGTGTTTGATGTGAGTTTTCCAAGTTAGTTTGTTGTCTATTATAACTCCTAAAAATTTTATTTCAGAGACATATTAAATTTGTATCCCATCTATCTCAATCATCTTATCAATTTTTTCCTTATGATTACCAAATAATATGACTGTAGTTTTATCTAAGTTTAAAGACAATTTATTACTGTCCATCCATTTTTTAATATTCCTTAATTCCGTGTTTACAACATTAATAACCTTATCATAATTGTCATCACAATAGAAAATGTTGGTGTCATCAGCAAACAAAACCAGCTTAAGTAATTTAGAAACATTAAATATATCATTGATGTACAAGTTGAATAGCTTGGGGCCCAATGCTGACCCTTGGGGGACACCACAGGAAATTACACGACAATCAGAAGAGGACTCACCCATTTGCACATATTGCATTCTGTCACTTAAATAGCTTTTACCCAATTTCCAGCCACCCCCCGTATCCCATACCTTTCTAGTTTCTTAAGTAATATTGCATGATTGATAGTGTCGAAGGCTTTCTTCAAATCAATGAATATTCCAATGGTAATTTTTTTATTGCTAATGCATTTGATAATCCTTCTGTGGCATCAATTATAGCCATAGATGTAGATCTCTTGCTTCTAAATCCATACTGACTTTCATTTATCAGGTTATATTTTTCAACAAATTTTTCTAATCGAATATTAAATATCTTTTCTAGAATTTTTGAAAATTCAGGAAGCAATGAAATTGGTCTATAATTGGTGAAATTATGTTTATTTCCATTTTTGAATAGTGGAATAACTTTAGCAATTTTCATCTTCTTGGGAAAGATATAGTTTCC
Source organism: Lepomis macrochirus (assembly GCA_024633595.2). Classification (NCBI taxonomy): domain Eukaryota; kingdom Metazoa; phylum Chordata; class Actinopteri; order Centrarchiformes; family Centrarchidae; genus Lepomis; species Lepomis macrochirus. The sequence goes on from JALXJV020000023.1 coordinate 29,454,516, forward strand.
CTGGATGGCATCGCCCTGGCCTCCAGCACCACTGTGAGAAATCTTGGACTTATCTTTGACCAGGACATGTCGTTCAACTCTCACATTAAGCAAATTTCAAGGACCGCCTTTTTTCACCTACGTAATATTGCAAAAATCAGGAACATCCTGTCTAAAAATGATGCAGAAAAACTAGTCAATGCATTTGTTACTTCTAGACTGGATTACTGCAATTCCTTATTATCAGGCTCTTCGAAAAAAGTCCATTAAGACTCTTCAGCTGATCCAGAATGCTGCAGCACGTGTTCTGACAGGAACCAGTAAAAGAGATCATATCTCTCCTGTCTTAGCTTCTCTGCATTGGCTTCCTGTAAAATCCAGAATAGAATTTAAAATCCTTCTTCTCACATACAAAGCTCTTAATGGCCAGGCACCATCTTATCTTAAAGAGCTCATAGTACCTTACTACCCCACCAGAGCACTGCGCTCCCAGAATGCAGGATTACTTGTGGTTCCTAGAGTCTCCAAAAGTAGAATGGGAGCCAGAGCTTTCAGCTATCAGGCTCCTCTCCTGTGGAACCAGGTTCCAGTTTGGGTTCGGGAGGCAGACACCGTCTCTACATTTAAGAGTAGGCTTAAGACTTTCCTTTTTTGATAAAGCTTATAGTTAGGGCTGGCTCGGGTGAGTCCTGAACCATCCCTTAATTATGCTGCTATAGGCTAGACTGCCGGGGGATTTCCCATGATGCACTGAGCTCCTCTCTAATCTTCTCTCTTTCTCTCTGAGTGCAACCTTATCCCATTAATGCATGTTACTAACTCGATTTTTTCTCCCTCTCCCGTGGTCGTGTGCTTCCCCCTCCTGTCGCTTCTGCGGGTGTTGCTGGCTCTGGAGCTGTGGAGTCTGGATCTGTGGTTGGGAGTCTCCTGCTGCCCCTGTGTTCCTGCTCGACGCCCTCTGCTACAGTTGCAATTGCTATTACTAGTCCTATTGCTATTATTACTGTTATTATTATTATCATTAACATTACTATAAATATCTGTACCATTTTTCATTCAGTCTATAGCACCATCACCTTTATTGTCTGTACCTCTATGTGTATACTGTGTAGGTTGCCTCCCTCTGCTCTCTCTCTCTTGCTCTCTCTCTCTCTTTCTCTTGCTCTCTCTCTCTCTCTCCCCCTCACCCCAACCGGTCGAGGCAGATGGCCGCCCACCCTGAGCCATGGTTCTGCTCGAGGTTTCTGCCTCTTAAAAGGAAGTTTTTCCTTGCCTGTGTCGCCTAGTGCTTGCTCTTGGTGGGAATTGTTGGGCTTCTGTAAATAACTTCAGAGTATGGTCTAGACCTGCTCTTTATGAAAAGCGCGCTGTGAGATAACTGTTGTTGTGATTTGGCGCTATATAAATAAAATTGAATTGAATTGAATTTTACAGGAATCTGCTGTAGCCACTCTCCCAGTTTGGGAGTCACAGCCCCCAGTGCTCCGATTACCACTGGCACCACTGTTGCTCGTACTTTCCACATCTTTTCTAGCTCCTCTTTCAGCCCTTGGTATTTCTCAAGCTTCTCGTGTTCCTTCTTCTTGATGTTGCTGTTGCTTGGGATTGCCACATCTATCACTACTGCCTTCTTCTGCTGTTTGTCGATCACGATGTCTGGTTGGTTAGCCATCACCAGTTTGTCAGCCTGGATCTTGAAGTCCCACAGGATCTTAGCTCGGTCATTCTCAACTACCTTAGGAGGTGTCTTCCATTTTGACCTTGGGACTTCCAGCCCATACTCGTGGCAAATGTTCCTGTACACTATGACAGCTACCTGGTTATGGCGTTCCATGTACGCACTACCTGCCTGCATCTTACACCCTGCTGTTATGTGCTGTAGTGTCTCAGGGGCATCCTTGCACAGTCTGCACCTGGGGTCCTGCCTGGTGTGGTAGACCTCAACCTCTATTGATCTTGTACTGTGTGCCTGTTCTTGTGCCGCCATGATTAGTGCTTCAGTGCTGTCCTTCAGTCCAGCCTTTTCCAGCCACTGGTAGGATTTCTTGATATCAGCCACTTCGTCTATTTGTCTGTGGTACATGCTGTGCAGCGGCTTGTCCCTCCATGACGGTTCTTCATATTCCTTGTCCTCACCTTCGGGTTTCTGTGTCTGAGGTATTCACTAAGCCCTTCATCTTTGGAGGCCATCTTTCTGATGTACTCCTGGATCTTCGTCGTTTCATCCTGGACAGTGGTCTTGACACTCACTAGCCCTCGGCCTCCCTCCCTACGCTTGGTGTACAGTCTCAGAGTGCTGGATTTGGGGTGAAACCCTCCATGCATTGTGAGGAGCTTTCTCGTCTTGATGTCAGTAGCCTCTATCTCACCTTTGGCCAGTTTATTATACCAGCGGGGTATCTGATGACTGAAAGGGCGTATGTGTTGATGGCTCGGATCTTGTTTTTCCCATTCAGCTGACTTTTCAGGACCTCCCTCACTCTTTGTAGGTATTTGGCTGTGGCGGTCTTCCTTGCTGCCTCCTCATGGTTTCCGTTGGCTGTGGCACCCCAAGGTATTTGTAGCTGTCCTGAACATCTGCAATGTGGCCTTCTGGTAGTTCAACCCCCTCGGTTCTGATCATCTTCCTTCTTTTTGATACCATGCGACCACACTTGTCCAGTCCGAATGACATTCCAATGTCGTTGCTGTAGATCCTGGTAGTGTGGATCAGTGAGTCGATGTCTCGCTCATTTCTGGCATACAGCTTGATGTCATCCATGTAGAGGAGGTGACTGATGATTGTGAAGGGTACCTGCCCTTCCAAAGGTCTCTGCACGGCCCTGTTTGTAGACCACGCCTCTGGCCATCCTGTGAAGGTGTCGACGCACATCAATACATACCTGTACCCTCGTGCTGTATCCACCATGTCTGTGTAGTCAATAGAAATCTCATGGCCTGGCCTGGTAATCATTGGAAACGCACCCATTTCTGGTTTGATGTTGGTCTAGGATTGTACAGCATACATACCTGACACCCACGTACAAATTTCTTCGTCATGTCTCCTAGATATGGATGCCACCAATGACATAGATGCCTGTTCATTTGGGCGGGACCAACATGTCCTACCCCATGTGCTTCCTCCAGGACTTTTTGTCTGATTCTGGGTGGGAGGACCAGTTTCCCATCTGGACCTCTCCAGAGTCTGTCCACTTCAGTGGTTTCCATATTCTTTTCTCTTGTGGGGAGGCGTTCTGCTGACACTGTTTGATGTGATTCTCTTTCAGCTTCGTGTTCTTCTGGATTTCCTCCTCAGTACTTATGCTGTGTTTGTGGTGTCGTGCCCTTTGCACTTAATAATTGCTACTTCACTGGGAAGGAGCAAGGCCTCTGCCAGTTCCTTCATTTCTTCTTCATGTTTGATTGGCTGGTTTCCAGCTGTGAGAAATCCTGCTCTCTTCCACTGTCCCAACTCCACATGTGCTGCTCCTGCTGTATAGGCTGAGTCGGTGTAGATGGTTATCTTTTTACCTTCCCCCTCCTTTAAAGCTTCTATCTCTGCTCTGACCTCTGCCCTCTGTGCTGACTGCTGTCCTTTTAATCTTTCTGGCTTCACTGTTCTATACTCATTCCCTTCTCTCCTTACTACTATCCTGCCTTCAGTCCTTCTGTCTCATGTCTAAAGCAGCACCCATCTGTGAACAGCTCCTCTGAACCCTCTAAGGGCTGTGCCTGCAAATCTGGTCTTACCTTCTCTTGCCTCAGCACTTCCTGTTCGCACATTTGAGGTGTCCCTACTCCCATTCTGTCTGCCATGTTGATCCCTTCATGTGTAAAACTCAATTTTGGTGCCTCCAGCACCTTGCTCATTCTCTGCTGTCTTAAAGACGTCATCGTGAAGGTCTGTGAGTTTACATATGAGACTACACTATGTGATGTGAGTACCTGTAGCGGATGTTCCATGACTATGTGTGCTGTTTTCAAAATGATTTTTGCTACCCCTGCTGCATGTTGAGTACATCTGGGATGACGTTTTTCCATAGAATCTAGCATTACGCATGACATACATAAGCACCCTTCTCTCTCCCCCTTTTTTCTGAAACAGAATGCCATTTACCGCTCCATCTGTTTCAGAAACATCCAAAGGAAAAGGTACCGAATAATCAGGTAACGCAAAATCTGCTGCCTGAGCAAGTTCCTGTTTCAGAGAGATGAATGCATCCTCTGCTTCTTTAGTCCATTGTAACTGGGCGTGGAGATTCCTCATCCCCTCTTCTTTCACCAACTCTCGCAAAGTATGGATGAGACCAGTGTAATTAGGGATGTAATTTCTACTGTAGCCTGTGAGCCCTAAAAAGGATAGCATTTCCTTGACAGTCTGTGGTTGAGGATGATGGAGAATGGTAGTCCTGTGTGCCACTGACAGTCCCGCCCCTTTTTGAGATAATGTGCGCCCTAGAAAGGAAACCTGAGTGCGCACCAACTGGAGCTCCTCTTTGCTCACCTTAAAGCCTTTGTCAGCGAGGCGACGTAAAATAGATAGCCAGTGAAAGATCATCCACATACTGTATGACAGTCACCCCATCCAGCAGGGGGCACCCTGCCAGTGCTTCTTTAAGGACCTGATTGAAGATACCTGGGGAAAGTGCGAACCCTTGTGGCAATCTGGTGTATTGCCACTGAGTCCCTCTATGTGTAAATGAGAAAATGTCTCTACACTTGTGAGCCAGTGGAACACAAAAGAAAGAAGTGGTTCAAGTCAATACACGTGAACCACTTCTGGTCAGGTGTAAGATTGTTCAAGGCTACATAAGGATTAGGCACTGGAATGATGGGTGTAGCCAAAATAGAATTAATAGACCTCAGATCATGTGCCATTCGATACTTACCGGTGCCATGTTTTTCTACAGGTAAGATAGGAGTGTTCCAAGCAGACTGTGAGGGTTCCAAAACTCCAGAGTTTTTCAAGCCTTCAATAGTATGAGCAATCTCTTCTTCTGCAGCAGGTTTGTGTGGATACTGCTGCAGCCTCAGGGGCCCATCCGACTGGGTCCGAAATGGGACAGGTGTACAAGATGTAAGGCCTACATCAGTAGGGCCTTTAGACCACAAATAGTCAGGAAGCTCCTCTATCATTTCCCTAGCTTTAGGATGATCCATTTTCTCCCTACTATGTTCTCTAGATATCAGTTCATGATGTAACACCACTTTGTCTATCACCGTCACCTAAATGCAATAAACACTGCAACTGGGGGAGAATGAGACCTGAGGGATCTGGGTCTGCACCCAATCAGTGCACTCCAGGGCTCTCTTAACCATAGGACCCAGATCTTTAGCTTGATGTTTGGGGTGCAATGCACATGTGGGACTGCTTCTTCCCTCCGGGCCCACATAAATGTTCTGAGATTTTATATCCCAGGTGTGACCCTCAAGTTGGTCACCAAAAGATTGTTGATACCACTGGGTTTCTTGTCTGTCATAAAAGAGCGTCACATGGGGAGGGTCTGGGGGCTCATGTAGGGCTCGTGTAGGGTGATCCACGGTTTCCACAGGAGATAGGAGCTTATCAAGCCCCCCTCATAGGTGTCTGAGGCTGTAGCAGGCCCCAATAGATGTCAGCTGTGTGTGCCTGCAGGGGTTGAAGCAATCATTGTCCAGTTTGAGGGTGTCCACATTTGAGTCCCACAAAAGGATGAATCAAACAATGGTGTCCCAACTGTCTTGGCAGCGGTTCAGTCACTGGCAGTTTCTGTCCTACCCCAGAGAAACCTACAACCTCCACGGTGGCATTGGAGATTTGGTCACGTGGCAGGGCCTCATTGATGGTGGAAAAGGTGCCCCCAGTGTCCACTAAAAAAGGCAAACTCTTATTATTGACCTCCAGGGACAACATGGGATCTGCCTCTCCCCTGTTGTCCAGGTCTCTCTGTGGGGTGTGTCATTGAGGTGGTAGGGGTGGGTACTCCTCCGAACCCCACTCAGTGCAGTCCACTTGTGGATACTGCCCGCTAGGAGCAGCTTGTGGATTAGGTGCCATCATGGGCAGCTTCAGTAACTGTGTCTGCAGCTCTTTAATCTCATTCTCTTTCCCTACCTCTTGATCTCTTGCCCTCTGTAAGTGGTGTACTACATGTCTCTCCCACACTTGTGACTCACTTCCTGGAAGATCTGGATTACTTAAAATAGCTTTTTTTACTGAGGTTGGAACCCCCTCCAGTACTGCTTTGCGGAACCACTCCTGTTTGCGGAACCCCATTATTTCCTGGATGGCACCCTGTGTGTCTGGTCCATGTCTCTTTGGCCTGCTCCAAATATTCTCAAGGGTTTTGATCAGTTTTCCATGGTAGCTTGGGAACCGTGGGAGCGTTAGGGAGTGGGAACCTCTCTCTCATAGCCTTGCTTATCTGATTTACGACCCTTACAACCGCCTCCCTCTGATATTGGAGCCATCTTGTCTACAAGAGCCTGCACATCCCCTAGGCCCCACGGTTTATTGTGCTGGGGAGCCTGTGTATGAGCCCTATCTCGCCTGACTACTCTCTCCTGTCTTCCCCTGTCTAATGTGTCAGGGCTCGGGCTGTCTGATTCTACTCTCAAAGGCCAGATGTCGCGGGGGTGGGGCTGGAGCTGACCTCTCCATGCTCCTTTTAAGTGGGGGAATAGTCCCCCCCCGTTTTCTCGTTTTGGCTCCAATTCCATCACAAATCCCCCTCCTGACACTTCTGGCACCGGGTAGATACTTACCGGAGGTGCTGTAGGCTCTTTTCCCTTGGTATAGGGTGGGGGTGGTAACCCCTTTTTTCTCTGTCTTGATGTTCTGTTTTTTTTCTTTCTCCTCAGATGTTTCAATGCCTGAGCATCTACTGCTAAGGCAAACCACTTTTCTCTCTCCACCTCCATTTTCTTCACCTCCGCTTTCAACTTCCTCTTCTGCAGCACGCCTGCAGCCCTCTCTCTCGTCTCTGTCTCATCCCGCTTCTTACCATACTCGCGCTCCTTTTTCCACAGCACAGTATGCAGAGATGACTTCCCTTCCGCTCCAGGGACCTCTGCTACTGCGCTCTCCATTGTGCATTTTGCTTCCTCTGACTCCTTTGGACGATCTTTCGGCTTACTCCTATTACTTACCACCACCAACACATTAACAATCTGTTCATCCCAGGGCCTCCACAGGCCCCAACCACCATCATCAATTTCTCGATCAAATTCTCTGTCCATCCTGACCCTGCCTAACGTGTGCACCAGCCAGTCACTTTGTATGTAGTTCACCCGAGCAACTGACCCAGTCAAACACTACTTCTCACTCAACTTCCTTTATTCACTTCGTTATCACCGTTAGGTATCCGTGAATTAAAGGGGAGGCTTTTCGTGTTTGAGACACTAATGTACACACTGTCCATGGAGAATATCACACGCACACTCATTCATTCTCCTTTCACACTCACAACACACTGAGTTTGATGGGTCAAATTATTTAGAACATTATAGCCTAAATTGTTGTGATTAATTGTTGTCATTAATTGCATTGCCATCATTTCAGTGAGTGCAGTGTTCATCATTTAAAGTATTGTTTTAGAGTGTAAAAATTAAGATCACAATGTTAAAACTCTAAAGCTCTTGTCATCATCTAAAGAGTTATTTTAGAGTGTAAAGTTAAGATCACAACGCTGAAGCTCTATAGCTCTGAGAGTGTGTGGTCCTCTCTCTGTCTAACTGCCCCGAGGCAGAAACAGTAGTACACGTGCCTGCTGTGTGTAAGCAGGCACGTGTGCTCTGAGAGCAGAGCCAATAAGCACAGCAAGGCATCATAAAGACACCAGAAAAGTTCAAATGTAGAAGCAGAATTTGTGAATATTGGGTTAAAGAATATACATAAACAAAGTCCATCACATTAGGAATTTCTTTAGTACACAGGACAAAAGACTACAGCTTATTCCACAAAGTGAGGTTTTTGGTGAAAATAGCCTGATCAGGAGAGGGCAGGTCATCATTTTTGAGTAGTAACCATTAATCACTCTTAATTCATCATTTCTAGGTAATTCATTTATTGTTTTTAATCATTATCAGTAAGTAATCAGTCTTAATTCATAATTTTAATCATTGTATTATCCTTAAGTAGTATTAATCATTAATCATTAGTATTTAGTTTAGTAATCATTATTAGCTTATTAAGTATTCTTACTTACTTCATAATCTTTGAATATTACCAAGATGTGTCTTATTTTCTACTTAGAAGTGTTGTGCTGAAATCATGAATCAAGTAACAAAGTGAAGGTCCCTGAGTGGGAGAACGGACCGTAGACACTGAGACTGTGCAAACCTTGGTCAGCTGTTATCTACTGTGGATTTATGACAGCAGGGAGGCTGCAGGAGGTCAAAATCTGCTGTAACAAGTGCATGCTTGCGTCTACTGATATCCACTGTTGTTATAACTTGATAAACTGCTAAAGTGTCATTCTACTGATAAAAAGCCTACATGATTAATTACCAATTAAGACTGCATGCTTAATTACTGAGTAAGGGCTTGATTGTCCACTTGTAACCATTGATGCTAGGGCCTATGTGAACTTCAAGTGAACTTGCCCTTGGGCGCTTGGTGAACCTGCTGACGAAGCACTAGCTGACTTAGCTTGGATGGTGACAAGAAAAGTAGTAAAAAGTCACAATAACAACAAAATTACTATAAGAAACCAATCATCGATGATAGGCAAAGCACAGCACTTGTTATTCCTGTAGAAATTTTTTAAGAAATGTAACTGTGTGTGGAATTATATACTCTTAAATGCAGAAAAAGTGTGACATTTGAGTTTCAACATAAATGCTGAGTTTCTTATCCTGTAAGATAACAAAATATAGAAAGTCAACAATACGGAAGGATGTATAAAAGCTGGAAAACCGGTAAAAGTGGTAGAATAACATGTGTGAACAGCATAAAAGCAGAAGATAAGAAACTCAGCATAAAGAAAGAAGGGGGCACACTAGCCCAGAAGGGATATATAAGGCTGTCTGCAGACCATAGAGTCGACTTCGTCCACCAGCCTACTGGGATGCTGTCCGGGTTTATGTGTCCTTTCTTGGAATAAACTCTTTTTGCACCGACTCTTGACCGCCTCCAGAGAAGTTCTTGTCTGCAGAGTTTTTGACTATCGCAGAAAGCTAAGACAAAGTTTATTAAGTTGGTGAAGGTGGGGACCAGGCTTTACTGGCCCAGCCTGGTTGGACATCTGACCCAACAAGTTCCCAGACCTCCAGAGATCCCAGATCTCTTTTAATTACCTTATGGAGATCCCAGATCTCGATGCTTGGAGATCCCAGATATCCGGGCCTTTAACCCTTGTAGCATTTGGGGGTCCTCAATTCCCCGGAACTCTAACCCAGCACTTATGGGACTCACATGATGTGTGTGAGTATGGGGGTAGGAGAAATTTATCCTGTGTGTGTGTGTGTGTGTGTGTGTGTGTGTGTGTGTGTGTGTGTGTGTGTGTCTGTGAGGTGATATATGAGTATAAGTGTATGCTCTGTATGCTGCAGAGTTTACTGGATGAAAGGTGCGGTTCCTGTTTTCTGCACAAGCTCTGTTGTTAATTATATACTGATTAATATGATGCTAGACATTTTTTTCCTATCTTATCACTACGTCAATCATAAGCAGATCACACTTCTAAGTATACTAAAGAGCAAACGCAACCCCTTGATGAATGTATAATCCCACAGTAGTTGTCCCTGTTTTCTTGACCTGGCTCTCGAAGAGGGGGATACCTTGGCTGTGGATCCAACTATATCGGGGATATTCTGCCATGATTTTATCTATCAAAATAGCAAAATGGGTTATTTGTTTCACATTTGTCGAATTAGGGCTTTCGATAGTCTTTACACTTGTTGCTCTCTCTTTTCTCTGTAAGGATTATACGTATGTCATCATACAGCGCATAAATCCATCTACACCTGTCAGATAATTGTCAAATCCCTTTCCTTCCATATTTTGTCAAACTCGGGTAAGTGGTGAACAAAACAATTTTTCCTGCTTTTCTTCTTTCTCAGCTGCAGTGAACAGGAGTATCCAATAATTTCTCCTAGCGGACACCAAATCATATTTGTAAGTTATTGCAACAGTGCTTATAATATAATAATATCCATAATATTGAAATTTCGTTTGGGAGTTGCCAAGTAACACTGGGCTGTACGGTAGGAGATTTAATACAGGTTGTAGATTCCGGTTATACTGTTGGGCTTTTCCTCTATTTCTTTTCCTGAAATCTTTGTTTTTCGTTTTTTTGTGTTGTTCCATCATAATTTAGGGTACAATTCGCAAATTAACGGGATTCATGTGAATACATTCACTTTTTTCCATTGGAGGAATGATGGCTATCTTCCAGTTTTTGTTTAGCGGACTCATCTCTATCTCCTCATAGACTTGGAGTGGATAGTTTTCTGTGACCACTTTAAGTCCCCTATTTATCAGCAGTCAAATCATCGGATATCATGTGATGACCGTAACTATCAGTAGGAACATTCCAATGATCTTTTTCCAGGTTAGTTTACTGAACCATTCCCTTCCCATTAAAATGCCTGTATCCTAGTGTTCCAGTGTGAATCCTTTACATGTTCATCTTGCATTACTTTTTATGTTTTCAGGATTTTTGTGAGGTTCCCTTCCTGGCCTATATGCATCAATATCACTGCACAACACTCATCTCTAAAGTAGTCACATACTCCCTGATCTTCGGTTAACAGCGTATCTAAAACAACCCTATTCTGCATGGCTATCAGAGATATTGAGTGTATTTGCTCATTTATGGCACCTAATGCGGCTATAGTTTGATTAATAAACCTCTGTAGGTTCCAACACAAGTAGTTTTCTCACCTACTGTTGCACGCTATATACTGAGCGTTCATAATTGGCCCAATAATTGGTATTGAGCCAACTGCTTTGTCTGGCAATTATCCAATCTTCTCCTAAGGCGTGATGGTCAGAGGTTACTCCTCTGGGTTTCTGGTTCCATGTCACATAGACCTTATCCTTTTTCTCTCTCTGTCTCTTTGTCTGTCTTGCTCCTTTTTTAAACCCTTTTTTCCTCTGTTAATGTGACTGGATCAATTACAGTTACTGGTCGTGTCTGTCTGGAGTATATAACATGTCTGAAGTACATAACCCTTTCCAATTTTCAGGTAACCTGACTTTTAGTGTGCTCATCGTCATTGCATAGCCAGAACACATCCGCTACTGGAAGTGTACCTTGACATACAGGCGGGATAGGAAATTGCCCTATTGAGTCGTTGGTATATCTTATCCAGAACCTTTGGCCTTCTGGGATCGCCACTTTCCCACATTTGATTTTTGCGTGCCTGGTGGTGCTGCATCTCATTATCTTACCCCCATGATTCTGGTCGGGATATCGTGGTTCTGTCCAAAATTTGACTTTTAGTCCCTCTATTGTTTCTTCATCTGCCACGCAAAATGGATATACCGTCAATGTGTTTCTTTCTACTACTGTTGGTTTCCATGGTTCTAGCTGGGGATTTAGGTAAGTGGGACAATACTTCCCTTCTTTGGATAGTCCTGCCATCATTTGTGTACATGCCGCAAAACAATCGCTATGAAAACGTCTGCATACCTCATAACCTGGCATTGGTAATACCTGGGGTATCCCTTTGGTGATATAACAAGCTACGCAGGACTGCGAGCTGACTTGCTGTGCAGAATACTGTAACCATTGTTTGTAACCACAGCTTGGCTTGGGGCTGTCCAGTCACACCTTTATTATTATTATTTGTATTTTCCTTTGTTCGCGGTGAACATTATCTGGTTGTACTAACATATAAGCGGTTCTCCTATGCATGGTTTGTCCTGTGTCTACATTAGTACAACCACTCCTGTGGTTCGAATACTACCTTTCTCGGAGTTCCTACAATGTTTTGTGGCAAGGACAATTATCCTCCTCCCACTGCCTCTCCACAGGGGTGCCCCAAGGCTCAATGCTAGGGCCCCTTCTCTTCTCAATTTACACCACCTCACTGGGGCCGATCATTCGCTCACACGGCTTCTCTTACCACTGCTACACAGACCACACGCAACTCTACCTATCCTTCCCGCCATGCGATTCCACCGTCTCTGCGCGGATCACAGACAGTCTCTCGAACATATCTGCATGGATGAAGGCCTGCCACCTTCAACTAAACCTATCCAAGACTGAACTGCGGCATGACCGAGCTGTCTCTCGGTCATGCCGCTTTGCTCTATACAACATAAGGAAAATCAGGCCCTACCTCACTCAGTATGCCACCCAGCTTCTGGTACAGGCCATGGTTATCTCAAGCCCCGACTGTTGCAATGCCCTCCTAGCAGGTCTTCCAGCTTGTGCAGTGAAACCCTTACAAATGGTTCAGAAGGCAGCAGCGCGTCTGGTTTTTGATCACCCCAAAAGGACTCATGTCACTCCATTACTCAGTGATCTCCACTGGCTCCCCGTGGCCGCCAGAATCAAATTCAAGTCACTAATGCTTGCATACAGAGTGACCACCAGGTCTGCACCATAGACTGTATATAAAAATGGACGTAGTATCCGTGACATCACCCGTTGGTTTCTGAAGAGCAGTTTTGAAGCCTGAATTGGGCGGAGCTGGCCGTCGCCATCTTGGCACCGTGTCACCGCACTTCACTCTCAGATAACCATAGATGGGCAAAGAGGCAGGTCGCGGGTGGAGCTAAGGTGACGTGTTGCTGAAACCACTCCACTCAGCCACTCCACCAGTAAGTGTGCCTGCCTTTTGTTGCCTTTTGTTTTTGTTTAATAAATTTACTGAACTGTACCTGCCGGCTTTTGTGTCCTGCGTTTGGGTCCTACTACCTGCCTCCACACCACACGTGACAATTAGCCCTTTTACATAACGGTAGTTAACGCTACGAGTCGTTTATTTGGACGTCACCTCATTATGTTACTTGTAATAAACGTAATAAGCTAGCGGTAGAGTCCTTAGTTAATGACATGATGGAAGCTGTATAACATTAACTTGTAAAATGTTAGCCATGGCTGTTGACGTTAATTTCCCACACCACTATATTGAGTAACGCTGCTGCTGTCGCCACGGCTGTGTGGGATTATTGTCTGGAATAGGACCCTTGAGAGAGAAAGGTACTTTTTATATTAGTCACAAGATTCTTGTTGAGGACCAGATGCCTCCACGCCTGCTTTAACTGTAAGTAACGTTAGTAGGACAACTTGGCTACTGGACATTTGACAGGTGATATAAAATTATCTGTCTTAAGCAGACGACATTAAAAAAAATTAAGACTGTCTCCTTTGTTCCATTTCTCCCACTTAGGTGACATAATAGTGCTTAATAGTACATGAAAACTCAGACATCTTTTAGAAGAGCATCTGAAAAAGTTAAAATACCATGGAAAAGTTAATTTTGAGCATCATAACCGGACTGAGATTACAGGCTTCAGAAACCTTTGCTGATTAGAGAACTCTTCTCCAGTTGACATTTCTGTTTAATTTATAATACAGAAATGTATTTTTTATTCTAAAATATTTATACATTTTGAGATACTGGAGTTTTTATTTCCATGAGCTGTAAACCGTAATGATCCAGATGAAAACAAAATAAGGGTTTGAAATGCTTCACTTTGTGTAATGAATCTAGAATATATGATTCACGTTTTGAATAGTATTATGTTAAAAAATTTACTTCGCCACAATAAAGACTCATCTGTGTTGTTTACTTTATATTTTTCATCACCTGAAGCATTTATTACACATTTTCCTCCTAGAGTCACACTGCGGATCAGATGTCCCACCTGTTGCCAGAGAGCTGCAGAGACCTGGTAGCCTTGTTATTGGAGGTCTGTATTCTTGGCGTGGACTGACGTGGAAAGGTGTTCTCTCTGTTTACTTTGAGTTTTAAATATTGTCCATATTTGTGTTATAGGTCCATTTAAAATAAAAGATATGGTTTATGGTTCATATTGTAATAAATTTCATATATATTAGAACTCCCTCTCTTTACTACTTACTGAAAAGCTAATCGTATACCACAGATAAAACATTAAACATTAAAATGAACTCTTGCTAAAGAACATCAGTCTAGTATAAGATGAAAAGTGAAAATACTCCCAACATGTTTCACATGAAATGTTGAAAAGTAATTATGCAGTGTATTTCTGTGTGTGCCGGAGTATTTTTGCTTTCTATCTTATACTTTAAGGTAAATAAGGAGCCATACACCTGGTAATAGAGCCTGAAGTTTCTGAAGAGTGCCTGGTTTACTGTGCTGAAACAAAGAATGATCTGCACAGAGTAATTATGAATCCCACTTGTGACGTTGCAAACTCTGAGGTCTCAGAGCTGACAGAATGCACATGTAGTAAATAGGTGAGTCTACACAATGTAAACCACACACACCTTCTCAGAGGTCGCAATAAATGGCACCGCCTACAGGGTTTCAAAACTATTCAGTGTGCAGATAATTCTTTGTTTTTCACTACAGAGTAACTTCTCAGTCAATGTCACATTTGTCTCTTAAAGAAATGTCAAAATAAAACAGTATATAACGTCAACCTTTAATTTTACTTTCTACTAACATATGTAAAAGGTAAACCTATAAATAATATCTTAATGTTTTCATTTACAGCTGTTAACTATAATATATTAAGTTTAGATCACCCTATTTAAAATTGAAATATGAAACTGATAATGAATGAAGAATGATTTTATTATGTATTAGTTTGATATACTTTATAACAAAGTGTTCCTAATACAAAAGCAATAGTTTAATAAATTAAACTCGTCTTGCATTCATGAAAACATCAATATTAAAAGGTTACAAATGTAAAAGTAGTTTTGTATGACTTGAAATGTGTTTGAGAGTTATTATAATGATAGAATCTGTTGATAAGAACCCAGTGTCATAATTTCCCATCAGTAGTGTTCAGGTGTTGTGAGTAAAAACAAAAGCAGGAGCTGGAAGCTGGAGCTGTTCTCTCCTGAAGAGCTGGACACAGCTAATCACATCTGGAGAGTTCTGCAATTAGCTCTCTGGTACCTGTAAAGACAACAATGGGTAGACAGTTAAGCAGTTTCTTCCAAAGTGCCATAAAAGCTACTCTGGCATGTCACAGTATAGTTAGGGGTGGCAATGTGAAATACACTGTTTGCTAATATGTGCAATATACGGATTTCTGTTGGACACTGTGCAATAACTACTCAAGTCAGATGTTATTGAACGTTTATTATAAGGATCGTATTTTATATTTCTTATTGAACTGTGTTAGCTTTTTTTTGGCAAATACCACCAACAAACTCAGAGGCAGCTCTCACACACCTAATTTCTCACCTTAACTAAATCATTGCCCTAGTTATAGCCCAGCTGCAGGTACCCCTGTCTGCAGGCATAATGCACATTATATGCTGACAAAAAAGGTGGGTGAAAATCTCTGCAGGTAGCTTACAACAGCTGTTCTACAGAAATATGCATCCACCTCTTAAGCTTCTCATCAGAAACATCGCTGATCAAACGCAGTTATCACCTCTGAGTGTTTGCTGAATCTCAAGGAATGCTACATCTACTGAGCGTAATAACTAATTGATGACTCTAAACATCCTTTAATATGTACTTTGAATCAATCATCCCCACTGATGAACCCATACCTGTCAAGTATCCCGTTTTGGCCGGGAAAGTCCCGAATTTTACCCTTCTTTCCCGCCGTCCTCCCGTATTAGTATTTTCCCGTAAGTCTCCCGTATTATAACCTGCGTTATTAAAAAATAACAGGCGGAGTAAAAAAACAAAAAAAACATTAGGTGCGTTTGACTTCATGTGGTGCTGCGCAGGGCTGACTGCTGGTTAGAAATTGTGTCCGACAAGGCGGCTTTTGCTTTTCTCAGGCTGCACAAAGTTGGAACCACACTTTTGCCCAGCTCACAGTAAGCTCACGTTAGACTATGAAGTCGGCGAAAGTCAGCCGCCGTCATCTCAAACGCACCTATACCCAATCTGAGCTAATCCGATATGAAATGAAAAGAATGTGTGGAATGAAAATAAAATGTAAATGTAAAGACAAGCAATGTTAAATGAAAAGAAAATATGCAAATAAGCATTTAAATAAATGTTCTTCATATATAACCTTTTGTGTTTTCATTTAGGCTATAACACCTGTCTTAAAATGTAAGGGATACTGGAGCTTACATTATGCTAGCCTCTCCCCAGGCTCTGAGACCGTCTATCTCCCTGTGGGGTGGAGTCTTTGCCATCCCCGTCGGGTCCTGGTCCTGGCCCCTGTACCCTTCTTCTATATGCGTCTGATGTCCGCTCTGGGTCATCTGCAGCAGTGATTCAGATGGAACCAGACATTCTTACTTTCAACTTTCAGGGCTGTTGGGGTTGCTAGGTTGACCTTGAATGGAACTTCTCATCTGGGTTGGTTCCATTGTCTTTTGAACACAATCGCTCTGGTATGGGTACATCTCAGTTTGCAGCACCTTTTTCACCTGTTGGAATATGTAGATTTTAATCAGATGTTGACCATAACTTGCAAATTATTAATTTTCCATTTGTTCAAGTGGAGGTCCTTCATAAGGGCCCCTTAAGTATGGAACAGGCATTGGCCTTCTGCCGCACATCTCACGCAGCGTTAGATGGGTTATTCTGTTAGTGATCTCATTGCGATGAGTGCCAGCGGCAAAGCATCTAACCAAGTTAGTTTGTTATTGCTGTCTGCAATTATCTTAACTAACTATGCCTTCAAGGTTCCATTTGCTCGTTCAACAGTTCCTTGTGACTGGAGGTGATACACACATCCAATCTTCTGTTTAATTCCCATCATTATTAATATTGTTTTGATGAAATGTGCAACAAACTCCTTCCCGTTGCCAGAACTGATCTTGTCTGGTAGACCAAAATGCGGAAAAACCTCTCCACACAGAAACTTAGCAACAGTCTTGTAGTCCTTATATACTCTCGAGCCATTGGCTGAATCTGTCTACCACAACCAAAACATATCTCATCTTTTTCACCCTCTCTGTCATGTCTATATAGTCCATCATAAGGTGTCTGAATGGTCCATCTGGCGGTGGAATGTGCGCTAGTGAGATGAAAATGATTTCTGAATGTTGTTTCTCTCACATATTTGACATTCATGCAACGTCTTATCTATTGTGGCTTATCTATTGTGGACAACAGAAAGGGCTATGGTCCATCTTGAGTAACCTGAATGGCGCCCCTTTTCAGCCATAGAGATTTCTCATAAATACTAGCATTCTTTTGCGTCAAAATAAGAGATGACAAGGTGGTCAGTGGCTCACAATCCTCAGCTACAAGGATGGGGCCCATTACTGCTCCAACAACGGCACGTTTTGCAGCCTCATCTGCAGCATTGTTGCCTTTGGTTATTAGCGTGTTCGTCTTTGGTGTGCTGGACATTTCATAATAGATTTCGCTGTTGGAAGTTGAATGGCTTCCAGCAGTGCAGACACTGCTTCTCCGTGGGTCACTGGAGTACCATCATCCCTACAAAAGCCTCTGTTTCCAGATGGTTACCATGCGTGTGGCATATGCCACACTCCGTAGGCATATGCCGAGTCAGTATACACATTTAGTCGTTTTCCTACCTTACAGGCAGCTGTTAAAGCTTTGACCTCTGCCAGTTGTGCAGGACACGGCTGAGCGATCTCTGTTGCTTGTGGTTGTAATGAAACTACAGGTGCTATCAATTCCCCCTCGGGCTCCTCTGGGTTTCCCTATTGCTAGTTTGCAGCTGGTCCTACCCAGGGATTCGTAGGACAATCTGATCATCAGATAATCAAAATATCTGATGACCGGCTGATTACAGCCCTAGCAAACATACCCGTCACCTTGAGGTTGAGGGATTTGTGGGTTGGACTGTGTTCTCCTGTATGGCTACATGGACTTACTCTTGGCCTTTGCGGTCCTCTATACCAAGCATAACCTTCATTGCCTGCATAGAAAGGCTGCATAGATAGGTCTGTGGAGGTGTGGGCTGTGCACAACTGGACGCTATTGGTGGTGGTATCCGCAGGTTCGGTGCTGGAATTGCAGCTTGTAGTGTTGGTGGGAAAGCACCATAAGACATGGTTGACAAGCAGACCGGCCTTTTCAGTAAGGTCCAAGATGGTGCCTGTGTTTGGCTTGGCCGCTGCTGCGTCGCATATGTGTCACCTTTCAGTGTTTGCACTGGTAAGTTTTTTGATATCAGTCCTAACGTCCAATGATTGTGTCTCTGCTGCTCGGACTTATGATAGAAGCTCGTTGTTGGACATCAAAAAGTCTATGGAAGGACTCTTTGATAGCTGGGAAAGTTATAAACAAACTTTTCCGCCCCCGTTCGTGTGTCCTCCCTCCTGACCTGAGTACCGGCTTCTGTTTACGACAAGGGGCCATGGTAATCCCAAGAAGAGACAGAGGAGAAGGGGCTGCAGAGCTGGTGCTCAGGTCAAGATGCAGCGACCTTCCTGGATGGGGGTGCTCTGCCTGGAAATCCTGCCACTGGCTCACTCGGCTCACTGCCTGCCTGAAAGTTCACTTGCTGGTCCCCATTCCCTGGTCTGCCCTCTGCTCTGGTGTCACCTCACCTTTCAATAAACTTCTGATTCCTGGATTTTTACCTGTCCTGAGTCTGCTTTTGAGTCCATTTGCCTAGTCTGCCATAATACTACAGGCCAATATCCAAACTTTCATTCATGTCAAAAATTCTAGAAAAAGTTTTAGCAGCACAACTCACCCTTGTCTTAGAGAATCATTATTTGTTTGACAAATTCCAGTCTGGTTTCCGTAAAAAGCATTCCACAGAAACTGCATTACTTAAAGTTTCTAGTGACATTCTGATGTCCGCTGACTCTAAGGAATACACAGTTTTGGTTCTCTTGGACCTTTCATCTGCTTTTGACACTATTGATCATAATATTATGATAAATAGACTCCATGATCTGGTTGGGATGTCTGGATCAGTATTAAAATGGTTTTCATCCTACCTTTCTGGTAGACGTTTTAGTGTTTTTGTAAATCAGATCATGTCTGAAACTGCAGGGTTGTCGTGTGGGGTACCTCAGGGTTCTGTCTTTGGACCCATCCTTTTCCTTTTGTATATTTCCTCTATGACAGATAATTAGTCAATTCAGTAACATATCTCTCTGTATGCTGATGATATTCAGCTATACTGCTTGTTCAAGGAAACTGACTTCCATAAATTGTCTTCTTTAACTAACTGCTCGTCTGCTGTGTGTTAAGTAAGTTATTATATGTATTAAACAGTGGTTATGTGACAACTTGCTGCTGCTGAACTCTGAGAAAACGGAAACACTGATTATCACTCCTGAAAGTAGAATCCCTCAGATTAAACAGCATATTGGTGACTTAGGCACGTCTGTCCAGCCGAGCCTCAGGAGGCTTGATGTAACAAAATGATCCTAATGCAAGTCTTTGATAGAAGGAGATCATTAGAGAAAAGAAATAGCCTACATGAAAAACATGATGACGTTAGCCAACAGCGTTTATTAGCCTTTCCCGAGAAGAACTATGGGTTTCTGCTGGCGTCAGTGAGGGAGCACAGGAGGAGCGACCAGCGGCTTCCCTCTGCTCGTTGGACACAAAAGTTGCCTTTCTCTTCGTATCACTTGTAAATGGACTTGTTTTCTTTTTGGCAGCATTAACGCTCCGCTGGATGCCAGATATGCAGCGGTGACTGTCCACTATTTTAGCTCACTCTCTATCTGACTCTACCCTAGTTAAGCGTTATGTGGATTTGGATTTCTCGACTGTGGTTACCAACAAAGTCATCTTAATTGAAGTTCAATGATAGTTGTTGTTTTTGCTCCATTTTCAGTGTATGTTTCATTAAAAAACTACAAAATACAGCGACTAAAATCAGTTTAGCTCAGCGACGAGAGAAAAGCGTCATCGGTTGCTAGGTAACAGAAATAAAAGTTGATAACCGATGGTGGATTGCGTATTTAGGATTTCCTAACCTGAGATAAGATGGATTAAGTAAGATAAGATAGGATTCCTAAAGTTTGTTAGGATTTGCTTCTGTAATCCCAAACTGAGAAAAATCCTATCTAGACTCTTCCTATCTTAACTTAGGACTTAAGATAGGAAACTTTCTGTAATACGGCCCCTGGTTCTTACTTTTAGAGTCCTGCATGGTCATGTTCCTCCCTACATCTTGTCGGGTCAGAAATAAGGCCAGGCTGGGCCAGTAAAGGCCTGAACCCTACCTCCGCCAACGTAATAAACTCAACAAATAATACTCTATTAGTTTTCTTCTTTCGCTGATTCTTCGTAGTCAAAAAATCACTGCAGACAATCAAGAGTTGGTGCAAAAGAGTTTATTCCAAAAAAGGACAGATAAACCCGAGTAACATCCTAGCAGGTCCAAAGGATGGAACTGAGCAGCGGTCAGCTTGCATCGCCTTATATTCACCTTTCGCTCCACCCATAAAGTGGGTGTTACACCATAACTCCTCCTGTAGGTGTCGCTGACCACTCCTCTCAAATGGTGAATTTCTTATCCTATGGCGCCATCTTGTGGCCACTTGTGTGTACTATTTATCGAAACATATTCAAGATTTAACCCTTTTGGATGCTTCGCTTTGATGGTAATGTTAGTGTTTTCTATCATAATTTGTCCCTTCTTTATATATTTTTATATCTTTCAGGACCAGAAATTCACCATTAGGTTTCAACTTTACTCTCACCGTATTTTTTAAAAGTCTTAAGGCATGTTTTTGACACCATTAAAACTTAAACTTTTATCAGTGCATTTTTTAAAAACAATCATATAATCAATATAATCAATAAGTGCATTGCATGTTTTCACACATCAAAACAGTGTTATTTCATCCATGGAGTGTACTTAAACTGCTGTGTCCTCAAGTACCCCTGGTACAGGCCTCTCCTGGAAAGTACCTAGCAGTCCTCCCTTCACACTTTTGGCAGCAGGCAGGCCTCGTGCCGCTCGTGCCGTGCTAGGTACCTCTATCTCCTGCCTAGGATATGCTAAGGCAGTCCTCGTGCTCCTCGTGCCGTACCAGGTACCTCTCTCTCCTATCTATGATAGGCTAAGATGTTTCTACTGCTATTGGTCAAGATACATGATACCCAAGATGTTTTCCTTTTTTATATCATCTTCACATGTCCAGCTCACTCCAGTACACATGTTGAAAGATATGAGAAACCATATAAACCCTCATCTGATGACAATACGTGGTTACAGTAGATGCATGTGTGATTGATACAACATCCCCAATTGATTATAAGGTGCCTGATTGATTCATGATTGAGTTCCAGTGACTTTACTAATTAATAAGTATATGCAAACACAACAACCCAAAACATGTGAGTATATAAGTCATATAATATGTGAGTACATGGTCTTGACATAAAATACAAGTGAGTATATAAGTCATATAATATGTGAGTACATGGTCTCGACATAAAATACAAGATTATGATAGTTTAAAATAATATTCAACAATCTCTGACTTGATACAGCTTCATACACCGATAGTTTGAGGTCATCAGGTCAGAGGTTGTTAGTGGTTCTCTACACTCATTTTAAAACCAGAGGGGATTGTTCACTCCAAGCAGTGGCACCTAGCCTGTGGAATGCTTTGCCTACCTTTCTTTGCTGTGTGAATTCTATTGATTCTTTTAAAAGACAACTGAAGACGCTGCTATTCAAACAGGGTTTTAGTTAGACACAGGGTTTTTATGGTTTTTGTTCTATGTTTTCCATTTGTATTTAAATTTTCTTATGCATTGTATTTTACTTTGTTGTGTTACATTTTATTGTGAAGCACTTTGTGATTTTTATCTGTGAAAGGTGCTATACAACAACTAACTTTACTTACTTCCAGAGAGGTGGGTTCTTTGGGCAAGGGGATGAAGTGGGCAGATTTTGAAAAGCGGTCAATGATGGTGAGGATGACCGTGTTTCTGTCTGAGCAGGGGAGACTGGTGATGAATTCCAGGGCGATGTGGGACCAGGGATGACTGGGGAGGGTTTGGCATGGACGCACACCTCACATGCCGCCACAAAGGCCCGTCAGTCCTTGTCTATAGAGGGCCACCAGAACCGTTGGCGCAGCAAGAAGAGGGTCATCCTGGGGTGTCAGCTGAACTTGGAGACGTGCACCCACTAGAGGACCCAAGGGTGTACACTGGACAAGAGGCAGGGGCAGTGGGTTGTCTGTGGAGTGGAGCCAGGAGAGAGTGTCTGGTTTGGTGTTACGGGATCCAGGGCAGTAGGAGAGGGTGAAATTGAACCAGTTGAAGAACAGAACCCACCAGGCTTGGCAGGACTTCAATCTCTTGCCAGTTTGTATGTAAGAGAGGTTCTTGTGATTGGTCCATACCAGAAAGGGGTGTTCTGCTCCCTCTAGCCAGTGCCTCCCGTCCTCCAAAGAGCAGAAGCTCTCAGTCACCCACGCTGTAGTTCCTTTCAGTGGCCGACAGCAGGAGTGAAAAGAAGGCACAGGGATGGAGCTTGCCATCCTCCGGAGAGCGCTGGGAGAGGGTTGCACCGATGCTCACATCCAAGGCATCCACCTCAATCACAAACTGAAGGGAGGGGTGCCAGACGGACGTGCTGAGTGTTGGGCAGGGTTGTGGGAGAAGATCAGGATGTCGTCAAGGTAGACCCAAAAAAAACGGTGAAGGAAATCGCGGAGGACGTGATTGATTAGGGCTTGGAAAACAGTGGGGGCGTTGGTGAGATGGAACGGCATAACCAAATATTCAAAGTGACTGAGGTGGGGGGGGTGGGGGGTTGGGTTAGAGGGTTAGACGCGGCATCAAGCAGTGTACGGGGGTTGGGCAGAGGAGTTCGGCTCCCCAGTAGCCCCAAACAAACTGACGAGCCGAGTCTTTTGGGTTGCAACGGACAGACGGGCAAGAAATGGCCGGGTTTGCTACAAGTACAAACAGTCAACAGCACGACAACGCCATTCGCTCTCCTCCGGGGGGAGACGAGCGTGATGCAACTGCATGGGCTCGGGAGGTGGTACAGAGGGAGGCAAAGGCAGCATTGTCGGTGCTGATGAGACTGGCGATGTGGCCAAGCATTGCAGGAAGGACAGCAACAACGGGAGGAGGAGGAGCCGGAGCTCTCTTGTAAACAATTGTCCAGGTCGGTGGCTGCCTCAACGAGGGCATTGAGACCTGCCAGCTTGTCACTAATGGCCAGCAGATCTTTAATGCAATAGCTGAGTCCATCAAGGAACACGCCGGAGAGCCTCACTGTTCTAGCCTGAATTAGCCGCCAGGATACGGTAATCCGCCACACTGTGATCACCCTGGCGGAGAGAGCTTCTACCTGGACTTTGAATGATATCACTTTTAATTATCTGTAAATAATCAGTATGTGGTGACATAATAATGTACCAGCAATAATCCAATGAAAAAAGCTTACAGCACCTGGTATTCCCAGGCGGTCTCCCATCCAAGTACTAACCAGGCCTGACCCTGCTTAGCTTCCGAGATCGGGCGTGCTCAGGGTGGTATGGCCGTAAGCGAGAGAAGCTGCCTCAAAAAGGCTCTTTATAGATCAGTAACACCCGTGAATACACGTGACCGACATGTGAATGGGGAGTACTGGTCACAGAGCTGGCAAATGAATGGCGGCAGGGTTGCCCCCGAACCCTTAAACTACGGAACGGGACGCGGTTTGCCTCGTATTTCCCTGTTGTGTTCCGTGAATGACATCACTTTTAATTATCTGTAAATAATCAGTATGTGGTGACATAATAATGTACTAGCAATAATCCAATGAAAAAAGCTTACAGCACCTGGTATTCCCAGGCACACTCTCCTCTAAGTCCCTATACTGACCAATCATTGAGCGCCGTTGAGCAAGTTGAGCAGCTCAATCCACCAATCACTCTGCTCTGTTGAGCAGGCTGCTTCCCTAACTCACCAATCAGATTGGTCAAGTGCATCATGGGAGTGACAAGCGTAATAACGGCACTATCATCAGCGGACTGAGATCAGTGACAGCAAACAAGAGGTAAGTCCAGTATTTTCTCTTTTATATGATTTTATATGTTTTTAGCCTTTACCGAGCGACCGTTGACAGTGTTTAAGCAGGGTTAGCTGTAGCGGCTAGCATTAGCAACCGCGTTTAGCACGGCATATGGGATTTTAGTGTATGAAATAAGCTAGGACTGTTTGACATCACGTCTTCGCGTAAGTTAGCGTTTGGCCCTATTGTTTGGCCAAAAACGGCTTTACTGGGAGATGTCGCGAACAGATATGACTCTAAGCTTTCTAACATTTTTTTCCGCATGAATTTACATGCAGTAATTACAAAGTTATAAACTGTTAAAGTTTTAAAATATAATCGCCTATCGAACTACTGACATGAATGTAAACTGCAGTAATTCTCGATGGTCTTTGTAATGTTTCACTAAAAAAGCAAATACTTTGGAAAACACAATCAGGGCTGGATATTAGAACGAATGTTTACGTATGTAAACAAGGTTTTATGAATGAAAGTGAACCACGTGTCACGTGGTGACAGGTTCACGGAATGAAATAAAATTAACCTAGTATCCAAATACAGGTAGATTTTACTTATTGCTAGTAACACTAACACTACTGTCTCTCGCCAATTTGTCCTATTGGAATTGACTGACTACATACTGTACATTTAAATAATTTAGGCCTGTTTTGTCTCCACTAATTTAAACTATTTTGTCTCATAGTAACTGATAAGCCATTAATAGTCAATAACATGTTAAAACACTAAAAACACAAGGCAAGCAAAAAATAAAATTATAAAACCATTACCTTTTGAACTTTCAGCTAGTCATATGAAACATCACATTAAAAGGTAAATCAGATAACATCCATAAAGATTACTCAGTTCTTGTGATGTATTTTTTTTAGTTATTATTTTACAAAATACCTTTTTACTTCTACTTTAAGCAATAGTAATAACAGTACTGTTATTTGTGTACAAGCTTTGCATCTCCTGGTCTTCCAGTTTTTAGTCCCCCGTACAGTTTGAAAAGTCGAAACTAATCTGAATCTGTTTCTGTTTTATTACATCAGATATAAAGCATGGATTTGGAGGGACACAAGTGCAGTGTATGCGGCAGGAGTTTCTCTGTGAAGTCCAACCTGACTCGGCACATGCAGCTTCATGGTCCAAAGGAACATGCGTGTGAAGTGTGTGGGAGAAGCTTCTCACTGAAACAGCAGCTGAGCAGGCACCAAAAACAGCACCTGTACCCATGCATCCGTCTGTACAGGCAGGGAGAGGCCAAGCTGCAGTGTACGGATGCAGCTAAGAGGGTGGCGATGGCCTCCAGCAAAGCAGTAGACCCCAGCTGTCTGGATTCTGAAAAGGCGGAGGCTGCGGCAAAGACAGCTGGAGGGGAAATGTGGAAAGGCCAGCTGGTTGTCACATTCGGCAAATATGCAGGACAGTCTTTCAGGTGGCTGCTTGAAAATGATGTGGGCTGGGTCATATGGCTGCTGTCTGAATATCTCCAGAAGGGTGAGAAGAACGATCTCCTAAAGTGGCAAAAGGAGCGACTGCTGCAGTATGCCAGAGAGTTCCCGCCTGTCACCTTTCATCTTGACAAACGCTTGGAGGTAACTTTGACCCTTTAACTGAGATTAAATTATATTTACTATAAATATATATGTTTATAAAAAATGTAGTGCATGTGTAAAGGCACATGTGATGCACCTTCAATAGTAAAATCATCAATGTTTACTCTGCACAGAAGCTTGTGCTTTAGACATAGGAAGTGGTAACAGTGTTAGTACTTGTGTTTATGTGGTACAATATAACTTTGTATGTGTTTTTCTACAATTTCTTTATTTTCCGCATGAACAGGAGTCGAGGAAAGACAGGCTGAGTCTACGCTTTCTAAGTTCCAGCAGGATCCTGACTATGCCAGTGATGCTGAATTGTTGGCAGCTGCTGGTAATTAACATTTAACACGCCATAACTCTATTTTAAAATTCATATAACATTTTCTTACTGATGTATTTCAAACATCTGACTAAATACACTGCTGAAACATCACACATTTTATGGCACTGATAATGACGACAGTGGGTTTAGTATTTCACTTTAATTTTCAGCAGCGTGAGGGATATTATTTTCAGTGCAACAGATTTAATGTCTAAATTGTTTGTTGGCATTTAGATAACACATACAAAAATCTATTTAATTTGTAGATGTGATATGTTGGATTTTTTATTATATTACAATATTTTTTTAAACTATTGCCTATATTTTTGTAGCAGCTCTACACAAAAATATCAAATATCATTTGTGTTCTCTAAAATAAGGACATGGAAAAAAGAAACAAACTTTAATGGTGGTAATGCTTGTGTTTGTCGTTATATTCACATCTTAAACAACATGCTCAATACATTTTGTCTGATTTTTTTTTTTTTCTACAGAGACTTTCCTTGAAGAGTCTGAGGTAGCGGTCTCCACACAGCTGACCACCTGGCGAGAGCTCACACCGGCTGTGAGTCAGGACTCTTCCCTCAGCCTCAGCACATCTCAGGGAAGAGCTTCTTCCCCGGTAGACACCTCTGCCTCAGAAACCGGTGCCATCTTGCTGGAGGGCTGGCAGAAATACTGGGAGCATCCACCTCCATCTACACAAGCCAGTGGTATAGCTCCTCC
Organism: Lepomis macrochirus; assembly: GCA_024633595.2. Classification (NCBI taxonomy): domain Eukaryota; kingdom Metazoa; phylum Chordata; class Actinopteri; order Centrarchiformes; family Centrarchidae; genus Lepomis; species Lepomis macrochirus. Next base: position 29,481,139 of record JALXJV020000023.1, read on the forward strand.
TAACATCAAGTGGCTGAAATGCGATGAGATGTATGGTCTGTTTGAGAGGCCTTCCAAGTACAAGAATGCCAAAGGAGAGATTGTGGAGAGAAGGCTTTTAAAGGAGAAGATGGAGTTCCACCCACCCCCAGTTCCTACTTCTGTCAAGGGAGGACTGCCCAACATGATGGCCTTTTTCACAACCCCTGTCTTCTTCTGGCGCCCAGTTGGTGTGATGCTGGCCAAGATCCGCTGCCCTAGCTCCAACTGCCCTGCACCACCTGGTGCTCACTTCTTGAGAAGAAAGGCTTTGGTAGTTATGCCAGGCAAGTGTGTGGGATGAAGTACAACTACACGCTGTTGACGGAGAAGCTGAAGTGTTCACATTGTGAAAAGATGAGGCGGGCAGTCAGTAAGACACACAGTGATGCAGACAGTGAAGATGAGGACAGTCATCATGTTCAGCAGTACATTTGGCTGGCACACAGTCCCCAGATTCTGATGAACCTGGCCCCGGCCATCAGAAGCATGTTTCCTGCCATACTGTGTGGGAAGCGTGCTATTGACAAAGGCGTGGTTACTCCTCTGAATGACAGGGTCAACAGTGTGTCCATGAACAAAGTCCAGAGACTGCTGCAGCAGGGACATGATGAGTGGTACGTGGAGCGCCGTGACCTGTACCAGACTCTCCTGTACGAAGCCCACACAGCTGGATCTTCCTCGTCTCAGAAGAGCATCCTGTCCTTTGTCAAAGCTGCTGGTACTTACACCCCTCCTCTGCCCCGGACCCCCCTTCCTTCTGCCCGTGTGCTGAGGCGCGCACACATGATCATGGAGATGGAGAAGATGCCTGTGTACAGAGCCTCCATCCTCAGTGTGACTGGAGAAATCCTCTGCATTGATGGTACAAAAAAGGTATGTGTGTTGTATGAATTCATGAAGTTAAGCAGACTTAATATTTACTTATGAGCCAGCTTATTGTTTTGAATAAGGGAGTTTGGCCTCACTGTTCAGCGTTCAAATGTGACGGATACAAAATGTTCATGCATTGTAATTCGTATAAATTATATTGGACAGACAGGTTGTTGATAGAAACGAATGAATGAAATTAATGTTCTACTTTGTGTTTTCCAGGTCCTTAAGAAGATATATGGTGACGGCCAGGGCACCATGCAGTACATCACCAGTGTGCTGAACGAGTGGGGCCAGTTCTTGACCACAGTGGTGGTGGCAGCTGAGTCTGAGGGGTGCTACAGACGCATGGCCAAAGGTCTGATGGCGCGCTTTGAACGAGCCAGGGCTCCTGCACCAACTATCATATATACAGATAACAACTGTTGTCAGTAGGTAACAACACATCCATAAACCCTGATAAAAATTGTCATAAATTAAATGTCAATGAAACAAAGAACCCATGCTGAATTCATATTGTTTCAGTGACAGTGGTTCGTCCTTCCTGGAGAATCTGTTCGCGGACTGGGTGCAGAAGGGCACTGTGGTCAGACTGGACATCCGACACTGGCTGCACCGCTGGGATACTGTTGTCATCAAACAGAGCCATGCCAAGTACGGGGTGTTCATGAGTGCCCTGGCAGGTGCAGTGCTGGCCTACAACAAGGACGATATGATGCTCCTCATCCAGGCAGTCAGGAAGGGCAACCAGGAGTTGTACGCCAGCCTTTCAGACGAGGACATGATATTCTTCCTCAAACCTCACCAGATCAGGTCCTACGTCAGACGGATCACCCGTGGGGTTGACGTAAGTGTAATATTAATCCATGTATAATCTTTATGTATAAGAAGCTCTAAACATATTTCACTAAAGTTTTCACACTACTATATTTCATTTTAAAAATACTTCCAATTATTGAAATAATTTCACATTTTAAGCGAAATAACTGTATAAAATGCATCTGAATGATTGTTACAGGAGACAGCTTCAGCAATTGAGTGCATCATTACGGAGTTCAAGGGACCTGCAGGCCTTGACATTGATGGAATCCACCTGTTCAAATCAGTTCAGGCAGTGGATTCTCACTGGGCAACTGCAAGCAAGCATCTCAGTTGTATGCAGGTGGGTAAACATTTTTGAGCTTATCATTGTAAAATCATACAAACCCAAACTTAGACACCATAATAAATAAGCAACTTATGTTTTATAGGACCCCCCTGGCATACAGCTGTATGTGTCCGTGAAGCTGGTGGTGCTGAATGGTGTCCGCCTGAACAAGTACAGGTGTCGGCGAGGCAGTAACTCCTTGGAGGGCTTGCACTCACACCTGTACAATGCCATTCCCTCACAGAGATGTGGAGTTATGCCATTCCAAGTTAGTATAAACAGCTTTAATATAAAACAAAAATATTGATTACACATCATTGTTCATAGGCATATTTTACCTGTATCCTCCCTGCTTTTGTGCAACCCTCTCTTCCTGTGCATGTTTGAGCTCTGTGCTGTTCACATAGCGTCAACTGGGTGTATGAGATGCACACACACAAAATAGCCTATTGCAGACAAAAGACAAATTGTATGTCATGCTGCTTTATAATCAAAATTAGTTTCTGATGTACAATAATGCATGAATGGTCATGTCTTTCAGGTGTATCTGATTGCATTCGCTGTGCAGTGGAACAGCCGCATGGATTCACTCCGGGTTGCTGGTGGTCATGGCAGGCAGACGTGGTGCACGGACCCACGGCAGATTCAGCGCCTGAATCAGCAGGCTGAGGTGCTCTTCGGTAAAGAGCATGTCCTCGAGCCCAACTTTGCCGCTCCAATGCCCTACCCTGCTGTGTACAAGGACCTCGACGAGGAGGAGCTCCTCGGAGTAGAGTATGCCGTGTGCCAGTCAACCAGCTTCACTGCGAGGGATTACTATGCCCAGCAAGGTACACAATCTTGCATTATAACAATATACTTACATACAAAGTGGTCAAATACCTGTAAATATCATGCATATTATGTCCATGACAAGAATATATGACATAGTTCATTTTTATTTTACATAATATGAAACAAATGAACTGCAGCATTGCCATGTTGTATTAACTAGTCTATTGTTAGTAGTTGTAACCGCCTAGACACACTGGTGATTAGTACATTACATATTGGTGAGGAAGAGCAGTCCCGAGGAGCCTGCTGAACAAAGTGGACGATGAGGGTGTGGACATGGATGCGAGTCAGAGGAGGATCCAGGACACTGTCAGCAAACATGTCCTCACCAGTCAGAACAGGAGGGAGGACAGTCCTGCTCTGCAGGATGTGCTGATGACCCAGAGCCATCTGCATCTTCCTGGGCTGGAGGAAGTGGAAGCCTTGGCCCTGCTCCTTTTAGACCTAGCAGACGACAGTGACTGTCACCTAGTGCCAGCTGACCTAAGGCTGATGATTGGCACTGCAGCTGGTGCTCTGCATGAGCACGACAGGTCTGCAGCCAACTTTGTAAAAAGGTACGAGTCTAGGTGGGGTTACACCCTGTTTGGCAGATGCTTGGGAGCTGACACACCTGAGACCAGAGCAGCACAGAAGACTAAGTTTTCCTGAATGAGGTATCCTCAGGCAGCTCAGGTGACCGAGGATAGTCGTCTGTTGTAACTCATTATCAAGATGCTGAAAAACCGGCCACCAGCCAGTCGTCTCACGTCCCCCACTAAAATCACCAGTGCAATCAAGGGCCAGTATAAAAGGATTTTAGACCGAGTCGGAGACGATCCCATCCTCAGCGGTCTCTCCATTCCTCTGCCCAATCTGAATGCCAAGTCCATCTCTACATTCATGGCACAACTGCAGAGTCATCAGAAAACTTCTGTATATGACATGACTCTGAGTTGTACTGGAAGTCTGTGGTGTATAAGGTGAACAGAAAAGGAGACAGCACAGTCCCCTGTGGGGCCCCCGTACCACTCACCACCACATCAGACAGAACATGGTCCAGGCGGACAAACTGTGGTCTGTCTGTCAGGTAGTCAGTGATCCAGGAGACTGTGGACGCACCGACACCCATCACCCGCAGCTTCTCACCTAATAGCCGAGGCTGGATGGTGTTGAATGCACTGGAGAAATCAAAAAAAGTGATTCTCACAGTGCCGCCACCACCATCCAGGTGCAGATGAGCACGCTGCAGAAGATAGATGACAGCGTCGTCCACTCCCAGACGAGGCTGGTAGGCAAACTGTAGAGGGTCCAGAGAAGAACTCACCTGTGGCCTCAGGTAGGCCAAGACCAGCCTCTCCATCACCTTCATCACATGGGATGTGAGAGCCACTGGGCGGTAATCCTTAAGGCCAGATGGAGTTGACTTCTTGGGGACCGGGACAAGGCAGGATGTCTTCCAAAGCAGCGGCACCCTCTGCAGGCTCAGGCTCAGGTTGAAGAGGTACTGGAGAACACCAGACAGCTGACTGGCACAGGTCTTCAGTACCCTGGGGCTGATGCCGTCCGGGCCAGCAGCCTTGCGCTGATTAAGTCTCTCAAGCTGCCTCTTCACCTGGCCAGGTGTGAAAGTGAGGCTGGGATGGCAGGCTTATGTTTCCTTCTTTTTTCCTTACGTTTTATTCCTCCTCTGCAACCCCGGCGTCTCCTTCGTAGTTCCTTCGGGATTTCAGGCTTGGCCCCCGGCAGCAGCACAGATCCACACAACGCTATCAGCTGATCGCATGCAGAAAAAATAGACCCGCTGCCTTGTGCGTAGCACGACGTTGGAAAAATCGACCAAAGTAAGAATAAAACGCAAAGAAAAGTTCCAAAATTTACAGGCCCCATCCTAAACATAAATGTACAACACTTAGTAACTAAAAATATATAATAAAAATACAATAAAGAGGCTAAAATCCGCTAAAAATACACATACAATAAGGAGCTGCTGCAACCGGCTGCCGCACGACACAGCGCCAGGAAGTCAAGTCGAGACAATGGCCCTCACTTTGCTCTGCATCTCACCCGGAGATAGAATTTTCGACACCTGTGTTGCTTGTTAAGCCTGAGCAGGTGTCAAATCTCCTGTCGTGGTCTTATGATGTCACAGCCACCTCAGAAGTTCTAAATGGTGTTGTACCAGAATACAAGTGTATGAAGGGTGTGGGAATTTGATATGATCTGTTGTGATTTGGGGCCCCTATGTGGCCCCAAAAGAGAAGCAGCTTGGGAAACGTCGTGTAAGGCTGAGAATTCAGATTCTTGATTCAGCTATCTGTGTGAGTCCTCTGAGAAGTCTGAAGCTATTTGGAGCTCAGCTCAGGGATTTTAATATCAAAGTCTCTGAATTGTAGAAACTGGCTGTTTTAGCCCCCCCACAAGCTGATCTGATGGCTTCCAGTGACCGGCTGGCACGAGACCAGCTCTTCTGCAATGGCCCTCACTTTGCTCCGCATCTCACCCGAAGATAGAATTTTCGACACCTGTGTTGCTTGTTAAGCCTGAGCAGGTGTCAAATCTCCTGTCGTGGTCTTATGATGTCACAGCCACCTCAGAAGTTCTAAATGGGGGTTTTGTACCAAAATGCAAGTGTATGAAGGGTGTGGGAATTTGATATGATCTGTTGTGATTTGGGGCCCCTATGTGGCCCCTCAAGAGAAGCAGCTTGGGAAATGTGGTGTAAGGCTGAGAATTCAGATTCTTGATTCAGCTGTCTGTGTGAGTCCTCTGAGAAGTCTGAAGGTATTTGGAGCTCAGCTCAGGGATTTTTATTTTAAAGTCTCTGAATTGTAGAAACTGGCTGTTTTAGCCCCCCCACAAGCTGATCTGATGGCTTCCAGTAACCCGCTTGCACGAGACCAGCTCTTCTGCCATGGCCCTCACTTTGCACTGCATCTCACCCGAAGATAGAATTTTCGACACCTGTGTTGCTTGTTAAGCCTGAGCAGGTGTCAAATCTCCTGTCGTGGCCTTATGATGTCACAGCCACCTCAGAAGTTCTAAATGGGGGTTTTGTACGAAAATGCAAGTGTATGAAGGGTGTGGGAATTTGATATGATCTGTTGTGATTTGGGGCCCCTATGTGGCCCCTCAAGAGAAGTAGCTTGGGAAATGTGGTGTAAGGCTCAGAATTCAGATTCTTGATTCAGCTGTCTGTGTGAGTCCTCTGAGAAGTCTGAAGCTATTTGGAGCTCAGCTCAGGGATTTTTATATTAAAGTCTCTGAATTGTAGAAACTGGCTGTTTTAGCCCCCACAAGCTGATCTGATGGCTTCCAGTGACCCGCTGGCACGAGACCAGCTCTTCTGCAATTGCCCTCACTTTGCACTGCATCTCACCCGAAGATAGAATTTTCGACACCTGTGTTGCTTGTTAAGCCTGAGCAGGTGTCAAATCTCCTGTCGTGGTCTTATGATGTCACAGCCACCTCAGAAGTTCTAAATGGGGTTTTGTACCAAAATGCAAGTGTATGAAGGGTGTGGGAATTTGATATGATCTGTTGTGATTTGGGGCCCCTATGTGGCCCCTCAAGAGAAGCAGCTTGGGAAATGTGGTGTAAGGCTCAGAATTCAGATTCTTGATTCAGCTGTCTGTGTGAGTCCTCTGAGAAGTCTGAAGCTATTTGGAGCTCAGCTCAGGGATTTTTATTTTAAAGTCTCTGAATTGTAGAAACTGGCTGTTTTAGCCCCCCCACAAGCTGATCTGATGGCTTCCAGTGACCCGCTGGCACGAGACCAGCTCTTCTGCAATGGCCCTCACTTTGCTCCGCATCTCACCCGAAGATAGAATTTTCGACACCTGTGTTGCTTGTTAAGCCTGAGCAGGTGTCAAATCTTCTGTCGTGGTCTTAATGATGTCACAGCCACCTCAGAAGTTCCAAATGGGGGTTTTGTACCAAAATACAAGTGTAGGATGGGTGTGGGACTTTGAACTGAACTGTGGTGATTTGGGGCCCCTATGTGGCCCCAAAAGAGAAGCAGCTTGGGAAACGTGGTGTAAGGCTGAGAATTCAGATTCTTGATTCAGCTGTCTGTGTGAGTCCTCTGAGAAGTCTGAAGCTATTTGGAGCTCAGCTCAGGGATTTTTATTTTAAAGTCTCTGAATTGTAGAAACTGTCTGTTTTAGCCCCCCCACAAGCTGATCTGATGGCTTCCAGTGACCCGCTGGCACGAGACCAGCTCTTCTGCCATGGCCCTCACTTTGCACTGCATCTCACCCGAAGATAGAATTTTCGACACCTGTGTTGCTTGTTAAGCCTGAGCAGGTGTCAAATCTCCTGTCGTGGTCTTATGATGTCACAGCCACCTCAGAAGTTCTAAATGGGGTTTTGTACCAAAATACAAGTGTATGATGGGTGTGGGAATTTGATATGATCTGTTGTGATTTGGGGCCCCTATGTGGCCCCAAAAGAGAAGCAGCTTGGAAAACATGGTGTAAGGCTCAGAATTCAGATTCTTGATTCAGCTGTCTGTGTGAGTCCTCTGAGAAGTCTGAAGCTATTTGGAGCTCAGCTCAGGGATTTTAATATTAAAGTCTCTGAATTGTAGAAACTGGCTGTTTTAGCCCCCCCACAAGCTGATCTGATGGCTTCCAGTGACCCGCTGGCACGAGACCAGCTCTTCTGCAATGGCCCTCACTTTGCTCCGCATCTCACCCAAAGATAGAATTTTCGACACCTGTGTTGCTTGTTAAGCCTGAGCAGGTGTCAAATCTTCTGTCGTGGTCTTAATGATGTCACAGCCACCTCAGAAGTTCTAAATGGGGGTTTTGTACCAAAATACAAGTGTAGGATGGGTGTGGGACTTTGAACTGAACTGTGGTGATTTGGGGCCCCTATGTGGCCCCAAAAGAGAAGCAGCTTGGGAAACGTGGTGTAAGGCTGAGAATTCAGATTCTTGATTCAGCTGTCTGTGTGAGTCCTCTGAGAAGTCTGAAGCTATTTGGAGCTCAGCTCAGGGATTTTAATATTAAAGTCTCTGAATTGTAGAAACTGGCTGTTTTAGCCCCCCCACAAGCTGATCTGATGGCTTCCAGTGACCCGCTTGCACGAGACCAGCTCTTCTGCAATGGCCCTCACTTTGCTCCGCATCTCACCCAAAGATAGAATTTTCGACACCTGTGTTGCTTGTTAAGCCTGAGCAGGTGTCAAATCTCCTGTCGTGGTCTTATGATGTCACAGCTACCTCAGAAGTTCTAAATGGTGGTGTTGTACCAAAATGCAAGTGTATGAAGGGTGTGGGAATTTGATATGATCTGTTGTGATTTGGGGCCCCTATGTGGCCCCTCAAGAGAAGCAGCTTGGGAAATGTGGTGTAAGGCTCAGAATTCAGATTCTTGATTCAGCTGTCTGTGTGAGTCCTCTGAGAAGTCTGAAGCTATTTGGAGCTCAGCTCAGGGATTTTTATTTTAAAGTCTCTGAATTGTAGAAACTGGCTGTTTTAGCCCCCCCACACCTTGATCTGATGGCTTCCAGTAACCCGCTTGCACGAGACCAGCTCTTCTGCCATGGCCCTCACTTTGCACTGCATCTCACCCGAAGATAGAATTTTCGACACCTGTGTTGCTTGTTAAGCCTGAGCAGGTGTCAAATCTCCTGTCGTGGCCTTATGATGTCACAGCTACCTCAGAAGTTCTAAATGGGGGTTTTGTACCAAAATGCAAGTGTATGAAGGGTGTGGGAATTTGATATGAGCTGTTGTGATTTGGGGCCCCTATGTGGCCCCTCAAGAGAAGTAGCTTGGGAAATGTGATGTAAGGCTCAGAATTCCGATTCTTGATTCAGCTGTCTGTGTGAGTCCTCTGAGAAGTCTGAAGGTATTTGGAGCTCAGCTCAGGGATTTTTATTTTAAAGTCTCTGAATTGTAGAAACTGGCTGTTTTAGCCCCCCCACACTCTGATCTGATGGCTTCCAGTGACCCAGCTGGCACGAGACCAGCTCTTCTGCAATGGCCCTCACTTTGCTCCGCATCTCACCCGAAGATAGAATTTTCGACACCTGTGTTGCTTGTTAAGCCTGAGCAGGTGTCAAATCTCCTGTCGTGGTCTTATGATGTCACAGCTACCTCAGAAGTTCTAAATGGTGTTGTACCAGAATACAAGTGTATAAAGGGTGTGGGAATTTGATATGATCTGTAGGGCTGGTCCGAATACCATTTTTTGAGCTTCGAAGCTTCGATAGTAATGAACATCGATTATTCGAAGCTTCGAAAAATCAATTTGTATCATTTATATTTAAATTTTCGAAGCTGCACAATCTCTTTAGGCTGCCTGTCCGTTTGTGTTAAAAAGGCCATCTGTTGCTGGGAGGCTGTAGGGCATGAATATACAGTCAGTGGCCAGTAGGGGGCACACACGCTCTATTCTGCCCAGCAACACGAAAAGTGAGAGGCTTGTCTGCAGCGGAGAATACTGGAGAAACTTCACACCGCTGTTAGGTGTTAGTCTTGGTTCGGAGTGATTTGTGCGTTCATAAAACCGTAAGTTTCTGTTTTGTTGCTGTATTTACTTAGCCTGTTTCTTTGGCATTTTTTAAGTCATGTATAATCTGTAGCAGACAAGTCTAATGAGAAGTTTGCCATCATTGAAGTAGAAAGTACGTACATACGATAGGATTACACAGTGTTTCTTTTGTCTTTAGATGTTATGCTTTAAAGATAATTATTATTATTTACATATTATTTGTATTCTGTTTATGGTTTCAGAAACCACAAATCTCCTCAATGCCAATAGATAAGACTGTAATTATGCACCTTAAGGAGAAAATAAAGGAAACGCTCATTGCAACAAAGCCTGGTTATTGGAGCCGCTCTCTGTAAAGGCAAACCCAGAGTCCTGACCCGACTCTCCACAGCGATTTGAATTATCCACCACAACACATGCACAATTTTTCAGTTTGCATTTTGATTATTTCCAGAAACCGTTCATCCAAACGGTTTGGGGCACTGAGCGTGACGTCGCAGTAAAATCTCAAAGTCTCCTATATTTCGCAATAGATTGATTTAGATTGATAATAAGGGTAAAAAACGCGTAAAAGGGACAATCCATTTTGTTTCTATTATTCTATTTTCCACAATGCAGCTTAACCCAAAATACAAGCTCAGGCATGCACTTCTTTCTGTCCATACAAACTCCGCTGTTCTGCGCTCTTTTGAATACTCCCGTTGCAGGAACACTTTCAGTAGTCCAAGAAGTAATATATATTTATTAAGTAACTATAACGAAGCTATATGTTAAGTATTATTTCACCAGATTTTATAGTGTAAAACATATATGCACGCTGTGCAAAAAAAACAAAAAAAAACCGAATGTCGAATGTCACATTTTCAAATCGAATACCAGCCCACCGAACGAATATTCGAATATTCGAATATTCTAGTCCAGCCCTAATGATCTGTTGTGATTTGGGGCCCCTATGTGGCCCCAAAAGAGAAGCAGCTTGGGAAACGTGGTGTAAGGCTGAGAATTCAGATTCTTGATTCAGCTGTCTGTGTGAGTCCTCTGAGAAGTCTGAAGCTATTTGGAGCTCAGCTCAGGGATTTTTATTTTAAAGTCTCTGAATTGTAGAAACTGGCTGTTTTAGCCCCCCCACACTCTGATCTGATGGCTTCCAGTGACCCGCTGGCACGAGACCAGCGCTTCTGCAATGGCCCTCACTTTGCTCCACATCTCACCCGAAGATAGAATTTTCGACACCTGTGTTGCTTGTTAAGCCTGAGCAGGTGTCAAATCTCCTGTCGTGGTCTTATGATGTCACAGCCACCTCAGAAGTTCTAAATGGGGTTTTGTACCAGAATACAAGTGTATAAAGGGTGTGGGAATTTGATATGATCTGTTGTGATTTGGGGCCCCTATGTGGCCCCGAAAGAGAAGCAGATTGGGAAACGTGGTGTAAGGCTGAGAATTCAGATTCTTGATTCAGCTGTCTGTGTGAGTCCTCTGAGAAGTCTGAAGGTATTTGGAGCTCAGCTCAGGGATTTTTATTTTAAAGTCTCTGAATTGTAGAAACTGGCTGTTTTAGCCCCCCCACACTCTGATCTGATGGCTTCCAGTGACCCGCTGGCACGAGACCAGCTCTTCTGCAATGGCCCTCACTTTGCTCCGCATCTCACCCGAAGATAGAATTTTCGACACCTGTGTTGCTTGTTAAGCCTGAGCAGTTGTCAAATCTCCTGTCGTGGTCTTATGATGTCACAGCCACCTCAGAAGTTCTAAATGGGGGTTTTGTACCAAAATACAAGTGTAGGATGGGTGTGGGACTTTGAACTGAACTGTGGTGATTTGGGGCCCCTATGTGGCCCCAAAAGAGAAGCAGCTTGGGAAACGTGGTGTAAGGCTGAGAATTCAGATTCTTGATTCAGCTGTCTGTGTGAGTCCTCTGAGAAGTCCGAAGGTATTTGGAGCTCAGCTCAGGGATTTTTATTTTAAAGTCTCTGAATAGTAGAAACTGGCTGTTTTAGCCCCCCACAAGCTGATCTGATGGCTTCCAGTGACCCGCTGGCACGAGACCAGCTCTTCTGCAATGGCCCTCACTTTGCACTGCATCTCACCCGAAGATAGAATTTTTGACGCCTGTGTTGCTTGTTAAGCCTGAGCAGGTGTCAAATCTCCTGTCGTGGTCTTATGATGTCACAGCCACCTCAGAAGTTCTAAATGGTGGTTTGTACCAGAATACAAGTGTATGAAGGGTGTGGGAATTTGATATGATCTGTTGTGATTTGGGGCCCCTATGTGGCCCCTCAAGAGAAGCAGCTTGGGAAATGTGGTGTAAGGCTCAGAATTCAGATTCTTGATTCAGCTGTCTGTGTGAGTCCTCTGAGAAGTCTGAAGCTATTTGGAGCTCAGCTCAGGGATTTTTATTTTAAAGTCTCTGAATTGTAGAAACTGGCTGTTTTAGCCCCCCCACACCTTGATCTGATGGCTTCCAGTAACCCGCTTGCACGAGACCAGCTCTTCTGCCATGGCCCTCACTTTGCACTGCATCTCACCCGAAGATAGAATTTTCGACACCTGTGTTGCTTGTTAAGCCTGAGCAGGTGTCAAATCTCCTGTCGTGGTCTTATGATGTCACAGCTACCTCAGAAGTTCTAAATGGGGGTTTTGTACCAAAATGCAAGTGTATGAAGGGTGTGGGAATTTGATATGAGCTGTTGTGATTTGGGGCCCCTATGTGGCCCCTCAAGAGAAGTAGCTTGGGAAAAGTGGTGTAAGGCTGAGAATTCAGATTCTTGATTCAGCTGTCTGTGTGAGTCCTCTGAGAAGTCTGAAGCTATTTGGAGCTCAGCTCAGGGATTTTTATTTTAAAGTCTCTGAATTGTAGAAACTGGCTGTTTTAGCCCCCCCACACTCTGATCTGATGGCTTCCAGTGACCCGCTGGCACGAGACCAGCTCTTCTGCAATGGCCCTCACTTTGCTCCGCATCTCACCCGAAGATAGAATTTTCGACACCTGTGTTGCTTGTTAAGCCTGAGCAGGTGTCAAATCTCCTGTCGTGGTCTTATGATGTCACAGCCACCTCAGAAGTTCTAAATGGTGTTGTACCAGAATACAAGTGTATAAAGGGTGTGGGAATTTGATATGATCTGTAGGGCTGGTCCGAATACCATTTTTTGAGCTTCGAAGCTTCGATAGTAATGAACATCGATTATTCGAAGCTTCGAAAAATCAATTTGTATCATTTATATTTAAATTTTCGAAGCTGCACAATCTCTTTAGGCTGCCTGTCCGTTTGTGTTAAAAAGGCCATCTGTTGCTGGGAGGCTGTAGGGCATGAATATACAGTCAGTGGCCAGTAGGGGGCACACACGCTCTATTCTGCCCAGCAACACGAAAAGTGAGAGGCTTGTCTGCAGCGGAGAATACGGAGAAACTTCACACCGCTGTTAGGTGTTAGTCTTGGTTCGGGAGTGATTTGTGCGTTCATAAAACCGTAAGTTTCTGTTTTGTTGCTGTATTTACTTAGCCTGTTTCTTTGGCATTTTTTAAGTCATGTATAATCTGTAGCAGACAAGCGAATGAGAAGTTTGCCATCATTGAAGTAGAAAGTACGTACATACGATAGGATTACACAGTGTTTCTTTTGTCTTTAGATGTTATGCTTTAAAGATAATTATTATTATTTACATATTATTTGTATTCTGTTTATGGTTTCAGAAACCACAAATCTCCTCAATGCCAATAGATAAGACTGTAATTATGCACCTTAAGGAGAAAATAAAGGAAGCGCTCATTGCAACAAAGCCTGGTTATTGGAGCCGCTCTCTGTAAAGGCAAACCCAGAGTCCTGACCCGACTCTCCACAGCGATTTGAATTATCCACCACAACACATGCACAATTTTTCAGTTTGCATTTTGATTATTTCCAGAAACCGTTCATCCAAGCGGTTTGGGGCACGAGCGATGACGTCGCAGTAAAATCTCAAAGTCTCCTATATTTGCTAATAGATTGATTTAGATTGATAATAAGGGTAAAAAGCGTAAAGGGACAATCCATTTTGTTTCTATTATTCTATTTTCCACAATGCAGCTTAACCCAAAATACAAGCTCAGGCATGCACTTCTTTCTGTCCATACAAACTCCGCTGTTCTGCGCTCTTTTGAATACTCCCGTTGCAGGAACACTTTCAGTAGTCCAAGAAGTAATATATATTTATTAAGTAACTATAACGAAGCTATATGTTAAGTATTATTTCACCAGATTTTATAGTGTAAAACATATATGCACGCTGTGCAAAAAAAACAAAAAAAAAAAACCGAATGTCGAATGTCACATTTTCAAATCGAATACCAGCCCACCGAACGAATATTCGAATATTCGAATATTCTAGTCCAGCCCTAATGATCTGTTGTGATTTGGGGCCCCTATGTGGCCCCAAAAGAGAAGCAGCTTGGGAAACGTGGTGTAAGGCTGAGAATTCAGATTCTTGATTCAGCTGTCTGTGTGAGTCCTCTGAGAAGTCTGAAGCTATTTGGAGCTCAGCTCAGGGATTTTTATTTTAAAGTCTCTGAATTGTAGAAACTGGCTGTTTTAGCCCCCCCACACTCTGATCTGATGGCTTCCAGTGACCCGCTGGCACGAGACCAGCGCTTCTGCAATGGCCCTCACTTTGCTCCACATCTCACCCGAAGATAGAATTTTCGACACCTGTGTTGCTTGTTAAGCCTGAGCAGGTGTCAAATCTCCTGTCGTGGTCTTATGATGTCACAGCCACCTCAGAAGTTCTAAATGGGGTTTTGTACCAGAATACAAGTGTATAAAGGGTGTGGGAATTTGATATGATCTGTTGTGATTTGGGGCCCCTATGTGGCCCCAAAAGAGAAGCAGCTTGGGAAACGTGGTGTAAGGCTGAGAATTCAGATTCTTGATTCAGCTGTCTGTGTGAGTCCTCTGAGAAGTCTGAAGGTATTTGGAGCTCAGCTCAGGGATTTTTATTTTAAAGTCTCTGAATTGTAGAAACTGGCTGTTTTAGCCCCCCACACTCTGATCTGATGGCTTCCAGTGACCCGCTGGCACGAGACCAGCTCTTCTGCAATGGCCCTCACTTTGCACTGCATCTCACCCGAAGATAGAATTTTTGACGCCTGTGTTGCTTGTTAAGCCTGAGCAGGTGTCAAATCTCCTGTCGTGGTCTTATGATGTCACAGCCACCTCAGAAGTTCTAAATGGTGTTGTACCAGAATACAAGTGTATAAAGGGTGTGGGAATTTGATATGATCTGTTGTGATTTGGGGCCCCTATGTGGCCCCAAAAGAGAAGCAGCTTGGGAAACGTGGTGTAAGGCTGAGAATTCAGATTCTTGATTCAGCTGTCTGTGTGAGTCCTCTGAGAAGTCTGAAGCTATTTGGAGCTCAGCTCAGGGATTTTTATTTTAAAGTCTCTGAATTGTAGAAACTGGCTGTTTTAGCCCCACACACCTTGATCTGATGGCTTCCAGTAACCCGCTGGCACGAGACCAGCTCTTCTGCAATGGCCCTCACTTTGCTCCGCATCTCACCCGAAGATAGAATTTTCGACACCTGTGTTGCTTGTTAAGCCTGAGCAGGTGTCAAATCTCCTGTCGTGGTCTTATGATGTCACAGCCACCTCAGAAGTTCTAAATGGGGTTTTGTACCAAAATGCAAGTGTATGAAGGGTGTGGGAATTTGATATGATCTGTTGTGATTTGGGGCCCCTATGTGGCCCCAAAAGAGAAGCAGCTTGGGAAACGTGGTGTAAGGCTGAGAATTCAGATTCTTGATTCAGCTGTCTGTGTGAGTCCTCTGAGAAGTCTGAAGCTATTTGGAGCTCAGCTCAGGGATTTTTATTTTAAAGTCTCTGAATTGTAGAAACTGGCTGTTTTAGCCCCAAACACCTTGATTTGATGGCTTCCAGTTACCCGCTTGCACGAGACCAGCTTTTCTGCAATTGCCCTCACTTTGCACTGCATCTCACCCGAAGATAGAATTTTCAACACTTGTGTTGCTTGTTAAGCCTGAGCAGGTATCAAATCTCCTGTCGTGGTCTTATGATGTCACAGCCACCTCAGAAGTTCTAAATGGGGTTTTGTACAAAAATACAACTGTATGAAGGGTGTGGGACTTTGATATGATCTGTTGTGATTTGGGGCCCCTATGAGGCCCCAAAAGAGAAGCAGCTTGGGAAACGTGGTGTAAGGCTCAGAATTCAGATTCTTGATTCAGCTGTCTGTGTAAGTCCTCTGAGAAGTCTGAAGCTATTTGGAGCTCAGCTCAGGGATTTTTAATATTAAAGTCTCTGAATTGTAGAAACTGGCTGTTTTAGCCCCCCACAAGCTGATCTGATGGCTTCAAGTGACCCGCTGGCACGAGACCAGCTCTTCTGCAATGGCCCTCACTTTGCTCCGCATCTCACCCGAAGATAGAATTTTCGACACCTGTGTTGCTTGTTAGGCCTGAGCAGGTGTCAAATCTCCTGTCGTGGTCTTATGATGTCACAGCCACCTCAGAAGTTCTAAATGGGGTTTTGTACCAAAATACAAGTGTAGGATGGGTGTGGGACTTTGAACTGAACTGTGGTGATTTGGGGCCCCTATGTGGCCCCAAAAGAGAAGCAGCTTGGGAAACGTGGTGTAAGGCTGAGAATTCAGATTCTTGATTCAGCTGTCTGTGTGAGTCCTCTGAGAAGTCTGAAGCTATTTGGAGCTCAGCTCAGGGATTTTTATATTAAAGTCTCTGAATTGTAGAATTGTAGAATTGAACTCTTCACTGCATTTTACTGCGTCTCTTCGCTGCGTCTCTGCACTGCGCTTTTCTGCTTCTCTTCACTGCATCTCTGCACTGCGCTTTACTGTGTCTCTTCACTGCGACTCCTCACTGCGTCTCTTTACTGCATCCCACTGTTTTTCACTGTGTCTCTTCACTGCATTTTACTGCGTCTCTTAACTGCAGTTTACTACGTCTCTTCACTGAATCTCTTCACTGCGTTTTACAGCGTCTCTACACTATATTCCACTGCATTCAACTCCGTCTCTACACTGCGTCTCTTCACTGCGTCCTCTTCACTGCGTCTCTTCACTGCGTCTCTTCACTGCGTTCTACTGCGTTTCACGGCGTCTCTTCACTGCGTCTCTTCACTGTGTCTCTTCACTGCGTTTTACTGCTTCTCTTTACTGCATTTTACGGCATCTTTTCACTACGTCTCACTGCATTTCTTCACTGCATTTCACTGCATCTCTTCACTGCGTTTCACTGCATCTCTTCATGCGTTTCACTGCGTCTCTTCACTGCATTTTACTGCATCTCTTCACTGCGTTTCACTCCGTCTCTTTACTGCGTTTTACTGCATCTCTTCACTGCGTTTCACTGCATTTTACTGCGCTCCGTCACTGCATTCTACTGCATTCTACTGCATTTCACTGCGTCTCTTCACTGCATTTCACTGCATCTCTTCACTACGTCTCACTGCATCTCTTCACTGCGTTTCACTGCATCTCTTCATGCGTTTCACTGCGTCTCTTCACTGCGTCTCTTCAATTAAATTTTGCTTTATTGGCATGACTGTAGAACAAAAATTTTTACTGCTTCTCTTTACTGCATTTTACGGCATCTTTTCACTGTGTCTCTTGACTGCGTTTCACTCCGTCTCTTTACTGAGTTTTACTGCATCTCTTTACTGCATTCCACTGCATTTTACTGTGCCCCGTCACTGGATTCTACTGCATTTCACGGCGTCTCTTCACTGCATTTCACTGCATCTCTTCACTACGTCTCACTGCATTTCTTCACTGCATTTCACGGCGTCTCTTCACTGCATTTCACTGCATCTCTTCACTACGTCTCACTGCATTTCTTCACTGCATTTCACTGCATCTCTTCACTCCGTTTCACTGCATGTCTTCATGCGTTTCACTGCGTCTCTTAACTGCATTTTACTGCATCTCTTCACTGCGTTTCACTCCGTCTCTTTACTGCATTTCACTGCATTTTACTGCGCTCCGTCACTGCATTCTACTGCATTTCACTGCGTCTCTTCACTGCATTTCACTGCGTCTTTTCACTGCATTCTACTGCATCTCTTTACTGCACTTTACGGCGTCTTTTCACTGCGTCGTTTCACTGCGTCTCTTCACTGCGTTTTACTGCATGTCTTTACAGCATTCCACTGCGTCTCTTCACTGCGTCTCTTCACTCCATTTCACTGCGTCTCTTAACTGCGTTTTACTGCGTCTCTACACTGCATTCCACTGCATTCCACTGCATTCCACTGCGTCTCTTCACTACATTCTACTGCGTCTCTTGACTGCGTTTCAATGCGTCTCTTCACTGCGTTTCACTCCGTCTCTTTACTGAGTTTTACTGCATCTCTTTACTGCATTCCACTGCATTTTACTGCGCCCCGTCACTGCATTCTACTGCTTTTCACGGCGTCTCTTCACTGCATTTCACTGCATCTCTTCACTACGTCTCACTGCATTTCTTCACTGCATTTCACTGCATCTCTTCACTACGTCTCACTGCATTTCTTCACTGCATTTCACTGCATCTCTTCACTGCGTTTCACTGCATCTCTTCATGCGTTTCACTGCGTCTCTTCACTGCATTTTACTGCATCTCTTCACTGCGTTTCACTCCGTCTCTTTACTGCGTTTTACTGCATCTCTTCACTGCGTTTCACTGCATTTTACTGCGCCCGTCACTGCATTCTACTGCATTTCACTGCGTCTCTTCACTGCATTTCACTGCATCTCTTCACTATGTCTCACTGCATCTCTTCACTGCGTTTCACTGCATCTCTTCATGCGTTTCACTGCGTCTCTTCAATTAAATTTTGCTTTATTGGCATGACTGTAGAACAATATTGCCAAAGCATCATACATATAACATAACGATCATCCCAATACATATAACATATAAATCACCCCCATACATTTCATTAAAGAATTCGAGCATAAACTAATCAAAGTATCTGTGTTTGTGTTAAAAAAAAGAAATATATATATATATATATTAAAAAATAAAATAAATAAATAAAACAGTGTGTGTGTTATAAATACTAAAAATAGAATAAACAAAACAGTAAGTGTGTGTCTTCACTGCATTTCACTGCGTCTCTTCACTGCATTTCACTGCGTCTCTTCACTGCGTTTTACTGGATCTCTTTACTCCATTTTACGGCGTCTTTTCACTGCGTCTCTTGACTGCGTTTCACTCCGTTTCTTCACTGCGTTTTACTGCATCTCTTTACTGCATTCCACTGCTTTTTAATGCGCCCCGTCACTGCATTCTACTGCATTTCACAGCGTCTCTTCACTGCATTTCACTGCGTCTCTTCAATGCGTCTCACGGCATCTCTTCACTGCATTTTACTGTGTCTCTTCACTGCATTTCACTGCGTCTCTTAACTGCGTTTCACTGCATGTCTTCATGCAGAGACCAGCCTTTTCACTGGTCTCTTGACTGCGTTTCACTTTGTCTCTTTACTGTGTTTTACTGCATTTCTTTACTGCATTCCACTGCATTTTACTGCGCCCCGTCACTGCATTTCACTGCATTTCACGGCGTCTCTTCACTGCGTTTCACGGCGTCTCTTGACTGCGTTTCACGGCGTCTCTTCACTGCGTTTCACGGCGTCTCTACACTGCGTTCCACGGCGTCTCTTGACTGCATTTCACTGCGTCTCTTCACTGCGTTTTACTGCGTCTCTTTACTGCATTTTACGGCATCTTTTCACTGTGTCTCTTGACTGCGTTTCACTCCGTCTTTTTACTGAGTTTTACTGCATCTCTTTACTGCATTCCACGACATCTCTTCACTGGATTCTACTGCGTCTCTTGACTACGTTTCACTGCGTCTCTTCACTGCATTCCACTGCATGTTTCTGCGCCTCTTCACTGCATTCTACTGCATCTCTTCACTGCTGTTGGAATCATCATGTATATAACTTATCTCATATTTGCTCTTCACTCATCATGTTCAATACTGCACAATGAAGTGCATAAGCATGTGCTAATATGAGTCTTTGAGTTTGTTGAGAAGTGTTCACAGGAAGCCTGCAGTGGATGGGTGTCAGACAGGAGTCACAGAGCAGACACCCAAAGACGCAAGAACCAAAACAGCTACTGATATGCAGCTGTTATAACATACAGAGTTCCTGGAACATTCTGTACAGCACCATAGCCATAGCAACATATGCTAATCTAACTGTCTCACAGTTCATGTTGCTGCTTATCCCCTTTTCCCATGTAGCAGCAATGTGTATGTAACTAGGGACCTCCTTAATAATAATAAAAAGAGAGGAAGCGGCAGAGAAGCCTCAAAATCTTTGAACGATACCCAGCCCTACCTATGAGCACATTGAGCTTGTGAGGGTCCAGGTGGTCCTTTGAGATTTTTGTGGCCTCTGAGCCATCGGAGTGAGGCAATGATCCCAGGAAGCTCTAAAAGAAAAGAAATGCAGTTGCAAATGAGATAGTTAGGCCAGTAATTCCACCTAGTTTAGTTCTTCATTTGCGTGTCATTATAAACACTATAAAACTGTAATTCTATTCTTATAAAAAAATATTACTCTTTCTCTAATTCAGGAAATTCCAACTCTGGGTTTAGCATTAAGTTGGTTAAAGTTGGCAAAGGGTAGGTTCAACTTTTTTACATAACATCACATGCTATTATATTGTTGGGTCAGGCATTGCAGTACATAAAAACATTATTTCAAGCGTGTCTTAAAGAGGTGTTATTATGGTTTTTGGCTTTTTCTCTCTCCTTTATTGAGTTATATATCTTTTTTGTGCATGTAACAGGTTTGCAAAGTGAAAAAGCCCAAAGGGACTCTTCGTGCTCAGAACTGCTTGAAAACAGCTCGTTTGTAGTCCTTTACTTGTGACGTCACAATGCAAACGTGTCATAAAGCTTGCCAAGCAGCGGTCGGGGTCCACCCTCAAACCAAGCTAGTCTGAGCTGAGGTCCTTTGGCTCGACTCGCCTTTGATTGGGTTTCCATTGTAGAAATATTGCACCTGTATCTGCTTCCAGGTTCTTTTTTTTGTATCACCTCACCTCTGTCGAGGTTCCAAGCGAGTTGAGGGATACTAAAAATAAAACGTGAAAACACAACAGACTGCTGATTAGTCAGAGAGAATATTCACTATTCACTGCATCATCATTGCGTGCACCAAGCAGAGGCCAGCAACAGTTAGTTTTATATTTTACAGTTTTCGTATGGAATTTCATGACTAAATCCACTTCTGAGAAGTTTTGAGGTGAGAAATCAGCTGTGTAGATTTCGAATATTGACAGTTTCATGAGAAGTGATGGTGAAACAAAAATGTGGTGAATATTTTCGGAGTTGAGGAGCTCCTCAAGTGGCGGCGTGTGTGAGGCTGGCCAGCTGGCCGCTCACAGAGCCCTCTGCTCCCGCCGTCACACAGACCGCTGTTGTTGTGATTGTGGACTGGTAGTAACTTATACCATCTGCTAGGTTACGGTCGCAGTCTGAAGCAGCTTTGAATTGGATCACGCCACCTTGTTTCTTACGACCCGCCCTTCTCTGCTTCTGATTGGCTAGTAGTCCTTACCTGGGAACTGTACATGTGCAACTCCAACAAAGATTTTGTACGAGTAAGATGCATCACTCTGTAGCTCAAGAGCGGAGTGTACAACTCATAGGGTGAAAAGAGGAGCTGCAGCAATGTGCAGTATGAGAAAAATATAGTGTTTTTTGAAAATTAAACCATGTAAACCTGTTCTGGTACAACACCTAATTAGGATTTTGAACCTGAAAATGAGCATAATACCACCTCTTTAAAACAATTCTCACATACACATGTACGCTTTAACATTGCTGTTGTAACTGAGTTATTGGTCACTGTAATGATTCCCCCTCCATTGTTGCAGTGAAGAGAAATCTCTAAAAAAAACAGAGTACCTTTAGAAGATATCCACCTTTGAATAGTCTAACACAGATGTTTAGCTGATGATTCATAGTAGCTTCAGTGAAATTTTAGAATGAATTTATACAAAAATGACAACTGTGGTGATGTCTTTACAGCCAGGAATAATGATTACAGTGACCAATAACTTACTGTAAACATGGACATGTGATTATTAAGGTAGACTATAAAAATGTGAACCTTTAACACAAAGGCAGCAACATATTAGCTGCATTTATTAAAGACCTCACTGGTCGTTTTAACAGTGCAAAAGCAGAATTGAGGGCTCATACACACACATGCACAGGCCTGCCTTGTTAAAAGCTCATGCATCAAATACCAGCAACAGGTTCTAAGATTGGAACGTTGTATTACTGAAATTTTACTAACATTAAAAACTGCTTTGCAACAAAAAGCAATACGTTACTGTAATATTAACATTATTTGTGTTTCTTTTGTTACGCATTAACATTTCTCCCAACACTATAAGGCAGACAAAAGTTCCTGTCTTGATTATGAAACTATTAAAATGCTAACTAACGTTAGCTAACAAATATATTAATCTACGTGCTTAGCATTAGCTAATGCACACCAGAGCTATCAACCAAGGAAAATATATCCCAACCCAGAGTGAGCTCAACTTCAGTTAACTTACACAACTTACCAAGTAAGACGATTTTTGCTGGCAGTCTCTGCTTCTTTCCTCTCCTTGCTTGTACTTGCCAGGCACGCCTCTTTAGCTCTATTCACATTTAACTGCAGGGAGCTGACTGGATATTCTTCTCTTCTGTTTTCTTTTCTTATGTCTGCGGTGTCCACCTTCGCAAAGTACGAGTCGGTAAAGTAAAACAAAGAAAACCTGAGAAATGAAAATATTTCTGGCCAGAAATAGCTTTCATCTCTCAATGGCAGAAAACACGTTAACTTTCGTGAAGCGGACTTTCACGCTATGTGATTGGGTCGTCGATTTGAAAACCTTGATTGTAATTGGTCCAACTGAATGCACTGCGCCAGTGCGCGTGAGGGCACACTTCGCCCCTCTGTACACATGTGTTTACTGTTTACAAACAGAAACAAGTATAACTACATTATGATTAAAAGTATGCTTATTTCTATATGTTGTTGTTTGTTAAGTTAACAACATGTGTTGCTTCCTTCTAGGTTACCCTTATGAAAGAGGTCTCTGATCTCAACTAGCTAATTACCTGATTTAAAAAAATTAAAAGAAAGAAAAGAAATGAAAAAAAAGAAATAACATCCTTTTGAAAAATATATTTATTTTTTAAAAAATGTGTTTTAAAAATCATCCACCTGGAAATCAGGCTGAAACATGTGGCAATTACATAAATAATTACAATATTTTTCAGGAATACACAATGAAGCATGTTTGGCATAAATATATTTTTAACCCACTAAATGTGTAATTGTTTAATGTACTTCCACAAAGTACACCTGAATAGTATTTACTATTAATAAGAGTTAAATAAATATATTTTTATAAAGAGACTAAAATATTGTAAAAGAATATACTTTTATTCAAGCATATTTTTTAAAAGTTTAATTAAGTATATATTTACCAATTTATATACTTTTGAGAAGTATGTTAAGCTCAGGAGAATATATCTTTAATATACTTGTAGTAAACATGTTATAAGTATGTACTATAAGCATACTATGTGAATTTCAAGTATATTTTCAGTGCCTTTAAGAGCACTTCTTTTTGACCTAGGAGCACTTTGATATTTTTTTTTAAATCTAAACGGAATTATATTATTGGTCAACCGTAAGCGTGAAAGCACGTAACAACCCGCCCTTAACGTTGGTCATCAAATAACCCAGCAATCGAACGGACTGTGGGAAAAGTTGTAGTAGTTAAAATCAGTGAGAGAAGATTGTAGTAAACACAGGCAAAGAACAGGAGAAGGAGGCATCTTCGCTGAGACATGTGCCATCTATTCAAAAGGAGCCAGGATGAGAATCAGGGTGAAGAAGTTGTAAAAGTTGAAAGATGATGAGCAAGCTAACCAGGGACCGGAGGAGCCTCGTGTTAGCAGCGCACCATAACATCAAGGCCAGTCTAGCAGCGAAGCCATACGGTCTGTGAGCGCAGCACAACCTGAGGCTAGCTGTAGCAGCAGCAGTGCACGGTGGATTTATTAGCTAGCTGTCTGACCCGGAGTTGTGCTGGGCAATCGACGAAGATGCTCGCGCCGATAGTGGAAATATCCAGCCTCAGCCTCTGATATGGTTTTGGGCGGTATGGTGGGCTCCCTCACTAATGATCTGCTGTGTTATCAAGTCCTGGGAAAAGTTAACAGAGTGGCTCACCCATTCACCACCCACAGGTAGGATAATATTTTTTGCTTTACCTGTACTAAGGAAATGTATTTGTTTTTTTTCTGACTGGAAACACGGCGACCATGTGCGTGAGAAAAGCACAGAGCACTGTTACATATTAGCAACGTTTCTCCGCTCATTTGTCACTGGGACCGGGACTGTGAAAATAAACTAGTGCAACAGCTGGAGGGAGAGAAACAGGAGGAGCTGAAGCAGGTTTTGGCTGTAAGTTTTAAGTGAAAGAGGGCTGCCTTTACGTGGCGACGGTGAAGTAGCATATGTACTGGATGTGTTTTTGAGTGTGAATAATTGAAGAGTCTGATTCATGGAACTGGATTAGAGGTGAGGCTTGAGGTTTGTGCTTGTATAATGTGATTTACAGTAAACAGGAGTATGTATTGATATTGTGTGGTCCAGGCAAGCATTGTTTCAGTCATGTGGTGTGTAAGGTTAAATCCTGTTTGATGGAGGATATCTGTGTACATCCTGTAGAGCCAGAGCATATGGGTTTTTGGGGGCAGATGCAGATTTAATAGTGAAAAAGAGAAAATTTAAAAGCTGATATTTTGATTTGGATTGAAATGATTTGGATAGTAGACCCGTTTCCTGTATAAACTACTACTAACGTTACTTAGCACAGGCTGATAATGAAAGCTGTTCTGTATGTGGGCTATAAATATCAGTGGGCTTTTCCTTAATGTGTTATGTAAAAACTGCATAAGCTGGAAGTCTCAACAACTGGTTAACTGCGCATTATTAAATAATTGCTGCTAGAAAGGGCAGTGACAGAATACGCATGTGTATTTAAAAGAGTCTTGAAGCTAAATGTAGGCTACTCACCAGAGAAAGTGAACATCCAGCTTCTAATAAGCATTTTCAGTGGTGCTGATTGACAGGTCGCTATGGTAACAACTTGTCAATCATAGATAATCCTATCCTGAAGCATACTCTGCTTTTTGGATTTTAAAATAAATGGGACCAAAATTTACTAAATGAACATCATGTTGTATTAAAGAAGACATGAAACTAGCAACTGAGAACATAAAGTCATCAGGAAAGTGTTTACTAATCAGCTGAGAGGTAGGGTCATTTTGCCCTTATTTCAAATGGAACTGGACTTCTTTTTGCAACCGGAACAGTCAGCCTCCTGCAGGCCATTCAATAGAATGCAGGTTTAAGGGACTTCTGTGTTTACATCAGATCGGGACTCTGAATTGAGCTGTTGTTGGCCCCTAGGTGGCCCCTGAAGAGAAGTTACAGAAACTTCCTAACCATCAGATCCTATCCTAACTGCTTGGTAACCATGGTAATAAGAGTTAGGAACTGAGTTAGGAAAAGAGCCATTACAGATTAACAGTTCCTAAGTCAATATTCCTTTCCTAACTTTAGATAGGAAAAGTTTATTACAGAAGCATCCTAACTTCATAAAATCTTAAATCAACTCTCCTAACTGAAGGATAACTGTTCAGCTGTCCTAAGTAACATTTTCACTGTTTCCTAACTTCTTCCCTATGGCTGCTCTTTTATTGCTTTTCAATAAAAAGCAGGCGGAACTTATTCATTAGTAGATACAGGCTACCCCGTGTGATGATCCTTAAGTTAGCATGCAACTACGATCAGCGTTGGAGAGGCCGACCCGACACCATGGGGCTCTACCGGTTGTGGTGCAACTGACAAACACACTTTGTTTTTTTGCAAAAGGAGATTTTCAAAGTGAAATGGCTGACATAGCAAAAGTATCACAGCCCGTTATATCAGACAATTTAACAGAGGTGGCAGCAGTAATTAGCAATTTGGCTGATCGGTACATACAATTTACAATACGGCATGAACTCACCGCAATCAAGGCTGCTTTCTACCACGAGTATTGGATGCCTGGTGTAATTGGACTGGCTGATGGGTCTTTGTTTCCCAGTGTTGGGAGGATGAGGCAACATATGTGTGCCGCAAAGGATACCATGCTATCAACATCTAAGCCATAGGGGATCATAACATGATGATTAGGCATTTGATAGCGAAGTGGCCTGGCTCAACGTGATGCTTTCATCTTCAACACAAGGTATACAGTATTTCGGGCCATCCTGACTAAACAGGACAACTTACAAACCTTATCACCGTCATTGCAGCGCCATCTGGTGGACCTTAACCTAAATATAAAATTATTCAAATCAGGGGCAATTTGAATAAGTCCCATGAAGTCTCCTGAAACAGCACCAGAACACAGCTTCACAATATTTTTAATCTCTTTGTTTGCAAAATAAGGAATAGGGGGATTCATTTAGCAACATATTTTAAAGTTGTGATTATTAGTTAGTAAGGCCTATTAGTTAAGCTAAGTAGCTTATGTGAGTCCCTTTTTAGCACTGCACTCAGACAAATATACTTATGTTCACAACTAAAAATAAATTCAGGCCAATAGGCATACAAATATAAATTTGGAAGGAATAATTTTGTTTCATCCATCCTTTTAGTGTTTTATTTCTAACACTTAAGTATGTCTACAGTGACATCAGTGCTTAACTGGAAGAAAGAGGCCAGAGTGGCTGGCTGCTTGGTGACTCTGGGTATCTCTTAAAGTCATTCCTAATGACACCAGTGGGATATGTGCATATCTTTGTCTCATATAAATAGTAGGACTACTATAATTTTGTTGGTAGACTGCTTTCAATTTATCTATTAGGTACAACCTTTACAATCAGTGAAATACCTCCACTATTCACCAGAGAAAGTGATCTTATTCATCAAAGCCACAGTAGTGCTTCACAACCTATCTAGATTGGCAAACCTCCTGGACCCTGAAAAGGATGCAGACCCAGCAGAAGGCAATGAAGCTGAAGAAATGCAGCCACAGGGAGTTAACACTGGGCTCCACACAAGAAATCAGCTAATCTGGGATTTCTTTGCAAGACAATAAGATAAATAATATATGGTAAGATAACAGATAAAATAATTTATTGTAGATTCACAACATAGATTTGTTTTAAAAATGAAACTAAATTGATACTAAGGCCTACATTAAAAAAATAAAAATAAAAATGGCTTGCTTATATTTCATTATTACACTTTTTGCACAGCAGTTTTGCTCTGCACTTCTCTAGTGTGAACTTCTCCCTTTCCAGCATCAGTCGCTCTCTTTCAATGGCTAGTCTATCCTTGAACAGCTCCAGCTTCTCCTTTTCTATCTCCAGCAAGGCCAGGGTGTCTGATGACATGCTGGATGGCTTCTATTTTTTGCTCCAAAATAAAATTAGATAGTCCAGTTATAATTAGGGTAATACCAAACCTATATGCATGTTAGCCTAGTTAGTTGACTAATTATAGAACTACTAGCCTAGTTGTTAGTTAGTTTAACTTACCAGGGTTGTTGTCAGTGTGACCACAGCTGGTGGTGATTGAGGACTCCTCTGCTCCTCCAAAACCACATCTTCGCTCAGTTAGGTCAGACAGCTGGATAACTATGTCAGCAAACACCACACTGTCCACTCCTAGGCCAACTTCATACTCACCAGGAATGCCTGTATGAATATGCAACGATGTAAAGGTAACACTAGATAATGTATTTTATGGGCTGATGATGTAGGCAATTTTGGCCTAACAAAAGTATTGTAATACAAGTCTATGATGGGAGATCGGTTAGGACAAGAAAACTATATAAAAGCCGTTATTACCTTCGTAATTAACTTTCCCGAGGAGACCCACAATACGGGTTTCTGCCGGGGTCAGTGAGGGAGCACAGGAGGACCCACTACACAAGAGCTGCCTTCCTCTTCGTATCACTAGTGTACTCTTTTTCTTTTTGACAGCTTCAACACTCCGCTGGATGCCTGACATTGTGGAGACTGTGTCTGCTATCGTAGCCCACTCTCTTTCTTTCTTTTAAATATTCCAAAAAGAACATCCTTCGAACTCTTGACAGAGCTTACCACCTTTAACACCTCTTTCTCGACTTGAAGTTAAATGATCTTTGTTATTTGTTGATAAACAATGTTGGATTGAGTATTTAGGATTTCCTAACCTGAGATAAGATAGGATGAAGTAAGATAAGATAGGATTCCTAAAGTTAGTTAGGATTTGCTTCTGTAATACCAAATTGAGAAAATCCTATCTAGACTTTTCCTATCTTAACTTAAGACTTAAGATAGGAAGATTCTGTAATACGGCCGCAGATTCTTGATTCAGTTGTCTGTGTGAGTCTTCTGAGTAAGTTTGAAGCATTTGGAGTTCAACTCAGTGATTTTTACATTAAAGCACCTAAAAGGTAGAAACTGGCTGTTTTTGCCTTTATCTGACTTGATGGCTTCCAGTGACCTGCTGACACACGGGACCAAGTTTTCTACAATGGTCTTACTTTTTTCTACAGCATACCTGAAGAAGCAATATTAGACACACTCATGTTGCTTTTTAGGCATAAGCCAGTGTGAAATCTCCTTTTGTGGCCTGTATGATATAATAGCCACCTAATAAGTTCTAAATGGAGATTTAATAATAAAATACAACTGTATGATCGGCATGGGACCTTGAATTGAGCTGTTGTGATTTAGGGCCCCTAGGTGGCCCCTGAAGAGAAGTGGCTTGGGAAAGGTGGTAGAAGGTTGAGATTCAAGATTCTTGATTCAGCTGTCTGTGTGAGTCTTCTGAGTAAGTTTGAAGCCATTTGGAGCTCAACTCAGTGATTTTTACATTAAAGCACCTAGAAGGTAGAAACTGGCTGTTTTAGCCTTTACTGCCAGCTAGCTGCGCAAGCAAGCCATGTTACTCTTTATAGCCCCCCCCGAAGCCAATTATCCTTACCACAACCACCACAAGTGTGTGCCTAAATCCAAGTTATTGATTATATGCATGTCGACTGGTTAACCCTACAGCTACTGACATCAGCCTCACGGCCGACGTGCTGGCACACAGGATTAACCTCCTTCATGTTGGTGTGTATTACCACCACCACTCCACTAGATGGCGCTGTCGCAAAAATAACTAGGGTCCTAGAACTGCGGTCCCAGGATTGCGGGGGTCCTCAAACTGCAGCCTCCCGGTACTGCAGCTTCATACTATTGGATTTTGCGGCCTACCGCATCAGAACTAGCCACACTTCTGCTTGATTTGGAATGTCTTTGAGTCACACTCCTGTACCAGACTTTTTTTGAAATCCTTATAAAAATATAAGTATAGATACTGTGTTCGTAATCTCCACACACTTGTCCCGTAGGATATTTTTTGTGGCCTTAGTAATGTACTCAAATGGCACCACGGTACAGTTATCCAACGCCAGCTTGACCAGGTGCAACTGGATAATTGGACGAAGCAGCTCTTTTATGGGCTTTATGCATGATCTCATGTCTGCATATTTTAATCATAGTATCGGCTTGTCTCTAGAATTATAAAGCCTTTCTGAATGTACAAAATATACAACTAAATTAGGAGTGCTAATCCTTATTAGTGCAAACCAAAAAAAAACTATAAAGAGTCAAAACAAACAAACAAAAGGCACTAAATAAAATTGCTCTAAGAAAGACTATTGCACTTTGGAAGAAAATTTCTTATAAAAACACTGAACTTGCACTTGAATGCAATAAATAAAAAATTAAAAGAAATAGGATGTGCTTTGCTAAGTATCACTGTGCCCAAGATAAATTCCTGTCTGGGACAATAAAGTGTCTATTCCGTTCTCTTCTAATATTAAAAGACTCAGCAGAATCTTTTAAGTGTTCTTAAAGTTTGTGTAATTTGGAGTTTTGATTGCCCAGGGAAAGAAAATGTACTTAAGTATGTTTGTCCAACCTGTGATGCAGCTGTATCGTCTACCAGAGGGAAGGAGAATAAACAGGTTTTCATCAAGATGGGAGGGAATTATTTTTTCGACATTCAAAATTAAAAGCAAACAAAAATATTTAAAAGAAAACATTTTAACCTTACTCACATTAATTCAACTTTTTCACATTCTTCATACTTCTTAAAAAATTGAAAATCAACTTTCATGCATTTTTGAGTGCTTTTCTGACTTTATGTTGAGTGTGTATGGGATGGAATGTTTGTGCCTAGACTGGCAGAACTAAAAACATAAAAGTACATAATTGTTAATTAAATCACAATGAACACATTTTTTATTGCATATAAGACACTTTTAGGCTTTTATTAGAAACTTGTTAACATTCAAAATTCAAAGTGGAAAAAAAAAGTCTCTTGGAGCCATACCCTAAATCCAACAGGAAGTCAGACATGTTGATTTATTTACAAACGTTTTCCCTGTTTTCCCTGTTTACAGGTGCTTTACTTTTAAAGGGGTGGTATTATGCTCCTTTTCAGGTTCAAAATCCTAATTAGGGGTTGTACCAGAACAGGTTTATATGGTTTAAATTTCAAAAAACACCATATTTTTCTCATACTGCAAATTGCTGCAGCTCCTCTTTTCAGCCTGTCTGTTTGTACGCTCCGCTCTTGAGCTACAGAGTGATGCATCTTACTTGTACCAGGTAGTGTGATCCAAATCAAAGCCGAGACCATAACCTAGCAGATGGTATAAGTTATTACCAGTCCAGAACCACACAACATCATTGTTCCACATCTTGCCATCAGAACTGAACGTTGGACTGTTCTGATGATCTATGCTGCCTTGCTGTAAAAAGGCTTCCATAGCGCAAATTGAGAGACTCGACTCTACTCGGCCCTGCTCCGTTTTCCATTGCAGATAGTACCCAGAGATAGCGACGCCACACAACAACGTCGCGACGTAATGTTCAATGCGACACACACACCAGCGATCCACACAGGCTTGCCTGCAGAGGCGTTTTGGGATCTTGAAACATTGGGGCTTAGCCCAGCCCATAAAACTTCATATCTTCACATAGTAATTGACATCCCCCACCCCAAATTTAAGTCTGTAAAGCGTAACGGTAACAGGTGTGTAATTATAATAATTTAACAACAAAACTGCAACATTTTGAACAGGGGAGTCTGGGGTACTCCGGCAGAAAAATGTAAGTGTTAAACTCAATTTATTGTGGGAATTATTTATGTAAAGGGACACACAAAATTTAGGTGTTGCTGAATTGTGGTGAATATTTAAGAACATTTTGATATTTTATGACTTTATAAGTGATTATTTATTTCCATCTTAAATATGCAATTGTACGACTACCTGCCTTGGCCAGAACACTCTTGGATAAAGAGTTTTTCTGGTTCAATAAAGGTTTAATGAAACTATTTAAAATCTAAAACTGTAACAGAATATAATGCAGAGCAGCTCTCAGCTTTCAGATATGTTTCTCCTGTAGATCAACTTTTAATATCATCACTGCTGAAGAAGTCAGAATTCTGAGAAAAAAGTCAGAATTCTGAGAAAAAAGTCTGACTTTAATCTCAGAATTCTGAGTTCAAATTCAGAATTCTGACTTTAATCTCAGAATTCTGACGTTAAACTCAGAATTCTGACTTTAATCTCAGTAATCAAAAAATTTCACACATGGCCCTAATCCTCTTCCGCACTGTCACTCTCGGTCGCTCCCGCGATTTAACATTAAGCTTGGGCTTTTGATGCCCAGGGCTAATGACGCCGCTGACATACTGAGTTGATAGCTTCCGGTGACCTTTTGACACATTGGACAAAGTTTTCTACAATGGTCTTACTTTGTTCTACAGCATACATGAAGAAACGGTTTTAGAAACGTATGCTGCTTTTTTAAGGCCAAAGCAAGTGTGGCGTCTCCTTTTTTGTGTCTTATGACAACCTCAGACAGATGTTAACCTCATGTTAACCTCAGACAGATAACCACAGACAGGTAACCACAGACTGGTAACCACAGACGGGTAACCACAAACATACTCATAACCACAGACAGACAGATAACTATAGACAGACAGGTAAATAGAGATGAACCGGTAACCACAGAAAGACAGATTACCAAAGACAGACAGGTAACCATAGAATGACAGGTAACTACAGACAGATAACCACAAACATTCTTGAAACAACATACTGGTAACCACAGACTGGTAACCACAGACAGACCAGTAACCACAAACATACTCGTAACCACAGACAGACAGATAACCATAGATAGACAGGTAACTACGGACAGACAGGTACAGAGAGACTGGTAACCACAGACATACTTGTTACCACAGACTGGTAACCACAGACAGACAGGTAACCACAGACAGGCTGGTCACTACAGACAGACAGGTGACTACAGACAGACAGGTAACTGAAGACAGGTAACCACAGACTGGTAACCATAGATAGGTAACCAAAGACAGGTAACCACAGACAGACTGGGTAACCACAGACTGGGAACCACAGACAGGTAACCATAGACATAGACAATGAAAGTTTCATTTCATTCATATCAAAATCCTCAAGGTTATTAAATGTACAACATAAACTGTAAACCGATGTAAAACTAATAAGGCAGTGAGGTATTTTAGACATATTAGAAGTAGGCCTACTCAATATATTCACTTTTGAAACCGGTTTAAAAAAAAGAAAGAAAATAATTAGCCTAAAATGCCCTGATGGAAGTACTCAAGATATTCACAACTCCAGCAACTCTAATTTTAATTTGAATCTCTGAAGCTGTAAGACTTCAATCTCCAGCAGCAATTTCCTCTCTTCTAGTTCAAGATTTCTGTATTGTTTGTCTAGCACTCGACACCGATGGGCAAACCATGGGACCAGCAGCTGTAGCTGATGCTGATACTGATGCTGATGCTGATGCTGATGCTGAAGCTGAAGCTGATACGGACGCTGACTCCGACTCTTCATCTCCCCGTCCCCTCTTCGCTTCGGTCCCAAGTCAAAGACAGGGTCACTAAAAATAAGTAGACATAAAATTACCTTACTTGCTTCATGAATCTGATTCCTACATTAAACGTTATATATTGCAGATCTAGACCACAGGTTCCTTGTATTATAGGCTGAGCCATTACGTTGGTCACGTTTATTTGCTGGCTAGCAAGCTTAATGGTTCACATTAGAATACATCAACTTGACTTTATTAGCATCAAATCGAGGGCATAAAGGAAAAGTAAAAAAACAAACTGATTTCTTTAAAACAACCACCCGTTGTTACCTGTATTCTCTTCTTGACTCTCTGGCTCTTCTTCTTGACAAGGCGGGGTGCTGTCAGTGGCTGAGGGAACTCCGCCGGAAACGTTGACACCACACACTCCACTTTCCCGTCCTGCGCTTATCCCCCAGAACATAGGCAACTGTCCACCATATATATTCATCACCATTTCCGTGGTATCTTTAAGTTTCTCTCTGGGTCCTCCTCCTGTTTTTGGATATTTTCTCTTAAATATTTCTTTTTTGGCATCTTGTACCATGTTTTTGTATCTTTTCTGTATGTCCTTAACGCTCCGCTCAACGGTTGGATCAACGCTGTTAACTGTTGTGGCGATTTTTTCCAAATTAAACATTTCTTTTTGTTACTACATTCTCTGCTAAATTTCCCAAGTAAAATGTCCTTTTAACTGTTATACACCTCCAACAAGGAGGAAAACTAAAATAAGAAAAAAAACAAAACACATGCTCTGTTTTCATGATGAGAGATTTTGCCTTAGTCGTCTCTTTCAGTTGTCTTCATTAGGTTCTCTGTACAGAAGGTTGCTATGCTGCCTGGATCAAGGAATGCATATGTGAGAATATACTTGCTCCCTTTTTTGCCACCTTGACTCGTACAGGAACTATAGAAAGTGCACAGTCCCTCCCGGCCCCAGTTGCCTCACCTGCTGAAACAAGAGCACTACTAATTAGCATTTCACTTGTCTCAGTTGGTTGATTTTTTTGATTTGGTGCTTTTACTCTTTGAATGTGGAGCACAGTCGGGTGTCTCTTCTGACAAACTTGACACATGATTCTTCTTTTGCAATTCTTGCTCAGATGTCCTTTCATTAGGCAACCAAATCAATAACCACTATTTCTCAAGAAATCATCCTTTTTTTCATGTGGCTGGATTTTGAATTGTGAGCAGTCAGTCAGGGCGTGTTTTGCATCCTGCATCACATTACAGTGTCCTCGCAAATACATTGCATAAGTGTGCAGCGCTTTCCCATCTTCAGCTTTAATTGCTGTCCAGTTTAAGGCCTTTTCCAAATAAGCTCCTGAAATTTTCATTTCATTCCCAAAATGTTCCTTTAAAAGCTTTTTAGCTTCAGTGTAGCCTCTATTTGCATCCATATGTAAACAGCTTCTAACCAGATCTCTTGGCAGACCTGATGTAAATTGTTCAAGGTAATAGAACCTGTCCTGATTGTTTTTAGTCTTCTCTTCGATCAAGTGTTCAAATGCATGGATAAAAGACTGATATGTCAGTGAGTTACCATCAAACACTGCAACTTCCCTTGCAGGTTGTAGAAACAGTTTCTGTTGTGAAATAATAAGTTCAGCAATGTCACTTTGTCTTTGAATAACCATATTCATGTTATCATGAGCACTGTGATCTATAGGTGGATTGATTAGATCACTATCATCGTGCACATTGTGCTGCTGTCTTTGAATGCCAGACTCTCTTGTTGGCTGAAGATTGCTGAAGACTGTTCTCTTCACTGGGGTTTCATTCATTCATAAATTCGATCAGCTGGTTTTACTCACGGCCCCGTATGGCTGTTTCCACCGTCATGATCGGCAGCATCCAGAGTTTCTCTGTTTGTTCTCAGTCTTTAGAGCCTATTAGTGACTTGTGGTGGCGTCTCTTTCAGTTGTTGTCTTCATGTTCCTCAGACGCCCTTCTAGAGGAGGACAGTGACTCGGTTTAGGTAACACTGTACTAGAACAGGGGTAGGGTTTTATATATCTATCTATATCTATATCTATCTATATATATATATATACATATATAGATAGATATAGATATAGATATATAGATATATAGGATATATGAAAGAAAAAGAAGAATGTATAGATATATATTCATTATTCTTTTTCCTTCATATCTCTTAAGGCTAAAAGGGAAAACCCATCAGGATGCTTGTAGTACAGTAAACCTACAGAAAGACATTAACTTAAGGTTTTATTCTTTCTTGTTCAGGTTGTTTTCAGAAGCTTCACTGTTAAAGCATTCCATAATATCTCTGAGTTGCCAATAATCATTAAACAAAGTTGTAGCAGTATTAGTAGTGGTAGTAAACTTCAAACTCACCAGAACGCTCTGGTGTCTTATTATTAAGTTCACAAAATAATCTATAAAGTCATTAAAATTAAACAAAGAATCGCTTTATGTATATATATTTTCTTGGCAGCGTAAAGTCAAAATCAGTTGAAGTGACTGACAGTGATTGGTCACATCAAACATGAGTGCTGAAATGTGTGGAACACAAGCAATAGAAACAAATTCAAATCACAGCTGGGGCATCCTAACTGACGACATTTTATCACTTTAGACAGACAGTAGCTTTCAATATCAGAACAAAGTGGCTTTGCTTTATAAATCGTCCTAATCATTACTTTTGGTATTTCCTTGTTAGTTGTGTGGTGGGGTTAAGAGTATTAATCTATCTCAGTCACTCTCCCCTTGTCGTCTGACCGCTTCACAGTTTGGGACAGACTTTGTAAATAGTTCTTATTTGTGTAAGTATTCTCCCATTAATCAATTGTTTTATAGAACCTCTGAAAATTGTGACCTATGGGGTTGGTGGAAAATGGTGACCCAAAGTGACACCTTTAGAATGCTTTCCCTATTCTGACAAGAGTGACTTTATTCTAACCCCAGTTTGTGTCTATTTCCCTCAGAGATGTGATGGAGTAGATAGCATGAAAAGGAAAAGGAAGGCAACACAATGACTAGTGTTATTTCGTTAAAAGATGTGATTTGTCTCCATCTAGTGACCAAAAGTATATTCTGCAGCACATGATTCAGAGTGACCTTTGTTTTAATCCAACCCCAATGTGTGTGTGTCAGTTCTGGGAATAACCTGCTCCTTCAGTTTAAAGAAATGACAGTTCTCAGCTGTGAAACAAGTCCCTACTTAAAAATATTCATGTAGAACAAAAAATGTTAATATGAAGTTAAAAAGGATTCATTGTTTGAATAGTTTTTAAACAACTTTACCTTTATCGTGTCAGATGTTACATGATAAAAATAAGCTTGTGTTTTACACAATGTGTAAATAGTTTTATATTTATATAGATCAATTTAGTGGAGACGTGTAGTAGATAGATAGATGCTGCTTTTAAGGCCTAAGCAATTGTGGCGTCTCCTGCAGTGATCTTATGACACAACAGCCACCTGATGAGTTCTGAATGATTCCGAATTCCGTTGTTGTTGAGAGAGTCATGTTTAAGACTTGCTGCTGAAAAAAACGCTTGTTTTCGGTTCAAAAATTGGATAAACACCGACTTTCTATGAGAAAAATGCAAAAGAAGTGACCAGAATACTCCAGAGGAGAGAAATAGAGGAAAAATAAGGAGAAAGACAGAGAAAAAAGGAAAAGAGATACAGTTTGAAGAAGGAGCACAGAGGACAGGAGCTCAGAAACAGCATCGAGCTGAAGAGAAACAAACAAGGAGAGGACAAAAACAAACAAAGAAGAAGAAAGAGGGACCTAAACAAGTAACAGCAAAATACTGGACACTGAAATCAGTAACTTTCTGCACTAAAATTCAACTGTATGATCAGGGTGGCACCCTGAATTGATCTGTTGTGGTTTGGGGCCCCTAGGGGCCTCCTGAGAAAAGTTGACTGGGGAAGGAGCTAGAAGGTTGAAATTTCAGATTCTTGATTCAGCTGTCTGTCTGAGTGTTCTGTGCGAGTTTGAAGCCGTTTGGAGTTCGACTCAGTCATTCACACTTTAATGCCTCTAACACACAGAAACTGCGTGTTTGAGCCCTGAGACGCTGATCAGACAGCCTTCACCGACCTGTTGACCCAGGAGACCAGCTTTATCCACAATGGGGTCTCACTTTGCACCACATCACAGCCAGAAAGACAGTTCCAGACGTTTTATCTGCTTTTTAAAGCCTAAGTGAGTGTGTGTAGTGTCAGTCGGTGGTCTTATGACACAACAGCCACCTGATGAGTTCTGAATGGAGTTTCTGCACTAAAATGTAACTGTATGATCAGGGTGGCACCCTGAATTGATCTGTTGTGGTTTGGGGCCCCTAGGGGCCTCCTGAAAAAAGTTACCTGGGGAAGGAGCTAGAAGGTTGAAATTTCAGATTCCTTATTCAGCTGTCTGTCTGAGTGTTCTGTGCAAGTTTGAAGCCATTTGGAGTTCGACTCAGCAATCTCACACCGTGATGCCTCTGACATGCAGAAACAGCCGTCTGAAGCCTCTGTGTGCGAGTTTGAAGCCGTTAGCAAGCTCAACTCAGTCAACTTACACTGTAAGGCCTCAAACACGCGGAAACTGTGTGTTTGAGCCTGCAAAGGCTGATCAGACAGCTTCCACTGAACATGTTGAACCAGGAGACCAGCTTTATCCACAATGGGGTCTCACTTTGCACCACATCACAGCCAGAAAGACAGTTCCAGACGTTTTATCTGCTTTTTAAAGCCTAAGTGAGTGTGTGTAGTGTCAGTCGGTGGTCTTATGACACAACAGCCACCTGATGAGTTCTGAATGGAGTTTCTGCACTAAAATGTAACTGTATGATCAGGGTGGCACCCTGAATTGATCTGTTGTGGTTTGGGGCCCCTAGGGGCCTCCTGAAAAAAGTTGCCTGGGGAAGGAGCTAGAAGGTTGAAATTTCAGATTCTTAATTCAGCTGTCTGTCTGTGTGTTCTGTGCGAGTTTGAAGCCATTTGGAGCTCGACTCAGCAATTTCACACCGTGATGCCTCTGACATGCAGAAACAGCCGTCTGAAGCCTCTGTGTGCGTTTTAAGCCGTTAGCAAGCTCAACTCGGTCAACTTACACTGTAAGGCCTCAAACACGCGGAAACTGTGTGTTTGAGCCTGCAACGGCTGATCAGACAGCTTCCACTGAACATGTTGAACCAGGATACCAGCTTTATCCACAATGGGGTCTCACTTTGCACCACATCACAGCCAGAAAGACAGTTCCAGACGTTTTATCTGCTTTTTAAAGCCTAAGTGAGTGTGTGTAGTGTCAGTCGGTGGTCTTATGACACAACAGCCACCTGATGAGTTCTGAATGGAGTTTCTGCACTAAAATGTAACTGTATGATCAGGGTGGCACCCTGAATTGATCTGTTGTGGTTTGGGGCCCCTAGGGGCCTCCTGAAAAAAAGTTACCTGGGGAAGGAGCTAGAAGGTTGAAATTTCAGATTCCTGATTCAGCTGTCTGTCTGAGTGTTCTGTGCGAGTTTGAAGCCATTTGGAGCTCGACTCAGCAATTTCACACCGTGATGCCTCTGACATGCAGAAACAGCCGTCTGAAGCCTCTGTGTGCGTTTGAAGCCGTTTGCAAGCTCAACTCAGTCAACTTACACTGTAAGGCCTCAAACACGCGGAAACTGTGTGTTTGAGCCTGCAAAGGCTGATCAGACAGCTTCCACTGAACATGTTGAACCAGGAGACCAGCTTTATCCACATTGGGGTCTCACTTTGCACCACATCACAGCCAGAAAGACAGTTCCAGACGTTTTATCTGCTTTTTAAAGCCTAAGTGAGTGTGTGTAGTGTCAGTCGGTGGTCTTATGACACAACAGCCACCTGATGAGTTCTGAATGGAGTTTCTGCACTAAAATGTAACTGTATGATCAGGGTGGCACCCTGAATTGATCTGTTGTGGTTTGGGGCCCCTAGGGGCCTCCTGAAAAAAGTTACCTGGGGAAGGAGCTAGAAGGTTGAAATTTCAGATTCTTAATTCAGCTGTCTGTCTGAGTGTTCTGTGCGAGAGTTTGAAGCCGTTTGGAGTTCGACTTCAGTCATTCACACTTTAATGCCTCTAACACACAGAAACTGCTGGTTTGAGCCTTGAAGCGCTGATCAGAAAGCCTTCACCGACCTGTTGACCCAGGAGACCAGCTTTATCCACAATGGGGTCTCACTTTGCACCACATCACAGCCAGAAAGACAGTTCCAGACGTTTTCTCTGCTTTTTAAAGCCTAAGTGAGTGTGTGTAGTGTCAGTCGGTGGTCTTATGACACAACAGCCACCTGATGAGTTCTGAATGGAGT